>CALSCE010000091.1:13985970-14016832 GCA_943593645.1 Bovichtus variegatus | reverse complement strand
AGAGAGAGAGAGAGAGAGACAGAGAGAGAGACACAGAGAGAGAGAGGGTTGGTTGGTTTGCAAGTTCAGCAGTCTATCAGAATGTGTGTTTCAAGTGTGTGGATTGTTTCACAAACTGACAGTTTCACCTGACTGACAGTTACAGCACATTACAAAAGGGCTGAAGTGACACACATAACTATTTAATTTCATGACATATTTGTGAAGGTTTCTGTCCTAATTGACATACTGTGTATGTTGGTATAAACAAGAGTGATGATGATTTCTCATTATAGCAATAGTTCAACATTTTAAGAAATGCTGAGAAAAAAAGAGCTTTGTCGCTGAGAGTAAGATGAGTAGATAGATACCACTCTCATTTCTGTGCGCTAAATATGAATCTATAGATAGCGGCCTGTTAGCTTAGCATAACATCTGGAAACAGAGCTAACCTAAGGTAGAAACCTCCCTACCAGCACCTCTGAAACTCACTAATGCACAAGTAAGATCTTGTTGATATAGTCTGTAAATAAAAAAAGTTGCAGTTTAGACGGGGGGTGCATTCAGGTTGCTAGGGTACCAAGGCTCTTTGCTGTAGTCTAGATTATCCCGGCCAAACTGTATTGTCTGAATTTTAGAAATATTAAAACATACTTCAGGCAACGATTTGAAAATTGGCTTGTATACTGCTTTCAAAAGCTTGTAGACCTCAATAGAAACCAAGGAAAACTGCGATCTCAGCTGTGTTAGTGGAAAAAACCCTGATGAAATAAAGGACAGACAGTTGTCTGCTCATCTCGCTTCAAAAGAGAGCTGTTGGGTACAACCACCATATTCCGTGCAGCAATAAAGTGTAACACATGTTGATGAAAGCAAAAGAGGATGATCTCAGCACCTCTGACAGTCCTGAAGAAACGGGATATAATCAGAATCAGATGGTTAGTAACAAAACTGTTTGTCTTTGTGGGTGTGTTGTTCCCTCATTTATCTCAAAAGGGGTAATTCCAAACTGCCATGCATCTGTTCGAAAACTATGTACAGTATAATTTGTTTTGGAGCTTACACCATGTAATACTAATTTTGTTTTCACATACAGGGAAAGTTAGAGTATTTCAATGTGGTGCAGTGGGACATTCTAGGTCCAGTTTAGTCTAAAGTTTTACCAGTGACTTTAAGTCACTTTTAAGGGCATCTCACAGCCATGAAGCACTGATTTTTGGTCCATATCGCACAGCTCTAGGATATATCACTTCTGTTTTCCAGGGGATAAAGAACAAAAATAAATCAATAAAAAGGCAAAGGCTAATCGGCCAAAATAGTTTTTTCAAACATCATATTGGGCTAGATTTTCACAATCTGTGTATCCCAAAAAAAAGAAAAAGGGGAATCTAATGTAAATGTTTATGTTACTGTATTTCAATTGATGGAAGGATGAAACCATAAGCCATAAACACTTGCTGAGCAAATGGTAGATCGAGGTGGAGCTGATCGATGAATCTACTGTAAATCTAAATCTGACAAAGTAGGCCACAGTCAACCAATCAACCAGTAAGGGATTTAAACACTGATGTCCCTTGTATAATAACCTTTTGTCTCATGGGTAGTCAATCAAAACGAGTGACAATTTGTTTTAATGAGTTTCTGTCTTAGGACCGGAACAGTTTTTGAACACGTCCTAAATAATTGTTTATCCCCTCAACAGGAGGCCTTCATGCCCAAATAAAAGCCTTTTTCCAATGTTCATTCATGAGGGATTATTTCACAACTCATCCAAACAATGACTCATGGTCTGGTAAGTGATTATGTCCAGCTTCACATGGAGTGCTGAAAGTAAAGCCCAATCAGTGAGATGGAAAGCAGCAATAGGAATCACTGGTAATAACCTTTATGCTCAAAATTCCAATTATTTTTTAAGTTTACTTTGATGCTACACAGTCAGTTGTGAAGGAAAGTAAGAGAGAGTAAATGGCATGTAAAAGTAAAGAAATGAGAGCTGGATTCAAACGGAGCTGAACTGAGCACTTATTCTCCTGAGCCTCCAAAAGAAAAGAAAAAAAAACACTAAACACTTCATACTAAGATTCAGGATTGGATCTTTAACATTCCACCAGCATAATAAGCAGGTCAGGGAGAGAAGGGATCCCCTTTTCTGTTGTGTAGGGAGAAAAAGGCATTCCATGGGAGTACAATAGAGTGACGCTCCAACTGGTGTCACCCAGCTGCAAAGAAACAGTCACGCAGCGAAAACACATTTAAATAAGATCATCCTTTCAGTCATGAATGCTTTGGTGATGCCAATAAAGGGGACTACTAATACTGAGAAGAAAGTGCCAAAAACAAACTCATTTTAATTGTATTCATAATCTAAGAAATTCCAAGAAGGGGGTCAAGTAACAAGACTAGCAAGAAGAGGAAATAAGGAAAAAACAATCCCGTAGAAAGAATATTACACATGTTAGAGAACGTAGTGCAACTAAGGATGCACTTACTTGGTATTGCCATCAGTCTTAATCTAGCCAAAACTGTATTGAAGGGGTGTAAGAAAATATCAAAACACTCGAGTAACGGGATATTGTGTTTTGTGATACTGTATCGATTCTCAAAAACACAGTATGGATTTTTTATTAATAGTTTACATGCATAGATTTGTGGCAGAGTGTCTCAGATTGAACTAAAATAAGTGCTATAATGTTGGAAGTTACAGAGACTGTGATAAATGCAAATCCCATTGTTCTGATTGTATTAAAAAGTAAACTTTTTTTACTCAAATGTTATGCATATTGATTATGGAGGTGTGTTCTTTACACTATGAAAGTTATCCTAAAATTAGATTAGATAATATATTAGAATTTTTTTATTTATTATTATTTTTTTATTTTATTTTTTTTTTTTATTTATTTTTTTTTTTTTTAAATCGCCTTGCTTACAGTATCACAATATGTTGCAATATATTGAATTGTAACCCTCGATCATGATACATATCGTATCGCCAAATTGTTGCCAATACACAGCCATACTGGATTGGCTATTAAAAAAGACAAATTTACATTAAAATGTTTACTATTGACCAATATTCCCTGGAACATTATGAAAATACTGTATAAAGTAAAAGTATGTATAAGTATAAGTGTATAAGTAGCAACATGAAGAAAGCAGTATCAAGTGAAGAAGAATTTTTGACAATCAATGCATTGTGCTCTTTGATAGGTATTCAAACCACAGTGCACAGTGATGGATTATTAAGAGCTTTGAACATACTAAAGAATGTGAATTAGGCTGTATTAGGTTAGAAATGTAGATAACTCAGTGTTGTGGAACTGTATTGGAAATCAAAATGTTGTTTCGTCATCTCTAAGATCCAGTAAAAGAAAATCCTGCACAGTTCTCTTCAAATCTTCAGTATACTTACACACTCTTCATGCAAAGGAACCCCCCTCTCTTTAACACATGGCGTCAGAGAAGAAAAGACGCATCATATGACTACAATAGAATCACATTCCTTAAACTGGTCGCAGTTGAAAAGAAACGGACACATGTTACATTGCAATGCAAAGACCTAGATAAAAGGAGAGATCAGTGCAGCTGGGAAGTAAGAAAAAACATCATGTGCTTTAGAATATGAAGGGAAAATCCACTAATAAAAACTAAAGTCATGTGAATCTCAAATTCAAAGAGCTCGAATTGATCCAAACCCAGTGGGTCGAACCCAGACAGCTTTGGGCAGAAAATCACAGCTCAAGTGAACTGATGGAAAACTGCTTTCCATCTGCTGGCCTGTAAACTTCAGAGAAGAAAACTTAGCTGAATGGAATCTGTAATGTATCCATAACCAGATAAACAGAATGGCATCCCCTTTATTAGGAGAAATTAAAGCATGCATTATTATTATTTGAAGGGAGTATTAATAATTGTAATTTTAAGAAACTTTTGGATTTGAGACCCACAATGAGTCACATGCAAATTTCTGGAGTGTCCCCATATAAGAAGATTGAGGATTATGTTTAGGCCATGTTAGTCATGGTCACATAATGGGGCCAAACTGGCATGGTTTATTAGATTAATATCAGCCCCATGTTGGCCCCCTGGACCGCATGTTTTTTTAGAATAAATAATAAAGAATGATATGAAGATGCGATATCAGAAATCAGAATCAGAAATCCTTTATTGGTCCCACAGCGGTGAAATTTATGAACCTACACACACTGACAATCTTAAAGACTGTGATGTGTCAGGAAAGATCAATGAAGACTTTATAAGAATAGCCACCTGGAGAGCTCATAAATACTGAAACAACCACGTAAAAGGATATAACTGAAATAATAAAAAAAAGGAAAGTAAAAGAAAGTTTAAAGGATGAAACATTAACCTGCAAACTGTTGCAGGTTACCTTTCATTTTCAACAGTCTCCCTCTGACAGAAACAAAGTGAGACGCTGGGAACAGTGCTGCTAACAGAACAGACTTTTCATGCAAGAGACCTGGAGAACATATGGCTTTGATTAGAGGGCAGGGCAGAGTGGGACGCCAGTGGAAAGTGCACACACACACACAGAGAGAGAGAGAGAGAGGCTCTATGAGTGTGTGAGTATTAAGTGTGCATTAAGAGGGAGAAGGCTGACATTATATTACATTACATTACATTACAGGTCATTTAGCAGACGCTCAGAGCGACTTACAGTAAACTAACTACAGTTTCTCCCCCTGTAGCAACTCAGGGTTAAGTGCCTTGCTCAGGAGCACAATGTCTGGTATTGAACTCACAAACTTCCGGTGTTCTATTTGAAAGCCTGACTACTAGCCCACGAGACTGCCACCACCTACCTGACCTGTTTATCTTCACCGTGGATGTTGAGTGAATGCGTGTATGCACTTATTAACTGCTGAACTGTGTGTCTATAACAACAGAAAGAGTGTTAAGGCATAACAAAGGTGAAACACGCCAGTAGAAATGATGGTGAGCCATGTGCATGTCACACTGGTGCAAAAGCCCCAATGTGAGCTTTGGCCGTCAGTTAAAGGTTTTTTCAATCAACATACAATGTCGCTGTTCATTAAAATCAAATAGACTAAACATTATGTAAGCATATGGCAATTAGTTCATGCTTTAGCCTAACTGCAATAAGGATTTCAATGAAGTACTCACTGCTCAGCCACTTAGTTAGTCAATTCCCAGTTGTTGCCCAGACAAGACCCGAGTCACAATAAGTTTACATCAGAGACTAGTTCGAGTTAAGGGAAATCTGGTTTCAACACTGAAGCCAGAAATATCTGTTTCATGGGATCTGGCTTATATATCTGATTACATACAGTAATTGCTTTGTTCACGTTTGCACATGTAGTCTGAATTAAGGAAGTCATGAAACCAGAAATTCAGAGGTCGATACCAATACCAGGGAAATTACACGATTCTCGAATACTAACTTGATTCCGACAGTTTCACTAATGTTTTTTGATTGGAAGTTTAACAGGTCATAACTCCCTGTACAATATCTATTTTACATTGCTGTGAAAACATCTCCTTCAAACATTTGAAAAATGTAATAAGTTTCTTGCCATTTTACAAGATTACATTTGAACACATCATGGTGAAGATATAATTTACCTTGGCCACATTTTTACTGAATAGAGCTTGGACGCACCTTAATACAAGTCAATAGCACCTCTGATACTGGTTCCTAACAGCTAACATTAACTAGCTCTCCTGCTGATTGCGACATAGATTTGTTGTTCATAATGTAGCATTATGAAATAGGCTGCGTCTCCTTGATGCGTCGATATGTATTGATTAAATAATCACAAAAAAGTCAAGTGTGTAGGTACTGTGAGCGGAGCGAGTGTTGATATTTTAACGCATTGACGGGACGTCGTTAGTCTCAAGCCCCAGCGAAATATCGCTTCTCGTGACATCCTTAGTCTGAATAACTGTATGCAAGAAATCAAATGCAGGCGATGGCTCCATTAATAGTGCCGGCAAACAATTTGGAACATCAAAGCTGAGAGACTAATTGTGTTTAAACACCAAATATGGGGAAAACAGCGATGACAGTATACTGACTTAAAGTGGCTACAGACAGAGACTTAAAGGCAGCCTGTGGAGTTTTGACCACTAGTTGCACTATGAGCAATGTTTTTACAAGTTGGTCCCTGCTTGGTTTGTGTTACACACAAGGATGAGCACGGTCATGCATGTGTAAAATATACGTGTAAAATACGAGGCTATACACATTCCTGTCACCGGTTTCACGCTAGTCCACTGATCGACAGTTGGTGAAGGTAAACCGCAAATAGGCGTAGCAATGCACCAGCAAAAGGCAGGGAAGAAGAAGAGTGGTAAACATGGATCAAAACAAGGTTTCAGAATATTTAAAACATTTGACATTGAAATGCATTCAGCATGTTTGTTAGACCTCTAGGATTTGCACGTGCATGCATTTTGGTGAAAAACAATAAACATACATTTTCTTTCCTGACAAAAATCTCTATAGGGCAGCTTTAATTTCTAAACACAGATAATCCAAGTGCCTCAGTACCTTGAGAAGCATGAATCAAAAAGAATGTGGCCCTATTCCACAATTGCTACATGTTTAAAAAGGTCAAAGGTCAATTATGGCGGCAATTAACACTCTTCTGACACCAGACACACAAAGACTGTGATGTCATCAAGACTAATTCTGGAGCTGCTCCACATCTGAACAAATGGGAAGCACCTACTGTGGTTTCTCGAAGCGAAGATGCACTAATACAGAGGACAACAAGTCCAACCAGTCTCTCATCCTGGTTTGCTCCAAATATATACCTCATCGCCACACCTATCCAACTGCTGCCTCTTAGAAACGATCCTGTCTGCACAAGAATAATGTCCTTTTGTCACAGCATTGGGATAATATTCTTTAAAGAACATGGGTTGTGGCCTCTCACTTTGTACTGTAAATATGGCTTTGTTATCCTATTAGTGTGTTTCAGACAGTCTTATGGACTGTATTTTGCATAAGTTGCTCATATGTCTTTGAACCACAGACCCAAGACAAAATGCCCTTCTGTTAGTGATTCTTCTGATCTGGATGTGATTAATCTGAGTTTGTTTTTTCAATTAAATGTTCATGTGGAACTCTTTAGTTTAAAGCAACCTTCCCTACAACATCACATACAAAGGGGTTAAAGGTCACAGTGCACAAGGGATTCCTAGGGGACTCTGCCTAAGTAAACAATAACCTGACCTGTCAAACTAACATGCACCAGACTTTAAGTGGCAAATTAGGCAAAAGATGCACAAGATTTACTTACTTGTGGCTAATACTCAATGTCAATAAACAAAACAAAAATGAGTGATATAGCCTTCATACACAGCAATGCACTTCGAAGCAAGCACAGAAAAAAACAAATGCAGATAATAGTTTGAAAGCTTTTTTAGCACCCGAGAGATCCCGAAAAAAAAAACCATTCACTAAAAGTATGTTTCAGAGGAGGTGATGTCAGTTTGCGGTTCTGCTGAAACGGAGTCAAGCTACCAACCACATTTCACCTACATTCCTTCGTAGTACCGGACAAACCCAAGTGAATGCAAAAACATTACGTTTAGCTTCATTTTGTGTGACTCCGGGGATCCTGGACACAAGTTTGGGAACTGACACTGTGAGCAACTTCACAGACAAACCGCACTCACGACCAAAACGACTCGTGCATGTAACCCCTGAAAGGTGTCTAAACGTGTATGAGCGTGACAGTTTGAGGATATGTCGGCACAAACTTACCGAGCAATGTTGTCAAATCCAGTTAGCATCCATGTAAACTCCGCGTACTGACTAGTTCAACACATGTTCTGCTAACTTTTTGTAGACTGGCTCGCTTCACCGCTCTCGCGGAGAGACAGACAGTTGATGCAGCAGCTCGTGCTGCGGTGGGAAACCGCTCTCTCTTCTCTGATGCCTTCAGGTGCTCCTCGGAATACTGTACTCCGAATTCTACATAATCAAAACTCAAAAGTGATTTTGGTTTGTCAAATGGGCCTAGACCCGAGTACTATTTTGTGATTTGTAGCATCATGGGTGAGACATTTTTGTTTAGATGCTTTTTTTTAATCATTAAAATATATTATTAAAGTATAGCTAGGCTATATACATAGATTATATGTGGTGGTAGTCCATTGGTCTATTGGTTTGACTTATAAAATTAAGTATGTGAGTTATATACCAGACTGCCACCATTGTGCACCTGAGTAAGGCACTAACTCATGTTATAGAGGCCATGTGTAGTTTTAGATTAGTTAAAACCCTAAAAAAAAAATGTAAAAGTCTATATTATGTTCAAGTGGAGCATATTCCTAAATTAAGTAAATAACCACAAATGAACTAACACTCAAAAAACTCTAGGACCAGACAGTATTATTCCAGCATAGAATAATTGGTTGGTTTCTGGGCATATAGTGCAGTTTCAATGTATAATATGCTGTGTGCACCGCAGTGGATTGTAACTCGGAGGCAACAAGTTAGGCAATGCACAGAAGGTATGTCACTCATGTCACTTATAGGCATAATATTGGTTGGTTTGGAATTAACAGTCACTTCAGTGTTTCGTTTTATGTGGTAAATGCAAGATATAGATTAGAATGTGTTAAGCCTAATGGTAAAATATGCAACAGCCCTTGAATGCGGCATCTTCTTCTCTCCCAGTAGCCAACTGGGCTGCGGACAGGAGGACAATAACTGCGGCTCTGAGTTACTTTGTGTGTGTGTGTGTGTGTGTGTGTGTGTGTGTCACCACTTTGGAATGTCTGGCAACAATTTCGCACCGTATAGCGAGTCACTTCATGCAGCACGTCCTATACATCGTTTCGTATAGTCCAATTATTTTATTTTTTTTTGGTTTTATAGCAATTTATCACAGGCTTCAGAGTTACTGTGTCCTTGTTATGTCCACCAATGTGGTTTAACCCAAAGGGCCAGTCACATAATATTTTTTGACAATGACTACAGGGCAAAATAACAGCAGGTTGACCCCCACGTGAGAGACACCTTATGTCATCCTCATTCACTTGCCCGGCCCTTGCTTTCCTGATTATACGATTTATCTTTATTTGTATTTATTATTATTATTATTATTATTATTATTATTATTATTATTATGATAATTGAGTAGAAAGTAGGTTGCATTTGTTCCGTATTTGCGTTCACCACCACCACGCCCCCGAGAGAGCAAAGCACGTGCTTTAAGAGATTCCCTTTTCCCCTTCACAGCCTATAACTGCATATATTTCAATTTGGAAAATGAGGGATTATTTTCCAATTCCCTCCAGCTCCTCTGATGGGAAGTCTTATGCCATCCGTCAGGAATGTGCAACCCTTCCATTCCTCCAACTCTCCTCCACCCAGGAGCGTGCATAGCTTCGGGAATCCCCAGATCCCTGATAAAAGGAGGGCGGGTGTTTTAAGTTCAATGTCCCATCATATCTTTATTTGAACCCATAGTATCTGATGTGACTGTATACATGGCACAAATGTTGTTGTGTAATCAAGAGGAAAACCAGAAAGTAGATAAGGAAAGGAGAAACTTGAGAACTTGCCCTGGTATACCTTTTTATACGTTTTAGAAATGGTACACTGTGAGCAAATAATGGAAGATAACGCACATAGAGGCCTCTTCGAAAAATGCAGATTGCATATGTAAGTATTGGCAAGCAATGTAAATAAGGTACTGTAGATAAAATGATAACACAGAATCTTGTTGTATGTCTTGCACACAGACTTTTGACCTGATAGTATAAGTAGCAAAAGCGTGTTCTTCCAAAGCAAACCTCTTAACAGAAAACTGCAAAATGTTCTTCTTCTGTGGTAATTTTACAGGCATTAATGTTTGTTTTTATGATTTTTCTGTTTCATTCTTAAAAGCCTGTCTTCAAGCGTTTTCAGTGTGGTTGATAACAATTTAAACGACTGAAACAATCTTGTTTGTTCAGTTTATGACTGTGAAACATTAATAAAACTATTAGAGTTTAAGGTGAAGTCGCTGATGAGGTGAAGCTGCGTTCAAGAGCAAACCCTCGTTTTTGTGGATCCTGCCCTCTGCTGCCAGTAAAGGTTCATTACATGTGCAGGAAGCTACTACTATCCCACTGTTACACCTGACGCAATTATAGTAATAATACTATTAGTATTGATCATAGCAGATTCACCCTCCCTACTGCATCAATACATACAATCAACAAAATACGTCCTTTTATAATCCTTGGAATATGTTATTTGTATTTGACTGACAATTGTGCCCATTTCTGCACAATGCTATTTAAAACTGCACAGCTCTTCCACTTCAAATATACTGAACATATTTTTTTCCCCAGTAATTTGTCATATTCTTGTTGTATTTTCTATTTATGTTCCTTGTACACTTTTTTTTTTTACAATAGTTTTTATAATAATAATATAATTTTTATAATAAAACTTATTTTTATAATAAAACTTATTTTTAAACGATTTGCTCTTTTTTTTCAATTTTTATTTCTCTTACTGTGTTTATGTATGCACCATTAAACGTTATATGTGATTGTTATAGAAATTGATGGTGATTGCGTGTTGAAATTGAAAACACAGAAGGAAAAAAAAGTAGTACTAAAGCTGGTGGAAGAGAAAAAAACCTAGTTTCCATTTATTTATTTATTTATTTATTTACAAGACATCTTCAGCATCAAGCTAGTTCTAATTCTCTCCATCAACAAAGAGCTACTCTGTTTTAGTTCAGCTTCTTCACACTTCACTTAGCTCAGCGCTCAGCTGAAGAATTACAATGTAGCCATGTCTAGAGCAAGGTTTTTGACACCATCTGCACGCAGTTAGCCCTCAATGGAATGTACAAGGCTTTGTTTGGCAAGATATGGGTTATGTTGCGACACAATGAAACACAGCCATTCTGCATGCACGCACAAAGCCTCACAACTGTGTACAAACAATGGCGGGAATAAACAAAGGTGTAATGCTCAAAGAGACAAATAACCTGCATGCACGCGTACACACATTGACTACAGTCCACTCAGCCAGGTACTATTCTGAGCACCTGACTCAGTGGTTTGCACCATTGTCACCTATTGAGTCATTAGCAGAGCTGGAGTAACAACATGGGTACAATGATGGAGGTGCAGACAATACCTGCACACAGTTTGGGTCTGTTCCACAAGTTTCAGTCGTGTTAGAAAGATATAATGAAGCACGATTTCTCAAGTGATGTAAGAAAAAAGAAACGTCTGCAGAAAAAAACAATCTTTGCTGAGGAGTCGAGTAAAGACCACAGACAATAAGAGTTACAACGTTCATAAAGAATTTATTATTAAATCATAGTATACTAAATATAATCAATCGCTTTTCAGAAATATATACATCTTATTCAATATGTGGATGTAATACGCTACAGAAATAGCCAAATAAATACCATTAAAGCATAGTTTAAAACCCCTAAAAACAGCTTATTTCGTAAAGCTTATACAGTACGTTTACCAAACCATTTCATGGAAATACGTTGTGCTTACGCTACCAGCATTTAAATCAACTAAACTGATTCTGAGAGGTAAAAATCAATGTCAGAGAAAATCAAAAAAGAACATAAAACTAGCTTTTGAACATATGAAGTGTCCACAACAGCCTACTGTACCACCAACGATTTCAAATTGTCAGTGCCTTTAAATATATTCCTCCACACTAAAGTATGAGGCTGGGATCGCATGTGATCGGCCGATTTTATCATATTTCACACTTTGTCTGACGTTTCTGTTCATCACTTGAAAGATTAATTACATCCCAGTGCTTGTTGTACAATAAAGCCAAATGAATCCTTTAACTATATTCTACGCTTTAAAATGACTGGGTAGGATCAGAATTTTTTGAGCTGATATACATTTTCATTAATAACTGGCATTGGTAATGAAATATATTAGTCCTAATCATAATAACCACAGCAAATTATATAATTAAAATCAAATAAGCTCTCATAGGAGAGTACTTTCTCCAGCATAGAAAGGGGCGCATTGCTTTATTTCAGGTTTCACTGCCATCCCCTATATTCCCCATTGTTAATCTAAATACTCATCCTGGAATCTGTGTTTGACTTCATAAAGAAGATAATTAAGGAAACAAATATACATCAGTCATAGGAAGTGTCACATTAGATCAGCTTTAACAAAACAACAAAGTCAGAGTTCAGTTTATAAGTGATGTACTAGATAAAAAGGTAGAACTATAATTGGTGTGCTGACACAGTACTTAACCCACGAGAGCAGAAACAGCAGTGTGTAAAAAATAACAAGGAAGGAACTGCAGGATATCAGACAGCAGTCTCAGAGAGCTCATTGCCTCCCTTTTCAAGCTATATTTCACCCAATTAAACATTCCCTCAATAGAAGACTGCAGTTGCTCCGTGACTTGTTATCTGTCATGCCAGTGGGAAACTCCTTGCTAAATGTAAAAAAATACCACAGGATTTATATCAGACACAAATACAAGCTGCTGTGCTAGAAAACCCGCATAACTGTAAAAATCAAGGAATTTGTTGGGATTTCCTACAAACAATAACACACGAAGATCACCTTTAATGCAGCTGAGGACCGCAAGGTGACCTTTTAGTGCCAAAAGACAAAAACACATCGCTTTTAACACTAGATCCGATACGTTTTTGCTTTGAAATATTTCAATGAAATATATATTTCAATGATACCATTTTTAAATCTCACTTCTAATTTCTCAGCCAGATTCAGCGAACACACTTGTGTACAGACATCCTCTACTTGGCACAAAAATCACAGATCACTGTTTTTTGTTTGTCACAAAAACAAGGACACTCAAGTGAAAAACCTCAACATCATCTTTTTTTACTTTGGGTGACAAACAATTTCGCTGCTATTCCAACCGACTGATGCAGGATATGTTCATATTACAAAACTGGCACAGTTGTGATGCAGTTTCTTTCCTCTCTGAGAAGAGGAAGTTGTCATCATGGTGGTCTAGTGGTTAGGCTTCCAAGTAGAACACAAGATTGTGACTTCAATACCACCATTGTGTCCCTGAGCACTTAACCCCAACTTGCTCCAGGGGGACTGTAAATCGCTCTGGATTAGAGCGTCTGACAAATGACTAATAATACAAATCTAGCAATCCTTGTGTGCAGCTGTGTGGATGCTCTCCTCATGTGTTGAACTATAGTGGCATGTTACTGACACTTTTTCTACCCTGTAGCAAAGTGCAAACAACGACGCTCTTTGAGCATCATGGAAAATATCATTTTAGACTCTTGAGAACACCAATGTGATGACATTAAGTGCTCGCCAACATGATAAGAGTTCACTCCTCCTGAGATAATGAAGACATCAGTGTGACCTTTAATGTGGGGATAACAGACATGCCTTTAAGTGCCTCGTTAAAAATGATGTTAGACTTTATCTCCGATTTTTAAAATCGTTATTAGTCATGGTTATTGGGTTGCCTTTTTTTTCTTTTTTCTTCCAGAAACACCCTCCTTCATATACATTTTCATTTGCGCAATCACACTTGAGAACTGCCCAGTACAAGTTGCTGGTTACTGAGCAGCTCCACTAAGGGAAGCTGGATGTTCAAGTTTCCGACTTAAGGCACTTCAAAGATATTCTTAAGAAATGATCAACTATGGATTGGATAATATTGCATATTATCTTGAAATAAATTAGACATCGAGGTGAAAGAAGAAAAATACAGTCAAAAACCACAAAGGAGTAAATTCTTCATGGATTGGGTTGGATTTAGGTGTAATTCATATTTTGCAATTATAAGTAGAAAATCCCTGAGTGAAACAGCTGTTTTAAAGTAAAAAGTTGTAACTAATTATGGAGTTTTATTTTCATTTTTTATATTCTTTGTCAAATAACTGCAATATCCTTCTAATAAACACATTTTGTTTGCTAAACAAAAATGCATATTTAAGTGCTTATACGTCTTGTTTGGTTTGCATTCTAGTTCAACAGAGTTGTATTGTCAGCACCACAATATATTAAGTACTTTACTTAAGCAGATACTTAAGTACTTAATATATATAGTTATATATAGTTCCTACTACCACAATAAAATGAAATACGTAGTATACTTTTTTCCAGTATACTATTATTGCCAAGTTAGGTAACACAGTATGGATGGTCCCAATGCAGTAAACCTCTCTTTGGCTATTTTACTCAGGCCAAAGCAAATGGAAAATGGGACTGAGGATATCTTCCATCAAACTGCTTCATTATGGTGAAATTCAACTTTCAGTCCCATGTACACATGTTATTAAGGAGGAAATAGGAAATCTGTGTTGAATACAGCAACAGTTTGTCCTCCCTCTTTTTTTCTTTCAGAGATGTGTTTATTCACACAAAAAATAATGCATGACATAAAAAAAAAAAAAAAAAAAAAAAAAAAAAAAAAAAAAAAAAAAAAAAAGAAATTAAATGAAAAAAAAAGGAAAAGAAAAAAAAAAAAAAGTACACGTTGAGTCTCAGGAGTCAACATGTATGGATAACACGTGCACATAAACTCAGAACTGAACCCTACTAGATTTACTAATTTTTTTGAACTCTCCAAAGACCTTAAACCTCATCAGGTGTGCATCGAAGTAACAAGTAAAATACAGAATAAATCAAGAACATGTGATAGTGAAAAAGGAATAAATATTAATACCAAAGTACTCTACGTGGCTTCTTCTTCTCAGCTCTTGCGAGAGCTGCTGTACCACTTCCGAAATGCTACTCCACTAGTGCTCGCCACTACGCACAGCGCCCCTCCGAGGCTCCACATGGTCGGTGCATGGTTGAAGAAAATAAATTGGAAGATGAACGCCAGCACCACATCGATAGTCCTCATCAGGGCCACAGGTCCAGCCTTCTCAATCTGCAGGGCCTTTGTGAGGAAGGTCTGTCCAGCAATACCCAGGACAGCTATCAGAATCATCAGCCAGCGATCTCGGCCGCAGGACGGGATTTTCCACTCCCCAAGGACGGATACAGTGATGATGCACTCGATGAAGCCGATGACAGCGTAGTACCAGACGGAGAGGTAGTAATGGACGCTCTTCCCCATCTTGCGAAGGACAACGAATGTAAACGCAGCCCCAATAGCGGCTGTGATTCCGTAAAGAAAGAGACAGAATTAATATAACAAATCACAGAAGAAAGACATATACAATACATTTTAAAATCTACTGCTTTGCGGTTGAATCCCTTGTTGAAATATTGTATTTTCTAACTTGCTCATTGGAGTTTCTTCTTGCGCCTACAGTGACCATATATCTCTGTGAAATCTGTCAATCACTCCTCAGTTCCACCTTCATTCTCTCCTATTTTGCAATGCTTGAGATTTTGTACTCAAAAACACTCAACCTTTGGAATTTAGATAAGCACATAACAAAAAAATTAAAATAAAATCCTCAATTTTTCTCTGCACTAAAACAGGTGGGATCATAACTTTTATCTCCTCTTAATGCCAGAATGCCATTAAACCTTTTGGAGGTCTATTTTGTGGACCAGATTGTAATTTAGCCGCACCTAGAAAACACAGATAATCAGGGGAATGAACTTGACTTGGGTAGCTACAGAGTAGAGAGAGCAAAAGCTACACAAAATAACAGCCTCTCCGTACCATGTTGCAATTTTGGTATGAACGGGGAGTACAAATGAGGGTAGGAAGGATTATGAGATGAATCATCAGTTGCAGTGTGCGATAAAGAAGTCACATTGGACTAGGGTTGAACAATTTGGAAAAAAATAACCAATTGCGATTATTTGGACTGATACTGCAATTGTGAATCACGATATTGAACGGATTAATAATGTGCGCATCATTATTCTCATTGAAAGATATATTAAAGCGAGCATGGCGGGATTTCTTTTGCGAGGATCTGTACTAGGCAAAGATTTTTTAATACGATGTGTAGACATCTTTGCAGCGCCACAATATTTAATTCAGAATGGTATTTTGACACATATTTTATCCTTTAACAAATATTGCGCCTCCTGCGGTTTGGATATTGCACTGGTCCATATTGCGATTAATTGTACAGCCCTACACTGGACTGCAGAAGTGAAAAGAAAAACTGAGGCGCAAAGTGAAGCTCGTAATTCATTGGTCGATCTTGATTTGGGAAACATTTTGAGCACGATGAAAATTCTTGTTTGCAAGTGGGAAGCCAGTGAGGGATCATTACTTTGTCGCTAAAAGTAGCGATTCCTGCTAGTTGGAAAATTAAAGCACGACTGGAAGGAGACCCCTCAGAGTAGAACCGTGACTAATGGGAAAGACTACATCTCCCAGTTGACCCCGATGTGCCGGGGGACATAGCTGTAATGCATTAAATTCCCCTAGTTGCCATGGTAATCCTGACTGACTGACAAAAAAATCTCAACATACTTCCTTACTGAATGGTTTTACCTACTCACTATGGTAAAACAAACTGTACTGTTATACAAGTGCTGCATGTTTATTAATTGTATCACCTGCAAAGGCAGCAACAGTCCCCTTGATGTGGTTATTGTAGTCGGCCTCAGTGGCACGTTGATGCTCGCCAAAGAGGAATGGCGGTCGGGCGATGAGGAGGACTCCAGTGATGGTAAAAACAGTGAAGACACAGTCCCAGATTGTACATCTCTCCTTCAGGAAGATCCAGGCCAGGATGGAGGTAAAGACTGGATTACTGAAAGAAAGAGAGCATTAGTGAGCGAGAGAGAGAGAAAAGAGAAGTAATACATGTATGGGTACAGTTAAATAAATCAGAAAAGTGGTGATTATCATCTCAACAGATTTGTCTCATATGGAGGTATCCAGCTCAACTTAAATCCACTCTCCCAGATCTTTATTGAATTACCGACAGATACAGGAGAGAGGGATAATTAAGAGGCATAAGGAACATGATGGGACGTGAGAAATTATCACCAGAATGAGAGGGAGATTAACAAAAAAAGGTGACAGGCGTACAATTCAGGGAGGACAGAATATATATGTATACACATTTATTATTTTAGTATTAGTATAATCTCCACTAATCCACAATCAATTTACTTCCTACCTGAACATGATGACTGTGGCGTCTGCTAGCGGCATCTGCTGAACAGCATAGAAGAGCAGGATCATGACATTGGAACCAATGAAACCCCGAAGCACCAGATATATACGTTGGTCTTTGGGACCAAGGAAACCTGTCCTGGAGGAGCAGAGATATGAGGATGATGGATGAATGAATGACTGATAGATGGATGATTAGACTGACCAACAGAGGAAGTCAAAAACAGAATTTTAGACAGGGATGGATGGAGAGACATTGAGCAGCAAAGTGATCCGGGAGATAAATGAACGAATGAATGGTCTCGACAGATAGACGGGCGAGTAATGTGGCGATGACAGTGATGGATGGACAGATGAAGAGATTGGGCTGAAAAGAGAGGAGGGGAGTTGATTATGAATTAATGTGAAAACAAAGAGGAATGTAGACGACATATGGATGGAGGGATGAATAGGTAAATGAATGAAAAGAAGTACTGGTGGCAGTCTTTAGGAGTAAAGTGTTTTTATTCACAATGTGATCTGAAGTAGATTGGTTTTCTATCCGTCCATGTAAAGATAAAAGCGACTCAAAACAAGCTCGTAGAATGAAGGGAGTCACATGAATGGTTTGTAGACGCTATATTGTCTTTCAGTTCATTTACTTTCTCTTAGTAGTTCAGTTATTTAGAATTTCTTGTGTTGTTGTTTTTTTTGTGTTTGGTGGAGGGCACGTTATTGGATACATTGTGAAATAACAGTTTCACATGTCTTGTTTTAAACAATATTTAAAAAAACAAAAATATATGTACTTTATATATTGTGCTTCTGGTGCAAAGACACCTTGGTGAAATACTGACTCGAGCTCAACTTAAAATGATACCTTGCACAGCATTTAATTTCTAACATGGTTCATTTAATGCATTTCATTTTGTTTGGATGCTAATTTGTTATTATAATTGTTTACATATTAGGTGACAATGGTTCAGTGCACTTAAAAACAGAAAGTTTGATCATTTATAAGAACATTAGTGAGTATATTTAAAACATATACCTTTATGTGGGAAGGCATTTTTCAAAACCTTCCAAACTCTGGATAGACATGGTATATTTTTCCATCAGCAGGGCTGGGGGGAATATAATAATAATAATAATAATAATAATAATAATAATAATAATAAATGTCTCTGACAGCATTTTGACAATTTAAACTTGTTTGAGCATGGATTGTATGTTAAACCAGGATATTTGTCTACGAGGTGGGCGGCAAGGCAAGCAAAACAAATCTAGAAATCCCAAGATAAATTACTGGCAGGGATATGCACTTAATCTAATGACAACATGTAAATTACTGGTTTGCAATAAAGACTGTTTGGGAGTAAATGCATGTGTACATCTTAAACCAGGGATTAAAGTTTTTCCAACAGTGGAAATCTAAACGTTTCTCCATCATGCTTACTTGTGGTAGATGAGTAACGGCATAGTAAAGAGCATCTGGAAGAGGCAGCGTATGGCGCTGATCTCTATGGCGTGGAGTCCCTGGATGGTTTTCACCAAGAGCGCAATGATGGAGAAGAAAACTGTGGAAAGGAAAGCATAGAACAGACCAAGACCTGGACATCTCTTTGATTTCTCGGAGTCTGAGGGGAAAAAAAAAGGAGAGTCAAAGAACAAGGAGTTAGGGGGGGGGGGGGCAGAACGGTATGAGGGGAGAGAAGAGGATACCCTAAAAAGGGGTATAATTGTTCCACATTTCATAAAACCTTGCTTATTTTATTGTGCTTATGTTGATACAGTAACAGCAGGATGGAGCAGTGAAGCTGTCCGTATGTAATTGAACTCCACATGGCCTAGTTACAGAATTCAGTTGGAAAAACAAAACAAACAAAAGATAGACAGCAGTGTCGTGTTTGCAAACCCTGCCCGTGGAAAAATAAAACTGATATGCTTGTGGAGATTACCTTAAAACATGAGGTCACATCTTTCTTTGTAGTCGCCCACAATGTGCCATGTACTTGACATTTGATTAATCATATACGGTATTTGTTTTGTAAACTCAGCACCAGGCCAGTGTTACATTAGCTGTACACTCATTGTTATTGTAATCTTCTTGGAGTCATTTTGTAAACACATTGTATGATCATATCGTCACTTTGTTATTTTACTGAAGGTCCGTAAGCACAAATGAATTATTATCCAAAAGAAATACGGTCTAAAATAAGAATTATCTTTTGGTGTGAGAATACATATATAAAATATAAGATAAAATGGGTCTAGACCTTTAAAGTGAAAAAAGGGGATGGAGTGCTAGTGTCAGCCTTTCTACTTCACATGCTCTGTGACACGTGTCAATTTCCACCAGGTAAAAAAAAAAAAAAAAAAAAAAAAAAAAAGGTACAAAAAAGGGAAACTTTTGTCCATAGAGTAGAGTGCATTTCTCACTTCCCTGTAAAAGCCAGATCACTGTTCTTCCTCATACAAAGTTACACGGATGTGAAAAAAAACCTTCAATACTCTCACTCTAGTTCAATAAGTATGTGCCCATCAACAAAAAAGGTGAGCAAAAACTATACCCAGATGGCCTTAGTAGATATATGGATGGAAATGTTTTGATTAAACCGGAACACCATGGTCTTATTTATGACATGTGATACACTAAAAAGCCTACATGGTGGCCCAGTCCTGCTACTGTAAAAGTGCACAGTCATCCTTCTCTTTAAGAAAGATGATGCCAATGTTAAGCTGTCTTTACAGCACTTTAAATGAATGTGCATAATATTATAGCTATTATAAGCTGACATAAAACGTAAATGATGAGATGTGGACGACCAATAAATGGAAATAATAAATGACTATTAAAAAAAAAAAAAGAAAAAAAAGATTAAGCACTATATTACTGATACGTGACGTAGAACGGTTGTATAACGTGAGGCTACGCAGCAGGCAGCCATTGGTTATCTGGCTGGTTATCATTGAATTTCTGCATCGTCTTTCCATCACAAAGTCCATTAGTGAGGGTGCAGACACTTATCACTTCACCTTAGAATCTTAGATGCAGTTTAACTAGCTAAACAGTGCGTGCGCTCTTCTACCTTCACGTGCGCTTCTGTCTCGGGATGCGGGCTTGCCTCTGACGCAAAACGGCGGCGGGCAGAGCGTTTTCTTCTCGCTGCCTTCCGGTGAATTTTCTCGTCCCCTCGCTTCCTCAGCTTCATCATCGTAGTCACACAACACATGGCAGTTACTCTGCAAGTGAATCCTCGCGGATGTCCGCTCATCGTCGTCGTCGTCGCTGTTCGCGCCATGGCTGTCAACTTTGTGGAACACTATCGTGATACCGTCCTCTGTGGACAAAGACCGCTCGCGTGCACAGTGGTTCAAGTCGCTCATGGTAAGATGTGGCGCCTGAGGCTGAGCGGCAGCATGCCTTGGACAGAGTGCTCCGAGTGACTGAGAACACAAGGTTAATGACTAACCTTGGTGCGGGGTCCTAACTCCCATGCGGTGGTTACTTTACCCACATGGGGGCAGAACTGAACCGTAATCAACTCAGCCGCTGAACAACTAAAACGTTACCCTACGTTTACGCCCACAGCGGGGGGAGGCCGTGGAGATTTGAACCAATCACAGCTCAGCCTACACACGCGTGGACTACGAAAAACATTCATGTTCCTACATTATTACAAAACATATTAAAAGTTGTCTGGCACGTTGCAATTCAAAACGATGACTTTTAAGCAGTGATGGAAGAAGACCCTTTTAATTGAGTAAAAGTCCTGTGTGTAAAAGTGCAGAGGTATCATCAGCAACATGTATCTTAAGGCTGGACATCAAAAGCACTCATGCAGAACATGTTTTTAAAAAGTGATATGTTGTTATAGAATATGAAATTATTCATACATGCGAGAGCATTTTGTGCTGCATCATATATAGGCATATGTTTTATGTAAATATGTAACTAGTGTACAAGTGTCAATAAATATAGAAAAGCATATAAAATATAAAAAGTATATTTCCCTTTAAAATGTAGTGGAGTAGAAGTATAAAGTAGTATGAAATGAAAATAAGTACAAGTACCTCAGAATTTAACTTGGGTAAAGTAAATGTAGGCCTACTTAGTTACATTCCAGCACAGTTTTCTTTCTCCATAACTTTCATGTATGTTTCAGGTGGAGTTGGCTTGGCGTCAATGTTTGTGAGGATGTATTTGTTCATACTACGGATTTTGGACACACAATGGATTCACAGTTACAACAATAATAAAATAATAAAAAACCACACCTGCAATTTAACCTTTTAGTATTTTATTACCACTGTACATAAAATACAATGAGCAAGATGGCAAAATAATAGCTAACATCTTCTATCCTTTCCTAACTAGATTAGACTGACACAAGTAAGCCTACACTGTTTTGCAGAAGTAGCATGTTACACGGCGTTTAAGGAGTTGATCCTTACCTACACTAAATTCTATAACTATGAAAAAATAAAACATTAAGTGTGGTCCCCTCTACATACAAAAAAACAATATCATATACATTACTTTACACGGTATTGTAAAAACGTAAACATTATATTTGGCAAATCAGTGACGTTGTTAGTTATCAGAATTCTGTTTCCTTTTGTGTCAGAATAAGAGGATCGTGTGAAAGCACAGGTAACAGGTGCCGCACAGTGGTTGGCTTTTTAGTTGCGGAGTGAAGACAACAATAGTTTTTGTCAATGAGGGAGAAAAGGGGTAAGAGTGCAGTGAAAGAGGCGATAGGTGACACAGTGGGATGCTTCTAGTGAGTCATTCAGTATCAACACTATGAGTGTCTGTGTCATGCATGCGGTCTTGCTTAACTGACGGTCATAGAGTAGACAGGACAGAGGTGTTTTTCTCACAGTGTTTCCTGGATTCTTCATCTATTAGGGTCACTTCTTTAAGTGGTAAGTATTTACAAAAGATTGATGGAATAAAGGTTGACTAGCTGCCAATTTGCGCTTGAAGAATGTACATAGTCCTCAACAAGTAGTCCAAATTTCACCCGCAGTTGGTTGGAAGCTTGCAATGTTTTCAAGCTCGGGTCTTGCAGTGACAAACTACACCTGACATTTCTTACTACAGTGATGCTGCTGTTACGTTATCATTAAACTTGGGTTAGATTCCTATTTGAAAAAGATTCCTGTACATTTGTGAGATTGTCCGTCTTCTATAAGGTATCTAACGACCCAGACTTTGTCACTTATGAGTCCTATGGCCCATTGCTTGCATACAGCGCCCACATATCTCGGTAGCTTACATTCCATTGTGAATAATCTCATGTAATGACATTTTACTTTGAAGTCAATTTTCCTGAAATGCTTTGTTAAAATAAAGTAGACTTAAATTAAAAAAAGTGTCTATTGTTTATGTAGTTTTTCTAGATATAACTTTCTAGACAATTTTCCTATTATTGCATCGTCATTAGCACTACCAAACTCCTAAACCGCTCATATCAAATTCTAACAATACAAATAAAAATGTATGGAGACATTTACTGTAAGTCAAATAACTGCACGTATACCTGCAGGGTTGAATAAAAGTAAAAAATAAATGATTTCATAGCTTGTTTTTCCTGAAAGATAGTCAGTTCGCACTCTGAGTGGAATACGTTTTTTTCAAATGGAGAATAAGGCATTTCCAAATAGTGAGGAATCAAAATGAAAGTACGAGTTTATCAAAATGATGAAGTTGCAGCAGGTTGCCAAACTAAGGCATCAGGGACTGTGTAGAATATATTTTCAATGTAATGAAAACGGTGTCAGAACTCTTAAAATAAACTCAATGATCATAACAAATCTATTTGAACTATCTCTTTGAGCTTCTGCTTGAAACTTCCTTCTGTTTAAACTTAGGTGGGAATTGCTGGTGGATTCTAATGGGACTGAAAAAAACACAATCACAGAAGAAAAGCATTTGAATGGTGGTGTACATAATTTCTCCAAAAAAATTAAACGTTGGGTTTAATTACTCAAATCGATCATGAGGTGCTCGTAGATCTGCGTTTTTCCCTTGAAGCTGGACGCGAGCAGGAACACCCGGTTGTCAATGGAAACCAGAGAAAAAGCTCGAGGCGCCTGGATATTCAGCTCCTGAGATGGGGCAAACTGGCCCCTCTCGGTGTCCCATTGGTAGACCTGCGTCAGTGAATAATCACTGCCCAAGATGGCATACTGCCAGTTGCCGATGGAGACAGGCTGAAACACCATGGAGCCGCGGGAAGGAACTGTCTGGACCTCTTTGAACATGGCACCGTCCCAGCGCATCACCTTGGAGTCCCCGATGAATCTTGTCAAGCATATAAACAGCTCACCTTTGAAAAGATCCAAGGGGCTGTTTAGCTTACGCACTCAGATACCTTATCTGGATCTGGAATAGGAAAACTAACAAAAGCAGTTCATGTAGTTCCAAAAATAACTCATAACTTGTGACCTTCCGCTACTACTACGAAAGAGTCACTAAAAGTTAAGCTGACCCGTTATACAGATAACACTGCACAGTAATGATTTATGGGCAGGTTTTATGGCAGTGGAGAGGGACATTGCCTCTTTGTGCCTCTTCAAAATGAATGCCTATCAGCAATAAGGAACTAAAAGTATAATAAATGACAGTTAGCAGTGTTAGACATTAATGTTTTCTTAAATTAACCATGTCAAAGAAAATGTTGACTTTGGTTTAAATCCACTGTCCACTGTTAATCATATGACACCCCCTTAGCATAAAAAACAGAATCTAAAGAAATCCATTAAAAACTTGAGCACTGATACTAGCTGATCCTGCGATACGATATGGTTTGAAATTGCTTGCAGAGTGCACAACTTCTGTTTAGTTCAAACAAACCCCGTGTGTGTACATATACTGCCGTTCAAGCCGCAGCTCTCACCTTTGACCTGGAAGTGTTTGACAGAGAAGACGTCCTCCATCTCTGGTATGTCGGTCCTGCGGTCAAATTGTTTCTGGTTCCTGTTCCACTGGTAGACGACGGGCCTCTGGGAGCTGCTGGACAAGATCAGGTGGGGTTTGTTGGAAATCTCCAAATATTCTACGTCTGTGTCCCGGAACCACGGGTGGAGTGACTGGTGGGAGTAGAAGCCGTTGCCGTTCCATTTGTACACTGTTGTGGAGCCGGCCTACGAGAGGTTCATGAACAAAATGTCAGATCAAGTTATTGTAACAAATGGGTTTGTGCTTAGTATGGGGCCAAAGATGAGTATGTATGTATGATGTGTGTATTATTGTCCTCAAACATATGTGTGAGCATATGCAAACATTTGGCAATGCCAGCAATAATCGGTCAAAAAAAGAAAAGGACTGACATGGTGGAAAGAGACAGAAACACCCGCACAATGTAATGTAATCACATACCATGAAATCAAGTACTTTCGAATATTGGAAAAGCAAAAAGTAGCCAACCTTAGAGCTGTCCGCGATGACAAAGAAAGACTCTCCGTCGATCATGAACGTCTCGATGTCGTTAGGTTTGCGAATCTTCAGGATGTCAATGTCCTGGATCTTGATGAACTTGTTTGCGGACGGGTCGCGTTTGTAAATGTGCGATCCCCCGAACAGCTGGGCCACGATGACGAAGAGGTGGTTGTCAATCACCATGGGTTTGCAGACCACAGTGGAGGTGCCTGAACAAGAAAAGAGAAGACACAAAAAACATTATTAGCACTAGACAGATAAACATTGACACTGGATCATTATGTCTCCATTAACAATCAATACGGAGGCCAATGAGAAACATTTTTTCTGGTAATCCATTTTCTAAGTAAGTTCTCCTGTGTTTATGACTTGCGAACAGGTGGAAAAATAAAGTTGAATTTTTCTTTTCACCTGGCAAAACATTTTTTTCATCTGTTCTTAAGTCATAAAAACAGGAGAGAAAAACTATTTATATCACATTCAGAAAATTAATAACAAGTATTTTCTTTCTCACTTGCCCCATAGGGCTTCTGTAAATACCACATTGACATTTGAGGCAGACATATTTACATAGGGCTCCACGGGCTCTTTGCTTGTTTATGGACTCACTTTCAATGGTGTCGTAAGTTCTGAAGGTCATCTCAACATGGTCCCATTCCAGGAAGCTGCACGTCCCAGCAAACGGTTGGGCAAACACAACATACTGATCTTCATCAAAGGTGAAGGCCCCCACCGAAATGGACTCGAACTTCAGCGACTGATAGGAGGCAAACTCTGAAAAGCAGGACACGACAACGAACTTATCTTACCTTTATCTTTAAATAATCCATTCATATTGATACATTCTTCCAAAAACAGGTAGGAAGAACACAGCAATAACATTTCAGCTCTATTCTCAGCACTGACATTATTGACAGGAAGAAGCGCGCAAAGGCTGAGGCAGTTAAAGGAATACTTCACCCCCAAAATGTCAATCATTTGTATATCAAATAACTCAGGACGTGTTGACTTGAATTTGTGGGGAAAAAAAACCCTTTGATTTTGAACGAAGAATCTAAAAACAGAAAATTCTTGATGAATTGAAATAAATGGGGGCCCCGTTCCCCACCAGCAAAACTATATCAAAACATCCGTTTACAAACACAACTCACACAACTCCAGCAGTGCAATCCACGTCTCAATTATCCAGTTGTATGCTCACTACTTCCCGAAGTTTTCTTCAAGAATTCAAGGTAACACTGGATGAGTAATTGATGCCGTATACAAACGATTATACGAGTATTCCTAGAACTGGGGACAGAAAGCTAATGTTGATTTAATGCTTCTCTGACGGATACAGGAAGATGATACCCGCTGTGATGCAGTCGAAGGAGTGTGGCAGCAGGTCATTGATCTTCTTCCCCTGGTGAATGGGCGGGCCGCTGCAGTAGATCTGGTCCAGGGTGGCGTTAGTGTGATGTATCCACTCCACCAACCACTTGAGCTTGCAGTCGCATATCAGGTTGTTGCCACGTAGATCCCTACACATATGGACGCATCGCAAGGGACATCAGCTAACAGATTTCGTTAAAACACAACATCATTAATATTTAGCGTTGAAACATGTATTTTAAGTGTTTTATTTCCAATCCCTGTTGAGTTTCTGCTCACTGTCCTCCCAGCTGTCTCTCCCGTCCTTGGCTGCACTTTGGCTTCAAGCCAGACAGACCACAACAACAAGTGCCCTATCTCCTGTGTAGTCTCTGCTCGTAGCCCACTCTCGGTCTGAATTGCTGTTGACCTTGGATGTGTGTATTGAACGCACACACACACACACAACACACACAACACACACAACACACACACACTCTATCCTACATTATTTAAGATGATTGTGGTATATGTGTGACATAAGCAAGGATGCAATTCTGTTCTCTGTAATTGACTTGTATACCATTTCACATTTTGGCACAATAACCCAACTTTTCCTCTTCTCTCCTTCAGATATTTTCCATTGCTTCTCCTACAATCTTTTATTTCCTTACTCCGTTTTATTCTTACTTCTTTTCCTCCTCACTGTGCCCTCTTTTCCCCCCGGGTTCTTGCTTTTTACGTCTTCTGTTTAGTGAGGGGATTCCTCTCTTTTCCTTTCTCAGCACACCTTATAGTATTACTGTATTAAACCCCACGGGGTTAATACAGTAATAATACTGGGACAATTTCAGAATAAATAACCAAGAAAACTATATTGTCTATTACAAATAAACTCAGAGTTAGTTCATATATTACCTTTAGCCTTACACACTTAAATCCACAGAAAAGGCTGTTGTGGAATAAATCAATACATCAGAAAATAGATTAACTAATTGCTAAATCTCTGCATCAACAAAGCACCCTGAGTGAAAGACACACTTAACTCACACTTTGGTCAAAGCATCCATGCCCTTGAAGACGTCTTTGGGCAGCGTCTCAAGGTTGTTGTAAGCCAGACTCCTAATCAACAAAGAGGAAAATAATACACTCAGTGGTTGGATTCGAGGTAGACTGTCTCTCTACACATGATAGACATTGACATATTGCACATATGTCATAGGCTGTTCATTCCTTCTGTTAGCCAGATTGACCTGAACAAGAGTATAACACACTAATCCAAACAAAGTTACAAGCAACCAAATGTAAGGAAGACAGAATCGCACTGCCATGACCATATGTATAAGACGTAGTGTTGCTGATATTGATATTACATGATAATGTAACAGCTGTCAAAAAGGCTAAGTGGTAAAATAGAAGGAATATCCTTCTCCAAGGCTGTTAAGTGGATGATATCTTTGCCAGTCAGTTAAAATCAACCATCTGGCCCTATAGAGACATTTCATTTGTGAGTGAGAAACGGAACTCTAAACCAGAAAGAGATGTGAATGAAATGAAATGTCAGCGTGATTCATGAACACTGCATTATTTATTTGAGAGTCAGTTTTCCAGAGAGAGAAGCCATTTTGCTTTGAATTTGTGCAAGAATGCACTCTCCAAACAGATGGGGATAGAGCAGAGTGGACAGGATTCCAGCCTGTGCCCTTTAATAATGTATTAACAGTATGTGACATTTAAAATGCCCTCTCATAATGCATTTATTCATCATTTTCTGTATAAAAGTTTGTTTACTTTCCTCTAAAACAAGGGAAGGTATACACGAAACAGGAAAAGAGTACTTTATCCGTATGAGTATGAGTCGTATTACAACAGATCTTAGTTGGCATTTGTAGATAAAGCCACCAACCAGCACCTCTAAAGCTCACAAATTCACCCGCCTCAAATGTTACCAGCCGATTGAATGGGTGTCATCGGTGGCATCAGCCTCATAGATGTAGGTTAGAAGGAGTCTGCTACTGTGCACCTACTGGTAGGTTCAGAAAGCCCGGTCATCATCTATTCACGTGGTCGATCACCGATACGAACACGAGACGACGTCGACCTACAGTATAGTAGCCGGGGTAATTATGATGGGAGCAAAGGGAACCTCAGGTAACAAAAGTCAGCATTATGGAGAAGGTTGGAGGGGATGGATGAGTCAAATGATGCGGCCATTTAATGGGCTTTTGTTTAAGTCGTACAAGAAACTGAAGTGTGAAAATGACAAATTGTTGTGGTCTTACATTGGGTTATGTGTGAGTATTTCTTGGCGAGGAGCAGTGACTTCCTGGTGTCACAGCATGTTGCCTGAAAACCTTCACGGTGGTATCAACCCTCCAGGAAGTCACTGCTTTGGCACATAACCTCCCCTAAAACCGCAACTTGTCATATGTTTGTGTCGCATAAAGAAATAAGATATTTCGTGTTAGCTAGTGAACTTTCCTTGTTTCCAGTCTTAATGCTAAGCTAACCATCTCCTGGCTTTAGCTTCAATCCTCAGTTGCTCTCCCTGAGGTTTCTTCCATATTTCCCCCACTAATTGTGGGGGATCTTTTAGGGAGTTTTTCCTTGTGCGATGTGAGGGTCTAAGGACAGAGGGTGTCGTACCCTGTACAGGCTGTGAAGCCCACTGAGACAAATGCATAATTTGTGATATTGGGCCATATAAATAAACTTGATCGTCATCAAGGCAACATTTCCTATGATGTGGATTGTCACATGCTCTCAGACCAGACAACTCAATATTCCGGATGCGTTTGATTAAATTTCAATGTATAAAATTCTGCTTTTTTTCAAAGTATAAATGGTTGGAAATTAATATTGATGAGTTTAACTTTTTATTCTTGTTCCATCCCAGTTTAAGTAACTTTTTTCCTCCTCTGAGAGAGCCACTAATGTTGTAACTAAGACTAATATTTGCACATTTGTTTTAATCACGCTTTTGTGTCTTATTTTCAGAGTTATACGCCTAAAGTATGCATGAATAAACACTGATGAATTGTTAAAGCTCTCATATTTGAGTCATTTCCTCTACAGTACAATCATTTGAAAAAGTAAAGATAAATGGTGAGGAACACAAGTATGCAAGCATTTGGCTGCACTGCACTGTATAAACTCAGAATGTGTTAGTAACGATTTGTTCTAGCTTATAGAAACAGATTATAGGTCACTGGTGTAAGGTTACAGAACAGTTATATTTAGTCTTGACATGCAGGTCACTCATGTTCTCAACCGTCTTTAGTTTTGGCAAGCTTTGCAGTTCAGGAATATACAATGTTTTTTAAAAAACATCTGTTATACATTTTTTTTGGCTGTTTCCTACATAATTTACTATTATAGGTAAAGATACCAAACAGTATATAAAGTAATTAAGAGTAGTTCAATTAAAGTAATGAACACATTAATGCATCCAGATTACAAACCAATTACTATATCATTTATATTATACTGAAATGGGCCATTCTGTACTTTTACTTTCATTTTGATGCTAATACTTTTGCTCTTTTACTCGAGTAAGATTTTGAATGCCGGACCTTTATTATTAGAGTATGTTTACACTGTAGTATTATTAGTTTTACTTAAGTAAAAGCTCTGAATACTTCTTTCACCACAGACTAAGGCAATGTGAGATCCAGTTCTGCCCTTAAGCAACCTGATCCAGTTGACATCTTCAGCCAGTAACCTTGGACCTCACCATTGGCAGCACTTCTGCCTACCTTTGCATTTCCGACAGTGACAAAGTGATACACAGAGAGAGAGAAACAGGAAGTTGATGCACAGTTTATGTTAGAATACCATGAATGCTAATATCCCCTTTCCTCTCCCACAGAGAAAGGACTTAAACAGAGAATGTGAAAACTGGGAAGAAAAAGAAGGAGGAAGGAACAGATACAGCGAGGCAAGTTCCCTTCAACAGGAATAAAAGATGAAGGAAGTAGAGAAAGGAGGAGGGACAAGATAAAAACTGAAGATTTCCAATGCGGGCCACCATACAACCAAAATACTTACAGATGTATCAGCGTTTTCAGGCCCCGGAAAGCATTTGGGGATATCGATGCAATTTTGTTATTCTCAATAAATCTGTGAATGAGAAGTATTTCGTTAGCATTATTGATAGATCAGGATTAACGCTATGCAAGTAATCCCGCACAAATATAAATATAAATAAATAAATATATTGTGACACCAAAAACTGCAATCTTTTAACGTTATGCACGTCTTCTCTCTCTGCAGTTGTGAGTGGTTCACAGCAGTTACTGAAGAGTTGTGTAAACTTGAGCTCTGCCCTAATTATATAGTAAACTGTGTACTAACCAAGAATCAAGGACATTCATACCGTGACACATGTCAGAATGAATTATATTTGAAAAGTCCCAACACAACCAAAAGATGTAAATGATCCTCCTCGAATCAGGCAGCATAAGTGAAAACATCTGTGTGTGGGCTTTAAAAGGCCACCATGAATGCCAAAATATAATCTGAAAGAAAATGTCTTTGCTGTTTACTACAGTAAAGGTTTCAAATTGGATATGGAAGTGTGTTTGATTGATGTCCGTTGGTGTATGCCAGTCAGTTCCTATTAGTACAACACAGAACATATGCAACAGGGGAACAGTTTGTGTATTTTACGACCCTTCAGCACACTAATTAACTATAATTTATAAATGGTTGATATGTATAAATACTTACAGATATTCAAGATGTGGTAAACCCAGGAAAGCATCTTCGTCAATTAGGTCAAGTGTATTTGCTGTGAACAATCTGAGAAAAAATAAAAATAAAAAATCTGTTAGGATAGAAAAATCCTAGATGCATTTATAGTTCCCACAGCGCTTCTATATCCCTGAATATTTCATGTTTCATAGGTCAAAGGTCGACTGGGTGGATCTGACAACATCAACAATCAGCTGGGAGGAAATGTTAAGATTTGAGGATTCTATTTGCTACAATAACAAAACACACACACATCTCTCTCTCTCTCTCTCTCTCTCTCTCTCTCTCTCTCTCTCTCTCTCTCTCTCTCTCTCTCT
>CALSCE010000091.1:13897378-13985570 GCA_943593645.1 Bovichtus variegatus | reverse complement strand
TATATATATATATATATATATATATATACACACACACACACACACAAGACAAAGAAGAAATAGCAGAGGAGCCTATCAATCAACTCCAAATTCACTCCACTGACCCAGTGTACTTTTAATGTCTGTATGTTCAAATAACATATAAATAAAAGGACTCCATATTTTTTTTAATAACAATAGTTATTGTTTTCCCTTAATATAATAATAGGTACTTTTTTTTCTAAAAATATAAATATAGACTGTTCTTTTAGCAATTTACCAATACTTTATACTTCTATTTCCATTTTTCCATGATGCTATCATCCATTTTGCCTGTAATAATCATAGATCTAAAAAAAAAAAATGTGCTCTTTCTTGCTTATGTTAGGTTTTTTTGGATAACGACTTAATAAAAAAGCTTGGGCCCCATAGTTAACTGTATTGATAAAATCTCTTCCAACATATATTTTACCTCTTCCCAGAACCTTTTAAAAAATAATAATCTTATTGCATTCCCAAACACAATGGGAAAAAGTTCCCTTGGATCGTCCACATTTAAAACACATGGCAGTGTATCTTTAAACTTATTTAATCATATTGGGATAAAAGTTTAGATTTATTTTTGCCTATTACCAGCATCAGTTACTCTAAATCCAAAAGAGAGGGAAGGATTGAGTTACTGTAACAGACAACAGAGTCTTTCAGCAGTTCTGCCCACAGTATGGGGTTAAAGAATGAATGTAATGAATAAAAGAGAAATGGCAGATCACTCCTACATGTTTTTCCTGAAATTAATGAAAGAGAGGAATGGATGCCTCCTCCCACATGTTTCTGAGTCAGCCTTTAAACCAGTAATGTAAGAATAGTGTCCAACAAGAGAATATATCGTGTTCCTCACTGCATCCACTCATTAAATCTCTTTATGATAACTTATAGAATTTTAATTTAAAGCACTGTAAGTCCAGTGGAAGAGTTTGGCCTTAAGTTAAACCTTATAATTCCAAGATGTCAAAATTCTGGAAATCTCATTTTGAAGTGAAACCAGTGATTGAGAAGTGCTTTAATGGAGGTTAAGATGCTCCAGGTGACCTTGGCAGTAAATAATGACAGAGCGGAAGATGCCACTTCAACTGCCGCCCAGTAGGCCCTCCTTGTGGCCACAAGGCTTCATGCACATCCAGACTGATGAAGTGTCATCTGAGCATATGGAAGAAGAACTGATGCCAAGACAAATATTTTGCAGAGAAGAATTGACGCTTGGTGACAGCGCGCTGTTATGTGCAATAAACCGAAACAAGCGTTTGGAGAGTACAGTTAAGCCTGACCTTGCTGTTAATTTGTGGATTTGTAACATCAAATTACCCAATAGACTCTAATCCTACCAAGATGAATAATAACTGATGTCATATGTCAGAGAAATGGCGAGATAAACTCTATTATTATTTCACTGCTTTTCCTCTTTTTTTCAAAGTGCTATCTTTGGGGAGGAAAAAAAAAAAAAAAAAAAAAAAAGAACATGTTCATTATTTAAACACACACATTGCTCTCCTCTCTCCCCAGCCCCTGCTGTTAGGGGCTGTAGCCATGTGGTCTATTGCATAATCCTGACACCATTACAGAGAATTCCCCTTTAAATCTGCTTATCAGCCTCTATGCAAGTCCTCTGGGGAGATCCTGCCTCATTGTTTGATTCTGTAAATCAGTGAAAATGGATTTACAGACAGACACAAACAGACAGACAGAAAGACAGACAGATACAGGCAGGCAGATACAAATACTCACAGCAGTTGCAGGGCAGGCGTGTGAAAAAAGCTTCCTCCTAGGATTTCATTAAATCCAGACTTGACAAAAGATCTGAATGGAATGGAGAATATGAAAGGGGGATTTATCTGAAAGTATAACAAAGATGAGACTTGTGTAGCCTCCACTGAAAGACAGAGGCAGATTATTTATATAAGCTTTCCTGACAATTCACCATAAGGACAATAAAATCAAGAGTCCATTCAGGTGCAGGGACACTTACAGTGAAACCACGTCGAATGGGAAAGTGTGAGGCACGGACTGGACATTCTCACACAAGGCATTGTCTTTGGTGCAGGTACATCCAACGGGGCATCTGTGCTGCCTCAGTCTCCGTCCATCTGCTAAAAGCAAGCTGACAGCGGCGACCCAAACCAGGAGCGTCCATCCTCTCACTGCTCTGCCCGGGTATCCCATTCCTGCTGTCCCGGTCGAGTACTATCACTCCTGCACATGCAACTTCTCGGCCAAAATAAAAAAATAAAAAATCCGTAAACCCCCGGATTTAAAAGTGTTTCTAAATGTGTTTTTTGAATATGTTTCTGTCTTGTTTGTTTTAATAATAGGAGCTGGTGTTGCTGCGGTCAGATGCAGGCTTGTGTCTATGCTTCTTGCGTCTCAATAGGAAGGCACCAGTCCAGCGGATTCGTTCTGCAAGGCGCAGGATTACAAATGCAGGACAGACGGGACATGAGTGTCAGATTTGTTTTGTCATGAAGAAGGAATGATCTCAAATGATCTAAAAACACGTTGCTAGAAAATGTGGCTCTTATTTAGTCTGCTGCTTACAAATAAGTTGCCTTGTAGACTCAACGCTGCAGCCATGAAAGGAAAAAAACAAATAAAAGCGCAAATTCCCGTGAGAGAGAAAGAGAAGGGAAGAAAGAGAGAGATGGAGGAGGCAGAGGGAGAGAGAGAGAGAGAGAGAGAGAGACAGGGGGGTGGGGGGTGGCCAAGGTGCGCTTTTTTATCAGCAGTGCCAGCTATTATTTATGCGCGCCTCAGAGCAGTGCATGGTTAATGGGAAGCAGCTATTCATGAGGGTCTGTGCAAATGCACCTGCTTCACTCATTCACATGCTGCATCTTTTCTTCTCTGCTTTGGCATAATAATGACATGAACTGTGAAAAGAAGATGAGTTTATAAAGAAATAAAAAAAATGAAACGTGAAATATTTGGCTAATTCAGTCATGTTGTGGCAGAATGAATGGTGGGTAAAGTATGACATAGCATTAATTAAAGCAGTTTGTGTGTTTTGCTCCTAACTCTTCAGATAATTAATTTGTTATAATGATGTGTGTCATGGAAAAACACATGATCCACAAAACAGCACTGACTTTTATATAAAAAAAAAAATTCTACTTTTTAAAGAAAACAAATTAGAGTCATTCATGTTCGTATTTGTCCCTCACATCCTGTTTTTCTTCAATCCCACACTGAGTCCTTTGTTGAGTTCAGTGGGTTGTGGAAAAGTCACGAAACACTGGATTTCTATTCCCAGACCGGGGCGAACTTTCACCCCTGTCACCCATAATAACCCAAGGAATCAATTATAGCCTACAGAAACATTCTAATAACATAATACCCTCTTTATTGTCCATCTACAATTCAAACGCCTACATGCATCCTCTCATGTTCCTCGTTGGAAATGAACGAATCACCGAATTGCCAATTAATTAGAGTTGTTGGGCCATTTGTTCCAAAATGAAAGTCAAAATCCAATGTTGTAGCCTAACCTTCTTGTTTCCTTTTGTTCAATAGTCCTAGATTATCCATGGGACCATTTTATGTGATGATGGCTTGCCCTCCAGTAAATATTGATGGATGAAATAGGACATCCATATAAACCCGATGAAATAAATCCTTATGGCGTGATACGCTGCCTCTTCTTTCTGGAATAATGTACAGAAGGACCTGAAACTATCAGAGCTGATAACTATGGGGGGAATATAAATCAATTTCAAAGGATCGAGAAAATAACACTTTTAGTCAATGTGATTGCTCCTACATATTTCACTGAAATCTATTGGAAAAAACTGTTTTGTATCGCATATTCACTGGATATTTTGCTGACTCATTTGTGGTGTGTGAGGTGAGTCTCTATTGTTGTAACCATGCTCACGCTGCCCTCTTGAAGAACATATTTTAATCAGCCTTTTCACTGGGTAAATAAAAGGATATATATATATTTATCATATGCCATGAAAGATAAACATTAAGAAAGCCTAATTAGGCAAAAAAAAAAAAAAAGAAGAAAAAAAAAAAAAAAAGAGAAGCGACCGCAGACAATACATGCAACCCAAAGAAATGTTAATTTGTTTAGCCTCGAGATATAAAGCATTACGTGTTCAGCATCTTGAAATCACAAAGTGTCCCCAACGGCTCCTGTATTAATATTCATGTTAAAAAAGGACACGGAGACGCTGACGGAGATTTATTTTTAATCTCCTTTCAGAATAATTCATGAAGTTACACTCAGCGTCATCATACCGCGATTTGCTGTGCCACGTCATCATACGGCGACGAACTTTTCAGTTTGTAAACATTTGTAAAACAATTGCCGGAGACTAAAGTGTAAACACATGGATAGTCTTGTGAAGGTAGCGTATCTTGTGAAGCCGAACATCCGTGTTTTATTGCAAATCAGTTTGGGAGAAGATTTCGCTTTTCTCGTGTTTGTTGCTAACCAGTTAGCATGTATCATTAGCTACAGATCAGGAGCCAGGTGCTCACAGGGTTTCCTCTCTTAACGTTACCCTCTTGATTCTTGCTGGTTACAGCTTTAAAAGCATAAAGCAACATCGTACTACACTTTAGCTCCAAGTTCAGTCCAATGTAACCACGTGTACTTTACCCCTCATGAAGAAGCCTGTCTCAAACGACTTTACAGAGGCAGCAGGGCTATAAAGCATCAAGTAGAAAACGAAACAAAAACATGGCAGTTTGCAGATGTTTTACTTTGTGGCATTTATACGAGTTCCTGTGTGTCCGCAGGTGCACGGAGGTGGCGGCTATGACTCCGACTTCAGTGATGATGATGGGCAAGGGGAGTCCTCAGGGAGAGGCATTAAAAGGTAAGATCTTAGACTACGTACACAGACTCACTGTATTTATCAATGTGTTCAAATGTTTGCTTATTTCATGGGGTTGTTTATCTGTGCTGACGTGTATGAAGTCATGTCATTCAAAGGCTTATATACTGTATTGTGAATAAGCTTCCATTTAGATCTGGTGTGGGTAGGACAGCCTCATCCACTAACACAGACTGTGTATTTATTTGTATCTTTGTCAGAAAACGTGAGGAGGAAATCTTACAGAAGCCATTCCAGAAAGGTCGGCACTCTCAGAAGGCTCACCGGAGTTTACACTCCAATGAAGTGGACAGGTACTGTGAAACACAAAGCATTCAGACTCATTTTATGTTGCAGCCTTATGCTAAAATCATTTAAATATGCCCCACCCTCTAATCTCAAAAATAATTGTTATTCCTTTCAGCCACATGGATTTTACCTGCTCGTATTGCCATTCATGTTGGTTCTGATGATGTATAAGAGAATTGCCAATATTAAAATAATTCATCAAATAGAAAAGGTATTTGCAATTTGTCTGCATATGATGTACGACACAATTCAAATGAAAGGAGTCCAATTGTAATTTTCATGTTTCGGTATTGCCAAAGTTATTAGCTAGTAAGAAATAACACATTTTCCATTGTCCTTACATTACCATCCAGAGAAAAAGTGTGATTTTATTAATTAATGCTTTGATTAAAACCAAATGAGACCATAACTCCCTTGTGTTACATTAGTTTCCTGGGATTGTTCTCACTTAAAAAAAAAAAAAAAGACTTGAGGCTCTTCAAAGACTCATTTATACTTTAATAATCCAGAGACAAATCAAGTGCTATGCTACATAATACTACAATACATAGTTATATTTACCTTTGTTTATCTTTTACATAACCATTTTCATTCCGTTTTTCAGAGAGGAAGCCAGGAACAGAAGAGCCCACCTGATATCATTGAATGCTGTATCCTTTTTTTGTGTGAAATGATAACCCAGATTGATAATACTACAGACATTATGCCTTACACATGTTTAAAAAAAAAATATATATATATATAATATGTTAATTTCATGTTGGTCAAGTGCTTTGCTTTCATTTAAACCTAAGGGATGTGGGACATTTCACAGTTTAGTTTTTTTTTTACTGTTCATAGTCTTCAAAAGTTAACATTTAGAGAGACTAACTGACCTTAACCAGATTACGCCAGTTTGAGCGGCATAAGAAGTTTATTGGTGACTACATACTTTATTATGGAGGACAGATGGCCGACTTCAAGCGCACAGCGTAAGTATTTTGTCTCAGTCACGCTTCACTATCAGTCATCATGCTGTCACTTTAGGCTAAGAATATGTTAGCAGTAACAGGCCATTGGTTATGCATTGTTTTTATCCAACAGCAGTTTTAATTAGAAATTATAGCAGTAATTATTTTCTGCTCATCTGGCTCCTCATTGAGTCTCTTCTTTCCCTCACAGAGCCAAAGACAAAACGGATCTGGATGTGCTGCGGGAGAATCATCGCTTCCTCTGGAAGGATGAGGACGAGGAAGACATGACATGGTGATCATCCATAAACAACTACTCATAAAAGGCTGTTTTCATATTTAATGTGCTTTTAACTACAGACTTTGTGTCATCTTCTACATTACTTCTGGACTTATTCTGTTCCAGGGAAAAAGAACTTGCCAAGAAGTATTATGACAAGCTGTTTAAAGAGTACTGCATAGCGGACCTCAGCCGATACAAGGAAAACAAGGTGGGATGAATGGATGAAGTGATTTATTGATTGACATAATACCCAGTTTAAGCAGAAATGCAGCAGCAGCAGGCGTTTAGGTAATGTCGAACAATGTGACAGCACATACAGTTACAGGCGGCAACCCGTAAAATGCATTATTATTATGAAATAAGAAGCCAGTTACAGACAAGAAAGGTTAAGGATGTTGTAGTGTTTTGTGTATCTGTGCCGTGTTGTGCGGTAGACAGAATCCAAATGATCAATATTCTTGAATTTGAATTTACTCCTTGAAAAATGCTTGATTTTCAACATAATCTGGCGTTTCATCGCCACAATCACTCATGTAAACACAAAATCTATACATCGATTGCTGTGGGCTTAAAGGAATTTCTGTAAACTTCAATTTTTCGCAATTGCATTTATAGTAACAATTTAGATGCAAAGATAAAGGCTTTGAGAGTGTGCAAATTGTTGGTTTAGGTACTGTTGGTTTAGGTACTGAGAAAGTGCTTGAAAAGTTCTTGAATTTTACCCTTCAAAAGATGTACAAACCGGAGGCTGATGTTAATTAAGATACAATGTGTTGAGTAATGGGAAAATACCTCTGGACACAAGAGAAATAATGTCCATGTTCTTTCACCTGTTTTGGAAATTAAGTTCAGGTTTTATTATTCCCCCAGGTAAAATGTGGTCGTTGCAGCAGCTGAGAAAAAGGTTAAAGTGGAACAGTGTTTACCACACCCACAGAACATAATACACTGAGTACATACACATCAGCCACCACAGACACCGCTGCCAGGACTTGGCAAGATGATCCATTTTTTTTTGCACTTTGCTCTAAAATCACAGTCATTGTCCCAGTGGTGGTGTCATGAACAAAGGTTAAAATGTCATAACTCAGACACTAATCTCCACCACCACTGATCCATTTTAGATAAATGTTAGGGGTGTGATGTTTTTCGCAGCTGTGCTTCGTCTCTAGTGTCCACTGGGCCACTTTGGTTTGAGGCCAGGCTTTAAAACTGACAATATATTAAACCCGAGGCAAGTGTGCTTATGGCTCCATAACTACACAATGACCCTGTGCTCAAATTTCTAGTTTTTATTTTTTTCAGTTTAGTGTGATTATTATTAAAAGCGCTAATGTTAAAAACTGATAGTCAAAACTTGCTACATAAAATAAAAAAAATAAAAATGATTCATATGTGTATAATAAATGCAAATGCAGAGATGAGTTGCATCATTTCCACAAGTTTAGTACAATTTTGATCACTTGTGTTGGTAAATGAGGTGTCAGCGCGCAGATGTAGCACAGTGTGCGCTATGAGAGCTATGTAAAGGCAGCGGCAAAAACACTCATGACTGCGTCACAAGAAAACATGACAGATATATTTATAAACACTATTTATACAAAAGGTGTGAGTTATATAAAAGCTAGTACAATCTTTTCTTCTGTAGCTTTTATTTTTTCAGACCCTGAAACACTTCTTCCACTGAAACAAATGCCATTGAACGCGAATGACTATTCAAATACTGAGTTATGATAGGATTCCTTAAATTTAGTTTACGAAGCTCCATTTAAGATTCATAAGCTTCATTGAAGGGGAAAACTGTCATTTATGCTGTGCGTCTGTCCTTTTAAATTTGTGCCCAACAGTTTGGATTTCGTTGGCGGACTGAAAATGAAGTCGTCTCTGGCAGCGGTATGGCATCAAACATTATCCTAATCTTGAGTTTATACACCTCTGCAAAATATAATATTTACTCAATGCAGGTATTTACTTAACTACGCACTCATTTAAGACCGGGTTTTCCTGTGTTGTGTGCTCACACTGGAGAAGTATTCTCATTTCCTATTCGTATAAAGTAGTATAGTTGTAAAGTGTGTTGGCTTGTTTTGTATGCCAACTGCTAAAAACTAGCTGCTAGTACTTTCTGTATAAAATTAGTATGGATTTGGGGCACGTCTACTAACGTGCCCACAAAACAGTTCACATCCTTCTCCACTAGATGGAGACATTTACACAGCAGTACATAACATACAGGGGATACTTCCTAACACACGTTTCTCCACAGTTAAAGGTTATACAAATATGGTTGTTTCACTTTACTTTGACTTATTGGTTTTACAGAATGTCCTCAAAAAGAAAAAAAATTTGACCATTCACTTGAGTTTTATTTTTGTTTGCGGGAGGGGGGACACTATTCGCACCATCCGGTTGTCGATGGACTGTTGATTCACACAAATGGTCCCCGACTCTTAACATTTTACTTTTGCGGTTTCTGTCTCGCACCCAAAGAGAAACCTAATTTTCCCTCTGCACTTGTGAGGGAGCTTCTTTGACAGTTTGGCAGCGCTTTGATGATTAATTGTTGAGGATTAGTACAACACTTGTCTGTCTACCGCTCCTTGCGTATGACAGTGACATATTTATAAGTTTACCTGGAGGGACGATATCAGCAACTCATTGAGGGTAAACCTGCCGCGGCAACTCATTGATATGCTTTAAGACGCGAGCACATTTAACAGTTGAATAATTTGCCTATGCATACATCAATGCAGCCTCGCAAACATACACAGTATGTCTGAGAAAGCTGACTAAGCCAATATATTGTTCCAGATTAAGACTGTGTAATCCTGGTCTCTTAACAGTTCACACCCTCTAGCAATACTCTACACAGGAAGGGGGATTAGATCAGGTCAGAGGCAATTCACTTCAACTGTCACGTCTGTGATTTGTTTACATTAATGATTCCCACAGAAATACTTCTTAAGTACTATTTAGAGCACGGGACTCTGAACTCTCCAGTGAAATCAATACTAATCTAACCCAACGTCCTCGTTCAGATGTGGAGAAAAAAGGCTTGTGCAAATTGAAAGTTAAAAGTGTTAATGTTGCAAGTTTAAAAAAAAAAAAAAAAAAAAAAAAGTGTTTATCGTGGACTCGGTGTGACTGGAGTTTGATTTGATTTGAAGGCTGATAAAGAGAATCATTCAAACGTGGGCACTCGAATGAAAAATCTGAATTTGAATAATCACCAAGAAAACTTTATTGTTCAGTTAGTTACACCGGGCTTGAAGGTTGTTAGGTTGTTAGCCCTACACTCAGGCGTCGTGCTGGTCAGATGACAAGACTCCACATGTGTTTACAGATAAATTGATTGATTACAGAAGACTGATTTTTTTTTTTCCCTTTCTCCTTGATCCTACATCTTTTATAAAGGGGCAATGCACTTCTGCTCTGCAAGGGACACCTTTTTCGGAAATCATCCACTTATCATTTCCTGCTCTCTGTGCACTTCAGGTCATGTTGGTATTAGGTAACGCCGTCTACTCTTCACCCAATCAGGTGGATTACGAAGAGCGCTGACCTTTCTTTTCATGGCCGCGGTGTGATATGGAATGAGGGAATGGGCAGCCTTTTTAGAGGTTGAAATGCCTCTCTCTTTAAAAAGTGAAGGAGAAAAAGAAAGGGAAGGACGATGTCTTTGAAACAAGTACAAGAGAGCAGGATCAAATGTTATCCTCCCCCAGGAGGCCTCAAGTTTCCCTACATTTTAAAGGAATCCTTGAAGAATGAGATTTACTTTTACTTCATGCTCCTCCTCCTCCTCCTCCTCCTCCTCCTCCTCCTCCCTCGATGTGTCTGGTCCAGAAACATTCACTCCCCTGAAAGATTCTTGATGAATTCTGCAGTGGTGTATGAGAGAAACAGTATGAAGTCTTTGAGCTATAAAGAGCACCTATAAAACAGCCTTAAGCGATAATAGTTATGTTTAAATCAGTGTTTCTCACCTAGACCTATTGAGTGTATTCTTGAGGTCGAGCAAACTTGTTGAATGCATTTTCTTCCTCATAGATTATTTACAGAGTCGATTTTTGGAATAGTGTAAATCCACTACACATCGGGGAAGAAAATGTGCTCCATAGCGCTACTAGTGGTCAAAAACATGCATGGTACCTGAAAGTAATTTCACCAAAGTCCATGTCATTTCTTATCAGCACGTAAGATTATAATGAAACTGTTTTGCTAAATATCTTCTTTGCTTCCATTAAAATTTCAATATGTGAGGCATATTTTTTTCACTAAGAGAAATCCCTCTTTTACACTTGAGCAGATACACATGTGCTGATGCTTCACGCCAAGTTCACGCAAGTCTTTCTGTGAGTTTCTTTTCTGAACTTTAGTGTTGATGTCAGTAGCGGGTCAAATGCCAAAGACACTCAAGGCCAGGCTTATTTTCTTTTTTCCTGTCAAAGTAAATTGACTATGTTCTAGGCTTGTACAACTTTCCTGTCTTTAAAAAATGTTTTTTAACATGCATGCCACCACATGCTCACTGACAGCAGGAATCAGGCTCCACTCAGCTCTGACACCATTGCCCTTGTGAGGCAACTTTAAGCCTGCGCTGGTAACATATAGTTTCATATGTTATTGACTTGATGACCTTAGATGTCATTTTGTTTTCTGTTTATTATTAGTTTACTTTCTTTTTATTATTTTCTTTTCTTCCTTATTCTCACTTTTTCTTGCCAGAGTTTTCTTCTATTTACTTGTCTGATCCTAACTTGGCTCCATCCTTAGAAATCCGGCTCATATACAGCATTTAGTCTGCTGTTTTAAATAAAAATGAAATTGAAAGGTGAGATCATCCAAGATGCTTTAAACAGTTGCTTTAGCATGGCCTGGGTTCCACTGTATACAGGATTTGTATTTTGTAAGGAAATGACAATTACAAAAATAAAAATTGGCTCATGTGTGATGGCTCATTAGCCCAAAGCCCACAAAGCTTTCAGAGTTGCCCAATCTAACAATAGAGACCGCCGGCGTTTGTGGGGTTTTTTTTTTCATTCTTTTTCCGCGAGTTTGTATATGGTGTAATAAAATATTTCTTAATAGTCTACCGAGGGAGATGGGTGGAATGCAGGTCTTTGCAAACAATACAGTATGAAACATAATCTCCGTAGTATGTCATGCTCTTTAGTCTACTTAGTTAACAGAATTCTGTGGAGTAAAAAAAAAAAGCTGCAAAATAGTGTTGAACTTCAGGTCAGCAGTCTCAAGTGCTTCTCATAAAAAGGCTAAACATGATCCTGAGTCAGAGTTGGGACTGTGTGGTTGGAAAAAGAATCAGTATTTTTGAATGCCAGTTACTTTCCCCATATTTAAAAGATCTGCCTGCCTGGGGGCAGTGAGAGTGGATTGTTCAGTTTTTCCCACAGGCTGAGAATTTATTAAAGGTGGTCGACCTCGGGGCGGGGGCGGGGGCGCGGGTACGGGGTGGTGAGTTGACTGCAAAACAGTGACCGACTTGGCAAGCTCAACAACCATTGCACACGGATGCAGCTTTTTGACAGACATTTCAACCGGTCTGTGCAAATCGTTTTGGGTGGGGGCAAATCCAATTAAGTACGGTTAGCGCTTGACTTTAACTACTCTTTACGTACTTTTTTGGCATAGCCTTAGTTTGACATTTTGAGAAGTACGCTTATTATTCTTGCCGAGAGTTGAACGAGATGATGGATACTGCTCTTATGTCTATGCACTGTACATAAAGCTAGCATACAGTTAGCTTAGCCTAGCATAAAGACTGGAAACTGGGGGAAACCGCTAGCCTGGCTCTGTCAGGAAGTAACAAAGTCCATCTACCAGCACCTCTAAAGCTCACTCATCAACACGTTATAGGTCTTTTGTTAAAAAGTGTAATTAAACAATTTGTGGTTTTAGTAGATCGAAGTACTAGTTTCTTAGCCGTTTACCTCGTTTGTTGCCTCATGGCGATGACAAGACTCCAAGTAGAGACTGCGCCCAACCAAGAAAAAGTCCTAGTAGGCAGGCGTTACCTTCGGACAGAGCCGGGCTAGCAGTTTCCCCTAGTTTCAGTCTTTATGCTAAGCTAAGCTAACCGTCTACTTGGCTGTAGTGTTATACTTAACGCACAGACATAAAAGTGGTACTGATCTTCAATGTCAAATTATTCCTTTAAATAGTATTTGCCTTCAACTTGACTCATTTGGTATAATATCAATTGATTGGTATTAATGGTACTAATATCACATTAGTATGTTAAATTATAATATAAAAAAAACATAACAGGAATCAGGTTTCAAAATAAAGTGTTGTTTGTGAACTTTTAACAGTTAGTCAACAGTGAATATAAAGTGAGGGATAGTGCTGGCTCAGTTCGCTGCCCTCTGACATCAGGGATAGTTAATCATACAGCCATCTGGTGGCATTAGTGACTTGACGTAGGACAGTAGTTCCCTTTTCTTAATGAATTTACTCAGTCAACCTGGTGCCAACCCTTTTCAATGGAGAAGCTGAGGCTTACCTGATGTGTGAGGATTCCCAATACAAAAAAAGCAAACAAGATAGCCGTACAGGAGCTTTTGTGTAGGCTAATGCTTATTTTGTTGTGCAGTGATGCTGTGTGTGGCACCATTTTCTGCCTTCCCAGAAAACGGCACCGGTAGAAGTTGTGCTTATTAGCCATTACATGGGAAGATGTGGGGGCCAGGGGGCTTAAAACTCAGAAAAGAAAATCAAAATTAAGTGAAGAATCATTTTCTGACCTTGATTATATTCCGTTTTTGACATTTATGACAACAAAGAAGCTGCCTAGAAGCGCATTTCTATTGACTCCACTCTGTCAGGGTTGGTGTTTCGAGTAGCTGGAGGGTTTGACACATTCACACTCTCCACCTTCGAATATATCACAGTCTTTTATATTCGACACAGAGCTGCTTCTCTGCAGCAGCGAGGGTTTTCAGTGCCTTCTTCAAGGGCGTTCAGTTTTGTGTACAGGCTCAGGCTTTTACCTTCTTTCTTTACCGACATAAGCTGGTCTATAAACATACAGAAGAAGTATTTAATTTATTTTTCTGTGTGCGTAATGGAGAGAGTAGGTTGTCGGGTCATTGGGATTTACGTCATTGATGATGGTGAAGACGGGTGTCCCCGAGCACTGGTCACTGCTCATGGCGTCACACAGAGTAGAAAGTGGCCCGGTCCCAAGTCACACCCACCAGTCATCAAGGATTTAAAAGGCATACGCTGGCATTTGTGGTTTCTATGATTATCTATTAAATTCACTTAGAACTTTAAGTTTTAAAGACATTTTAAATGTAGTTTGGTGAACATATGTGTTTATTTAAAAAACGCTTGCGGTGTGGCAATGTTGGTCAGTTGTTGGCCAATTCTTTGGTTCAAATTGGAAAATCTCAGCAACTATTGGATGGATTGCCATGACATGTAGTACATACATTCATGGTCCCTATGTATTATACTGACTTTGTCTAGAGCTCAACCATGACGTGGACCTTTTTTTTGTGTGTGGTTTTGAGTGAAATATCTTCAAAACATTTGGATGCATTGCAATGGAATTTGGTGGTCATCTGGTAACTTTGATAAAAGGCTGACAAACTAAAAGTGTTGTTTTAATTCAGTAGGTTTCACTATAGTTACTTTTCAGTTGGATAATTAACACCTTGGAAATGTAGAAAAAAGGGAAATAAAAAGAAATTGTGGAAGCCACAGAGTTTGAAAGTTAAGGGATCATGGGGTGTTAGAGCAATAATATTAAATGTTAATGGCTTGCAAAGTTAGCCATACGGTGTCTTTTAGTCCAGAAAATACATAAATACAAATACAGTTCAATATTCTGCACTGGTTTATTGTCTGTCCCTACGTAAATTTCAACTATAAACTCACTTTTCTTTTTTTTCCATAAACAAAATATAATGTTAGGTCCTCCCAAATAAACCAAGTCAACCTCGTCACAACCCAGGACTGGAGCCAGGAGTGTCTTTTTTTAGCTGACGTCATAGGCCCCTAATCTAACACAGCACGCCTCACTTCACCTGAATGGTAACAGAGTGTCCAGCTTAGGCCGGTAAGGGAAGGCATCCTTTCCTCACACAGAGTAAGGAGCATTTCTTACCTCTGTGCCAAAAATGGACGGCTCTGACGCACTCACTCCCTCTGTTACAATGTGAGGGAACCCCAGAGACCAGATCAATGCCACCTTAGGCTCCTCGAGGGATAATAGGCAGGCTGTGCTGTGGCTGGAGGGAGGCCTGAGGGGATGAGGTGAGGCAGAGAAATGGAGATGAGAAGGAGCAGGGGGATAAGAAGGAAGGGGTGTAGAGATAGACAGAGTGGGGCGAGGGAGAGCAGCGGGGTTTGGAGGTTGCCTGACAGAATCTTAAGCCTTTGGAGATTTATAGTGTGCATCTTTCAATCCTAAAATGAAACATTTGTCTTTTTTTTTTCCTATATCTCTTTCCGTTCTTTCTACACAATATCATGTACACTCACCATCAGGGTTCTGTGGCTTGCTTATCCATCTTAAAGCTCTTACAAATTGATTATCAACATTATTTTTTGTGTACATTGTAAATTGCTGTAGAAGACTAAATTATCATTGAGATGCCATTGACATATATATATATATATTGTAGTATATGTATGCATGTATGTATACAGCACATGTGCTCTCTGGTCCTCCAGGTCAGTTCCAGTGTGGAAACAAACGCTGCGAGAAGCAGGAAGGATTAAAAAGCTGGGAGGTGAATTTTGCCTATGTTGAACACGGCGAGAAGAAAAATGCATTGGTCAAACTCAGTAAGATACACTACACATTACGTCAAAATTATAATTTTTTTTTTATTATACACGTGTGTTTGCACGCGCACATGCAAGTCTGTCTGTGTGTGTGTCTGTCTGTGTGTGTGTGGGTGTGTGGCTGTAGCCTAGCAGGGGCTTCTATTCTAAGACCCGGCTCATAATAATCCTCCTTCAGGTATCATACTGCAGAAAATCCTGTTAGAATAATTACTGTAATTGGAAGACCCTCCAGCCCCTGTGAACTCAGTCGAGCAGAAAATGACAGGCTCTTTTAACAAGCTAGTGCAACAGGTCAAATCCAGACATTTTTCTCATCAGCTAAAAATGTTTTCCAATTGTAATAATTCTAAGTCCAATGTTTTGACAGTCCAAATTGTTGTGACAGTGATGAAACATGATCTGGCGAACTTAGTAAGGCACATTGGAGAAATGTTAGAGATGGGATTAATGAATGATATATAATATATATAATAATAAACACCTAAGCATTACAATTCTAGAAAGTTTTCACTATTAGTGTGTTATTATAAACAGTGAGAAATCATCTTTCTGAAAAAGTAAAACAGGAGTTCCACAGGGTGCTGTCCTTGGTCCTCTTCTATTAAGTTTATATATAAATAAGAGAATTACATGATGGAGGTTTTCACATGTATGCAGGCGATACTGTTAAGTTGTAAGTTGAAACATTTAGATTCGGTGGCAACATGAATTGAAAGTAAATTAGCTTTTTGTTCAGGATTCATCCCTTAATAAATTGTATAATTAAGGTTTCTTGAGTAATATGTCTTCCTACACATTTATATGCATAGATATGTCCCCTTTAAAAAAATATACACTAAATAAAATAATTTCTCTTGCTTAATTTTCACCTAATCCTGCACTTATGTTTCTCACCATATCATCTTTTCTTATATGTAACTTTATAATTAGAGGAATAATTAGTATAAGAAGTGCAATAATCAATTTCAGAGCACCCTTACAATTGCAGTAATAATAATAATAATAATGAAAGGACATTAAAAATTAAAAAAATGTTTCCGCTACAATTATCATATTTGCGTTGGTAATGATTATGCCATATTGTTTTTATTCTAGGACTATGCCCTGAATGTTCTTTCAAACTCAACTATCACCACAAGTAAGTACATCTCACCTTGGAGACATTTGTACATTAAAATCATACATCTTTTTGTCTTTGACGTATTATTTTAAAGAATGTGGAGAGTGTGCTCTGGTCAGGTTGAAGTAGGACAGGTCTCCACGGACAGTCTTCGCACATTATTTTGTAGCATGCAGGTGTTTGGAATTACGATTTATGTCGGTTATCTGACCTTACCAGTCAGAGTGAAATGATTATACGTCACATTAGTTATGCATGTAGCTGGAGGTGGTTATAGATGGAAATTCCAATAAAGATGACCGTAATCTGCGAGAGCCTAGCATTAAATGTGTGATGCCAAGGCTTTCACAGTTGGTTAGGGCATTCACAGTTGGTTAGGATTTTAAAAGTCCCTTTAAGTGTTCCAGCTGACTTCGTAACACAAAATGCATAGAAAGCCTTCATCTGTTTAAAGCTTTAGCAAAGATTCCTTCACGCCCCTCTGAAAGTGCCTTTGGTCCTGAAGGTTTTTATGTTGCGTTACAAATAGTGCAATAATTGGCTGCTTTATATTGTGAATACAGTTTTGTGTAATTCTGTTTGTAGGAGGAAAGAGGTGAAAGCAAAGACTAAAAGGGAATCGGAGGAGAACCAGGAGCCACCACAGAAGAAGAAGAAGAAGAAGAATAAATTGTCTTCACACTCCAAGAAGCACAAACACAAGAGACGCAGAGGTAAGACTCCTCTTTTTCTAGCTAAATAAACTGTCCCATTAATTAGGGCAGTAATCTCATCAGAGGGGAACAGCCTGTGGGAGCAGCCTTGTTTATGTTTTGTTCTTGGAAATGGTATAATTTTTCTCTTGTGTTATTATTTTGTAACAACTCCCTTTTGAGCAAAACGCATCTTATTTTGTAACCCTCTCTCACTCTACAGATCGTTCCCCCTCTTCCAGCAGCTCAGAGGAGTTGCAGGACTCGGACAAAGGTAGCCTTCATAACTCTCTCCCACACACACACTCCCTCTCTCTCTCTCCCTCTCCCACACACACACTCCCTCTCTCTCTCTCTCCCACACACACTCTACTCGCCCAGGCTGCTAGGCTGGGAGAGGTCTGCTATTTCTCAACTGTCTTTCTCCCCATTCCTCAAAACTTTTTTTTTTTTCCTCTTCCTTGTCATTTTGCCCTTTACTGTGAGCAGAGGGAAATGAAGTATGTCTTTGCCCCCGTGTCCCTGTTCTGTTTATTCCAGGATCTGGATGGATGGATGGGTGGGTGGGTGGGTGGGTTGGGCAGTGGTATACACAAAAACAAACTTTCCCTGTCCAGGGTTATGTCATTGAGTTAAAGATGCTTTGAAATCCATACACAAACACACTTTCTTTCTTTGTCTCATTCGTACATATTTTAAAGCAGTTGTTGAAGGCTGAACTTGATTAAATGCAAGAATCCTGCAATATCATGTATTTTGTTTTTCGGGCCGCACCCAATAGTTTGAAGCTTCGAACATTCAGTCATAACGTTGACATTCAATCTCTAAAAAAAAAAAAAATCAGGATTCGAATGCTGCAGGTCTCTTTAAACCGGTGCTTTCTGCATAGTTGCAGATAAAAATTAGGCTACATTATTATTATTATTATTATTATTATTATTATTATTATACTATTTGTAGAATTACCTCCCAGTGGTGGCTCTGTGGGACTGTTTCTGATTTGTGGAGATCCAAACATTTCCAATAACTCCAGAGCGTTGTAAAGTCTATTAAATAATGTCCAATATTCACAACATGCTTTTATCTAACAAAAATATTCTGTTTCCATCCATTTCAAAAACACCTTTTTACTGCGGTCAAAAAACAGTTTTTTCTCTCCCGCACACACAAAGGGAGGGACGCATTCATTAAACAAATGTAATTAGAAAAAAAATGTATTGGATGAATCACTTTATTCAAATTGATTCAAAGCTTCATTCGAAACGCTCAATGGAAACTTCGTATGTAAAAGAAAAAAGAAAAAGAAATTCTGTACAGCCCTAAATTTTGTGATGCGTTCAGGGAGGGTTAAGGACTTAAAGGTTACGGAAGCACTTTGTCTCCTGGGAAATGAAGGAAACTTTATATAAAAAAAAGGGCCACATTTAGGCTGACGAAGTTAACCTATCATTTTTGTTTCGCACAATGTAACATGGTTTTTAATCTAAAACTCATGGTTTTCATATTTCTTTACAAGTTTTCATTTGCTACCTACATGTAAACAATATATGATCGGTAAGATACTTATCTGACGAATAATAATTATAATGTTAAGTTGTAAAGAACTTGTGAAAACAACACATAAAATGCAACAATAAAATACACATAATGTTTGAATAACCAGGCAAGCAAAATGAAAAAAAGGACTACACTTAAAAACAATGAAGTTAAATGTAAATAAATAGTTAAGAATAAAGATTTATCATATTTATGCCTCATATTGGTGACATTTTTCGGTTTGTCTGCCCATCCCTCAAATTTTCCTGAACGCAATATCTCAGCAACGCCTTGAGGATAATTTCCTTTAAATTTGGCATAAACGTCGACTTGGACTCAAAGATGAACCGATTAGATTTTGGGCCACACGTTTTTTGGCCATAACTCGCTATATATATGATCGTTTCACACAAATGTCTACCAGGATAAAATGATGAAGCGATAGCATTTTGGACAGAGATTCATGCAAACCGAGCGGGTCAGATGAATTCCTGTTGCGTGAGGCCGACAGTGAAGATCCCGACATTAAAAACGGACGAACAAGTGTTATTGCTCGACCTAATTTTTGACTGACAGCTCTCTGAATCTCACCTACCAGACTCTGAAGCTGGGGACGAGCCAGAACGCCGATCAGAAGCCGACCACTGGCGAGGACCCGCTCCTGCGGTGGAGGAAAAGTCAAGGTGAGGTTAACAGCGAATGTTCATATTAAATCTCACCAAGTAAGCTGCTGTAAAACCATCACAGACAGTCTTTTCTACTTAGCCTACATATGCTACTGATCTCTATATAGAACAGTATGTGGACCACTTAGATACCCCTCACAAAGCTGATCCAAATTGCCAGGAGAGTTGCTGAACCTTTAAACTGCTCCGGTCACACTTTGTCGTGACATTTGAAATGCTTTCAGAAAGATATCAAAATCAAATAAAAGTATGAATGTATCACGTTCACACCTTATATATACACACACATACTTATGTTAAAAATGTTGCCGCCCGCCAGTATTTATTTGTTTGTATTTCGTGCCAATGGTACTCCACATTTCTTCATATTGCCTAGAGCTTGAACATAAATGAAATAAAGAAGCATAGTGCCAACACTTCCAGTTAGTCATGGGCGACGCCATGCAACGCATTTCACAGTCAGTGTCAGCACTGTACATGAAAGGAACCAACAGTTTTTTCTGATTTTGTTTGTTGTTTTTCTTTTTTTTTTTTTGTAGGGAGGAAGAATTTGATGAATACTTTGAAGACATGTTTCTTTGACTCCACTGGGATCAGCGGGAGCCCTGCTGCGACTACACTTTCTTCAGCGTGCCTCTGACATTAAGCATGTTCTGTTTTGAGTCTTGTGCGGATGTAGATTTATTTGATTATACGTTTCAGTACTGTTGCAAAAATAAACGTAATGTTTATCCAGCACATCTCGGAGTCTTTGATCCACATGTCTGACGCCATCTCCGTTTTAATCCCTTCTCTATCACAGCGGAAAATGATTGAAAATACTTTTAGTCATGGCGGTAGCGTGGCTCTAGGGATGGCAATGTCTTTCTGACGGTTGGCCCACAACTTTGGCCCAGACTGAAATGTCTCCACGACTTTTGGCTGGATTGCCATGAAATTTGGTACAGATATGCGTGCTCCTTTGGCATGAATTATAATTCAAAATGTAATCTCCCCAAGGCGCAAGCCTGTGGGGAGATAATGTGTTTGGTCGAGTGCATGCGTGTATCCGTCTGTCCTCAGCTAATCTTCCCTACTACTAAACCCATCAGCTTAATATTGTTTGTGCTCATTTACGACTGTATGCTCAAGGACCTCTCCTTGTTATGGGGATTCGATAAAAAAATAAATATTGACTGTTTTATACTGTCATTGAATGCCGACTCCTGACTCCTCTTCAGCAGCAGGTAGGGGTGGATCAACACTGCTTCAGTAGCGAAAGGCATTTCTGGCAATCAGGTTAAAAACAAGCCTTACCTAGTTTGTTGGAGGCCACGTGGCCTTTGTCGTGGCTTAAAAAGTGACATCCGTGGAAAAGTTTGGTCTCATTTTGAACCAGAGCATCTGCAGATTAATTCAATACCCGATATGCTATGATCCACTAAATTTAGGCAAAATACAAGATGAATAAATCCCTGTTAATCTGGACTCTTAAGGGAGCCGGGAGGGGCAATTGAGTGAGATATAACTCTTCTTTGTTTGAGAGCGGAGCGGGAGACTCACCTGGTGGGGATCTAGTTACTTTAATTACTTTAGTTACTTTAGTGATGCCTTAACAGTTCATCCAGAGCCAACGTCAAGTCAAACTTTCAATGCGTCTAATACTTCGGTTATTAATATTTAAAAAAAAACGACAGGCCTTTTTCACAGCAGACATTTTTTTTTTTTTGACTTGTCATAGTAGGAAAAGCGCAGCTGCTTCTAATCACATCAACAATGGCTCTGTTAAGTGTCCCAGTCAGCAGTGACATTGAGCCAGCAAGCGCAGGACCTCAAACCAAAGCAGCTGAATTGAAATCAGCTATCATTAGTTTAATTATTTACACCTGTGCTTTTCCTGCTGTGAATGTCAAAATGGCCTCTGTGAAAAAGGCTTTTGACATTCCCATCAGCCTCAGCTGTACTTTGTGTTTAGTGCTAATTGGCAATTTCTCAACGGTAATTTTTCGCCTTATATTTGACAGACGACCAGTGTAGAATTGGGGGAGACAGAGCGAGGGGTGTGACACGCAACAAAGGTCTCAAGAGCGGAATCGAACCTGGGATGTGGAGGTTACGCGGCATGTGCTGTGACCGCAGAGACACCCCCTACTTGGTTTGCGGATTGGAACACGGTTAAAGATTATACCCGCTTTAATGTGCGCACGTCAGCATGCGGACGTTAGCATTTAGCTCAAAGCAAAACTGCGGCCCGAGTAAAGCCTCACAGAGCCGGTCGTCACAACCTGGCTCAGGGAGCGTGACGAGGCAGGAGACCACGCAAGGCTTAACCTAAAGACGAGTAATTCACTCAAACTAAGGCTAACACAAATGAACCATCGCGTGTGTACATCAGCAATGAACAGGGCGCATGTAAACAGTAGAAAGTAAGACTATGAGCGAACACATGGGCTGGTCTTTATAGATTATAGCCCAGGTGATTTCAATCAGCTAAAACCTTCCCATGTCAGCTGATTGCCTACTAAGGGTGTCCAGGAGCCTCCAAGACAGAGGGGCGTCACACATGGCTGTAGACTCTTGTTTAATATGTCAAAATGACTTCAACCTTAAGTTATCTACTGGTTATTTCGTGTGAATTGAATCTGCACTATAGATTGAGTACATTCTCCAGAGTTGCGCACTTTCCTTCACAAGGAAAAATTTTGTGAATTAGTCGTAGTAGTAGTAGTAGTAATACAAAAGAGTCAAGCACTCTGCTGTCACAGGGATTAGCTCAAGATGTCCCTCTGGCCAAGGACAGATTGAAGCGCTGCCTCGACTTCAACTCGCAGAAAAGGAAACTGCGTGAGGCTGCTGGGAGATTACAGAGCTTGGCTTAAATAAAGACAATTACTTTACCTCTTACTGCTCTGTCTGCCTCGTTTAAACTTCTCTGCTTTCTTAGGAGAAGCCATTTACTGTGTGATTCATGGTAGTGTGCAGGCAACAGATGGTTAAGTGTAGTAAATGGTACATTGAGTAATAACAGCCTGTTGTTTTTTGAGTGGCGGGGGGATATAATTTGGCCCCTGGCTATACTTGTACACCTGGATGCATTTACAATTGATCAATTGTGTTGTCAACATTCTGTTTTCTTGGTTAAAGATTCTTGCCTTCACATGGGCGCACATTTAGGGCCCTTATGTCTTGTGAGGAATTTATAAATCCTGAAAAACACTTTTAAAAAAAAACAAACATTCCTGCCATGTTTTGAGACACACAAATACTCCCCTTGAAAAATATTTGTTCCCGCTATGGTTTTATAGAAAGAAAATGTAAAAAGTAGAATTAAGTTTAAAATTCTTAAAATTTCATCTACTTTTTCTCTCCAATTTTAAATCCAGAATCTATGAATATGTGGATATGTAAATACGTTTAGCTGCTTTAATTATAATTGAGGCGGGCCCTGTGAAGGAAGGTGCGGCCTACAGAGGGGCAGCTCTGCACCCTCTGACCCCTAAATTGTCAGGGTGACGGGTCATGTTGATGCAGGGCTGAAGTGTATAGAAGATTATAGGGTTTGTTCTGTGTTCCTTCTTCAAATGTTCCCTTCTGTCAGCAGAGGCCTCAGCAGCATCCTGCATTCAAACTACCCTCAAACTGGAGTACACTGCAGCTGCATTGACACTCTTCATCTTTTACTCCTCTCTCCAGCGAAGTTTATCTTCTTCTAAAAAAACGTACACTTGATGACACCACAAAATGTCCAGTTTTTTTGCATGCAGGATGTGCAGACGGCAGGACACAGGATGTTGAAGAACATAGCCAGACAACATTGTATCGAGTGGGGATCAGAACCAATCCACTGATCCTCTTTCCCCAGAGGCTCATCCAGCTTTGGAGCCTTAAAGATCCCTGCACGATATATTACTAAGAACGAGCGCTGTTGCAGCTAAGCCCAAGGTTTTTCAAGTTCATTCTCTGTCTAACCCACTTTAAGTGTGAATAAGAGATCACCTATTTTCATATTGACAAAAAGGGATTCTCTCTATTTTTGCGCTTCCTTAAATTCCTTTATTTGCTTACACATATTACATCTCATGACACGTACATACAGTAGAGGTCATCTCATACGTCAAATGATAGATTTCTAATGTCTGAAAGACAGTTGATGGGATAAGTAGAAAGAATACAGTGCATTATTTGGTATCTCACAAAGGATCCTTGACGGAAAAGCGAGCGGCCATTTTTATCACTGGAGACAGAACTTGCGGTGTAACCATCCATAGAAAATGTGTGCAGCAGGAACAATGAGGTAAATTCATGGTTAAATAATTAAAACATATCATTTTCAGTAAATGTTTTTTTGCACAGTTCTGGCTCCAGTGACCAACAACAGCTCCCCACTTCACCTCAAGCAGCAGAAAAGGAGTTTCCAGCTAGTCCCAAAGCCATTCTGATAGGATTAAGTGCCTTTGATTGATGACCCGTTGATTAGAGGAGATGACATTGTGCAACAGGAAGTTGAGAGCCACAGCTTGCCTTTAGCCACTGCTAAAAGTGTTTCAGAAGGTGCACCGTCAACTCACACCAGATCAACTTCAATTCAGGTTTACATGGAGATTCACACTGACTTGACATCAAACAGCAGTTGTTGCATGATTCATTGCACTGTTGCATCAGTGAGGAAATAATCAGGACTTTGGCCTGTCCCAGCACACAATCAATGATGCTACAGCTGCATCTGTCACATTTTAAAACTCAAGTCCTCTGCACATACATACATACAAGGCTCTGGTAGCCTGCTTTACCTCCTCTGTAAGAAGGGTATTTAAAGTCTAAAGCTGTGTGGATCTCGAACGCTGGCCGGCAATCAAATCAAATCCTATCCAATCTTCTTACAGGAGAGGTAGATCCACTGTACCCGGTTTGACTGACTGACTGACTGACTCTTACCTCCTTAGAAGAAGCAAAAGGCTGCCTTAACTGTACATCCTTCAAAATCACTTTTACGCTTCAGTTATTCTTAAATTTACATTATACAATTTCTATGTTATAAACTATATACATGTGAAATCATGTTTAAAAGATGTTTTTTTTTTTTTTTTTTTTTTTTTTTTTTTACAATATGGAATTGTAATTTTGCTCTAAACACTGGTATAAATATGATGCATGTTACCTTTTTTTTTTTTTTTTTTTTTTTTTTGTGTAAGGTTATTTTACCAGGCCGTTGGACAGAACAGCTTACAGGTGTTTTTCAAAGTTGACAATCAGGTTGCACAAATTCGACACATTTTTCTTGACGCCTGAACGTGATTTCAGCATGCAATTGTTCACAGATTCAGAACGCCTTCTCTCAAAGCTCGTCTCAACCTCCCCATCCGTGAAGACTGTTCAAGTACAAAATTGTCAGACAAAGAATCCAAAAAAAAAAATAAAAAGAAATATCTATATAGATATAGATTGCATATGGACATAAATATACCCTCACACAACTCATCAGCGCCATTTGAGGTAAGAGAACATCAGCCCTCGATGATTGCATGCTGTCACTCGCTGTATCTGAGCTTCAAAAGGTTTGTTATCAGCATTAACAGATTCCTTCAGAACTCATGCTACTGTTAACCAAAAACTACATTTTAAGCCCATTCCTCCACACACTCATGGCCTGCTGCTGCCAAAACAGCAGCAGCTAAGTGCATTGTGCAACCTACAGTACTACTATACTGTGTGGTAACTGAATGCTATTGCTTTGGCATGTATACACCCCACAAGCAGCACATGCTATCCTCTAGTCGAGCTATTTATACTGAAGAGTTTGACTTGGAACATTTGCTTCCAGCTTCTGTGCTTATCCAACCCCCGATTTCCAACCATGCATGTCAGGAATGTTTCGATTATTGCTATGTTAAATGGGAAATATATGTTGTCCATGTGTATATTTTTCAAAAGTTCATGGCTGTGTGTTGTACGGAGCGAACAGAGGAGGAAATTTCAAACGCATCGCATCTTCCGAGTCAAACCAGCTTCTCCCGCAGAGTCCCAACGTTACTTCTTGGTGATGTTTCTGACACTTCGCTCCTCGGAGAATAGTTAGGCTGACTGCAGACTGGACCGCAGACCAGACCTGACTACACTAGACTAAAATAGGCTAGACTGAACCAGACCAGATCCAAAGAGGGCTGGACTGGCCTGCAGCAGAGCGGAGACCACCTAACCAGAGAGAACTACGCTGCTGTAGATCAGACCAGACCAAGCTGGCCTAGTCGAGTCCCAACTAGACTAGTTGTCGGACCAGAATAGGCTAGCGTAGCCTAGATTAGTTCTAACCAGACTGCATCAGTCCAGATCCAAGCACCGGAGGGAATTTAGCAGATGGTGCAGGTCTTTGACTTCCCGTCGCCGCCACCACCACCAGCTAGAAATAAAAGATACAAAAGACGTATTGATACAGGATGATTCTTATCACTGAACACTCGATCTTCTATCCAGCCTGGACCACTACACAGAGTTGGGTTTTTTTTTTGTCATACCTTTCTTGGCTTCGTCTTCTTCCAGTTTCTTCTTCTCATCCTCTATGGCCTTCATCTTTGCGTTGTATACCTCAGCCTGCTCGTTCCAGTGTGACCTGTTGTTGTTCAGACCGTCAAACATGGGCTTAATCTCTTTGTGGAACCTGGAGAACTCCTGTTAAATGAAAGGACAATACAGCGGATGTAAGTATGCATTATTCACATTGCGGGACGCACAGAGGGAGAAGGCCTTACAGTTAGAAAAATGTTGCTGTTGCAAATACTAGGTATGCCTCTTAAAGCGGAAGTCTGCATGGACGATCGACACATTTTCGAGTCTATGGATGTGTGTGTTATGTCCAAATACCATCCTGACAAACCGCTGGCTGACATTCCTCCTAACAGGGTTGAAGCTATAACACCCTGAGATCAAGTGTACATGCTGCTTTGTGTTCCCATGTACATCGTGCTCCATTGAGTTGGCTCTACACCTTTCTGACCCCGGTCTGATCAAAAATGTAACATACACAGCAGGCTTTACAGACTATTGTATTCATCCCACAGTTGGAGGTGAGCTTGAAAAGAAATGTTATTGCCTTGAAAATAGGGCCTGAGAGAAAGGTTAATGAATCAGTTTAGTTATATTCACAGCTTACATTTGTAGATCTCATGCTCTTTGAAAGTATCAAAATCGAATAAATTGAACTGAATCAAAACAACTCATGGGCAGAATGTGTTTGTTTTCTTATGGTGCTTTGCTGAAAATCAAAACCAAATAGAAGCTGGATTATATCGTTACACCCCTCTTAGACTGTGGCTGTGTTTAAATTCCAGCAGTTACACTTGAATTGTTGCAACACAGAGCACAGGCCAAGACTCCCTTTTTGCGAAATCCACGTCTGTTTTTTTTCCATGCCTTGAGATCCATCTTGAAACTATCACCTCACCGTCAGTGTTTATCATAATCATTCTCCTCATTTTTCCGCTGTGCAGTGTGAAAGCTGTTCATTACCTTGTACACGAAGGAGCACACGAAGTCGATGAAACCACACTGCATCTTGGGTAGCTGTTCAGCACAGTTTCTGTCCATCATGGGCTGAGAGAGACGGAGGGGAGAGTTTGGGATGAAAAACAATCCTGAGAAACTTAAAAGAAAAACTAATTATGTGAGAGGAAGAGGAAGCACAAGAGGGGTTTGACCCGTACAATTGGTTGTTGGTCCAAAACGGTTCTCTCCAAATCTCCCTGTTCCCAGAATTCAGCTGCGACCATCAGAGCCACCTGAAGAGAAACAGACCAAAGAATGATACCAGGGAATAAAAGACAAACATACGGAGGAAAAGATTGCGAATGAGCAACAAAAAATGAAATAAACATTTGAGGACATTCTTTTATCTTGCAAGTGTTATTTTCAACCCTTTTCCTGGACAAACAGTGTTTAACATTTGAGCTCAAAAGGAACAACAAACACTGTAGTACAAGTAGCCTATAAACCCAGTTTGTTGTTGTCACAACTCTTTACTTTCCTTTTTCAAAAGCAAAAAAGAAAACTGCAGACCTTTGTATTTGTTCAGATAAAATACATCTGAAATTGTTGAGGTAAAAAAAAAAAAAAAAAAAAAAAAAAACTGAGAAGAGGCAGGCAGGATAAAATAATGCATTGCGTAGAAATCAGTTGGTCTTACATGAAAAACTTCACTATATACTTTTTTAAATCAGCCCATGTGAAGACTGTGAAGGCCACCCACCTTGCTCTGTACCTCCCAGGGTTTGGTAATAGCTGACAAGTCACAACCTGTCATCATCATGGCCCTGGAGGTGGGAGACAGACAGACAGACAGTCAGGGGGGACAAGATGACACCCTGCGACTGATCGTGCGACTGATCGTGCAAGGGTCTGCCTTTTTTCAGAAATCTTTTCACAAATACATTTTCAAATAAAACGAACAGAATTTGCTGTATTATCTTGTGTTTGAATCAGTTACGTACATCACGATTTCCTTCCTGGTGGGGTTGTTGGAAATAAAGGCAATGGCCTCCTTTTCCTCTGGCATTGGCTCTGTGGCATTCACAATGTTTTGGAACATGGTTCTCTTTCTGCGTGACGACACAGCGGACAGTCAGTCAGAGCAACGAAACAAACACGCAAATTGATCGCAAAAAACCTACAGAGTCAGTCAAAAGAACGACGCAGGCGGCAGCTAAACCTTGGAACAACTTCAGCTATAAATCGGCCATTGTGCTATTTCAGACAACCTACTTGAAGTAAAGGGCCAGATCAGTGGCGATGATGCAGACATCAAACAAGTGCTGCACATTCTCGAACTGACGCTTCTGGAGGTTGCAGAAGATGTTCAGGCTCTGCGAGAGACGATGAAGAGTGGTCAAAATGCGTGTGCTGCTACCTGCATTAAAGTCGGCAAATTTTTTTATTTATTGCCAAGTAATGTGTCATACCTCGTCAGCCATGAGCGTCTTGCTGTACTCCAAATGGTGCCTCTCCATGATGGAGGAGCCGTGAAGTTTAGCCAGAGGAGCCTGACTCCTGCAGAAAACATTTATAGGATGGGAAAATATATTTACACACAGGTTACACACATGCACGCATGCACGCACTTCATCTTCACACACAGTTAAATATTTGGACTTGCTTTGTCTGGTAGAGGTTGTTGGTCCCTCTGTGGTCGATATCGTGGCAGAAAGCAGCAGCCACCATGGCGAAGGCATCTAGATCAGAGTAGTACTTTCTCAGCTTCCCTGTCTGCAGGCGGAAGAGACAAATCATGGATTGTTATGTGCAGGTAGTATAGATTGTGACCTCCTTTAAAAATTAATGATCTGTTCACATGATAAAAAAACAAATTCTCATTTCTAAATGGTTTCTAGAGCATTTAAATCCAGAAACCGCGAAATGTTTGGCACAGTCAATACTGAATTTAATTCCCTGTGCTGCTCTTATTTCAATATAAATACTTAATGCGAACATTTTAGCCTGTATTGGTGCAATTCTCAATTAACTTTATGAGGAAATAAAATATATTATGACTCTATATAGGTGGCTCACACATTCTTGTAAAACACAGTGGCCTGTTTAACTGTCCCCACATGCACTGTGTTAAATATTGTGCAGTGAGCTGCAGTGAGGCGAAGTCCGTCCTGAACAGATAGTTGTAAAGTGGAGAAAGAGAAGACATGAAACTACAACAACTTCGAGGAAGCTCCTGTTCGCCTGTAAGCGTTTGGGGTGAGGGTTCGCTGTAGATGCAGCAGATGTTTCGCAGACGTTACCTGCAGCAGGCAGAACATGGTGTGGCCTACGTTGAAGCCGTGCCTCCAGTTGTGGTAGGTGATGGAGCGGTAACCCTTCCTCACCGTGTACATCCACCTTGTCAGCGTCTGAGACGGAGAGTGCGAGAGGGCGGGTGGGATTCAGAGAACAAGGTGGGAGAAAAGGAATGGAAAATGGGATCATCTTAAGAGGGCTTTCACATGAGCAATGACCGCCACTAGAGGGTCACCCAGGTTTGTAGTTACAGAATCACACCGACTTCTCTCTTCCCAGCAGAATGTCAGATTTAATCTAAATGCCACTTTTTATATGGATTTTAAATGAACACTAGTAAAATCCAAGACTTTTTGTGGGGGAACACATCCAAGTTCGGCAGAACAAATTGGGACATTCTCCAGATAACGAGGACTTCCAGAAAGAGCAACGCATGGAGGAAGTTGGTGTCTGACTACATGACTCACCTCTGCAGGAACTTTAAACTTTTCAATAACTCCGAGCTCAAAGAACATGCGAATGCCGGCTTTGATGAGGTCGAACTCTGAGACGGGGAAGTCACTGAAGGAGAACAGGTACAGATTCTCTCCGTTGACATTGTCAGCTGGCGGGCAGGTTGCTCTCTGAACAAATACAACAAGGCAGTTCACTTAGAAGACATCCAGTAATCAGTCAATGCTCACATACAAATGTTAGTTTCAAGGTAGATACAATAAAAAATAAAAAAAGTATTACTTTACATGTTCCAATGAAATTAAATATGATTTTGTTTGACGAGAAATTAAGCTCTCAAAAACAAAATCCCATTATAATGCTGGTATTAAATTAAATAAGAGCAGGAACATACATATTCATAATCTTATTCACACAGTCATGCTTTGATAAGTGGGTAATGTAATAATCTTTTGTGTCACAGTGCGTCATCTCATTGCAAGTATTTGTCCTGAAGGTGTAAACGAAACATACCAACAGTTTGTACAGCTCTTTCTGGTCGCAGTCTTCAGGATCTGAGTCAAACTTTTCTTTGGTGTTCTGGTTGGAAACGACAGAACAATACGTTATAATGGCATTTATGCTGAACCCACGGACACGCAGCCATCACCTACAGACATTTACAGCTTGAATTTGTAGCAAAAAATCATCACGATATCATGCTTTCGAACACTTCCGACAAGTACTCCAAGCAGGAACTGTAATTGTGTCTACCCGACCTGGTATTAGCCTTCTAATAGCTGCCTTTGGAAGAGTGCTGAACAAAAAGCTATTAATGGCGCTTTAACCTTTGGCAACGGTTAATCTCTCCTCGAGTGGCCTCTTGATCAAATAGCGAGAGATCAAATGGTAGGTTTCTGGAGAGAAAATGTGGATACTGACCAGAATGGACTGCAACTCAGCTGTGGTGCACCTCGACTGGTACAAGAGCATCTCCTGGGCGATGTCTTTCCTGTACTCCATGCGGTTCAGCCGGTCATAGGTGTCGCAGTTCAGCACCGACCAACCCAAGAACTGTGTCAGGGCCTGGCACGAACAATGACAGTGAGTGTCACTCTTGTGGTACGACAGCAAACTCCGCATATCTCAAAGCGTTAGGAAGTTAGGGCTGTTTGAGGAGCTTTTCTTCATTTACATGCAAATGTTTGCGCATATACACACAGACAGACCGACAGACAAAGTATCCCAAATGAGGCCTACTGTATGACGGTGACAGGAAATAAAAAGAGCGCGAATGCATGGTGCTGACCTCAGTGATCTGTTCATCGTGTTCGTCGAATGGCTTGCCGTCTTTCCTGTTGAAGAAAGTGGCGATGCCCACAATTTCTTCCTTCTTGTTGACAATGGGCAGCGACAAACAGTTCTTGATGACAAAACCTGTATCATCCACAGCCTCTTTCTGAAAGACATTGAAATACAAATATTCAAGCCACGCAATCAGTTTCAAGGCACGCCTCCATTCTTCCTGAACACGGCCATCAAAACAGTGCGATATAAAATCCGCGTATTGTACAGGAAGAGCCTTCATGTGTAAGTATATGAAAACCGATACTGGTGTGTGTTGAGTGTGTGTGGATGGACAGGAAAAGTCTCCTCACCTGGAAAGTGAAGAAATCATCTGCAGCCACGTTCATCATGTTGCAAATCTGCAGACACATTAAAAAGGTTAAAGTCCAACACTTTGCTATGAGTACTCATTACTCTGTCAATATTAATAATAATAATAATAACAACAACAATAGAATACTTGTCCATGTTTTTTGTTATATGTGATGTTTGACTTACTTTATGGTAAATTGTTTGATGCAATATGTTCAACTTTTTTCTACAACAGCTAAATTCATACACTGTTCATTGAGATTTAATAAATAGATTAAAAACATTAGAAACTTTTGGTTGATTACTGCATTCAGTGCCATACATTGACACATGACTGTGCTAAGTCACTTCATGTACGAGTGTCTGTTGTGTGTCACATTGCAGAGGTTGTGTTCCTCTTTGTTTCACTACATTCTTATGTTGCTACGTTAGATGTTGCCATGTCTCTGCGCCTGTTCTACAAGTCAGCTCCCCTCTAGTTCCATGCTTTTATAATGCCAGTGGCTCTCATAATGAACTGCCCTGCAGCAACAGTGACAGACTTACAAAGCCATTCTCTGCAACGTAGGTCGGGAGGCCACTAACTAGAGCCCAGTGATCTGCAGGCGGACCACTGAAAGAGCGTGAAAGAGAGAAACATACAGAGCTGAGTGAGCAAATGAAGTTAAACAGTGCTGACTGTCATTAAGCATTATGATGCCTCCACAGAAACCGTACACAAATAAGCATGAATGCATCTTAGCTTGCGCTTCAAATTTAGTTAATTTGAGCGCGAGATCAGATTCTCACAAAAAAACTAAGTTAAGACTTATATTTTGAAATAAGACATTTAAAAATGTGGACAATGCTCTTCAATTGTTTGATCCCAAGTCACTGAATTCGTTCTGTTTTTCTATGCTGTATTTTGAAATGTACTGTATTAGTTTGAGTGTTTTTGTAGCTACTGCTGCTTACGGTATGACTTTGATTTCTTCTTTGCCTTCCAGGAGGTAGTCAATGATCTTGTAAAAGATGACTTCCTGTATAGAAAATCAGAAGCATTAGACGATAGAAAGGTTGCAGCGAGTAGCATTTAAAGTGCTACATGTCACAAAAACAGAATTAACAAGGAGAAAAACGAGTTTGTTACCCTGCCGTCTGGCGTTTTTGGTCCTTTATAGGGTTCCACATCTCCCAGTTTTACCGGCCATTCATCATAGAATTCCTGCGGGGGGGGGAAAAAAACACAGACAATAAAAGTTAGTCACGCCCGTAGCCAAGAATGCCATCTATTCAATCCTGTGTGTAAAATTGAATCTATTGGGAAAGACCAACCTTCTCTTTGGTCATGTCCAACAGGCCCACTGAGTATCGTTCACATAGTAGATAAGTCCTTACAGTGTAGAGCGCTTTGTGGAACTGTCTCTCAATGTCTGTCAACTCCTCAAACACTTTACTGGCCGACCAGAGCAGCACCTACAAGAGGAAAGAACGGCAATTCATTCGGGGGATTTAATGTTGAGCTGTGGCTTATAGTTTGAGCGCTGTTCAGTGCATTAGAAACACCAACAGAGTAATTATCAGTGCACAATGATGGGAGGTTCAGTTTACCTGACTCCTTCTGGACTCCACGTTGAACATGTAGGTTGTGTAATGCTGCAAGGCGATGACTTGGGCAAAGTTCATGTACTTGTGGAAGAGCTAAGGACCAAATGAGATTAAAGGTTTCATCAATACACAATAGCAGATTTAAGACTGCGGCAGATGAGATGTTTTAAAAGTTCCATTCAGCTACATTTCCCCCAGCAAAGCTGCGATTTGTCACATAAAGTGAACTGTATAGGAATAATATGACGGTGTAGAGAGAACGTTGACTTTAACACAACTGTTTCTCGTGAGTCAAACTTCATAAAGTCTACGTTTGGCTAATCTTTACACAAATGACACATATTTTCTTCATGGATTTACATAGAAATACCTTCCATAGGTCCTTGCAGGCTGATACAGCTCCATTAAACTTGAGTGTGTTTTTCTTAAATATTAAAAAGGTTTACATTTTGGAGATGTAACATGTTTACCCAATAGAGGTAACATGTAAAGAGAAAGAGATGTATAAATCTGAACACAAAGAAAACAGAGCTATCAGACATTTTAATGCATCTTAGCAGTTAAAGCATTTGCGCTGTGCATCATTTCTGCAAGTCCTCTCTTTAGATCTCCTTACTCTCTCTTTCAGTCCCTGTGACTCACCAATAACAACCTCAAGAGTCTGTAAAAACATCATTTCCATCTGACCCAGTTCATTCTTTAAGGAATTGTGGCTCTGTGTGAATTTACTGCTTTGAAATAATAAGACACAGTAGTGACTGTTCTTTGATATAGACTACAGAGATAACACATTCCCAGTTAAATAATTATGCCATAGGCTTTTAAAGTAGCAGACAAGCAACTGTGAATATGAACAGAAAATGCCTGTAAAATAGTTTGGATTTTAGCTGCTACTTCTTAAGACAAAGACGACATAATAATGCAACAGTCAAATTCAAGGTCAATTTATGGATTTATAAATGAAAGAGTGTGGAAAAAAACCAAACCCCTGTTCCAGCTCACTCAGTAACACCCTATGGATAAAGGGGAATGTACATGTTCAAGTGTGTGTTCTTACCTTCTCATCCTCTGCAGAGAACGTGTCAGCTCCTATTTTGTTTAGTGCCAAGACGACTCCAAGGCACTCTTTTTCAGCCATCAGGGGGAACGTGAGCATGCATTTAGTCTTGTATCCAGTTTGTTTGTCCACAAAGTCACAGAACTTCGGATTCTGTATCGGGAGAAAGATAAAGTTGAATCCAGGTGGATATAAAACACTGAACGTACAACACATCCTTCTCTGCAGCTCTACATTGTTTTCATACACTAATTGCCTGTCAGATTGAAAGATTAATTGTCATAATGTATCTAACATTTACTTTTTGCAAATTGAGGGCAGCATGCTAAAATCAATAAACTACGATTTGTCGTTTATTCGATAATCAATATTCTATTATTGGCTACACTTTGCAGCGGAAGGCATTCACAAGGCTGCAATCACATTTGTCAATGGACAAGATGGGTCAGTAAATCATAATATTCTTCAGATGACTTTTCTGATAATCCAATCGATGCCTAACAGGGCTGGTAGGCACTGAGGAATGACAATAATCTTAAACATACAGTAATTCTGATATCTGCTGAGTTGTCATGTTGCATGCTAAAACCGACTTGTATAAAATAAGTCATGAAATATACGAAATCATAAAATGCTAAATATGCTCCATATGTTGTATCACTATTTTTGACATCAGAGTTGTGGATCACTTAGCCTCAAATATAGAAATGTATATTTCATTTGACTTATTGTCAAAGCAACAATAGCACCTCATCATCTGTTAGGCTATATTTTTATCAGATCCACAGTGAATACAAACAAATGTAGTGGTAATGAATTAATCTGTGCCAAATGTGGGAATCTATTTTAGCAACAATGATTTGTGTAGCTTACACTCTCAAATTACTTTCAGCAAACACATTTATAAAAAACTTTTTTTAAGACCCACAAAGGCTATTTAGGCAATTTGCACTAATGATATCACAGAAACAAGGAAACACGTTAAACTCCTTAGAATTGTTGACAGCTTCAGGGTAACAACAACTTTCTTGGAGAGCGCGCGCACTACAGAGCGAGGTGGGATACTTCATTACGTCTCACCTTTTTTAGCACAAGACAGCACAAAACAAGAGAGGGAATTAATATGCAAAGATGCATTCTCACCTTTGAGACGTCAGGAATATTTTGTGGCTTTTTGCTATTTGCAGTGAAACCGACGATACCCATATCGAGAGGGAACACAATTTCCCCCTGCGGATGGACCAAGTTTGCGTCATATTTAGATGTTGGAGTCACGTCAAAGAGGCAAGTGGAGAGCTCAGGTATTCCGTTTCTCGCCCGGCATAAGTAAAAACCGATCCTGTCGGCCTGTAAGATCAGGGCAACTCTTTGAAACACTTTGTGAAGGGACTCCTCCATGCTTGCCGTACTATGCATCTGCTGGACGAGCTCGAAGATGATGGCGGCTTCTTGCACAGAGTTAATATCCTTGAAGGAAGCGGTGTCTTTGGTGTCAACAGGTGCAGAAAAGGCGGCGGACAGAACTTCAGCGCGCAACTTCTTGTCAAAGTATTCTTTGGCGAACTGCGGGTTGTTCTCCAAGTATTTCTCCACGCTATCCTTGTCTGCCATTTTGAACTCGAGTAGTGTTGTATTCCCAAGATATTTTTTTTACAAAAGCATCACCTGCAGGAATATGTAAAAAAAAAAAAAAAAAATGGACAGGGAAGCTGTGCTGTGGCCTACAGGGTTGGGTGGATCAGTAGCATTGTCCTCCACGGTCCCCGAGGGAGTCACTAACACATCCCGTGTCCACCGACAGACAGAATAGGACAGAGTGCGGCTTAGAGGCTGAGAGGATCAAAGTGGCCGCTAATTAATGTGACGTCACAAGCTTAAAACCCCTGCTCTAAGCGTCCTTAACCCGCAAATCCCAACGCTGATCATTTTATATCGGGCAACACGAGAGAGAGTGAGACTGCTGTCAGGTCAAATGCCACGTTAGATTCACCCCAGGAGAGGATGTGGAAGGATGGAGAAGTAAAGACCAAAGACTTACTGCTAGCTTGGGTCCCCAAATCCGTTGCACCAAGAGAAAACAACTCTGAAAAAACTATTGTTGCAACAATAGGCCTACATATTTTGGTTCAGGTGGCTTTCACCAGTCCCCTTATCCCCATACATGGCACTACACACACAGTGCCACCTTAGCATTCCACACTGGCTCCATTGGAGCTGTGCCTCGCGAAAGAGGACCTCAAAATCCAATGAATAGACTTGCTTCATGCTTTTCTTTTTTTCCCTCAGCCAGTTACTGGACTCACACCAGCAGTCTACTATTCCAATTTAATATTTAAAGTCTAATCCTAACATTTATTAATTAAAAAGCTTGAGCAGGCAGGAGACATTAAATCAGTTCTCCTTGCCTTTGGATAACCTCCGAGCAAGCCAGCACTAGGTGTTACCACTGTTACATCCTTGCTGTTGTTGCTATAGTGGAGGACGTACCTAAATCGTGTCAGCAAAGGTGTTCAGAGCCATAATGGTAATGGTAAATGTGTGCGCAGCCTATCTGTGTGCTCTAATTAAATCACCATCATCATGGAGGTATCAGTCCTAGAACTGGAAATTGGCCAATTAGTGGGACTTGGACGTCTGGGAACAAGGCCCTAAACAAAGATGGCTGGCTATTATTAACTTGCACTGTCTGGTTAGCTGCTGACAGGCTGGCAAGACAAGGAGTTACCCACTATTTTTTGCCGTGGGGATTAAGGCAAGCTTATCAAGGGAGAACTACAAAAGGTGTGTGTGTGTGTGTGTGTGTGTGTGAGAGAGAGAGGCATTGTGGATATAAATTAGATCAGCCCAAATAACAGTAGGAGAAACTGGTTGGGTATTAGTGTGCGAGAGAGGAAAGACAGGCAAGACAAATGACATATTTCAGTCATAAAAAACAATGACTTGCAGCTTGCTTTCAGGAGAAGTCCTTGGTATTGTTTGGCAGTATGAAAAGCATCTGGGGGACTATGATTGTGAATTAAAAATCCTTTATTGATACATGGAAAACCAATCCATTTCAACTCAACAAGTCTCCAGTCAGGGCAATGAGATGAATGATGACATATTTCTGATAGCCAATTCCAGTATTTTGTTTTCTAACTTAATGGAATCAGTGTTTTTTCCTGATTGTCTTCGTTTTAAGTACTAAAATAAAGTGATTTCTGTTACGTTTTCTGTGTTTCTTGCTGTCTGATGTCACTTTTACAGAACACTGTGGCCACAATGACGGCACATTAGATTTCTTTACATTCCCCAAAATTCAGCGAAGCCAGTTGCTTTAAAGACATGATTAGGTGACCTGACTGAGAGCGAATGAAATTGAACCATGTGCATAAAACAGTCAGCAAACTGACTCAGTTATGTCAGTAAGTGGACAATAGTGGACAATAAGTCCAAACAACCATAAGGATACAAACTCCGAGACAGCGAGACTATTGCAAGTACATTAGCTTCAAAAAGGCCAAACCATTACATACAGAAATTATTATTACTTTTTAAAATGTTTTTATTAATTGTATTATTGGCCAAGGTGCAGTCAAAACTTTCTGCTGGCCTGATATCAATGGGGAGCTTGTTCCACTATTTTGGAGCCAGGTTTTTGTTGAGGGTTATTTGGGTCCTACTCGCAGTGAGGGAGTCGCGAGCCGATTGGCCGATGCAGAGCAAAGTGAGCGAGTTGGGGTCGTATGGTTCGACCATGGCCTGTTACATTCACCGCACTGTTGGCCAGCACCAGTGTCTTGAAACAGATTCGGGCAGCCACTGGTAACCGGTGACGGGAGCGGAGGAGCGGTGTAGTGCAGGAGAACTTGGGGAGGTCAAACACCAGACGGGCTGCTGCATTCTGGGTGATCTGTAGAGGTCGGATGACACATGAAGGTAGAACATGAGGCTGTATCACCGAAACTCTGGAGTGTATTGAACTGAGCTTGTGAATTTGTAAGAGGAACAGTGTTATTCATAACTAAAACTAAAAACACCTCAAGTGATGCAAAAATACTTGCTGCAGGCTCCACACTGTATAATCAAGTAATATCATTATAAACTACACCGGTACAATCTATTTCACTCGCTAAATCATATTGAGGTGGGTGGATAAAACACCCGAATTTCTGCTTAAAACACTACTTCCCTGTTACTCTATTGACTTTTTTTTTTTTTTTTTTAAGCCCAAAAGCAGTTTATTGAGTAATGATGTGGTTTGGCCTATCCCACATTTTATGGGGGAGCATTTGGGATTTTGAGTTACTTAAGTTTCGCAACCAATCAAAACAAGACTGACTCCTACTTTAAGCATGACATTGCATTTAATCAAGTACTGCACTTAAGTACAATTTTGAGGTACTTGTACTTCACTTGAGTATTTACATTTTTCAGCTACTTCAGACATCTACTCCATTTCAGAGGCAACTATTGTGCTTTTTACTCTCTCACAACTTTTTCACTACTTTTTAATGCTAAGATTAATAGCACAAAATATTAATGAAGTGATAAATTAGGATTGTATTATTTGTTAAGCTACCCCGCAGTATATAGAGTCGTCCTCTAACGCCACCTTTAACAGCTACAACATTAGTGATGCTTACATATTAAAGCATCAATACTTATAATACATTACTATAATATTATTCTGAAATGGGCATATGAGTACTTTTACTTTTAGTACTTTTATATTTTTTTTTTATTGCTAATACTTTTACTTAAGTGTATGTTTTAAATGCAGTGTTTTTATTCGTAACAGAGTATTTCGACACAGTGCTACTTTTACTCACTTTTACTAAAGTAAAAGATCTGAGTATTTATTCCACCTATGCATTTATAAACGCATGCACAGGCCTGGCAGTGTAACTTATACAGTTTCTTGGACAATCTATGATTATGAAATATTGCCTCTGGCCAAATTCCAGCTGCTATTATTCCTGCTGAAAATGAGTGATTGTGCTGTTTTCCACTGGCTGGGGCTTTGGTTATGCAAGCTGCAGATGTTTGGCTGTTCTGTACTCCTTTTTTATTCAAGCAAGCACTCAGAGGACTTGAGCTCAGTGCAAAACAACAGCATCAGTGTATAAAAGTCTGCCACAGTAGATTTCATTCGGATGAAACACAGACCCGTGTTAAGGAGTAGTTACCGTACTTCTCTTAACTTGCTAGTACTTTGAATGATGTACTCAACAAAATATAAACAAGTCTGAAAACTGGCCCAAACTGGTTGACCCTGGTTTTAGGAAAACAGCATGTTTAAAAAAGAAAAAAAAAAAAAAAAAAAGAAAAGAAAAGGAAACAAAGAGGTTCTTGTGCACATGACATTACATCATTATGGGAGACATTTGCTGTAGCTGAAGAAACAAAAACAAAAACATCCAGGCTCGCAGATTTTTCGGTAACTCACACATTACCCCATCATCACTGAGTTGTTTGAAACTCCACACTTATTTCTCCTTCACATTGATTATTTTCTGTTTAAAGTGGACTTGAGCACTCTGTCCACCATTTATACAAACACAGAGTTGGGAGTTAGTAAAGAGTCTCTTGATAGCACAATCAAGTCAACAGCAGATGTAACCATAACGATGCTGCCGGGGAGCGTGCACACCAGACTGACATTGGTAAATAAAGAGGGCGAAAAGGCTGAAACATGTATTCTGTGCAATCCAGTTTTTTTTTTTTTTTCTCACAGAAACAAAAACATTTAACTTAGATTCAAGATGTTAAAATGTGGTTCTATACTATGTGTTTGTGTACCTTGGAGTTTGAAAAAAAAAAAATGTGTGCATCTACACAACCATTGTATATCTTGTTCCAGATGATCCTCTTGACTTTGGTAACTTCTGCTTTCATAAAACCAAGAAAGCCACAGCAACATTTTTTTAGGGTGGGGCACAGAGGGGTGGTGGGCCAAATGTGCAGAACACACAAATCAATAGGACCGGGGCCTGCAGTTATGTAAATGTTTGTCCAATGGAAGGCAAGCTAGCTGTGGGGAGAGCAGGGGAAGTCATTATGCAGTACTCGCCAGCTGTATATAAGGCCCATGACAGAAAACCAGAGGATCTCTGTGAGCGCTCCACTTCGTTTTGAGTATCAGGTATGCATTGACAATGGACTTGTTTTTTAGCCTTTTAGCCTGAACTGGACATTTAAAGTGAATGATTGGTGCTTTTGCAAAAGTTTTTCCTCACCTTTTTTGAAACCATCTTAATTCCTTAATTCAAAAGATGTGGGGGGGGGTGGAAAAATTGACAAATAGTTTGTGGAATTTTATTACGCTCTACTCTTGCGGACTTGAACGAACTGGCAATGTGGCTCACGAATGCGCCTGTCTTCTCTGTCTCCGCTCCCTGTTATGCCTCCTTCTCTCAAACTCTCCCCCCCCGACCGCTTTGCTTCTTCCTTAGTTTCTGTCTTTTTTTTCCTTCCTCTGAGGTAGAATGCTGCGCTACGTTGTGGCCCTCTGTCTCCTGGCTTTGTCCTGGGCACAGGACTGCCAGGTGGCCAACGTCCAGGTCATGCAGAACTTCGACAGGACAAGGGTGAGTTGGAAGAGTAACGAGTTCTATGATCATATCCATATCTGCAAAGTGATGTAAAGTTTTCTTTGGTTGGAGAGGCATAGGAATATCCGTTCTGTTTAAAGCACTGTGATACTAATTAGACTGTATGTGAATATTACGCGCTTTACTTTTAGAAGTGGACTTACACTTGGATTTCTTTTTCATAGTATGCAGGGACATGGTACGCTGTAGCAAAGAAAGACCCAGAGGGTTTGTTCTTAATTGACAACATCGTGGCCCAGTTTACTGTCCAGGAGGACGGCAAAATGACCGCCACCGCTAAGGGCAGAGTTATCATCCTCAAGTGAGTCTTGTTCTTTTCTGTGAAGGCTCACCTTTCCCCCACTTGAACTGTGAACGCGTGGTCTCAATTTAGTCTCGCATCTTTCACAATGTCCTCATCTCTCTTTTGACCTCCAGCAACTGGGAAATGTGTGCCGACATGTTGGCCACCTTCGAGGAAACCCCTGACCCTGCCAAGTTCAGGATGAAGTACTGGGGAGCTGCATCCTACCTGCAGACTGGAAGTAAGTTGCGGAATATTTACACCTGAACACAAAAATGTCTGGGATCGGCAAACTAATATTTGACCAGGCACCTTATTAGCATACGTTATGGCATTGCCATTTCGCAGTCACGAGGAGATTGTTGACCTTCAGAAACTGTTTATTTAATTTAATCATCTACTGCAGCGCTTGGTGTTCCATTACGCTGACCCTGAATAATGAATCCTAGCGAGTGCTTACTAAGAATGGGTCGAAATGTCATTGACATCACATTAACGCTAAGTATAGTTATTTATTAATTAGCTGCACTCAGTCACAATTTTTGACATGGCATTCAATCTCCCAAGTATAACCATGATCCCAGTGCTGACTCTTTTTAAGTGAATTTACATTTCCTGTATCAACTGTAGTATTACCCATTGTACGCTTCTATATAATTGCATCAGCTGTTGACTTGATTATGCCGTCAAGGGACTTTTATCTCCCAGCACTGTGTTTGTATAAATGGTGGACAGAGTGCTCAAGTCCACTTTAAAGAGAAAATGATCAATGTGAAAGAGAGATAATCACATTTTTTCCAAGCACAAAGTCTGGAGTTTGAAACACCGATCAATGGCGATGGGATAACGTGTGAGTTAGCTCAACATGCTCATGTACTTCTGTGCATGTGTCTACAGAAGTCAATATGAAAGTTAAACCTTCTCAATGTCAACGGGACATTTACCTCAATTTTAACTGAAACTGTAGCATTTGTTTTGTGAACAAAAAAGCCGACCATGGACAAAAATAGGGCTGCAACTTACGATTATTTTCATTATCTGCTGGTTATTTTCGAGATTAATCGTTTGGTCTACTAAAAGATCAGAAAATAGGGGGAAATGTCCAACCCAGTTTTTCAAAGTCCAAGGCGGTGTCTTTAAATGTCTCATTTTGTCAGTCCAAAACCCAAAGGATATTCAGTTTAACATGATACAAAACAGAGAAAAGCAGGAAATCTCCATATGTGAGAGGCTGAAAACAACATTTTCTGCCATTTTTACATGGAAAATTCAACCGATTAATTCGATTATGAAAATAGTTGCAGACTAATCAATTCAGCTCTATGCAAAGCATCAAACCGCCTCTGAGACATAATGATAATAATAAACAACACTTGTGAGATGTACATTGAAAATTCATTGTGATCTGTAGCATACTTTTTTCTCAACTCAACCCTTCTCCGCTGCCAGACGATGACCATTGGGTGATTGACACCGACTACGACAACTACGCCATCCACTACTCGTGCAGACTAGTAGACTCGGACGGCACTTGCCTGGACAGCTACTCCTTCATATTCTCTCGCTACCCGACCGGTCTGAGGACGGAGGACCAGCGCAATGTGAACCAGAAGAAGTTGGAGCTCTGCCTGCTGGGCAAATACAGACGCGTTGCACACACTGGTGAGTTCAACCAAGAGCTTTGTTTGTAACATGGACATATTCAGTAAACCCCTCCATCAGTTGTAGAGCCTCAATATCACCAAGACTATTCCAGCTGTTAACGTTTAGGCGTTTGTCATGTTTTTAAGACATTAAAACACTGTGTGTTTTTGGCATTCGTGAGATCTTTTGTGTTTTGGTGCTCATGTAGTGTTTTGTTGTAAGCTTAAATGTTTGTCCTCTCTCCACTGCAGCCTTCTGTGAGAGCAGCTGATCTGTTGACACACGTCTGGGACGATGTGTCCCCCCCCCCCGCCCCCCTCTGCTTGTCTTGGACTGAATCCTGCCAGAGTTCTCTCTCCTCTGCTGTCTCTGTCTATCCGGAGAGAGAAAGCAGCCCATTCTTCTTAAAAAAATAAACAACAAAAAAAAAGGCGAATTCTTAACTGTCACATTCACATGACCTTACTGTGAATAGAAAAAGGAACGACGACTGTTGATGCCGGTGTGTTGTCACGTTCCAAAATGGTCCCCATTAGTAGATTATAAGCCTTTTAGCATTTTCATCTTATCCTCAACATCTGTCGCGTGTTGTTTTTTTTCTGTATAGTAACTTCAGAGTAGTGTAAAACAATCTTCCTCATGAAACTAAAACAGAACTTTTGGAGCTTTTCAGGCCAATGTGACAAGCAATCAGTCTCTTTTAAGTGAAACTGAATTTCTCAGCATTTCTGTAGCTATGCAACTTTAAGCACCATGTTTACCACAAAACCAGGTCACTTGCTTTTACACTGAAGGACATACAGTATCTTGTAGCACAAAAGTAGATATTGTTAATTAACCTTAATACATACATATTAAGTCATGTGCTATACAGGCATAGTAGTTTGGTTGTTGCTTGATTGTATGATGTAAACTTCTTGATCCAGTTTTGGAAATAAAACATTCATAATGTGTTAGTAATTTTTGATTGCCATAAAATATTTATCTGCATTACAGGATTGCAAATAATGAATTCATGTTGTTTGCCTTCGAATTCAGTCAATCAAAAATACATCAACATCGAAGTATATGCAGAATTGTGTGTGGGGGAGGGGTTTCTATCTTTTACCATTGCGCAAATAAACTTTCTCAAACAAAACAATAGTATGATTAGAAACTTCTAGCAACAGCTTCCTACAATGTCATTGAGCACCTAACACAACACAAGGTTTGTGCACTTTCTTAAGGGATTACATATTAACTATATATTATCACATTATTACGTAAAGCTCAAGTTTTCTCGTGTGTTATGGGTTGGTTTGAATACCTAAAACTGTGTCCGACTTCAGTCTAGTGCCACCAGCAAGTTTTCACACATGCAATGAAGTAACTGCTGAATTAATTTTGTACAGACATTCATGGTTCCCAGATGATGCATCCTAGTGACTTTGGTGACCCCCTTAAGTTTTCCCCCCAGTGCGACCGTAAGGGTTCGGTACAGGCATTCATGTCCGCCTCAGGACTTTTCATGAGCCAAACTCTAAACATGTCCAATACACGACTTAATACCTGCAAAACTAGTGGAATACCCATCGTCCTGATCTGCATCTTGTGTTTACATAACGTAGTGAACATAGACCTGTTAACCAGCAGCGTGTTAGCGCGCCGACATGAACATTTTTTGCGTCACTTTGCTCATCGGCCTCACGGAGCCAAGGCTGTAGGCAGTTTCTGTCACAGCTGATCTTTTAGCGTCACAGAATGTAATGGGCAACAAGGGATTAGAAATATTGACACAATGTTTTCTACATGAATATCGTGTTACCTTGCAGATTTAGCGGAACATAATTATAGAGTGAAACATCATAATGCGTTTTATCAGCTTGATGGTAAGTGGAATACATTCATGCCTAATCCTTTCAGTGACAAAGTTAAGTGAACAACACAAAAGCCAAGACGCATTAACCTTTATCTCAGCCTTCACTTTTCCACTGCAGATCCTGTGGAACACAAGTGCCATGAAAACTGTATAATTTTTAGTAAGATTAGTAAATGTTTGGGTACAATGTTAAACTGATGGAAGGTCAGTGTGACAATTTCATTTGTATTTTAACCTATTCAATAATTGAGCAAAAAGTGAATTAATCACTAGGCTATTGGCTCTGAAATACACTCTGATGTGGTGAAAAGTACACAAAAGGACTGTTGTGTTTGGAAGGAGATTTACATCTTTATTGCACACTTTTGTACAGTACAGTGCATGGCAAAACAACTTTGGAGCACATGATTTAAAAAAAAAAACAACAAGAGCAAAATGGACAAACACTGGCCAAAAACAACGCAATGCAAAACAAACAATTATCTTAAAGATGACAGTATAGCAGTGTCTGTCCGTCTTAAGTCTATAGAGTCACATTGCCTAAATGGCTGGAATAAACGCAACTTAACCCCTTTTCCCTGACTGAGAGGACCTTCACTAATCCCCTGCCTTAAATAGTATAGTACAAGGAATTAACTCATGCAATCTCATTCCATCCTCCCAGAGCTGCAGGCTTGAAAAGTGAAGGTGGAAGTGAGCTTCATTCAAACAGGGAATACATGGACTCCCTGGCACCATGTGCCAATTTAACCTTCCCGACGCAGTATGATTTGCCTTAAGTTAACCAGAACATAAACATACTACGTGGTTAAGGATGGAGAAGCATCTTGGTCATGCTTACGGTCACATCAGCTGCCTGCAACACACTAGACGGAGAAACACTGCTACACTTTAAACAGACATATTTCCCTATTATTTTGTCCTTCGCCTCAATACTGTCAAAAATTGTAAATGTCCATTGCTGCTTCTGGGTAATTCCTCTTTCTTCAGAACAATGCAAATATGCATTCAATTATACATATGCCGAGGAAAATGTTACACAAAAACACCAACGGTAAGGATTGCTGAAGCTATGGGTGGAGGACGGCTGTGTTTACAGCTGGTTTATCAAAGGAACATACTGTATTAGGCAGGTTTGTAAACGTGTATACAATACAATAAAAGGTACATTTCATGATGGTACAAAAAAAAAAAGGCCATAATAAATGCTGAACATTGTACAGTAATACATAATTATCATTGCTTAAATTTACTGAAAATTAAATATTTCAATATCTAAAAAGACAGGAGCTCACTTAAAAACAACCCAAGAATAAATAATTTCATCAAAAGACACACAAAAATAAAATTCACTAAGAGCTTTGCACGAAGAAAAATCTGAAAAATACAACTGTACTCACAAAATGAAGCAGGAAGAAACCCCAGAAATAAACATATGGAAGGAATATGATCAGATCAATCTTTGGCCTGATGGTATTCTAAGGGCAAAAATAACCAGAGAACATTTCTTTACAATTGTCATACTCATTTAGCAGGAGGAGACTTTTAACTTTGAAATACGCAGCATTTTAAGAATGTCCCTTAATTCCCATTTATATTTTTGAAAACAGTTTTAAGAAAGTACTTCTAATCCCAGCTATTTGGGACACATCCATGTCCCAGTATTGAATGAATCAGAAGTTTGTACCCAGTGATTATTCTGACAGCAGCAGCAGTATTTCAAACTAATCATCTTGCCATTTGCAGTTTAATCAGCTTTTTGGAAATTAACAGAAATAAATGGGTTGGCAACCATGTTAGCAGCAATCATATATTCTAGTCATCGCTGCTGTTCACAGGAGTGCTGGGTTTGTTGAATCACTGCATAACTCAGACAAAAGTTTAAAATACGCTGCGGGGTGAAGTTTCCTGAATGAATCTCATGATATATAGTCCAGTGGTTCCCAACCATTTTGGCTTGTGACCCATTAAAAGAAAAAAAAAAGAAGCAATGTCTACTTGATACCCATTGTCACAGACTGCACGTCTATATGAGCAGGTTAACCAAGAAGTGATTTTCTTCCCTTTCTATTTGAAAATTTAAACTCTTTTCTAGCTCAGGCGAAGCAGTAGTCGATGTGTGCCAGGAGCTCTCTGTGACGGCTGGTGGGGTAGGGGGCCCGACACTTTGGGCACTCCAGGAAACTCTCGTCCAGGAGGTTGGGGACTTTAGAGGGAGAAGTGGGACCAGCAGGGTCGTTGATAGTAAGACGCTCAAACTCAAAGTTGTTGTAGGAGCTGGGCTCTGAGAAACGGGCGTTTGGCACTTTCTGGAACACAAAACATTCATTTCAGCAGACGCTTTGGTGCGAAGTGATATATATAAAAAAAGCATATTCAGAATAACACTTTAGTATTTTAATTGCAATTAAATGTAAAATGCTTATAGAAAAAAAAAAAAAGAAAAAAAAAGCATCTGTGTACTCAAATCTGTGCTAAAATCTTTTTAGTTTGATAGTCTACAGCTCCAGCACCTCAGCTAAGTCTTATACTGGTTGAGCTGCGTTTTTCTTCTCTCTCCTCGTCAATTTAAATGACATAAACCTCTGAAAATAACGTAACGGTGTCCATGTGGTTATGATGTCCAGTAACACTTACAGCAGACTCCAGTTTAGCAATCTGATCGCGGGCCTTGCGAAGCTCCTTCAGCACCTTATGTAACTGGTGCTGCATGCTCTGACGATCAATCTTTTCATTCTCAAAGTCCTTGGCAGAGAGTTGGATCTTGGGAGGAGGTAGAAATGCATGAGAAGTAGCCAAGAACTCAAAGTACTCGAATTGCACAAGTGGGATCAGTATGGATTTCACTACTTCTAAGAAACAATAGTCACTCATGATAGCTACAACTCGCATTTCCACTCGTAAATGGGCAGTGAAGCCTTGCGTAACCAGTAGTTGCTGACCTCATCGTTTGTTTGCCACAATTTGATACAGATTTCAGCGCTTTTTCTGTAAAAAAACAGTTACCTGTTGCTCCATTGCTGCGATTCTCCTCTGTTCTTCATTTTGGCTCAGAAGAGACTTCTGCAGCATATTCACCTGTAGAGGCCAAATTATCAGTGTTAAAAAAGAAAAGAAAAAGAAAGCTACATTTAAATCCCTTTCCATTAAAATAACTATAGGATGAGGTTTTATTTAAGTATTTTTCAGATGTGTATCGACGATGAATGAGTATGAGTGTTACCTGCAGTAGAAGTTCAGCAGATCTCTTCCTCTCCTCCTCCAGTCTGATGTCCACACTCTCCAGCTCCATTCTCATCCTGTCTGACCGCTCCGATGACACCTTTCTCTCCTCACACACTGCATGTCTGGAGGCAATCCACAGAAACATTAAGAATAACCATGGTTACTTACATAGTACTTAAAACAATAAAAACGCAAGTTCGAAACCCATTTACTGCAGTTATTGTTAGCACATTCACAAAAAGGGTTTTTCAACTTTCCCCCCTCTGTGTTTGTCAACCGAGCGTTACAAGGTCAGGAAAACATTTCACTATTTTTGGCATGAGTTTTGGACCAACTGAGAATTGAACAAAGTAAAATTGATAAAGGACTGGTGTCTTAAAAAGGCATTTTTGATCTACAGTTCGGCTTTTTCTAAATCATAAGCCTATGGGAAGTTTCTTTGCACCAGATGTACTTCTTAAAGACACACTGTGACACCGAGGTGATTTGATTTCTGCAGCAAGCGCAGACTTGCTTTACCTGTTGCCGAGTCGCTCTGCCTGCAGCTGCATCTTTACGTCCTCCGACTCTTTGCTCCTCTCCTCGTACTTCCTCAGAAGGGACGACATCTCGCTGCACTGCTCCTCGTACCTCCTCTGCAGTGCCGACATCTCCTCCTGGAGCCTGGTGACCTGCTCCTTCTGCGCCCGCAGCTCCGCCTGAGCTTTCGACGTCTGCAGAGCCGTAGAAACGCGGACATTTCAGAACGGTGTTTACTTTTGTCTGCTAGTTTCTCCAATAGGGTTCTGCAAATTAACTATAAAGACGCAACGAATCCAAAGACTGTAGAAATGCAGTTGCATGCAGATTCAGCGCTAACCTAAAACGTAGATATTTTGATAAGGAGAGTGTGAGGCGTCTCAGAAATGTGAGCCACACAAGCCACAACAAGTGGAATATAAGAATTAATTAGACAGAAGCGGGAATCATTATACTAGGAAAATAGCGAAATGAGCAAATGGCAAATAAATCCTGCAGCATTTACCTGTTCCCTCTGCACAGTGAGCTCCTGATCTTTTTGCCTCTCCAGGTTTTTCTGTACCCCCAACAGCAACTGCTCGTAGTGGCTCTTTAGCTCAACGTCCTTTTCTGGACCTGCGGAGTTGGCAGGAGCCGAGATAAGAAGTGTTAGTAAACAAACTAAGAAGTTCTGAGAATTTAATTGTCTCAGCCAAACAGTCCTCAGTGCCGCTGTTGGTGCGGCTAATATTTTTTAATTCCAGGATTATAACCCATCTAGTCTTTTCTCATCTCCCCACTCAAAGCCTGTCGTGTTTCATGTTGGCTTAAAAATAATATCTGAATCAAACTGCGTACTCCCCTGTTTGTGTTCCATACTATATGTATCAAAGCTATGAAAAAAAAGAAAAAACACAACCCTTCATGTACGTTTGTAGCGATTATGCTGAGGATGTGGGAAGCAGCCAATTCAATCCCTCCTACATTTCTCACCTTCTGATGTGACCTCTTTGGTTTGATGCTGCTTTGCCTGAGCCAGCTGCTGCTCCAGCTCCAGGGTGCGGGCGAGGACGGACTGGACGTAGGCCTCTCTCTGCTGGTCGTACGTCAGCCACTGCTGGTTCTTCTCGAGAGCCTGGTGGTGACACGCACAACCCAGACACTGACATGCTATATTCAGAGTATTTAAGCATTACGCATGTTCAATTCAAGGACACTCCTGTAATGTTGTTCTAAATGACAGAGAGGAGTTTGGTTTTGTGATGAGGGTTTTTTTTTTTTAAGTGCGAAGTGGCACAAAATAATTAAAATGTTTTGATCCATCCAAAAACGTGTTCATTATTTATTGATATTGACATACGAGTGGGTCCTACACATTGAATTAGGAATTCCAGAGAATCACTTCACTTCACAGTGTAATGGAATGAATTACTTCAAATATATGGCAGATGGGAGAGATATTTCGGTGGTAAAGCTATGGTACAAAAGCAAATTTTCAATAGTGAGAAAGTACGTACTTACATTTCAAAAACAGGCCCATACAAACACACTTAGTTAAATCATTGAACTTACATCTCTGAGTTGATCTTGTACCAATGCCAAGTCTGCAGGAGGTACCTGTCCATTCTGTAGAGAGAAAAACACTTTTTTTAAAAACAAAATAAACCCACGTCTGACACGCAAAGTATCAGCTTCAACACTTCTTTCACATTTTCAGTTACGTTGGTTTTTCTAAAATCTAAAGAGATTGGATTTATTTGGATTGGTATTAATTAGCAAGTCCTAATAATCCAAACTCTGTGTTCAGCACTGAAACGCAGTGCACTGCTGTCTGCCACTGTCGCTTTTTTGTTTGTCATTCTAGACACGGTGTCGTCGTGGAGGTGCCTTTAAAAGTAATTTAAGTTTAAGTAAAGTTACAGACAGCACGGAGGGCTTTTGGCCAAATATTCCACAACACAACTCAACATCAATCCAAGGCCAATTAAGTTGTTCTAAAAAGAAATCTATAGACTCCCTCCGTGTAAAGTACTATGTTCATGTTGTTATGTGCATTGTTTGCGAGCAAAATATCAACAGACGCAAAAAACTGAAAGTTTGTCACAGGTTTAAATTTTTTTTTTTTTTTTTTTTTTAAATCCCTCTTAGGCTCTCCGGTTGAGCAAGTGATGAATCCATGCAATGCTTTTTCAGAGCCTTGGCCACATGACCCAGGGCGCAAACACTAGAGCCGATTCCTCGACATCCATCCCTCGAAGACTGTCAGTCATCTCATAATTCTGACTCCCTGATCCCCGAGGTCTACACGTCTGATCCCATCCAACACCTAAGCTCAAGCAAACCCTTTACAACAGCATCTAAACGATCTTCTCTGTGAGCTCTCGCACGTCCAGACAAGCATCATGAGCTCGTCAACTTTTTCCAGATGGATTTAAACGTACGTCCCTGGTCCCATAAGCTAAGCATACAACTAGCTTATGTAAAACAAGGGAACGGTGGGGTCAGGGTCTGCTGGTCAGATTATGTCTAGTAATGTCAAAGAAGCTACTCCAAGGGCTAGGAAGGTTCCTAGATGATTACCAAAAAGACATGGCGATAAGGAGATCCGCTTGTCGTGGGACCTAAAGGCACCCAGATCACAAAGGGACCATGTGTCTATAAGTACCAAGCATTCATATCCATACGCTGCATTTTAATACTTTCCAACCTTGAGTCTAATAGTAGAGACTTGAAAACCAAAGCAGGAGTTATGCAAACACTCGGAGAACATTTAGATTCAAAGACGGTATTTTCCAGCAATTTGGTGACCTTTATGAGGAAAAACAAAAACAAAACAATTGGGGAAAAAAAACAAAAAAAAACTGCATAATTTATTTTTGTAAAAATTTTTTTTTTTAAAAACCCTCCTCTTCCCTTTCTCCCTTCACTCCCTCCTACTCTTTTGGCTCTAGACACGATTGAAACAATACTGTGACTACGGGGACTACATTTCTTTGGTTTTTGATTATTTAGAAACATCAATGATGAATGGGCCCGGCAGTTTTTGGTTGAGTATGCAGTGAATTAACTGATTTCGACGGATCTGGTGTGTTACAACAAGAGCTTTTCATTGATTTTGAGGTTTGATTAAGATACAGACATTATACTAAAAAGGGATAACTCCTTGTATAACGGTGAAAATCGGGATAATAAGTTGGATTTTTTAAATTAAAAATCGACTTCGAATTACTTTGAAATGAGCTTCGCTTTTGGCACCAAAAGCTCAGAGGTCTTCAGCCATCCGACCAAGCCAACTTGCGATTTTGCTACCTTAGTCTCTCCAGAAGCTAAGGAGAACCCTGACGACGAATCTGTAAGCGTGTAGTGGGACCTGCTGTGCTCAAAACATCATAAGGATGAACAGGAACCAGTGCTGCGTTTTAATATGGAAGGAAAGCTTACAATTGTGAGAGAGTGCCAACCACGGGTCATTTTAATTATAGCCACATTATCCTTCACAACTCATGTGTTAGTGTACAGGTATTGATGGCTGAGAAGGAGTACCATGAAAGAGTATTCCCAATATGTTTTTTTTGTTGTCATGCATTACTTGCATCTTTATCTTTCATTACACCAAATTCTCCAGAGAGATGGTAATGACAGCAGCTGAGGAAAACAATCAGAGGTCACACAATGCCACCTAGTGGACAAGGAAGTAACAGCATCTGCATTTCCAAACAAGTCTCCTTTCATGCAGTAGAGTTACTAAAAGAACTGATGACAATAAACCTGATGAACTGAACGTTACATAAATCTTAGGTGCACTAGCTGCCGATCAAAACAGGTGCCGTGATTATTCAGATATCGGAACAGAGGCTAATAAATGTCACACCGATTTTGATCAAATTATATATTTACGGGTTCCTTTAAAGCCCATTTCTGTCAGACTCCAGCATTGCTGGAGCTCATGTCGATTAATCACTAAAATGTAAATTTGACTTGTCTCAAAAAAAAAAGTAATTCAACAAAAATATGTCTACTGCATTTGCACTTTAGATAAAGAGGGGGGGGGGGAATCTCGTTATGGTGATATTAGAATAGGAGGCAGAGGACAGAGTTGTAATAATCAACGTTTTTCCATTTATCACATAATTGTTACCAACAGCCTGAAATATAATTATTTATAGTATCCTAAGGCAAGTTGTAAATAACTGAAGATACTGAATGAGCACTTTTTAATTCTCAATGTCATGATGTACCACTTTTCATGACCTGTGCCAGCAAAGGTAATTATTCAGACACATTTTAAAGCCAACTTCATTATTAGAAGGGTATGCATTCCCAAAAAGATAATTGGTTATGTGGAAAAGGAGACAAACTTTGATGGCAGTGCCAACTTTTCTAACTAATGAGAACATCTAGACAGGTATAGGGCCAATAAGTTGGTCAACCTACCACCGCCTGTGTTTCTAGGGACTGGCAGCGGGCAGAGACGGTGGCCAGCTGGTTTTTCAGATTCCCAGTCTCCTGTGACAAATTCTGGAACAACGCGTCTCTCTGCTCGGCCTCCTTCCTCCGCTGTTCCAGCTGGGCCTGCAGCGCTGCTACCACCTGAAATACACAACAATATGAATAAACAACATCTTGACTAGCCTACACAAGAACCACAGCAACCTGTTTTTTTTTTTTTTTTTTTACTTTGTTTATGCAGAGGTAGATATTTGATATTCTCTAAGTAATTATCTGTTTCACAAAAATGACATTACATGGCTGGCAGTCTGCTGGCATTGTCCACTGAGCAGCTCTGGGTTTTTTTTTTTATAGCACTTTTGTTGATGAAAGTTAATGAGGAAGAGGCAAGTGTGATTTAAAATCACATGACACATTTCACAACGTCTGTTATAAATAATAGCCGATAGCATGCCATTCCCGAGTTTTAGCCTCATTGCATTGTGACTTGCCTAAATTAACAAACGATTTCTTCAACAATAGGAAGACATTTCACAAGGATAAGCAACAACCTCAAATAAACACCATCAATATCTCCAGCAGCATCATAAACACAGAGCCACAACAGTGAAAAATAGTTGGTTTATAAATATCAAGTGAACAGCATATGTTAGTATGCAGCTTTTGCAGGCTGTCTAAACGTCCCTTAGCTGAGCTGCTGTCAGAATGGGATTGAAGCTACCCCCCCCCCCCCAACTGTTTTTTTATGGCAGCTCAGTGGGAGCAGGATTTTTTTCCCCTGACAGTTGTCAGCTGCCAGCAATACATATACCACCAATACAATGCCAAAAGTGCAACAAATCTTCACAAGTTAAGGAGCGCTCTCAAAGACACAGCTGGAGGTATATCTCCTCAACCTCGACAGAAAACTGTTGTCTCAGCATGTCCAAATCTGTCTGTGTGACTATGCGGACAGAGGACATATGGAGAAATCTATACTGGTCTACTAAATGTGACTTTTTTGTAACAATACATTTCTGCAGAGACACGTCATGTGTACATACCTCTCCTCCTCGAGCTGACAGCTGCTGTCGCATTGTTTCTAGATCCTGCTCTTTAACGAGCAACTGCTGATTGTTTCTCTCTCGCAGAGTCTCAAGGGACAGGATCCTCTGAAAAATCAACACAAGATAACTAAAATACAAAAAAAAAATAAAAACAGACAGACATGCAGGGAATTCTGAAGTTAAATCTGAAATTCCTCAATACATCTCCAAAATGAACACCTTACCTCCAGCAGCTTGCTCTTGTCCGAGTCGGGGGGTTTGATGTGTCGTTTGGCCAGGTCATCAATCTTTCTCCGCAGGTGAGCGTTCTCCTTCCTGACCTTCTCCAGCTCCGCCTCAGCCTTGGAAGCAGAGCTGCTGGATTTGAAACCCAACCTGGTGACTATGGTCTCTTTGGCACCTTTAGATGTCATGGCTGCTTTGTTGGGTGATGAGGAAGTAACCTGGACTTCTAAAAAAAAAAAGGGGGGAAAAAAATGAAATTTCACAGACTGATGTTTTTATTTTAAATTTTTATGTAAGATTCACCAAATGTATGGAGTTATATTGACTGAAATCCTTTGGACAATAAATCATCAAAACTGAATGGAAAGTTAAAAATACAAAACCCTTATGAAATATCCCAAATTAACTATAAAAATGCCCACATACAGACGTGCTACTAAACATTAATATGAAATGATGCAATAGACTTTACAGATTAGTAGTGTAAATTGATGGGAAAATAAACATACTAAAATAAATCACAATTTCAGTCTTTCCAGTAAAATGATATTCACATTTAAACGCGCATTTCCCTATAATTTATGACCATTTTTGGACATCATTCAATGTACATTTTAAATAAACATCTATTAAACAGATAACTCAGTAATAAAACGACCAGTCCTTGAACGTTACATACATACCCTTCTTTAGTTGAAAGCTTTTAATAAACTAACATTACATCGTATTAACTGCACGCTGTCTATTTTGTAAGAAACCAATAAAAACAAAGATTACTGGCAGAGATAAATACAACATGTGTTATACTTACAGATAAAGCAAAGTGAATATCCTCTCAATCTAGTCTGTTTGCAACAACAAAACCGTTTTCTAAAGAAACGCTTTCGTTTCCTGAAGTTTGAATTGCAGCGCGCTGACGTCACATCCGTGATGTGCAGTGGGGTGCGTATGTTTACACAATCCGGCGTGTCTCGAAACGTGATACGATGGGCGGTGTAGTGTGGAAAATATAGCGATTTTTAAAGTTCTCTGTGGATGAATGTATAATACTATTATTTGCTACTATTTCCATTTACTTGCAATAGCTTTGGAAATCAAATGAGTGAAGAAGTCAGCCTTTTCTGGTCTCCAAAGACCGATAAATCGTTTACACCGGACTGCCCGTTGCACTGGATGAAGCGAATACACGGAGGAGCGCTCTTGAGAGCCCACCTAAACTGGTTTGTCGTGTGTCTGGATCTCGGCACTATGCAATATTTACAGAGTGACAGGAAACAGCTTCAATGCAAGTGCATTTCCTACATGGCATTTGATAAAAAAAAAAAAACCTCGGCCACAATACTGTAACATAACACTAACACTGCCACCTCTTATCAATTCAAGGGGCATCATAAGAGACTGTAGATGGGGTTGTGTCCTATTGGTCAGAGCAAGTGACTTATTCCAGATTGTATTTCTAAACTAATAGTGGCACACAATGTCAAAATATACACTAAGCACAAACCGTAAACTTGCAGTAGGAATAGCAATGTGTTTTTACACTGGCTGTGTGTGTGTGTGTGTGTGTGTGTGTGTGTGTGTGTGTGTGTGTGTGTGTGTGTGGCCTACATTCTTCCAGGTGTGTCAGACACAAACACAGGTGAAGAGACTCAGGGAAGAGCATTGAAACGGGGGTGTGCAGCATTTCCCCATTGTAGGGAAGGACAATGGTAGGATAATACAGCCTAATTATAATAATTTTAGGGTGTAAATACTTTTTTATATGAATAATAATAGGCATGGGAGTTTCATTATTTATTACAATTGAGAAACCAATGACCATTTCATTCCTAAATTAATCTTTGCGCAATGCAGAATCAACGCAGAACATGACTTTGTTGTCCTCATTACAGTTCTATCCATGTTTCATCACAGCATATTCATTACGTGTTGTGTGCTTACAAGCATGTCAGGTGCTATATTTTGAAATTGTTTTTAATATTTCATCCTCTAATAGCTTTGCCAAATGACATGTTTACATTACAAGTGTTAAATAGTGGCACAACATGAAGTGTTTAAAGTCAAGTAGCATGATGATGACTTAAAGCTCGGTGTGTAAACCTTCATCAGGGGAGGCAGAGGCAATGAGTCAAAGTCCGTACACGATAATTACAACATTAAATAATAAAACGTATCACTAATATTTGTCATTTGTTCACTGCATTTCTTTACATTTTACGACATGAATTGTCTTGTGGCATGTTTCGTACCCACAACTCTTTATACATTTCATGTAAGATTAGAGCGTAAAACCAAGAGGGTGTGTCCAATGTATCGATAGGATCTCTTAACCGTCCTTCCTTAAACCTATTGCATCAAACCAATATATGCACACTAATCTCAATCAAAAGTCATTTTTTAATGTGAGTAAAAGGATTAACTGATCCCAAAAAATATTTCTCTTTTCAAAAGCAGTCAACCCAGATTGCCACCGCACTTTTGGGAATTCATTTATTTGCCTGGAAAATGTGTGTTTCTATTCCAGAAAATATTTCACTACAGGTGATGTTGGGTTTTTCTGCTTTTGTGCACTTTCTGTTCTCATATAAAAATGTGTAGTTGTCGCCTTTGTTTTCCCCACTTACACTATATTCAGCCACAGGGGCTTTTAAGCATATAAATAAGTCTAATAGTGGCACAAGTAATGCATTTCCAGCCAAATGTCAGTCCTGAATGCAATACTTCTATTCATTTATGCTGAAAATATCATTTTACTTTATAGACTCGAGGATCTTTGTAAATCTGTTACAAAACACCCCCCAAAAACATTTAAGGTTTGTTTGTATGCAAAGAAAGAGTTGGTGTTGAAAATATTTTATCATCCTGGCTTTCCTTGGGGGGCCAAATATGCCAGTGTTTCAATATTATGGATTTGATTTGAACCGACAAAGGTGAAAACTACAAGTAAATATACATGAAGGATTTATATATACATATGATTTATACTTATTTACTAGCTGCATAAGATATTCCCTCTCAGGCTTTGTTGTAAGCACCGATCCATTGTACCAACGTAACCCCTTGTTGGAAACGTGTTTATAAGTTCTTCTAGCTTCAAAACCTTCAACAGAGGAACACATTCTTTTTAATCTGTAAAACTGGCATAAAGGCAGACTTTATGTGATATGCCTCAGATGAAAACTGCCTGCAGTCAACAGAGTGTTCCTCTCAGTGGCCTTGGTGTAAATAGTAGCTGACAATTGTGAACTGTATGTACTGTAATAGCCAAAGTATTATTGCATTCATAACTTTGATTCATATCAAAAGTTGGCTTCAAGTTGCTCAAATATACTTTGAATTCTTCCATTTTTTTCTTAATATGTTGTAGGGGTCACTGTTGTATACACAATACTTTTGAAAATTCACAGAATGAATTGGCACAAATGCACTAAATGGTAGACTTAGCATGGAAGTGCCATAGAGTATATTTGTGGGAAAAGTTGTTTACAAAAAATGTCTGGTCATTATAATTTCGTTTAATTGAACGGCAAAATCTACAGTCTACAGAGTACATATAAAGTCTGATTTCTGGTTGTCCTTTTGATTTAATTTCATGTCTAAAATTATACAACACTAATCATAGTGATTCTCGTTGTTGTTTTTCTGCTGGGAGTTACTGCTGGACAGACCAAACAGCCATCAGAAGGTGCCATACTAATCTATGCTGTTGGCTGAGCCAGTAATGGCCGGCTTGGTCAAAGGGCATCCCGGGATGCATTTTGTTCTCCTACCATCAAAGCTATAGGTATAACTCTGCTCCGTAGAGAGAAGCAGAGAGATGGAGACGTACTCCTAAATATGGAGCACTAAATCTCCAGAGCCAGCTCTCGCATGCTAAAGCTGGAAAATCCTTCCCACAAGCTAGATAATTAGAGAGTGCAGGGAGACAACAGCATGACAAGTAACATGTCCAATTGAAATAAGGTATGAAACCTGTATAATTCATCTGGACTACAGCGATGAAGACGTTTCTTCCTTTTCAGCAGTCTGTGATTCACAGAGCTGCCTCAGCCTGGCCCCCAGGTTGTCTCACCAGGGGATGTGAGGAGCTTGGCTCATGGATCAGTCTCCTGGTGAGCCATGTCCGCATCATCAGCAGAGCACGAGCAGCACCGCCACTCTGCAGCAGACCTCATGCTGGCCCGCAAACCGGCTGGCCTTGCTTTTATCGCCTGGAGCTGGATCACGGAATGACCTATGAGAGGCACACTTCTGTATAATGTATAAGCCAAATCACCTTGATCAGATCAGAGATCAGATGAAACTTTAATGACATTGGGCCACAGAGAATAAACACTGGTGTTTTGTATGTTCTCCTGTGCTGCTACGCTATATTTTCTTCCACAATCAAAACACATAGCGGTCAGGTGGGATCATTTCTAAATTGTTTGTAGGTATTAATGTATCTAAATAGGTAGTCCGTGCACGATGTCTCCCAGCCTCATAAGCTGGGATAGGTTAATGCCCCCTGCGACCCTGAAAAGGATTAAGTTAAGTAACAGAAAATGAGCAAGACCGAAATCTTGGAAAAAATAAACAGGAAAAACAAACTACTGCAAAACAGCGATTTCAGCAAAACCTGCAGCATGTACAACAGCGATGATAGCAGCAAAACGTCATAAAACAATGTGAGATTCGTGATCCATTAATATTTCATTATGATTCGTGACAATTTCCAGATGTTTACAGACACTTTGAAGCTAGCGCTCACCACAAATACTCACCGACAACGTGTACGGGTCTGAAAAAAAAAACTAAAAACTCTGTTTTTATTACGCTCAAACAAATAAAAGAATGAAAGCAGGCACAGGGTTGGTGTTGTGGAAATAAAGACTTCACTGACTCTATTGACTGTGAAATCAACACAACTGTGAAAGACTATGACAAAAGTTCATATTTGCCACCTACAGATCAGTCTGCCTCACCAGATTGAAAGAGCTTGTTAAATTCTGAGGATGCACAATTCCATTAAATTGCCGACTTGTCTTGTCTGCACTACTGAGCATCCTTAACATCTCTCATTTTTTTGTTTGTTTGCCAGCTTGACCAGGTACATACTTAGGAGGTTTTTTTTTTCTGATAGGCATCGTACATACTGGCTGATCATCACTGCATAAGAGATGCATAGATTGTAAGTTTGACGCCTAAACAGCTTCTTTCTACGACTCAACATGAACACACAGTTGTTTTTATTTCACATGAGAGATTTCTGTTGGGGATGTTGTGCTCTTTTCGCTGGTTTGTTATTTGCAATATGTTTCAAAAAACCTGAATGCGAAATTGAATAATGTAAAATTATACAGCCTAAAAGTGACAATTAGCTAAGCTGCAGCCTAATCTACACGACTCACAGCTGCATTGAATAACCTTTTTATGTCAGATCTTGTTTGGTTTTAGCTGCACAGTAAAAAGGCATGAAGCCAAGCGTAAACACCCCAGCAAACAAATATCATATTATTATAATATCCTGTTTGTTTTACACAATTTTCCATCTGTCTTTTCAAATTAGTTGCACTTTGCTCTATGTGTTTTATTCATGTATTTCATTTTTAAATTATGGTATCATTCGTGTAGGATCAATAATAAAGATATATAAAAAAAAACAAAAAAAAAACTACATACAATACAATTGGCTCAAGGAACGTCTGGTCTGGGGTACACAATTAAACACAGGGATCCCAAAGATGCTCCACATTCTTAATCAGTGTGGCAATGGATGACTTTATTTATTTTCTTTGTGTAAAGGAAAATATTACCAAAGAACTACCAGTGAGAACACTAGCAGTAAACAAAGGATATAATTAATCAGGTCACCTTTATTTCCGTACATCGTCTGGCCTCACTAAACGATATGAGATATACTGTAAATGCAACGCAATTAAACACTCAAACAAAAACAATGCATATTAACAAAAGAAAGCATATTAAAAAGGGAAATGTTTCTATGTTCAGTCAGTTTGGAGGGGAAAAAGGCTGATAGCCTTTAAGGGAAGTGTTTATATAACTTCCTGAGCTATAGTGGACATGTATGTATGGAGTTTGGTGTGGCGGAGACTTGACTTTTTAATAACTAATTGCTTTCAATTCCCATCACTTTCTCTCCCTTTTTTTTAAAAAACTTTCTCCCTCTTCATCTCTTATCTCAGCCCAACTTTCTCTCCCTCATCTCTCTCCCTCATCTCTCGGTCCCTTTTTCTTTTCCTCCCTTTCATCGCTTTTGCTCTCACATCTTTCCATTCCTCCGTCACTCTCTTCCATGATGAATACATGACTTTTCCCTGGCTAATCACAAAAATGCTCACTGGGCAACAGCTACTAAAAATGCAGCTAGGAACGATAACGTTTTCATACTATATAGATATTGTGAAGCCTTTTTCAGCCGCTGAAATGAATACTCAACATTTATGCAAAGTGCGATAAAATATATGCAGGTTTTTTTTACTCTCTCGGAATTCCTGCATTACATTCGTTCATCCTTGTGTCCACACCTCCTCGTTTTGTGTCTGCCCTTGTGAACTCACTGGTCCTACTACAAATCTTCTTGGTCTAATGATTAAATTATTGCTCTTCACCCTCCACAAAACGATCCACAGCCATGCATGTTATGACCCACTGTACACACCGACGAGCCAGAGTGGAAGAGAGCAGGGCGAGTGAAAGCTGGAGAGATTGAGATGTGACTCAGACCGTGAGTTTGCAATCAATTAAGGGCCTAATAGATATTCTCCCGGGCCTCTATGTTTCAAGGAGAAAGAAAACTTATTTTCAAAACCCTGAAATCTTGATTAAATGTTCCACCCGATGACATTAGGAAAAGGCCTGGGTTAGATATTGTTGTGTTGCCATGAAATAAACAGCCATTATCCCACCAGTGTAATAATCATGTTCAACAGAAATACTCATTACGAAATATAATTAATGAACAACCAAATCCTGCCAAGCCCAAATTTCGACGGATTCCAGGCTTGATTTCCCCATGCTGTTCCATGGTGGGCAACTTTAACAGAGATAAGGCTAATGAACTGCTCCGCTTTCTGCCACAGACAAAACACACTGCTTGAGAGTTTATTACTCTTTCGACAGCGAGAGAATTCATTAAAGTAAGTTATATTGTGTCTCTGTGCGTGTGCTCAGCTATGTGTACCCTTCAGTAGTTGAGGCAACTCCAAGTCTGAATCACCAAGAAGTAAGTCCAAACTATGACTCAAATATTCAAGTCCAAATTTGACAAACCGCACTGTAAAAACTGTGCTCAAGGTATCCTTAACGAAACAAATCAAAAACACTGTACAGAATTATAACACGTTACATTATAATCTATACAATGGTAATTTTATATTTGGGATTTAATTGATTTCATACGTTTTCTGTACAAAAATCGGACCCTCAATTGTGCAGTATAGTTTATTTTTATGTTCAGAGGCAAATTTAAGGTCATTCTGTTTACAATTAGGTCCGTGTCGGAAAAAGAAGTCATCAAACTTAAAGGGATGTTCCTGAATTTAAATACAATATTTTGGACAACATGAATACATTTGAAACAATTTTCTGGCTTTTAAAATCTGTTAAATAAAGTTTTGCCTATAAGAAAACATCTAGTTAATCTTATTCACTGATAATAACTTTACCCTTGCTTTTCTACACAGGCCATACCATTTAATTGGCATGTTTTATTTAACTTTACAGAACACATTCTTATTATTATTGCGTAACATTTTTCAAAGCATACCATACTGCCTTGTGTTATTAAATGTGTCTTTTATATTGACCAGGCAACGCTTTGTCTGTGTTTGGTTCCACACGGAATGAAAATCTACTTTGACAGCCTTGAAACATGCTTCAGTCATTCATCAGAATGTACTGCCTCATCAGACGTGGTTATTTGCTCTGAATTATTCGCATGCAATTAAACATGCATTCAGGTGCTGGTTAGCACTGAGGTTCATGGTCAGCTGCCAAACAGAATTGCATTTATAAAATGTGAGCGCACATGGACATTAATGTTAATTTGAACTGTTTTTAGCTGTCTTCCGCCCTCACTGGGAGCAGAGCTAAGCAGCGAGTCAATACACTTCTAATAAAGGATGAAGATAAGGAGCTCAGCTGGACTTGTTTCCTGGAAGCGGTGACAGATAAACTTTACATCCCCATAGGAAGTACAGCACAATAATCACTCTAGTGCACAGACAAATAGAGTCAACAAGTGTAAATATAAAAAGAGTAAACTACATTATAAGATAGATATTAGCCCAACAAGTAGCCTAACAGTCATTTAGAACGTTGCATTAGCAACACATTAGCCTCAGGAAGCTAGTATAGGCTAGTGGCTAGCTTGGTTAGCAGTAATGCTAACGTTACCAAATTACTAACAAATTACAAACAGCTAGGCTATAATGGAAAGACATCTCAAGAGCATGTTTAAATAAGGGCATTTTGGGAGTAGATAAAAGTTGCAGGTCAATATTTTATTGATCTAAGGCTGATTGAAATAGATGTTTAAAACTAAGGAATTAATGGATTCAAAAAAAGTCTAAAAGTAGCCTAATGAATAAACACCTGGAATAGCTAAAATATTGAGTAAATTATGAAAAAACTACAGTCTTGAAATAGCTAAAAGTCATGGGAAAAAAAGCTAAAAATAGTTAACTAGAAAGTAATGGAAGAATGGTGAAAAGGCTAAAAGTAGGCGAATGGATAAATTGTTGAAATGTTTATCATATGCCGCTGCAAGTGATAGTTGTATGAATGCAAGTTTGACCAAACTGACCGAAGCACTGACAGTTCAAAAGCATGAAAGCATGATTTTAACAATATCCACATTTATATTATTAATAGTGTTAAACAACATATAGTTTACTCTTGGGCAGTTGGGGTATATCAGACAAAACATATTGTGAAGCACTGACTTGGCGTCTTTAATGATATATTATCTGTGTTGTTTTGTCTAAGAGTAAAGTAAGTTGCTCACGTTCATAAAATTCTAAACTCTGACGTGTATTCTGGATCAAAACACCCATAAATTCATCGAGACCCAGTTACTCTTTGGTTTCTACTGCTCCTCAACAGCTCTCCAGAATACCTAATGAGCAGAAAACGCAAACTGAGAATCAAGAGAATGGCATCTGTGATCAAGAATCCTGTCAGCAGTCAGAAAAGAGAGCTGTACATTGGCACAATTGGCTTTCCCTTACTACTGAGAAATATACTCTTACTGCTGTAGCTTCGCAGAGACAATCACTCTTCACTGACACACATTTGAATTAAATACCTTGAGATATGTTGGACTAAAGATCAAATGTTAGGATAAAGCATTTTGCCATTGAGATTATACTCATATGGTTTTCCGTGACTTCCACATTTTATTCAATTATTTTCCTACTCTAATGAAAGGTGAACTAAAGACCCCTGTGGCTGCCTCATTTCTCTTTAACGACTTGCCCTAAAATCTTCCAGTTTTGTTTTTTGCAAAATTGACGTGGATAATCTCACGTCATATGAATTGTGATCTATTTTAGGAGCTTTTCGAGGCAAAGTTTTTCCTCTCTTAAGAGGATGAAAGATTATTGTAAGATTCTTGTCATAGTCGGGAGAGAGCTTAAGCAGCTGACATCATAAATGTGAAGAATGAACATAATCTTCATCAGAAAATCATGTCTGGTGAGTCCTTGCCTCCTTCCACAATAGCTGAAGTCCTCCCTTCTGCCAAGCCTCTGAATAGTGCAGTTGGTCATCCATTTGGCCATAATCCTAATGATAGGGAAGAAACTGAACTCCGAGGTTTGCATACTAAGAAAGGTACAAATCACTATGCAACATCATACCCAATAACCAACAACTGTCATAGGAATGAGGTTGTTTAAATTTGCATGCTCTGAGGCTGGATTTTGCTCGTTAGGTGGAAGAACAAAGAGGGGAAAGGCACAAAAACACCCAAAAAATGTTTAGTCCATCATGTCAAGGCTGGTCGACTTAAAGTGAAATTGTTCAAGGGCATGTATTTTTCGCAACACATTCTCAAAGCTAAACGACAGAATCGGTCGTTTGCCTATAACACCCAAAACGACATACATGACCGTTGGAGAGTACCGGTGACAGGCGCACGTTGTGAAACGGTCGCAGTTTTAAAACACGTGGTTAATGTTGGGAGTTGAAACAAAACTACTTGGTTAGGTTTAGGTAAAGATCATGGTTTGGGTTCAAATAAGTATGCTTCTTACTTAACTTAGGTTTCGTACGTACGTAAGTTAAATACGTTATGTACGTTACGTAAGTTAAAATAAGTCAATGTTGACTTTCACGCGGGACACAAGCAGCGGCCTCCTGGGACTATTTGCTGCTCTTTATATTACGCCATTTGACTATTTTCTTTTGTTATCATCATAATTATTACAGCCGCTGGAGGTCGTCGCCCAACGATAAACGTAAATATGGGTCGTATCGAGTCGCTTGCACAGACGACTTATACGGCTTATACTTTGGAGGAGGACGGTCTGATTTTACGTTCGACTACCTCATATCTATTTTACCCTACAAATGAATGTATTTACATATCCCGATATATTCCCATGTATCTTTCACATGCTTTCATCTTTTTTTTCTTCCAGATAATTTAAATTAGTGCTAATCTCACCTGCTCTTTCAGCTAATACTTAGAAGTGATACTGAGCTGTGTTTGACACAACATTAAAATCATTAATCATAAACTAAAATGAAACTTTAGCAGCTGGCCTGTTTTGAAGCTAAAGCTTAGATTATATCAACAAAAATAAACTGGATTTGTTGCAGCCACTCTGTTGTTAACATGTTCATCTCTCTGTATCTTTCACAACGCCAGCTGAGTTTGTGATGTCCTTGCATTGTAGTTTCATTTGTGGCGGTGTGTGCCCTGATTTACCATTACTAATTGAGCAGCTGCCCAGAATGTGATGCAGAGTTCCCTTTCACTACATTACCAGGCATATGTGCTGGTTTTTGTTTTAGCCAAAGGCTTTATGACCAAATGTGAAAATACTGAATACCGATATAGGGGTTATGAAGTCTATTGAGCATGATTTCTGTAAATGCAACTTAGCATATGACTAGGATGAACACACCTTAGCTTTTCAGCCCTGCAGTTAAAGTGCTTCAGTATAGACAGACAGCCTCGCTGATTACGCATGAAAGGAACAGCAAAAACACGTTTTACTCGATCTTTCTCTTTCTATTCCTCCTAAAGTCATTCATTCTGTCTTCTCCGGCTGAGGTAGTCCTCTCAGTGCATAGGACGTGTTTAAAGCATTATGGCAGTAAAAGTATATGTTGACACACTTTGAAACTCAAATTCCCCTGCCCTAGCATTAAATGTTTATGGTTGTGCTTGCCGTCCTTGCCGTCACATACATTTAGCCTCACCCAACTGGTTACATGAACGTGTGCGATGTAAAGAAATATGAATTCAGAAACGCTAAGCCTGCCTGATAATGGAAGTGTGGCCTAGAGTCCATACAAGCAGGAATGTGTGTAGTTTGTAGTTCAAGATTCAAGAATTAAAAAAAATGGTAATGTTTAGGTGTTACTGGCTGAAACCTAAATGTGCTTGTTATAGTCCTTCCATCTGGAGTAGCAGAGCAGTGGATGTGAATTTAAACTCATCCATTAAATTTGGCGGTTATGGGACATATGGTCTCTAAGCTTCAGAGTTTTTTTTTTTTTTTCTTTTCTTTTTTTAATCTTTTTTTTTCTCGCACAAATAAAGAACAAATTCTAAAATAAATCCAATATAGTTTCAATCAGTGTGTCAATTCATTGGACATGATGGACAGCTGCACATTTTTTAAAACACTAAGTAGGACAATGAAATAAGTCCAGAACGTTTTCATTTTATCGCTGACAAAGTCTGACGTTGTATATAATAAATGTATTAGAATGTTGTGAACCAACCAATTATGATTATTACTTGTATATTTGGTATGCAAAGCGTATTAAAGCATAATGGCTCTGTGGTGCCGCTTTTCTTTTGTTTTCTACTCAGTTATAGGCCTCCTATTGATAGGGCTGCAAATAAGAAATTTCTTTCCATTATTGATCAATTACAGCAATCCATTAGTCTGAATTAATGTCAGAAAAGAGTGAAAAATGCCTTTCACAAACTCTCAAAGCCCAACGTAACGTATTCAAATTAATTTGGTTTGACCCAAATTCTTAAAACAGTTATTATATTTACTGCACAATGATATAAAAAGCATCAAATGCTCCCGTTTGAAAAGCTGGAACTCAACAATGTTCGATCAATTCCTTGAATGATTATCAAATCTGCAGTCCATTAAAGTCCATTATTTTTTTGTTTGATGGATCATTATTAATCATCTAATTGTTTCAGCACTGCTCTCAACTATGTGCTGTTACACTTACCTGAACATTCTCGGTCGCATGGACATATTAGTATGTAGGGGAAACTTTATACACCTATGTTGTGTTTTTTATGTCTCAGGTATTTGAAGTTTTCTCTTCCCAAATCAAACATTTTCCACCGGATTAGTCCTGAAACCAAAGAAAAATCTTGCTAGATGCTAAATTTCACACCTGATTGGCCATGACGAGTACAAAGAGAAGTTGATGGGAGCACCATCACAGCTCCAAACTAGTAATATAGAATATAATTTCTAAATTGTATACAGTTTTGATACATTTTGACGCTCTCCAATCCCTCTCTGTACAATCATCTTCCTGGGTTCCTGTAATTGGGTTTTATGGAGAAAGCTTTAAAAATCTCCTGTGAGTTAAATATATAATTATACTTTGCACAAAATGCCTGACACATTTAGCAGAAAAAGCCCAACACTTTGAAACACTGAAAAGGTGAGCAGACTGGTTGAGGAGTTGTTACTTGGCAGAACAGCACAGTTTCACATTCTCACACAGAACATGCTTTTAAATTACATAACGTGCCATTGTTATCTCTGATCCAGTAAAGAGCAGTATTAAATCTGGAGTGAGTAACGTGTTTTCATAATTAACACTCCTTCTGGCGGAGTCTACATCCACCTCACGTCACCAATGGCATATTCTTCATCAGAGTGACTTTTCCATTCCTTCAGAATCAAATTTATATTCTTATTTGGCGATGCTGAACCTTGTCAGGATGGAAAAGATCATCAGAAAGATTAACGCAACTGAGTTGCTGAGAGCAATTCTATTGTGAGTTGTTGATTGATGGACTTGATTTCATCGAGCAAATTTGTTAATATTTCTTTCTTGCATTGGAACCTCATTCCAGCCAGAATAGAACCAACAGAGAGAGAAAGAAAGGAGGAGATTGCCATCTTAATTACTGAATTGAAGCAGTGGAGGATCATAAGAATCTTATTGCTTCTCTTTAATACTGAAAACAGTTTATAATGATTGCTGTTTTTAAACTCAGTAATAAGATCCCCTGTGGTACCTGTTTCAGAGGACATTAGGTTTCCACACTGCAGGAACTAGCCGTGTGTGCAAAGAGGAAGAAATGTGGCTGTGATATAATATTAATTAAAAAGTTTTACTTTAAAATGTAGAGTTATTAAACTGACAGTCAGGGTTACTGTCAGAAAGTGATCTAATCTTTAATTACAAATAAGCGTGGATGTACATACAACGATTTTTGTTGACATTTTTTAAAGCTATCTAAATCGGAAAAGTAGTGCTACAAAATATACTGTCATTTACTCTATACGCAATTATCATGGCAATTTTCAGTCTTTCAGATCGTCGTTTTCCAGCCTGAAACTTTTTGAAATCTGTTTTCGGCCACAGCAGGCAGCGGAAATGCTCCAAAAACCCACTGCATGCTACCTGCCCAGCACCAAGCAGACTCACACAGGTACTAGCTGGTGAACATAGTGGAGCATTTAGCGGCTAAAGAGTCAGATATTTCCCTCAGGAGTTGGTGCAGAGCAAAACAGTGCTAAAAAGAGAGTGAATATTGCACTTACATTCACCAGGGACACAAACACGACTCAAAGTGAACGCTAATGTTGGTCCATATCTGCTGAATGTGAAGCTATTAAGTCCACAATATCAACTTAAAAGTCAAGTGTTAGTTTTACAGCTCGTTTCCGCTGCCCCCAATTGGCTGAAAAAAAAATCAGTTGTGTCATCATTTCACATTTAAGGATGTTTGAGGGTGTTAATAAGAAAACAGTGTATTGAATCATAGACCTAATAAAGTGAACACCCAATACACTGTACAGCAGGGGTGCCCACACTTTTTCAGCTTGGGAGCTACTTTTAAAATGACCAAGTCAAAATGATCTACCTACATTAAAAATGCTAAACATATATTTATTTATATTGTGGCGAGCGCCACGGGAAGCGAATGGATAGAGAACACCAACGAGTCAGAGACGGGAGTACGTTTTATGTTGTCCTGTGCCACATACACCGCGAGACCCCAGATACAACTTTTATTACCAGGAAACTACCACCCGTTAACCACAAAACACCGGGGGTCCCCCCCTCCGGGACATAACTCTCACCCATGGTGGCAAAACACACAAAACATGAACACGCATAATTAAACAACACCACTCACGGACAAGTCTGCGCACACATCAACAACAACAGAACATCACAAATCGTCCAAATAACCCCAAAACCCGAACATCCCCACAAACCCCCATAATCCCTCAGGCCTCTACATTACCCGCGTGGCTATATGGCGGCCACACCCCCCCGGCCACTACAATATATATACAGAGTATACCTTATGTTGGTGTACCTTGCATAACTGCTTGAACCCGTATGGCACAATACAACTCAGTACATTTTTGGTCATTAAGTTACTCTGATGACTTGCACTGAATGGAATCAGCCAGGGTTGCATAGTCCGGGCAGTAGCTGCTGGTAGCCATCCTCAAGCAGACTTCCAAATGATCATCAGTCATGGTGGAACGGTATTTTGACTTAATAATCTTCATGTGGGAAAAGGCGGACTCGCATAAATAAGTGGAGCCGAATAATGCAGTCAAGAAGGTCGCACATTTCCTCATGTTTGGGTACTTTTCCTCTGTGAGTAAGTTCCAGAACTGTCCATGAGCCCTGGCCTTCAGCTGAATGTCAGCTTGTAGGGTCAACATCTCATCCTCCACTCCAGACGAGTTCAGGTGAAACAGCGTTGCAATTTTTGATGCGAGTGAATCAACCTCAACATCTTCCCGAAATGGGTAGCACATAAATGTAGCGACTGGCTCGAGTAAAGCAAAGTCTTGAAAGCGTTTGTCAAACTCTGACACAATTGTCCCAATCTGCTCTGTGTAACGCGCACTGTCAAGTTGCGCACAAGCCTTCCTTTGCGTCTCCAGCTCTGACACGAGGTTTTGGAAGTTCCCCAAATCATGGCGCTGCAGCTTTGAGGACAAATGTTGCAATTTTCGTTTGAAAGCATTAACTGAGCTAATCATATTGACCACGGTTTTGTCTTTTCCTTGCAGCTCTAAAATTAAGATCATTCAACATGTTGATCAGATTGGTTAAAAATGCCAAGTCTAGCAGCCACTGGTCGTCATTTAGTTGGTTGTGTTCTGCATGTTTAGTGACAAGGAGAAACTGTTTTATCTCCGGACAGAGCTCTCGAAATCTCTGCAGGAATTTCCCCCTACTAAGCCATCTCACATCAGTGTGTATCAACAGCTCAGAATGGTCGCAGTCAGCCTTCTCCAGATGCGAACGGGACAGTCGTAGTGATTGACACCAATTTGCACAGAGGGAGCTGGGTCTTCTCGATGAAGTTTTTGAAAGACTGAAAAATGTCATCTCCCCGCGTGTGTTCTTTCATGGGCAGTATTGTTAACATCTCCTCTTTTGCAGTCATATCTGTAAACACCATCCGAATAAAAATGCACAACTGAGCTGTATCACTTACGCCTGTAGACTCGTCCAATTGCAGTGAGAAACAATCGCAGTCCGCGATGTCCTTCTGAAGCTGCTGTGTCAAATCCTCGGCCATGACTTCACACCGCCGTGTAACTATACTTCTTGACAGCTGGAGAGCTTTGATTGAAGATAATATTTCCGGTTTGTTTTTAAAGTCCCGAAACAACGAGTCAGCTGCTTCAACGAATGCCTCTTTTATCATCTCTCCATCTTGGAAGGACTTCTTGTGCTTAATGATGGCGTGACTCACCCTGAACGATGCTTCGGTGGCTGCCTTCGCTTTTGAAGTCACCTTTGTGAAAAATGCCTGCTGTCCGGACAACCGGGACTTCAGTTCCTTCACCTTTCTCTTTCTCAGCTCGCTTTTTGGAGGGAAGTCAGTGTCGTACGTTCTGTGAACTGTCCGAAAGTGCCGCTCCACATTTCCCTTCTTCAAAATAGCGATCGTAGAGTTGCAGATCAGACAAACGCACTTTGAATATGACATGGTGAAAAAAATTTCGTCCTCCCATTCTGGATGGAAGTTGTAAGTTTTTGGGTTCTTACTTGGTCCAGCTTAACCACTCATTTTTATACCCTTTCTTTAGCAGAATTGTATAAATTGGAAGGCTAACTAGCTAATCAGCTCGCGGTGATTTGCAGCTGGCGGGGTTGACCGCGCATGCGTGGTGAACCGCGTGTTAGAAAAGGTGAGACCTCAGACTGGCTGACCTGTACGTCAATCAAGTGGCAAATGCCATAGTGAGGATGGATGATAGGCTCACTTTTAATTACATTTTTTTTTTTTTTCAATGCCATGCGATCTACCCACACTACCTTTGCGATCGACCCCGTACAGTATACAGCCAAGGAAACTCACAATGTTAATGTTTGGCCAAATCAGTGACCTGATCTTTTTTTTTTTTTAAACTGAGGAAGTGTTTCACTTGACAATAACTTCAAAATTGCCCGCGCACAGTAAAGCTCTCTTTAGTTGTGTCAAATTAACAAGCAGTGCAATGGCTCCACATTTGAATAATGAACATGCCACGTCATTCCCAATTTCCTCAAACAACTTTATCTAAAAGCCCAGTTCTACCATTTTACCATCAAGAGGCGTGATCTCAGTGCAGCCGTTAATCATTAGTACGCACATGCGGTCACTGGCACGTGGAAAACCATACATCCACCTGCAGAGAACCCCAAATAGAGGCAGACGTGTCAGCTCTTTTATATAGGGGATTCTCACGAGCAGCTACTCTCTCATCTTGTCATCCCTGCTGTCCAGATTTCTGCTCTACCTTGGCAGGCATATTCACAGCCTAGTAGAAAATTCGCTGTGAAAAATGACCAGCGAGAGGAAATTAAAGAGAAAAAGAAATGACAGAAAGGGCTGAGACAAGTGCCTGAGGGGAGCAGAATCATTTGAATTTAAGATTAAGCTGACCAGAGTTTAAGCAAGCAAAGCACACCTGAATTGTGAAGTGTGCAAGCATATATGCACGCGGCCACACATGCTATTCAACCGCAGCTCTCTCTGTCTTTGCCAATTTTCTTGTTAAGTACCTTCCTATCTCAACATTTTCTCCTTTTATATCTAAGATGAAAAGATTTTTATATTTCCCTTTAGACATTTTTCCCTTCTTTTTTTTTCACAAACCATTTAATCATGCAATGGAATAATTCCTATGAGCCCAGTTAAAAGAACACTATGCTGCTAACGTTACAGAGAAAACACACCTAATTCTTTTAGTGTCCGTGCATTGCAGTGCAGTGCGGTGTCAGGCCTGATTCCCCGTTACAAGGCAAAGCAAAGCAAGTTTATTTATAGAGCACATTTCAAAACACAGAGTTAATTTAAAAGCGCTTTACAGAAGCATTAACATAAAAAACAAATAAAAACAGAAAATAAGGCATTTCATAAAAGAGAAAAGAAAAAGAACTTGGAAATACAGTGAGATTCAAAGGATTTAAGAAGTGCAGAAATGTAAGAATGTAACAACTGGCAGTGGCAAACAGAAACTACACCAAGATTAAAAAATGTATTGTTTCAATTATATCCTTATTTAATTGGAGACATTTGGCACATCCAAATCACTGATTTGTTCAATGCACTTATTTAGTGACTGTATTGGTCCATAATCATCTGGGTTTATTGTTTTTTCAACATGTGAGCTCATGGGGAGCATGTACATGTTGAATAGAGCTGGACCGAGAAGGGACCCTTGGGGAACTCCACGTCATTGCTGTTCGTTCAGATTTGTAATGACCAACCGACACACACTATTCTCTGTCCTGCAGATAGGCTAGAAAACTGGTTCGGACTCTCTGGCACAGCCTTTACTGGTTTAAATCCTGTCTTACGGCCGACTGTGCTAAACGCAGCCCTGACATCCAGCAGTACTAAGACAGAGGCATAGGAGTTTCATGAGAGGACTCTCAGTGCTGTGATGTGGTCGAATCAATTATTTAGTGCCAAGAAGGTGTTGAGCTGATGAGAAACCGCTTTTTTCTATGGTTTCACCCAGAAATGGGAGGTTTGATATGGGCCTATAATACTGCATAATTGAGGTGTCTAAATTGTTCTTTTTATTGTACAGTAAGAGCACTCCCACACTCAGAACCCAGCAGAGTTCCTGTGCTGCCCTTCAAGACATTTTCTTTCCTCTGTCCTTCCACAGGTGACTTTCCACATATCAGCCCCCAGCTGACTTGACAGGAAGCAGACAATGTCATTAAAAACGCTGCATCTGCCGAGGGGGATGGGGACGAATGTTAAGTGTCCTGAGATCTGCCACTTAATGTGACAAGGGCATTTCAACACCTGACACAGAAAAGGGACTTCAGCCTAGAGATGCTGGACTGTGGGCCATGCTGTGAGCTTTACCTCTAAATGTTCTTCAGTGGTCTTTTTCGTTTTTTTCCTCACACCTTTTGTACTCAGCCAGGTGAGTTCAAACCACCTTTTTTTTAAATAGCCTCAGAGCCGTTCATTAAGCATAAGGCCAGTGGAGGAGTTTTACCAGCGAAGAGTCAAAAGCATGGCATATACATGTAAAGGATACCAAGATCAAGCGAGGACTAGGAATTAAGAACACAAAACTACTCAGCTTCATTGTCACTGCTTCTAAGATTTCCTGTCATTTGGAGATTCCTCTAGGGGTATAGCAAATTCTCTTGGGCCTCATTACTCTACATGCCAGAAATATGGCTGTAGACAAAGAAATACATACTGTAATTTCCACATTAATTACAGGATTACAGACTTACATACTTATATAACTTAATTTCTTGATTACTGTAACTCTTTAATTGGGGGTCAGTCAATCTTCCTTAGCTTCTTATACCTGTTTTTCCATTGAAATTAACATGTATATGCAGGTTTTTTAAACAGAGGAACACCTATGTAAGCGATAGCCTCCTTTCCCATTGCCAGTAGACAAGTATGCCTTTCTGGGTTTTTTTCTGGTGTGTCACGTTCGCTGTCACATTCGATGTCACGGACGTGCCAGCTGGCAAGAAGGCATAGTAAACAGAAAATGTTACTGTAGTAACTTCTTTATTTATATCTTTATTTATATCTGTTACTTATTCAGTCTGTTTTTCAAACCCTCAAACCATAGTTGGCGATTTTTGGAATAGTGGAAAGACTAAGAAAGACGAGTTTTATTGTGTTTCTGTCGAGCTTGCGCGATGTATTTGATGATTAGCGAGTCAATTACTGTTGTCTGACTGGAGTCTGGTGGCTTTGAGGAGAGGATAGTAAAGGTCACATATTATGCTAATTTCCAGGATCATACTTGTATTTTAGGTACGGAAATTCTGGCAGATCGTTTAAAAAAGGCACAGTTTCTGAATACAGGCTGTGTGTATTTCTCTATGGACTTTCGTATTTGTATAGCATTTAGACCTGCTTTATAATAAAAAGACATGAAAATCTCACTTCTTACAATATGGGACTTGTGTTTTGTACGTTAATGAAATATAATAAATGTCCCAAATCTATGTTGATTTTATTTATTATTCATTATATTCACTTCAATGCACATCACATAGCATCATGTCTGCAAAGGGGGCGAAAATTAGTGTGTCCACCCGGGTGTCATCTTTCCATCATTTTATCATTTCATTATTTCATCATTTCATCATTTCAGCTGATAAATACCCGTGACTACCGCAGAGTTGTTAGTCCTGGAAATTAATGCTATTACCTTTCCCACTCAAGACAAAAGCCAGATGTTAATGGATGTTATGGTTTTTTTTGGACCTCTTGTTGGACGTTACATCTTCATACTGCTCACTTGTTGCTATGGTGATCTGTATGGCAACACCACTACATCTAAAAGGTGTTGCACTCAGACTTCTCACATGAACAGATTTGTTGAGAGATGTAGACACTTGGCGTTTAGGATCTGAACACATCGCTCCTCGCAAACATACAATTTAAAGCATGGCTCTAGAAGTGCACAAATATTATAGAAGATCTGATCAGAGTATGTGAACACATTTACTGAGAGTGATTGCCAATATGTAGAGTGGACTACATTTAGAATATAGCCTCAGAACTTGACACTGCCTGTGAGCGTATAGCCTACCTTAAAGGTACTATTGGAATTTACATACAAATATGATGCGATTTTATCTGGCTCGACTCTACATTGTCCCGTAATCTGAGAGAATATTGATAACAAACTAGAAGCTGCTCCAGCTTTTCTATTTTCTGGGAGCGTCCCACCATGTGGCCTTGCTGATATCCCAAATGCAAGCCATGCATGGAGGATAAAGCAAGGTCATTCTAACATCACAGAGAATTTTCTATGTGGCCATTCCTCTGATAAGCCATGTCTAGATGGATGCAATGTGCATGTTGATGTTGCACAACAGCCCACCTAGTATCCAGCTGCAGTGAGAACAGCAAAGCTCTCAGAATGTGAGCATGAAGGTTTTTTTAATTGATCAAAATCATTGGAATGAGACGATGCACTGAGCGAGCTGCTGTCAGCTGACACAGTTTAGCATGACTTACGGACGTTCTGCTACTCAGTCAGCATCTGTCTGGCTCGCCTGATTTCTCCCTGAATCAGGATTAAGCACGCTACCTAAGTGAAATATATAGCATTGGCAGTCATTTTGCATACCACTCATGCTTTGATGCCCTTCTCATCTGTATCACTGCAGGACAGGAATTGAGTTTCCTCTGGAAAATAGACACATGCTGCTCACTTTCATGTTTGTCAACAACCCCTACGGATATTGCAATGGCAGGATACTGCCAGCGTTGGGCGGAATACTTGGGAAAAAGTGTGCCTGATTTCTAAAAATCCTTAATGTGATCAATAGCTTATTCTGTCACAAGACTTAAAAACGTTACATATTCAGAAAACATTTCAATAATCAGACGTGTTACTGTCATCTTTTTTTAGTCGTTCAGTTGGCAGCTATGCTTGACATGCCCCCAAATGATTACACTCACAGCCTACATTAAAGCAAATGGACAGGCAAGCCTTTTCCATAAGTATGACAAAAATAATTATTAACCTTTGACATTTATACCTTTGAGTTAGTTTGACAGCCCTAACAACTTGCAGCTATATCCAGAGAGGAATTTCCCCTCTAGTGTTTTCTACTAAGGAGAATTTAATGGGCAAGTTTCTCATGTCACATGTCTGCGAGCTGACTAAATAGGCTTTAAAGCTTCAGTTCTGAGTCTGTAAAGCAGGAATTGATTCTGAGGGAATATCTTTAACGTTTTTTTTCTTCCCCCCAGTGTTATCTATTTATTTATTTCAAAGTCTGAGCCAGTAGCAAGACTACTTCAAAGACAGCAGAAGGTCTCTTGTGAATTCATTTTATCCAGAGCATAAAATGTGAATCTTACTCGGGTGCATTTATTGCTGCATCATCAGTTTAGCCAAAAAACACACAGCCCTGTTTCTAATTACTGAATTATATGAACTAGTGCCCATTGAAAACAAGCCTGTACCTCTTTAAATACACTACAAAGTGTGTACATAAAGCACTACTAATAAAATATATATCCCTTAGACCAGGGGTCCCCAACCACCGGGCCGCGGACCAGTACCGGGCCGCGGATCATTTGGTACCGGGCCGCACAGAAAGAATAAAACGTTTAGTTTTTTTTGTGTTGGTAATATTTTTTTGTAAACATTTATGTATTATATCATATATATTACAATGTAATAATAATAATATAAATATGGAATAATTACATTTACATTATGCATATAATAATTTAATTATATGTTTTACATTTTTTCATGATAATTTGGTTCAGTATTTCTATTATTAAGCATATCATTGGTGTTTAAGGGATTACGTGAGGAAAACAAGCTTCTTCTTTATCTAATCGGATGTCATGTGTCACCTTGTGATGAGAATTATTTTTCTTTTTTGTCAAGTGAAAATTAATTTAGTGCAGTTAAATCCTTATTTGCAATTTGACTTTGTTCTCAATATTATCAATCTGAATCTGCAAAGCAAGTAGGAACTTAAATTCTCAAAAATATGTGGTGGAGTAAAAAGTACAATATTTCCCTCTGTCTAAAGTGGAGCAGAGGAAAACACTAAAGTAAGGTACCTCAACATTCCTAGCTTGTTCTGTATCGAGTATATCCATGGAGTTTACAAGGGAACAGGGGCATCTACAGACCCAGGATCAGACACAACCATATATGATCGGTCTCCGCAGCGCTCCTGTCACATCAGCTCTTATAAGGCTCAGATTGCACTGGTGGCAGAATTTATGAAGCTTAAGCAGAAAAACAGGATCCCATCTGACTGCTGAGGATGTCACCGACATGCTGGTAGAGCAGAGCAAACATACTCTGTGCGGCTCTGGGAATTTTCGATTTAAGGACTTTGATGCTGATGCTGGTGTGGGAGGTGAACACCAGCATGAAGATGAGAGATATTGGATTCAGGAGGTTGCTCAACTCACCAGAGGCCAGCCCTCCTTAATTGTTTTCAACATCGAAAGATCATTAATGGGGCTCATAAGTAGCTCTTGGTTTAAATTTTTAGACTGGATTAAGCAGGAGGAGAGCCAGTGCTCCGCTGTGGTTCCAGCTTCACATCCCACCTGGTGAACCTCGTGTCATCACTGCAGTAAGATGACCATCAGTCCGGGTGACAGAGATCAGCAATGCAGAGCTGGAAAAGAGCCCAAATCTCAAGACTGAAATTATTTGTGATTATTGTTCATTTTGATTGTTTGCTTATTCCACGGAAAATGATAAATGAATAGTTACATTACTGAAAAATGTGAATACCCTTTTTAGAACGTACTGCATGAAGATGTAAAAATGGAAAGTAAACGCACAAACATTGTACCTGAAAATGTCATATAAATCAATTGCATGCAAACGTTCAAGTTCAGCTGGATAATGGCTCTGAAAACTGCTCGCTGAGGTTGTGTGTCACATTATCAACCATACAAAGTGGCGTGACTTGTGCTCCTGTGTCGCTGGGTGTGTGCCTCATCCCACTGTAAAGGAGGGGACTCGATGGGAGACAATGCTGCAGCTTGTATTTCATTGTGCCATCTGGGTTATATCTGATTGCCCTCGGTTCATGCACAGTGGCATCCTCTGCTCCCTTTCCTGGACTGATTGATTTGCTGTGGCAGTAGCTTTGTAAGTCTGAAAAAAAAAGAAAAAGAGAGCAGCTCAGGTAGTGCACACGACAGGGTCTGGCTTTAGCTCTTGCTTTATTTATGAAGGAAACATATCCAGCTGACCTTAACATCTTGATTTCCCCTTCTGACAAACTGCTATTTATTCTGAGTCATACATGTGACGTCGACGAAGACCATATAGGAAATATTGAGGTTGCTCTCAGAAGCTTTATACAGCTGAGGTCCAGGGAACGCAGCAGGGCTTTTACATCCATCAATATGACCAGGACTTAAACATTTCTTTAGATGTCTTTCTTTGTCCATTGTACTCCTGCTTTCCTATGGAGGTGACACTACCATTCATCTTCACTAATATTACCTGCTCTAAAGGAGAAAAGTCTGTCACATCGATCCCTCTTATGAGGATTGAGGGTGAGGCTCATCTGATGGAATTGTTTCTCAAGTACTTGATGAGAAAGGGAGAGTGGTTGTGATGTTGACATAGAACTCATAAAGGGAGTTGAAAAGTGCTCATCAAGCTTTTTCTCACCCCCCCCTCTGATCCACAGTAATAAGAATAGAGACCGTTCAATACTTCTTGAGCCTTTTTACAACCTCATCCTACATGGGTTTCCTTCTCAGCTTTCTTGGTCTCAGCCCAGTGTAACACAGACCACTCCAGCATGCTAAAAAGGTGGCAGAGACATGTTCTTGCACTCACTTTTTCTTTTACAAGTTCCACACAGTGGGCTGGACATGATTCATCTCTAGATCTCTCCAGACCTTTGGGTGACCTACATTAAGAATCATGAGTGTAATCGACCACCCAGCCACATAAAACCCACTTTTAGCTGAGTCCATATTTTTCTTAAAGTGCTTGAAAATCTGGCCATCAATGCAGAAGGGCACATTCTTTTTTTTTTTTTTCTCCAGCAAAGGCAAAGCCTCATTTAAAAGTGTTTTTCATGTGATAATGGCCTAATGCAATAATAATGTATCGCTTTTAAAGGATTTATTTCTTCTTAATGATTTCTTTGACTGATGATATCTCATTACATTTGACCTATTTCTTATTGCTGTACACTTTTATCATATATATGGAGCACATATGGCACGTACATATGCTGTTTCCCCCTAAATTAACAATGTCTGCCTTTTAAATAACATTTTAACATTTTAGATGAGTTAGGAATTGTAGACTGAATTATTCAGCTTATTCAGTAATACAATTGGAGAAATAAGTCGGGCCACAACGCTAATTATATATTAAAATTAGATCTACGGAGGATGACACCTTATTAAGTGTGTAGAAAACCCAGCTTTCATTTTCCTCAGAATAAAAGTTTGCACCAATCTGTCTCTGCCATCTCTGGTTATGTTAGGACTTCACTTGTGTAATTTGCTACCCAAGCAGACCAAGACTAATGACAGGGTCTAATTTGTAGACTAAAATGCAGATATGAGACAAGAGGCTGCTGAGGTGATTAATGTAACTACTGAAAATGACCTTAAAGTTGTGATGGAAAAATACTGTTTAAACTAAAGTCAACTGAAGGACACGAGAGGTGGAAGGACGAGAGAGGAAGGATTTCAAGAGGGGATGAACTCAGAAGAGTTATGCGTTTCCTGTGGTTAAGGTGTCGAGTAACTTTTTTCTCTCGTAAAGATGACCTTTTGGCCAATATATAAAAGAGTAGGCCACTCTTAGAGTCATTGAGCAGCATAGCAGCTTTACCACCTGCATGTAAGAGTTTAAGCGTCTCTGTTTTTGAGATAACTCCGCTCCTTACTGCAATAATGAAGAGACTTTGTTTGAACTTTGAAGATGGTGTCGGCTGAGAATATTTTCTCTAACGAGTTCCAATGTGTAAAATTGTGTATGTAGTGACAGCTTGAAAAGTATCCTATTAACATGTGTTATTTGTTGTAAAAAAACAAAACAAAAACAGTTCTGGTTAAAAATGTTGCATTTATATATCTGTTGCCCACTCATTGTAAGGGTCTCTGGGTCAGATATGAAGGGGGAAGAGTAACAGCGTGCAATTCTGTCTACCAAAATATATTTTGATACTTCCACTGAGAGCCGCCAAATGTTCCAAGTCCTACACAAGCAGGCTTTAAGGCAGATAAGCATGCTGGAAAATTGAAGATCGGCTGGCAGCAGTGGAGGGCGGACTGGAGATTGGAGGTGCTGGTTAACTGCAGATGAGAACTGATGAAAACAGACGACCCTTGACTGGAGACTTGAGAAAGCTGAAGGCAGGGGCCACAGAAGGCAGTTGTTGGTGGGAGTTTGGTTGCAGCATGGTTCTCAGAATCAGAGCAGTGAGGCCGAGAGGAGGACTCGACAAAATGACAAGAGGTGTGAGGAGATTCTGCTTTAAATAGACATGCAGCAATTAGGAGCAGCTGGTGAGTAATCAGCATGGCAGGTGTGAAAGTAAACCAGGTATACTCATGGGGTGCAGAGGAGCCCGGCAATGGTGGAATGGTAACCACACAAGACAGTTTCACCAGCTGTATGTGAAAAAATAAACAAACACAAAGATGGATTTTATATTGGTGCCATTTTTATATTCAAACTCTACTTCTTTTTTTTTTTTTTTTTTTTTTTATTTTTGGTTTTTTTTTTTTTTAAAACTTTTTTTTTTTTTTTTTTTTTTTTTTTTTAAGTAATAGTTTGTCATTTTGGAAAACATGCTTATTTGCTTTATTCCCGAGAGTTAGTTGCGAAAATCAATACCGCTCTCATGTTAGGATGGAAAATATAAGGGCACATCTACAGTTGCAGACTTTTAGCTTAGCTTAGCATAAAGACTGTAAATAGTGGGAAACGGCTTGATTCTGTCCAATGTTAGCAAAGTCAGCGTAAAGCTCAATAATGATCATGTTCGTTTTTTTAAACTCTACAAAAACAGAAGTGTAAAACAACAAGTTATGATTATGTGTCCGGGCTATTTCTTGGCTGGAATCAGTCTTAAAGGCGACCTCTAGTTGGCGGTTAATGTTACAGTTTGCACTAAGCTAAGTGCTAAGCTAAGCTAAGCTGCTGGGTGTCACCCTATATTTCAGCCTGGCCTCCTAAAAATTACGTTCCCATACAACGAAACTGTGTTGTCAATTATGTTTTGAGGGAAATGTAGTTTCTCTCACATTACGTTTGTTTTTGACGTATCACATATACGTTTCTAAGGAGGCTGGCGTCCTGTCCCGTGTCAAACCATAAGTCACTGTTGACTTATTTTAATTGAAGTCTTTATCTTCAATAACGTAACAAACATACTTATTTTAAGCAAAACCATCTTCTTTTCTTAACCTAACCAAATAGTTGTGTTGCCTTTACATAACAGTAAAGTAGGTTTGTTGTTTTTGTGTTTTGTTTTGTTTCAATTTACAAAGTTAACAAGTTTAACACTGCGGCCATAGTCCGGGAGAAAATAAGTTTCCCTCAAAACATAATTGAGAATGCAGTTTAGTTGTATGGGAACGTCATTTTGTAAAAGACAGGGTTGTATATTTACACACAGATATGCCAGTGGTATCCATCTTCTCAATCAACTCTCTGCATAAAAGCCAACAAGGACATTTCACAAACTATTTCTTGAAAACAAAAAAAGATTAACAACATTTTAAAAAATACCTTCACATTTTGCAAAGACATGATATGGTGTGGGCAAAGTGTAGATGCATTGTTCAGATATTGTTGCTCCTACAGTATACACCAGTATTTCATTGCTAAAATGGAGATATCTGGAGGCATCATGATCACAATTCATTCCATTCAATAATTCAGGAGGACAGTTTTAGTCTCATCACAATGTATTGAACTGTCCTACACTACTGACCTTAAAATGATTGCTAATACATATCTGACAGAAAGGTAGAATTTGGAGAAATGCTTTATACTCTTGGTCCTTTTGACCTATCCCACTTTGAACTGAGCAGAATACCAAAGCGTGCAACTTGACAGCCTGTGCATAGGGAACATTCAGATTATAGCAGAGACCAAAACACAGTCCGAGGTCAGGACCACAATCTGTCTTGCAGGCTGACTAGGGATTCCCAGAAGATCTAGGGGGCCTTGGCCTGTGGGTGGCTATCATAACCACCCTTCAGGTTTGTGTGTGTTGTGGGGAATCCTTAAGAAAACAAACATGCAGCATGCCTGTCAATCCTGCATGTCAGCAGTTTAGCAGAGGAATTTTCTGGGAGTATAAGAAGGTTTGGAGGTCTTTTGCTTCACTATACAGAAATGATGTTGTTTCTGCATTCGCAGTGTGCTAATTGAGTTGGTGCACAAAGGACTTCATTTAATTACCACCATAAATACTCACAGTTCTCTCTAATCAATAACCACTAGAAATTTAAAAAAAGTATTTTGTTGCCAATACTAAAAAACATACATCTTTTATGAATTCTATTATTTTTCAGATTAAGAAGCATGTTCATTCCTCTCATTCTAAAACATCTTAAAGAAACACACTGGTTGCATCTGTGTATGCTAAGCAGGAAAATATTTATCTGAGTGTACCAACCTGCATTCAATGGCAGGGCCGACTAAACACATGTTGTCATTTCCAAAGTCTTTCTATTGTCTGTATTTTTTATTCTACTATTGTCTCGGCATTATGTGTTTAAGGAGGTAACATGTTTTACTACTTTGCAAGCAGGACATTTTATCTGTCAAGCTCAAGGAAGTAGCAGTGTTCAACCAAATCATTTCACGGGTGTTTTTTGGATGTTTTAAATAAGTTCTCCCCCAGTGTGATGTCAAACTTAAAAAAAACCCATAGAATTAGGATTCCCAATGGCTTGCTTAATGATCTGAGTATTTTTCAAGATGCAGAGGGCTTTTGCACTGTTGTTTCAGAAAGCTCATGAAAAATATGCATGCTGGTTCTTTACTGACACTCCAGAGCTCATGTTAAGTTTGACTCACCACTGGATGCCAATAAAGACAGTATGAACTTTCTGAAGCATCCAGTACATGCCTACATTTGTGTCGTATTTAAAGCTTGATAAAAAGTGAGAGCATTAATAAGAGAAGGGACCAAATGATCAGATACATTTATATTCTTTTGCTGTGTCACACTGGAGTCTCCGTGTTGCCAATGATGCCAGCATGGTGAGCAATTCATATTCTTTGTTGTCATTAAATATCTGTTTATTGATTCTAGCCCACAATGTCTGGGCAACATTGTACCAAGGGGGAGCAGATGGACTATTGTTGTTAAGCACCGTTGCATCACTCCATTGACTACATGTTAACTTCTGTACATTGTTTTACAATCCCTCTCAATCTAAATACAACTTTAGATGATACACTGCAAGTGTTCCTAATGGGAAAATGAGCCCTTGTCTTATTCACTTGGATAATTGTCTGTATGATGGGGTGTCACAGTGAGGTATTTCCAGGACAGCTACATTAGAGTTAAATGGAGAAAAAAGATCAGCTGTCAAAACCATCATCGGTAAATGTCAGGTCTTTTTAGGTTTTCTGACTCAAAGAGGAAGGTCTTCTATCGGCTCATGATTTTGTACCATTGTTAAAGAGTCCTATAGGGATAAACCTCTTATGTTAAAAGCAGTCGCCACAAAGGCCCAGATAATGCAGTCGAAAGATTGGTCAAGTTTTGTAACCCTCTCTTGACTCCTATATTTAGCTATCACCTGCTGTAAAACATTTTTTTTTTTAACATTTCCCCATCTTTGCAATTTGGCTAATATCATGCTAGCAGCTAGGTGAGGTTGTACAACATGTGGGTTTAGCTAAATGCTAACGTCAACATGCTAACATGCCCACGATGAGAATGATAACATGCTGTTGTTTAGCAGGTACGATTACAATATGCAACACCGTAGTTTAGCATCTTAGTATGCTAACGTTTGTAAAACATTTTTTTCTTTTACATTTCCCCATCTTTGCAATTTGGCTACCATCATGCTAGCAGCTAGGTGAGGTTGTACAACATGTGGGTTTAGCTAAATGCTAACGTCAACATGCTAACATGCCCACGATGAGAACGATAACATGCTGTCGTTTAGCAGGTACGATCACAATATGCAACACCGTAGTTTAGCATGTTAGTATGCTAACGTTTGCGAATAAGCCCCAAAGTACAGCTGAGGCTGATGTCATTGGTTTTGCAGGGATTTATTCATAAAGCATTGAGAATTTGACCTGATGATGGCGCTTAATTAAAAGTTATGGGAAGTTATTACGACTCATCCTGAAGGGGCAGGAATGTCTCTACTAAATTTCAATAGTTGATGAGACATTACACTCAGAACACCAAATGCAAGCTTCATGATGGAGATACCGACTGACATTGCCATCCCGAGAGTCATGCCCCTAGCATAGCTAAAAACCTTAAAAACCGTTACTCTTATGCAGATACTTTAAAATATTTAATATTAGAGGATCCAACAGCTTCAGGATATTCTGTGTATGCCCACATAATCCCACCTCTCCTCCCACACTGGACAGTACAGCTGGTAGAGTTGGTGCAACTTTCTATTTTTGAGATTCTTTGTTTCTGTCCAAGATGAAATATATAGCAGACAAGGCAGATGGCAAGAAAATAAGAATTTCCGAAACTTCTACCGCATTAAATATTCACCAGTGTTAGAAAGAACCCCCACTTAGCTTAAAGTTTCATTCTTTTTGGTGTGTTTGTTGGTTGTACATTAGGGGATCCTGCTAACTCATAAATGTGCTGTTCTCACTTGTCAGCTGAGTTGTCACCCCAAACCAAACAAATCATATTTCATTACAGGAAGAGAAATTGCCAGTTGTATTGACACGGCCACTGGATATGTTAAATGTCACCTGATATCCCACGTCGAGGGGAGCTGCTGAGAGATGTTAGCACACATCCACACTGGTTGTGCTGCATTACACATGCTGGCCTGCTGGCCTCATAATCTCTGTGCCATCTGGCGGGGAACCTCACTGTCCCCTTGCACCTCTGGCACATTAGTAGTCCTCTCACACCAAGCGAGGGAGACCAGTGTGTGTGTGCGACATTCCTCAGAAACATAAAAGAGTCAACACCGATGAGGATTAATCAAACGGCTTCAGGGCCCACCTCCAACAAACCTGGCTCATTTCAGGTAATGACAACACTTACTTTTTTAATCTTCTTCATTGTTGTCCTCGCTTGCGTGCGTTGCCGCCCCCTCACAAAGTCAGCAGCATCCGCTAATATTGTCCTTAAACAGACCAACAATTGTGACTTCATGCCTTTGTTAAGCGTGGGCTAAAATATCCTGTTGTCATTGACATAAAAGCGGAAATCCTTTTATAATCGTCTTTTGGAAAAATGCGTATTTCAATCCCTAATAAAGGCCTAAACGACGTGAAAGAACGTGACATGAAAGTCATATTTCTTCATTGACTGAACTTTGGCTGTGGCTCATTCACAGTGTTCTCATTTGGTGTGTCTTGATTAACAGCTACAGTTCACCAAGTCACTGTAGCTTCAGGCGGCTCTTCTCTGGTTCCTTGGCCCAGATTTTCAGCAGGAGAAGCCAGTCAGCAGTCCTTCGACTTCTGCTTCAAATGGTGTTTCTGGCTTTTAGTGCAAGCTGTGATCAAAGACTGATCCCTTCGTTTTAAGATCCACATGGGTTCTCATTAGCGCCACACTTGGAAAAGACTTATCTGACAAGGAATCTATCATTGCATCGACGTTTAAAGTTTTAGATTTGACTACAATACAGTGCTGTTTAGGATGAATGTGTCATACTTTATGCTCTGCTTTCACATTGGTTCTTATGTGAATTTATTTATTGTTAAAGTAAGATCAATTGAGACCAGTTAAACCGGCAATATTATTATTTTTGGCTACCAGGGGACAGTGGAAACAAGTTGTGAACACAACATTGACATATCCCATGTTTAGTTGATATGGAGAACAAACAGTTGCTTATTTACATGTACACATCCAGCAGTGATGGAGCAACATTATCATTCCTTTGCAGTTGTGTTTCATTGCCACCTGCGAGTGTATGGTCACATGTTGGATAGAGCCATGCCTTGTAGCATGCAATCATTTAAAAAAAAAAATAAATAATAATTATGTCTACAAATCAAAACCACAATATACACCGTCTTGGTCTTGTTTGAAATGATCCATATTCAGTGAAATGTGTGGTAAATTCTGTCTAGTCACTGTATGTATTTAGAATCCTAAATATTTTCTATTAATGGTAATTTTATCTTTCCTTTGCAGCTGCCATGGCACAATTTCCCCTCGGAGATCAGTGAAGTTCATTTAAATCTTCATAAAAACCTTCTTATAGACTCAAGATGGGTTTATTCTGCAGCGTGGTGATGAAGAAGTCTCAATAATACCCATTTGTAAGTTGTGTATAACTTACCTTGCCAGCAGTCATTGCAAACCTGAAAGGGAAGAAACTCATACTGAATTTGACGTAAATGAGGCATAAATAAAGAATTGTCCTCGGCTTGCTTCATTTCCATCCACAAACCTCATGGCCATTGTTACAAATCAGAACAGTGAAGTTGATCTTCTTTTGTGTTTATAGCCTATGGATACAGTGTAAAGTGCATCATGGGAAATAAGAAGTATAGAGTGAAAAACCCCTTTCTTCACATACACAGTGTAAGTGCTCCATCACCAAACCTTTAACTATTATCCTCCGCTCAATTGGTACCTTCATTGGGTTTTTTCTCAAAACTTGAGAATGAAAGAGAGAAAATTATTCCAGGGGAGTACTTTCTCCTTCCTTTTGCATCGTTATCCTCCTTAATGCCAGTGGACCCACACCTACACACCTACACACACACACACACAGGTGATTGATGTGCATGCTACAGGTGCCTGTGGCCATGGAGATAAAGGGAAAACTGAGATCAAATGTGCCCTAACCTCGACATGTCTTATGTTGGATGTGATTTGTACATCTTTGGTATTTATATTGATTATTCAGTATATTTATGAAAGCACTTTACAAACACCAGCATGGACATTCTTCACATCGTGTAATGACAATGGATTAAGATGAACAAAGCCCTTAATTAACACTGTTATCTTAGTCTTTATTTTGTCACAATTGTATGTCAAATATATATACGTCTATATGACATATATTATATGACATATATAATTTCATTTCTTTACAATAGAGAAACAACATAGAGATGACACACTATTTTGGTTTCTAAGTAGAAGCTCCTTTTAAATAGTGGCATTTTTTTCAATACACTGTTTAAGTCAAGCTCCCACTCAAGTAACGATTTTGTTTTCCTTATTGAGTCACATTTATTCACAATGTGTTTGTTTGTCTTTGTTTCTTTATAATTTGATGTCTTTTGTTGTGTCAATATTTTTTTCCGTCTGCAGTTCAATCTGTTTGTGTTCCTTCAAAATCGACGGCCATCTGTTTTTGGTCCGTTTGGTCACACAGATGCTCCCACCTGCTAACCATCCTGTGCCACCAGCAAAGGTATACAGTTATTGAAAACAGTGTCTTTGAAGCTTTACAGAGTTAATCCAATCAGCTTTCAGAGGGGTTGGCATAAGCATCTCCATTTCCTCTGCAGCTGGGTCCTTTGGTGGCCAAGGAGTAGTTTGCGCCTCCGTACACGAGGGACGTCTGACCTTGGCACCATCCCTGGGATTCTCTTTGGCCTGCTGCCTTCAAATCTCTGGTCCCACCGCCTGTGTGCAGAACTCTGGCTGAATATTGGACACTTTTCCCTTCTGACTCCTGCGCAGCCCCAGCCTCGAGAGTGTTTGTGCCACCGCGGTGGATCCCGCTGTGAGACCCGGACATTTTCATGGTGCTGGAAAGGCTTTTCTGTTTTAATTCCTGTGCGAGGTCCAGTGTTATTTCAACGGAGAAAGGTGTATGTGCGGAGCTGACATTCTTCTCTGACCCCAGTGTAACGGTGATGGTGGCAGGACGGCTAACACTGCTGGGCATAACAGCAGGAGCCAGCACAACAGTCTCACAGGGCGGAGCGGCAGAATTGCCCTTGAGCATGGTCTTTCCAGCCAGTGCGGGGCGCCACTTGAGCATCCCGCCTTGGTTCCGCCCACTCGTGTCCACATTCCCTGCCTCGAGGTCACATGCTTGGAGCGACGGAATGATGGGCACAGAACGGGTGCGCAGGGAAGGTGGGGGGTAGGTTGTTCCCTTATCCAGACGGGTGCATGGGAATTCGGTCCATCCCTTTCTGGCTGCGAAGTGAGAGAGTGAAGTCCTGCTGAGGAGGGGGCCAACCTTTCCACTCGCAGAATCACACCTTTAGGCAGAGGAATAAATAGAAATGGCAGGGTTAGAACGAGAGACCAAGTCATTTATATTGTGACCTTTTCGAGGCCGGGACACTCATTTCCTAAGAGGAATAGAAGTGAGTGAGTAATGTAAAATATGGAGATGAAGCTGCCCTTCTTTTGTGCTTTTTACCATTTCATTCCCCACAAAATTATTATTTACGTATTGTTCTTTTATAATCTTGTGTAATTATTTATAATCCTAGGCATGAGCAGTCTGTATTGTACCCGCATGAATGTTTAACTGAAAAATCCCTTCTCTCATGACTGCCTTATCGGAGATTTAAGGATTTAGCAACACAGTTGCTGGATTCCTGACCCCGGCCTGTGGGAGTATGTGGAAAAAATGTGTCTCCCTGGACATGTTTGAATGCATTTACCCTTTTTTTCCACAAATATTCTAAATAAAGTTGTTTGAACAATCGAAAATCCGCTAGAATAGGCGATAAACTCCTTTCTGTTACTTATTCAGTCTCTCTTTCAAACTCTTAAACCAGAGTCTGTGATTATTTGAACAGTGGAAAGACGAACAAAGACGGTTTTGATGAGTTTTATTTTTGTTTCTGTCGAGTTTGAATGAAGTGTGTTCTGCGATGATCAGCGAGGTAAAATCCCTGTTGACTGACTGGAGTCTGGAGGCTTTGAGGAGAGAATGATAATTGTATGTTTTGCACGTTAATAAATTATAATTATCCAAATGCCTGTTGATTTTTTTAAATTACTTTTTATATATATATATATATATATACATATATATACATATATATATATATATATATATACATACATATATATAC
>CALSCE010000091.1:13860071-13897278 GCA_943593645.1 Bovichtus variegatus | reverse complement strand
GCGAAAATGTAAAGTTTCCATCACTGCCAATCGGAGCTGGAGCCGATAAATACCTGTGACTACCGCAGAGTCATTTGTCCCGGGAATGATTGCAGATTGTAACCTTTCCCACTGAAGACAAAAGCCCGATGTTAGTGAGGGCTCGAGTCTGACGGGTGAATGTAGGTGAATTTATGGGTGTGAGAGTCTCAGCATGTACGTTTGCATGATGATGAATCCTGACGTCAAGTACGTGTGAAGTATTACGAAACACAAGCTTGACAGGTATCATGTTCAGTATCAAAATAATACAGCAGAGCAGGGAAACTTATCCAGAGTCAAGTTGGTAAGTTTGTATACGAGTCGAATGTGCACAAGAGTTAATATTGTTACTGAAGACTCAATTCACATTTAGAATCACCCCGGCAAAGCCTTAGGAGACAGCCAGTGTTATTGTCAGCCTTCAGAGACTGTTTGTAGCATAACCAAGTTTAAATAATTGAATTACTTTCCCTCTCCTCCCTCGGTATTAGAAGGGTGAATGCAAGCTGGAGGTAAATCCGGCGGATCAAAAACACATCTAAAAATAACTCCCATAGCAAATTTGCCTTCAATTCTGTCCTTATCTGCGATGGGTAAATATATGTTTTGACGCTGGATAATGAAACTGACAATACTCTGCGGGGATGTGTTGTCACAAAATGGAAAACATGTTCTCGTGTTTGTTTGCTGTGTTCTCGCGTCTTTTTTAAACACTTTCCATCGCACTCGCACTGCGTCTCCATCTTTCCTTAGCAGCGCTCTCATCATCTCTTCACAATCTTCCTTCTTTCCTCACTTTCCCCTCTCTCGTTCTCTCACTCTCCTTTCCACCTCCCATTTCTCATTTTCAGAGATGAGAGGGTGTATCCATGGCAACAAGGGAGAGGTGGGGGCTGGAGGAGGAGGAGGAGGGGGCTGTAAGCTTGGTAGCTTGTTGTTCGGCTGGTAAGTCCAGAAATACGCCATTTCAACCTCCTGAAGACCATCAAAATAAACTCGACTGAAGGATCTGCGAGGGAATTATCAATGTCTAATGAGATCTAAATTGTTTAACTGTACAAACGCAATCTTATCCCCAAGAAGATAAGAAGCTTTCTTATTTCAGCTCTTCTCCTAAACACTTGAAAACGCTGTGTTAGGTTAAATTGCCTATAGCTTACATATTTTTCCTCCGTCATTTAAAAAGAAAGCAATTCTCATTAGTTTCTGTAGTAGTTTGTTTATTTGTTATTCTGTGTGTGCACATGTGTGCGTGTGTGTGTTAAGCGGGAAACTGTTATGCTCCTGCCGGATCTCCCCGCACAACCATTTGAAAGAACTGCTGAGCTCCATGGAGCTTTGTTTAAAAATGTAAATTATGGAAATAGGTCACATAAAGAGTTTGGCAGCTTGCAGTGTAGCTCACAAGCCAGTGTGAGCGCTCAATCAGGTTGGCATGCTATTAGAAACATTGCTAGGCACTTTTAAGTGTGTTGAATGCATGAGGGACACTACTGCTTTAACAACAGACGTTCCTAATAAAAGTGCCATCGTTCATTTGCACACACTGACAGCAAATTAGGCTGTTCCTGAGTCATATGCTAAATAGGACAGCTTTACTCGGGTTTAAAGATGCTCTCTTCTGCATCTGTAAATAAAACTAAAATAATCCAATGTTTGTGGTGTTACTTGTTTGAGAGGAAATGCCAGTGGAACTGATTGACATTATGTATTATTCTACTTTGGAAAACAAGCCTTCCAACGATGTTTTCCAGCTGTGGTACATGTGACTTAACAATCAATCTTATTCATGATCTGAATCGGAAGTTTTAACTGAATGTGAGATACCGTGTTTCACCGCGGATCACCTCCCTCCTTGAGGACACGGGGTGAAAATGCCTCTTTGATCGCAAACGTGTCAGAGAAGGAGTTCACATCACGCAATTTTTTTTAACCCATGCCAGCGAGGATCATCAGACTGTATTTTTAAAAAGCGTAAGTTATTTTAAGCCCACAGTTTGCCAACTGTCGAGAGGTGCCTCTGCCAACAGTCCTCCCTGCTTTTAATGCTCCCTGAAACAGCGCCAGTAGCTGTGCTTCACTTGTGATAGCCATGAAAATAGGGCAACTCACTGTCCTCACTCAACATCAGGATGAGCATGAGGAGACCTCAAGATGTCTCAATGCCTGAAATTAATCTTTTTCAATTTGTAGTCTTGTTATAGAAGGCCGCAGTCACCCAATATGGATCCATATTTAGCTTGTAAATGACAGAAAATTGAATTATTTATGCGATATGTGACCCACAAATCTTCCACATAATGCTCGAGCATTATCCAAAATCAACCACTTCTGGACATCTTGCGAACCCGTGGATTATCTGGTAATTAGCTTTGGCGCTGTTGTTGTATCTTTAACCCTGATAAAACCCTGCAGATAAAACACATTTTCATTCACAGCAACAACCCAGTGGCAAGTGTGGGGAGGATTACACACAGACTCATTTCTTGGACTTCCCCAGCTCCATGATACTGTTGAGCGGTCTGGATCAAGTGTGTTCTCCAAATTAATTGTGACAGTCCCAGTTGAAGGAGGGCACAGCAAATCTCATTTATTTCCCTGGATAAGATTTCATAAGCTAGTTCTCACATTTGAACTGCGAGAATATCAGTCATAAACTCATTTCTTCGTAAAATGATCCTTCTGCCACTCCAACTTAACCCCAGTTAGTCCGGGGGTCAATATCACTGAACTGGCTATTTGACATCAGCTTAGAAAGGGACAAAGAGAATTTCCTCTGTGAGGATCAAACAAACACGAAAAAACTAACAAAAAGAAAGAAAAAGTTTCACCTTCTTATGAACTCCATGTCTGTTGACTCCTCCTCCTGCAAGTGTTTGTAGACATGGCCGGCCGCTCTGGATCCATCAATGAGATTTGTCGATATTTTGTGTTTCCCTCTGGAAATGGGTGGGGTCCTGAAGTAGTTAGTCTCCCTCCGTTGTCGTGCAGGACTGAGTGAAAGGGAACTACTCCTGTAACCAGAAGGGAAACCAGTCAGGGGAGGGGGGTGAATATCACAGATTTACCACACTACTTTACAAAAGTTGCATAAATCTAAACAGCACTCACTATTTCATTTAGCGTATCAAATGTATCTCATCTACTGTGTTCATTGATGTATAATTGACTGTACTGGATGGACGTTTCTGTTTGATGTCGAGGGAGAAAAAAGCATCGTATTCTACACTTAATTGACCTTAGCATTGAAGTCTATGCATCAGACTTGGGTTGTGAAAAGACTGGTAATTTACCAGTAAGCAATGCAAATTACATAGACATTGAACAATTTGTCACGGCTCAGTCAAACAGACGAGATAAGGATTTGTGGTAGAACACGGCTGAACAGCTAAGGCTCATGGGAATGTCATTAGCTTTGCAGGTATTTGGTCATAAACCAAAGTAATTGGTTCATTTTGACCTGATGATGGCGCAAGATACAAAGTGAGAAAATCAACAAAGTCTTTACAAATGATCCACTGTGGATCTTTAACATCTTTTGCGACAATCCATCCAAAACTTCACTCGGAACCATAAACGTGAACCTCATGGTGGCTCTAGAGGGAAAGAGAATCGCGTAAATCAGTACGATTCATCCTCTGGGAACCATGAATGACCATGAACAACTGGCATTGCCATCCATAGAGACATGAACGGCTAAAAATGCAAGTACTTCTGGGACAAAACACTGCTTGAATGTTTTTCTTTTTTTGTGACCCGCCTGTTTGCTGAAGACAAAGCTGCTGGTATATATACACAAGGGCATATTTCCTCTTATTCTACCCTGATGAAAACCACAAGAATAAATCTACATTCTGCTGCCGTCAAGGATCCAAGTGGCAGTCTTTAAAACCTGTGCTTCCTGCCTAGGCACACTGTTTTTAAATTGTACTGTGGGCAGCAGGTGGTCGACTTCAAAGCACATCCCTGCACTTCTGCAGCAATAAAGCCATGACATCAAATGTGAATCAAAGTTATACTGCACTATATTGCAATCTCAAGGGTAAGTATATCATGCAAGAACAAACAACTCCCACAGCATGGGAGGTAGTATGAAAATGATCGAGATCTGTATTTCAGTTTATTTGAATACATTTCAGCAGAGCGGCTGCCTTGTTCATCATCTGCTACTGTTTCCTTTGAGAACAATAGGTCAGTTGATTGTCTCAGTTAAACTGAAGCGCACAACTGTATTGAAGAACTAAACACAAATCAGAGATGAACATTCTTCCAGCTTGATTTTGGCTCTTCGATAATCTTGCATTGCGACAGGCACACATTACAAAAAAGAGTCTGTATGAAACGTTGGACTGTGTTTAAATATTAATCAAGATGTCCAAAGATGTTCTGGCTTGTCCTTCAACTGAACTGCCGCATTCCTTTTAATTCATGCAGTAAACTACATAGTCCAGTAGACGGCTGGTTATCAATTAAAAGCTTACTGGAACACTGTTCAACAAATATTCAGCTATAATCATTTCCAAATGTCCGTGGCTGTGGAACAATAAGCATGGCTAATGTCGGATCTAGAGTTCGCCAGCATTAGCTTTTGCGTCTACTGATGTTGTAAAAAGTTGATATGAATAAAGCTGAATTATGTCAGTTTTATTGGCTATTAGCATGCAGATTTTTTTTTAATTAGGATTAACTGAAAGCTAGAAAAAAAATCAAATATGTTTTTGTGTTGTTAAAATGTTAAAAGGTCTGAAAGGCGGCTGCTTATCTCTATTCACCAAAGAAATGTACAGCCTCCTGATGTTAAACGGGTAAGCCTGGCTGTGAGAGTAATCCAGCACATATTGTAATGAATTCTTCTCTGTTTGTGCCTTTTTGGAAATGGTAAAGAGAGTCAGAAAAGACTGGGAGATGTGATGTGACAAGAGTGAACAGCACAGAACCAGCAGGATACCCACGACACAGCACTTCTAATGTATGCATGTGAAAAATTCATGCTCACTGACTCGATTTGAGCATATTGATTAGCCTGCAATTTCCTCATAATCCAGTCAAGACAATGGAATCTTGGTGATTAATCAAATTCCACAATAGCACAAATGACAACAATGATTGACTACTGGCAGTGTGGTGATAATACATTGACTTGGACAATGTTATTTCCGTCAGATTTTGCTGGCAAAGCAACTCGGAAATATACTTGAGAACAGGCGGAACAGAGTGAGCTGTGCTGGTCAGTTTATTCAGAACTTATCAAAATTGGCAGTGATTGGCTCAACATGATTGATTGTTTAACAAGCGCTAAGCTACAAAGAGAGAAAGTGTGAATTAAAAAATGCGAGCAACATGGCTCTAGAGATGTCTGTCTTTGGTCCAGAGTGAAATATCTCAAAAACCACTGGATGGATTGCCATGACATTTCTTTTTTTTTACAGACAATGGGTTTAATTGGCAAACAATGCCGTGGCTTATGATGATCGGCTACTCTCACCAATATCTAGCACCATGGAATTGCGCATATGTAGCCAATGTTCAGTCCTGAAAATATTTAGCTTTTTTTGCTTTGGGGGCAACAACTATACAGAAACTATTATAGAGAAATGGAGGCGCGGCAGGGTCTAACATGTTATTTGTCATTTATGATCAAATAACATTTTTCCCCATCAGCCTTGGATGTACTTTGTGTTTAGTGTTAATTAGCATGCTAAAAAACTAAACTAAGATGTTGAGCATGGTAAACATCTCTGTAAAACATCAGCATGGCCCACTAGGCCTAAGTACAGCCTAATAGACTATTTTTCTTTTTGGTTTAAGATCAGGCTATATGTTTTTTTTTTTTTTAATATTCATCTTATGTCAATATTTTCAGTAATGTATGTGATGTCTAAATTGTCAAAATAGATATCCTGCGCATTCTAGCATGTGAATCAATCTGCACATGCTCATCCCCAGAGACAACGCCCATTATACACAGGTAACCTTTTTACAGCAATATTGATGGACCCTATTGACATGCTTTTATGGGGCATTCCTCCTGATAGCTCAAAAGTGTGGTCCACTTTTCGCAGGTCAATAGCTGAAAGCATCTCAACATCATCCATCACAGTCCAGTTCTCCCCTGCCTCGTCCTACTCTGAGAACAAGCTGAACAGATGATTGACTGTCGGCTGCCCTCCGTGAAGCACCTGCATGACACTGTGGAGATTAAAAAGCCAGGAAGAGTTGGCACCGTCCCTGCAGCCACACATGACAACCTTTTTGGAAAAACCTTTTGGACACAGCAGCAGCCCATTAAAACAGAGAACGACTGTCGCCTCAGCGGAGGTTTCACTAAAGTTGTCATCATAGTCAACCAGACATCTAAAATATCCCTTTGCCTGCACACACAAGTGCAACCTCCGAGTTCCCCATTATCTCTGCAAACATAACTGTCTCTAATCCCTGTACATCCTGAACTGTATGTGTTCTCACTACCAAACGCTGAAGGTCACTAATGCACACAGCAGTGTAATGACACTTAATATGAGTCTAATACACAGCCTGTTCTCAGAAAAGTTGCAGCTCTAATCCAAAGTCGCTCTCAGTACTGCTCAACACCATCTGACCAAGTGCAAGGTCGACATTTACCAGCAATCAATTAATGATCTGCCAACAATGAGTGTAATTGGTGCTAAGGGAAATACATTTTTGTGAATTGACTTCTTGCACGTTTTGTGTCCAAATGTCATTAACTGTCAAATTGCGCCTGCACCCACATCGTCATAGCAAATTAAGCTTTTCTGTAAACATCCCAGATATATGTAGGGCCATTGTAGCATGCTCTACACATCCCTGTGTTCTTCTGAGGATTTAAAATGGCAGCATTTGATTCCGACTGCTGTGTTCACAAAGCACAACCGCTTCCGAGATCCCTCGTAGCAAAACGTTGTTTATTTTGTTGACTCTTGCTGTCATTTGAAGGATGGCATGAAAGGAATTTGGTTTAATCAATGTTTAACTCTGCACATTAAACTCCGCTTCTCCTCAGAGGATGTCTCCCCTTCCCCATCAGTGTGCAAGAAGTCAATTCAGAATTATTTCCTGAGCAAACATTTAATCACTTTGCACTATTAACTGGACACGCCATGTCATTAAAGACATCTTCTTTCCAAACTATTTTTGAAAGATGTCTGATTCTGACTAAGGATATGCACACAAGCAACGTTTGCAATTCATCCAAGATACATATTAAGATAGTGGCTCCCAATTATAATCACCATAAATCATTCCAACTAATTTTTTTTTTTTTTTTTTTTTTTTTACAAATGATCTGTTTATTATTTGGAGGTCTGTATTTTCTACCACAATGCAGGATGATTACATTTCTCACTTGGCTGCCTCTCGTATCTGGATAAAGCAAGAGATATGAAACAGGAAATAAGAAGATGTCACATTGTCACCTGAAGCGTTTCCCTTTAGACAGCGCTCTGCTGAGAATAGGTGGGGCTACTGTCGATGTGCCTGCTGCCACGCTGCTGCCCTTAACAGACGATCCGTGAGAACTGCAGCCCTGCAAAACAAATTAGGAAGAAAAGTGCATACGGTAAGAGGAAAAAAAAATTGTAAATTGTGGCTCGATGTATCTTCATAATTATCCTCATGCTAAGGGAAAGACGCAGAACATGTTTCTTTATTATAGTTTAGCTTGGATTCGTTTGTTATGAAGATCAAAATGAACAACAAGATGGTCAGGTGTCAGCGATTATGTAAGTCAACAGGGAAAATAAGTTCCGGGTATAATACATAATGCAGGGGATACTGTATGTGGCTTAGCAGTAAGTCCCCACTCAGGTTTAAGTCCCCAGTCAGGTTGAGGATGTTCTCCCCCTTAGTGAGGCAGAGTGTCTTTAATTACACTTTACATTTTAAACTGCAGATTAGGAGGGGACGCTTTGTGAATAAACTCCACCTTGGCCCTCATAGCACTCCCGCCACACTAAAGAATTAATCCCACACAAGATTACATTAATGGTTTCCCAAAACATTTCCCCCCTCAATTCTTTCTCTTTATTATTATCAAAATGAACACCATTATCTTACAACAGGCCCCAGACAGAGCTCTGGCATAGCGACCATGAATGCCCTGAGAACCCCCCTGTGAGACACTAAGTCATGAGATAATTCTGTTATTCCAGTTACAGTACTTCCTGTGCTGCCCTTTCCCTCCGTCTGATTTTACATCATTAAAGCAACTGCATGTGGCTAAGAGCCAGTTCAGGGTTCTCATGCCTGATAAGCCTCTTTTTCTCCCTTATACCCCTGACTCCCAGAGGGAGCTGTTACTGCTGTTCACAAGTTGTGCAAGAAAATAGGATCATTTTAGCCACCCTCTCATATACCCTGCAGGTGGAGAATGCCTCACTTTCTGGAACAATTACCGTGGCAAACCTTCCCAGAGGATGATATCTATGTCCAGGGATAAAATAAATAGCTTGTGGCAGACAATGGCAGACCTGCATGGCATAACCCATTTCACTTGTTCCCTCCTATCTCACTTTTGCCTTGTTTTATGCCACTTGGAGCCTTGGATAAACACAACGCAATGGGGATTTATTTCAAGGGGAGACCAAGGGAAAATACAGGAGCCAGACAGAAACTCGGAAAAATCTATCAATATGTTGACTATCAAGTACATAAGGCGAAAGGCAAACCAATGCATTCAGAGCAGCATTAATCCTCATTGGATTACCTTCAAATCACAGGTCCTGAACTTTGCATAATGGGATATTTGACCATTCTTCATGAAGGACATTCCTTAAGCCAGCAGCAGCACAAACCACCACCAGCTGTAGTTTAGCGCTCAAACTGAGCAATGTGTCAATACTACCACTGACAGCAAAAACTATTTTAGTTGCACAGGTACCTGACCAAAATGTTAATCAGCCGTTTTAGAATTATGCATATTAGCATTGTGTTTGTTGACAGCATTATTAATTTTCAAGCTGCACTGGCCTGTCATTGTATTAATGGAGCTACCTACAGCAGCTTTCATAGCATCCCCACTGCTGTCACAACACTTGCTTAACAACTGGTTAATATCTGTCCTCCATATTCTGCTCATACTAGCACCCTGGTTAATGCTCTGATGGCACTGTGCCTTCTGTCTTTTTTTAAACCAACTACTTCAAGAAATATAGTTTCATGTACGTGAACTTCAGCTCGTTCATATCTCATACTTTCTCAGAATTTTGAAAAAACTCAAAAGGAGAGCAGGAAGCCAATTCCTGCACCTGTTCAATGGCGGTTTATTTAAACATTTCGGATATAAAACAATTGATACATAATGATCCTTTACGTTGCTACTTCTGCTAGTAACTTTTTCTACATCCGATGACATAATCAGACATCATCTTTAAAAAGCCTTTTGGTTTCCAAGGATTGGTCCTTTCTTGGTGTAAGTCTTGTCTTGTAGAGAGAAAACCTTAGAGTGTAAAATTGACTTTGACAGAACACAGCCTTGTGGCACACCAGAGCTTTGATTAAAATATTCTGAGGTCCTATTTCTGTGGATTTTCATACACAAGGCTCTGTTCTTTGGCCCGTACCATTCTCTACGCCCATGAAGTATTCATACAGCCTCACATCATTCCTGAGGGTGAATCCGTCTCTTCTTAATGTAAGGCTAGTTAGTTACTTCCAGCTTCCGGCTGAAGGGAATTTAGTTTTTCTAGTCTTGTCTTCCCAGCCTGTGCGTCCCTATTCCTTCATGTTGGTACATGTCTGTTTTGGTGCAGTGTGTCTCATGGGTGCATACCCTCTTTCTTTTTATTTGAGACACAATCTCATTGCCACAGAGATGTTGATTGAGCTCTCATAGGAGGTAAGCGCAAATGTCTTTTCTCCCTAGCCTCAAAAGTGCATTAAAACAAGTTATACTAACCTATATGACTTATATACATAGTGGTTTGCAGGTCTGGGCTTTTACAGTTAAGTGCAGGAGTGTGTGCAATTACCGGGGCTATTCAAATTCAGAATTACAGATGGGGGGAACATATGTTGTAATGGAATGTTCCCAGATGTGCAAATATGGGTAGATATTTGCGATGGCAGATGGAACAGCCTCACATAAGTATATAAAAAAAAAAAAAGCTGCATGAGACGGGGCAGGTGCGCAGAGGAGTCAGACGTGGTAGTTCATGGTTGTAAAGTAAACATAATATAGAGGCAGTGCAGGTGCCCAGCTGTCTTTTTTTTAGGAAGGTGCCATAGGTGTAGTAACCAGAGTTGGCTGAGACTTGGAGCCTTGCTGCAGAAAGCATTGTGTAACAATGATGTCAGCATATAAGTCTTCGCGTTGCTTCTCAGCACATCTTGTGGGAAAAGGTCTCGGTCTATAATGACTGAGTTCAGGGAGTTCACATATTTTTTTGGGGGAGGTTAAAGATACTCGAGTGGCGCATCAGTTTATCGTAGAGGGGTATGGAAGACACTCAGATGGACTACAGTTTCATCCCTCCCCTCTGCACCTGCCACGGCAGAGTCAGCCTGCTGTTCACAGCTCACTGCGCTCAGCCTCCTCCTTACTGCCTCTGAAGAAAAACCATTGTGTTCTGATGCTGGCTAGTTGTGCAGCAAATGTTTTGAGCCTCTTTAAGAGCACTCTGCTCTGTTCTTCCTCGAAGATGTTGTTTTTTCGTTTTGTCAGTCTAACTTATCCTTTAAAGAAAACCCAGAGAACTTGTAGGACAGCACCGCCCACAGCACATGTCCTTTCCCTAAATGGTTGGGAGTGGGAGGAGAGAAGCAGCGGTCTGGGGTCGCTGTGTCAAATCTGTGGAAAAATAGGTTTCACTTGCTAATCTTTCCTTGGTCTCTTCAGCTCAGGCCTCCTCCTGGGTGGTTATAGCCAGTGATCTTTCACGTCCCACCTTAAGCTTCCTCCACACTGTTCTATTATAGCTTGTGTTTCTGTGTTGTGCTGTTATTACTGTCTTTTATTTTTGCCTCCCTCCTGGCTTCCTCCTTGTGTCCAGCTCTGAAAGCATTTTGCGGCTGGATATACGCTTTCATTACATGCCGAGCCCTCATACGTTCCTGTCACCACATTCTCATAGCCATGGTGTTAATATAATAGCCTGCTCTTGTGCTATGGGACAAGAGGCCTGCATCTGACTGAAATACATTAAACTTGGCTCCGATGTGGTGAGACTGGTTTGGTGTCAGTGGAAGGTTTTTTTTTTTTTTTTTATGAATTTGTCTTTGCTGTAATGAAATCATGTGCTGTGTTCTTCCTAAGTTGAAACTCATTTTCTTAATTGACTTAAACGCACCTAACACTTGCACATTTTACATCAAATGTTGTGTGACTTCTTAGCTGTCAACCGCTCAAAGCCATAATTTCCCTTGACACCCTCAAAATGCTGGGTGGGGCTGGCTTCAGGGGTGTTTGTTTCAGTGCGTGACAATAGACACTGTTGCATTATTAAAGCGCTTCAGTAAGGCTACATTTGGCAACCCAGAAATGACAGAACAAGGCTGAACCTGAATGAGGAAATTCAGGAAACAGCAAATAAACCTTGTCTAAGACAAACATGATGGTTGTCAAACAGGCGGACGCCCCTCCGGTTTGTATCCAGTGTTCTGACTCCTTTCTCACGCACATAATGTACATATTTAAGTGAGAGTCATGTAAATTGCAGAAGATGTGAAGTACTAATTTATGTTCTTGCAAGTTGTGAGGGTCACTGACACCTGGAGATTTCCACGTCTATTTCGAGCACGTGCACATGAGCACATGCACATGATAGCAAAGCAGTGATGTGTATCACTAAATCAAACAATGAGAGAGCGCTGCACACAGAACAACAAAATAGCATCTTATTGAGAAGAAAAAACGTGCACACAATATGTAACCATTTCCGAACACCAACCAAAGAGGGTGCATTCAGGAATGTGCTAATGTGTTTGGCGATTGTACTCTTTTGATGAGATCTTTATAAGTGTGCATTAGGCTGCAATTACCTTGGGATTTTGTGGAGACATCAGCATTATCAGTGCCATCAACATCCTCCACCTGCTCTGCTATGAATGTCTGGGTCAGTTCTTTCTCCTGCAGTGGTGGCTTTCAATTCATTTTAGGATACTTTTTCTTTCATTACTTTTTTACTTAAACAATAAGGTTGTCTTTGTGGCTTTTCACTGCAAAAAATAGCTGACCAGATAAAATTATTTGTACTTTGGCTCGCACGGTTCCTCTCCAAAATGTCTCAGTGTTCTTCATCAATCAATAATTTAAATCACACACATTTGTGTTTTTTTTTCATATTCCGACGGTTACGTGTTGCACAAATTTCTCCATTCAGGAGCAACATTTTTTATCTCTGCTCTAAAAGTGCAAAAAGGTTAGTACAAGGAAGTCCCATTTCCAAATATCTAAATGATCAATACAGCAATTGAATGCCCCAAAAATACAGTTTGGGCAGTAAAATACCACGAGTAAAGTGTCATTTGAGATCATTTTATCTGCCGTGCATGGTGAATTTTGAAACTGTGACTTACCACACATAATAATTTCCAATCTGCAGTTTGTCACAGGAATCTGTCTTTGTGAACATGACAAGCAGATTGTTTCTGTACACAACACATGATGCATTTATTTCGAACCTGTAATTCCCCACTGTCTCTTATCCCTCCAGATATAAGTGTGAACAAAAAGGCTTCAGCCATCAGAGCGATTGTTAAGACACACATCGTACATCAACCTGTCAAGCACTCAAAACTGTTTTTAGAGAAGTACTATACATATTAAAATGAAAATGATGATAACGATGATAAAGATATGACTGGAAATAAATCAATGCTATGTAAAGAATTACCTTCTGGAGTTGAAGGCTGTATTGGAGCCTGGGAGTAGACTTGGACATGAGGCCAGAGGCGTTGACGCTGCAGTCCCTCAGGCTGCGGCTATCCGAGAAATGAGCCTGGAGTTTTTCCCTGTGTCTTCTGAGGAGGAAAACGGGTGCAGGGAGAACCATTAAGACAATACAGACTAGGCTACAATTAAAAAAACCATAGTGGTATACTTCACTGTAAGCTATTCGCTGAGGTCAGGGTATTTCCTGCCTTCTCTCTAATGATAACACACTCTGATAACAGTTTTTGAGTCATTGATTTCTATGACCCACTTGGCCAGCTCCACACACGTATGTAACAATAAGGTTTGTGATCATATTTATGGACCTTTATTCCTGAAACCCACTTCACTGTATGTGTGTAAAAACAGCCACATACATCACACACGCACGCTGGTTGGCACGCACGCACACGTCTGTCAAACGTTGTTAATGTACGTGCGCCTTGAGAGGTTTGATAGACTGAACGCCATTTAACTTGCAACTCAACGACATTTTTTTTTCCAGAGCTGTAATAGTTACAGGTTTGATGGTGGTGAAAAGCGTTCAAAGTGGCTCCAAAAATAGCATTAGGCGAGAAGATGTCTTGCACAAGTGAAAATGGAATTAAGACAATGTACCGTGAAACATCCATTACATGCCTTTGTGATGATATTCTAAGGAGAGAACGAAAGCAAGACAGAGATGGTCCAGAAGTATGTAGACGCCAGAACCTTACTTTACATAGGGAGACTACAAGGAACATTCCTGGCTGGATGTTTTAATGGACAGATAATGTGCATGCATGTTTAATAGAAAGCTGTGAAGTGACACATAGATCGTGCCAAGTCGGTGTTAATTTATCCATGTAAATCTGGTGACTCAAGAAGACTTTCCAGCTTCATAAATTATTTCAATTTTTGTCACCTGTACACTATAATTGCTTCCAATCTATCCAATATTAACCATAAAAAAGCTCTTATGAACAAACAAAAATGTGAGACAGAAAAGTAAAATGCCATCTCTTAGCTATGCTAAATATAAAATATGACAGTGTTCCTTCATTTTGGATTAAACCTTGATTGGATTAAAAATTAATTGATGCTTAAAAATGTTGGATTAAATGTTAATTCGCCATCAAATGTTCATTCTTAAATACTAGGTTGCTATACTCTCTGCAGCTGAGGCTGCAGGCTGAATGTTTCTTGAGTAAATAACGTGACAAAACGCTAACATGAAGGAAGCAAATGAGTAAACTGAAAAGGAAACTAAACTGTGACTAACTGATGAAGTGGTTGGTAAATAGTTAAAAGCACAGTGAAAGCAGCATAACTATTTACTGGCTGTGTCTGTTTTAATTCAGGTGTCATCAATTATTACATAAGATTGATACATCATGCAGTACAATATAATAGAGTACTTATTATTTAATAAAGTTCATTTCATAGTCCAATCCATGATAATCTGGGACTGATGGTGGATATTTGGCAAGCACCAGTGCTATAGTGATATGTAGAGCCCCTTCTGTACCCTGCATAATTACTACATTTTATAACCACACATAAGTAACTAGGCTTTGATTTTCATTTCTTTTGGTCTTTAAAAATGTATAAGTAACTCTATTATCTCTAACTCCTCTGTATAGTCTTCAAACCCCATCAGGAATGCACTACTAGCTAATCTTCTCTGTGAAGTACTGATACAGATGAAATTCTAGATCTTTTCTGCAAAGTAGAATACACTTAAGCTCAATACAAGAGAAGCTACAGTGTCAAACAGCATTTGGGGAAAGAGATTCCATTTAACAAGGACTCTGGGTTTGGATAATTTCCGGTACATTTATTCCACGGCTGAGCCAGGACTCTCTGGTCACGCTGACCGAGAGACGCGTCTTAGAGCACTACAGTACTGAAAATAAAACCCATTTTTGTTTAGCAAGACCAATTCAATCAACACTACATTAACTCCCTCTTTACACTGCTATTACTTTTACTTTGTCTACATTCCTTTGCTTTTTTCTTCCTTGCAGTGAGTAATTGACTTTGGCGGGCTGCTTTCGTGCTGCCTGGTACCCCTCTTATCCAGTCGGACACATGCACGCACGCTTGTAGGTTGTAACGTTATTTTGAACTTGCTCTAGCTTTTGCCCTATCTGTGTATTTTGTCTTGTGTGAAGCATTTGGTGACACACCTGCTCGCTAAAACCACTTTACAAATAAATCTTACATGAGTATCTGTCCCAAATGCATCCTACACAATTTGGATTTGATGCCCTGCTAAAACATCCTCTAGCTGACTCACACTTAGAATTTCATTGGGCTCCATGCCATGATAGTAAAGTGCTCTTTCTGCACAGCCGGGGGCATACTCTACTAATGTGGTGCTGGCTGGCATCACTCACTTGTTGCGGCGGTAAAGAGCCATACATGCCACTCCAAGAAGACAGATCCCTGAGGCAATGCTGAAGATGGACAGCACCTGCCTCTGGTAAGTGTCACCACTCTCTGCGGAGGAGAGAATACAGTTCAGGCCATTGAATTTCTTCTGTGACACAAAGAATATGGGCTGTGATTGAGCAGGGAGGAAGAAACAGATCAATAATTAACATACCAAGCTCACGCAAACGGCTGACGGACGTACACACACCACCACACAAACACATCCAACCACAATCTGCATTAGCATAAAGCGACCAATGCTGCTGTCAGTAAATGTCAGTGTTTGAGCATGGGATAGGGACATGGCAGACACAGGCAGGGCTCACTGACATGTGCTAACTGAAGTGTGATAATCATTTCGTTCAGACAAAACCCAGCAGGCAACCCCAATGGACCGTCTGCACAGCAGGGGCCACCCCGAGCGTGCATGCTCGCGCGCGTGTACTGTATGTGTGTCAGCATTCGGAAACCGATGGCGACAGGGAATTAGCAGCAAATGAATGCTCCCGGAGCTTCTTGTCAGACCCCTGTACATCAGCAACAGTGGCTTAAGGTCACAAGCAGCTGGGACAAGTAGCAGTTGATCCCAGCATATATCTGTCTGACTGAGCAGCTGGATTGTGGAGCTGCACTATTTACTGGAGTTCAAAGTGCAGAGGTTGGAGGCGGTGCATGCACTGGCTTCTCAAAAAAAACCAAAAACGTCTAGTGGTTAAAATGAGAATAATCGAAAACCTGCTAAACACATTGACCGGAAATGCAATCTTAGAACACATCGGCTATCGTCTGATAAAGATTTAGAGGTTTGGCTAAAAAAATTAACTGTTAACTGAGTGTAAATTGGATACTTGTCATAGACGTCATCTCTAGTTGCTGATTGGACTGTAAACAATGACGAGGGTTATAGAAAAGCCATAGAAAAGGAAGTCTTGGATAAGCGCTGGCTACACTGGACCTTGTTTCCCCCGTCGTGCCTATATGGTAACATTTGATTTGCGAAACTTTGCTGAAACTCCTGAGAGATTTGCTGCCCGACGACCTATCCTGACCGTAACCATTCAAGGCCAATGCCTAATCATAACCATCAGCGAGAGTTTCACAAATCTAGAGTTACCATCTAGACACGACCGATGCCGTCGTCAGAACAATGGCCGATGGGTTCCAAGATTGTTCATGACCTTGAACATAACTTCCCGTGACATTACTCTTTCAATCAAAAACAATAAACCCCCCCGTGTCTGATCTCTACACCTTGACAACTGCAGGGTAAAGTGCCGAAAACATCACCACAACTTGTTCATGACCTTTTAAGGGCTTGTCTGCGGCTGCTGGTGCTGTCAACAGAGAACTGTCCTGGGAGGTCTTCTTCATCCATGCTTGTCTACCCTGGTTTATCAACTTCCTTAAACTCTTGTTTTAAGAGCACATTTGGAGAGCTTCCTGTGTTCAAAGCGCACACTGGGATGCAACCGAGCAGTCTGTTTGCAGCATTCCTTTTCTTTTTTCTTCCTCTGCATTACATCAGTGCTGCATCAACACATTTAAGGGGTAGTATGGTGTAACTGAGTTCAAACTGGAGGGAAACCTTTTTAATATTAGAGTGCTTCTGGCAAGATACCATCTGAACACATCCTGGAGTTACAATATGTGGAGGAATATAATATATATATATATATATTATATATATATACACATACGTCAGAAGTCCAAACTGCCCACTCAGCTCTTGTGAAAAGGAGGCAGGATCGGTTGGAATCAAAATAGAGTCAGTCTAAAGAAATGCTGCAGGGGAGGCCAGCTGTGACACACTTACTTATTTAACACTGGAAAACTGACAAACTGCTATGTGGATAATATTGGATATCATATTTTGGCTGCATTCATTTGACAAAAATAATTACGTTTTAAAGTTCAGCTGTTTTTGTTGGCATGTTATCGTCTTGAAACGGACTAACTAATTGAGTTAGTAGAGTTTATATTGCGCATTATAGTCCGACTGGTACTGGATTTGTGACATTGACACCAATATTGATATTTGAGGATAATAGAAATTGGATAATATATAAATATATGTACATAAATTTGTGTTTTTTTTCCCCCAGCGGATATGTTTACAAAACAGTTGCGATAAAGATGTTTGATAATAGTTGATTTTTCTGCTGGAAGATATACTGCCCCAAAGATGAAAGTAAATTCAAATAAAACATTTATTCCATACAGAAAGTCTTACAGGAAATGTAAGTTCTATATTGATTTAGAAGAAATCAAGGTAAAATAGTATACATAAGAATGCAGCTTATAAACACTTTATGCTGCAATTTACACTGAAATGTTTCATGTGTATCTGCCAACATATATGGTGATATTTACAACTATCATAAGCCAATATGGCCCATAATGTCAGCACTGGGATATGTCTGTCAGGCTCTATTGTACATAAAAGAACATAATACTCGTGTCAGATCAGATATTTGACACTTATATTATCATACTTCTTAGTGGTGGAGCTGTCAACAAGTTCTTCAGATTCCTGAGCCACCCTGTAATTTTTCAGGGACAGCAAGTGAATGATTTCAAGCTGCACTTGAACAACTGAAGTTGCCTCTGTTCTTTGTTAATTTGTAATCAGTAATGTGTCACTTCAGCCTTTAACCATCAGTAACCATGACATCTCAACGGTTCCATCTTTGACATACATGGGAAATATCTTTCCCTGCTGCAGCATCATCAGTGCTCATGTGTGGCACCACCTGAGACGAGCCTGTGCCTTTTTCTGGATAGATGAAAAAGGCCTTTTTGAAATCTGAACATAAAAACAGCTGTCTACAAAGCTCCGCTGAATGGCTGCGAGGGAAAACCAACATGCAGTCTGTACATAAAACCATTACAGGCCTTTCATGCCTGATGCCTACAAGGCATTCTTGAAATTAGATGCAAGAGCGTGTTGGGAGACGAAACAAACTGAACAGCCTCAGCTATATTGGCTAAGCCATGTCATATTGACACGAGGACAGCACAATCCCATATGGCCAGCTATGCAATAGTAACCACTCGACACATGACCGGAAAGAAATGCGATAATTAAGAGCATGCTAAAGTATCCATGACAAAAGAGGCTATTTGGCCTGAAATAGATTGGAGTAAACTACGCTGGACCCAAAGGGCTAAAAACTAATGCAAGAAAATCAAAAGACAAGATCATATTTAGAGCACTCAATCCCTCCTCAAACAGGGCTTTGCCGTATCTTCACTGATTGTCTCAGCCAGTCACATTACCACCATCAAGAGTTGCATTGCTAAAGCAGAAGAGGAAGTAATAATGGAACACAATGAATAAGCAAGTGAGCACGCACAGTGCTTTTCAGAGCCAAAAAGCTACCTGCGCTTCTGTCTGTCATCCGTCCAGCTATCAATCGATCAATCCTGTTCTCATTTTCTCTAATGCATCCGCCCACCCGCAGTAGCATTTGCAACTAATTTAGTCCCCAGATTAAAATCACCGAACTGAGGAATGTTGTGCACAGGGCTGGCTTCTGCTTTCAGAGCGCCTTCTATTTCCTGGAGCAAGTGTGTGACGCGACGGCATTGTATGAAGCCACGTTAATGGAAAACTTAACAGCATGCAAATGTTGGTTTTCATGTATACACAATAGGAAGCTAGAGTGCGAGGAAAAGACGGCAAAGAGAAAATGGAAAACGGTTAGAGTGTGGTAGAGGCTGTGTGCGGGGGATAACATTGTATATTCCCTCTGGACAAAGAACAGAGTGTCACTATTAACCAAAGAGGGCTAGATAATTTAGTTATTAAAGATGTGTTAACTCCCTGGAAGGATGAAAGGTAACGAAAGTGATATCAATTGAATTCCAAAAGGAAAAATGTCCATTGCCTCTTATTCCATTTAGACAAATACGTAGTGTTTGTATAGGCTTTTAAATAACTCAAAACACAGACAAATATTTTTTTCTCCTTCAGATTCAGAAATTGCTGCATAACTGACCATTCATACGCACCACGTCAGTTCATCTACGAAGGGCACATGGACTGACGTGGTGCGTCTTTATGGCTCCCTCCTCATTACACCGCTCGTCTCTAACAGCACTGTTCTTCATTCAAACGGGATACACCTAATTCACCACCACGGTGTTTCCATGGCGACGGGCCCGCATTAATTTCCCAAGGTGTCTGGCCTTGTTGTGCTGGATTGTGTGCTTTGTATGTAGTGTTTTACAGACGCAAGGCACAAGACAGATTGCACACTCCACCACAGTCAATGAAAAGTTGTCTTACCCATGAACTCAATCCCAAGTTCATCCGCTGTTCCATTCAAAGCCAGGTAGCATGAGAAAAGGGAGGGAATGAATAAACAGAGGCAGAGAGAGAGAGGGGGGAGGGGGGGGAGAGAGAGGAGAATACAACAGTTACAACACGGTGTGCTTCTAGCTTGCTCAGAATCCACCTTGGGGAGAGACACATGCTGCAACTAGACCATAAAGTTGGTTTGACGGCTTTTTCTGACATGGCACTCCCTTGTGCACCAGGTAATGAGCCAGACAGCCCCAGATGCTTGGTATGCTTTTCTGTGATGCACTCACACAGCCTACAGTGGCTTTGAATAAAGAAAGAAAACAACAAAGATAAGGGGGCTGAGCGGATTAGAGGAAGGATCATGAAAGTAAAATTTAAAAATGACATATCATATAGCTTTATGTCACCGATGTTGCTTCGCACAGGGTGTTTGTATTGATTTGAGCTTGAGGCATTGCAGCAATTGTTCTCCTCTGTCTCCAAGCATAGCTTATTCAATATTCACAAGCTGGTCGCTTTAAGATGCGCCACACTAACACACACGTTCACACGCGTGCACACCCATAGGCATACAGTACATTACACTCGTCTGTATGTCTTTGTCTCTCACATTCACCCTCTCTCGCACACACAGAGCCTTTCTTCATGCAGTTAAGTCTTTCCCCCCCAATCCCAGTGCTGGGGAAACAGATAAAAAGGAGCACTCATGTTCTTTCCATCCTGACAGTGCTCCTTTTTCATGTCACTGTAATGTAATCTCATTTAAATTAAAATGAAACCCTCACTAGTAATTGCTTTTCTGACAGAGGTGGTCTGAGTTTTAAATAGAATGTGGCTTGCCAAGCTCCTGACAGATTATGTAGTGGGCACACTCAAAAAAAAAAAAGAAAAAAAAAAGGGGGCTAACAGAGAGAGAGAGACAGAGAAAAAAAACATCTGTTTTCGGATGCATTTGGATTGTACCATGGGAAAATCTGTCAGTTCTGTGGCTTTGTATGTGGAAAAATAAAAAGACCCCAGAGAACTGGAGTGAGATTCGGATAAAAGGCGAAGAACATTTGTATGAATGGATTCTAATTGCACAAGGTTATATCGCTCTATTAGGGGTGTGATTAGAGGATAGGCCCTTTTAATGTAAATGATCACATTATATAGTATTAAGGGAACGTCTCAGTAAATATTGTATTAAATACAAAGACAAGGTGGTCATTTACTCTTTGGCTGCCTGACAGCCTCTTAATGAGGCAAGGGGATTTTCATGATTCCAGTGAAATTAGAAAAAAAAAAAAGCATGAAAAACCAATCAATTAACTACTTAATTTATGTTTGTATTTTAATAGGAAGTAGGTGTCATCAGGTTTTTTACTGAACACAATGCAAGTTCATCATCTCCAGATTCATCCCCTGCAGCCTCAAGGTTTATTTAACAAAATGTCAGCATTTAATATATGCTTCCACTGAATTATAGTCTAAAAACAACTCGCAAATTAATGATTAAAACAGTTAGGAGACATTCAACTCTGGCCGGTGGACATTATGCTTTTTGCCATGAGGAATTTCGAGATATAACTGCATGATTAAGATATGGTCCACACAAGGCGCTTTACTGTCACTGTGGAACAAACACTTGGCAAGGCCAAAGAAGTGAATGCAGTATCTCATTGATGTTGCCTGATCTGTATTATCCATTCAATCCTTTCTCTGTGATTGCCCATGGCAACAGCCACCACTTTCCCACTCTAAACCGCCCTGACTGTCACAGCCTGTGCAGATGATGTCATTACAACACTGATACACATCCCTCGCTCTGGCATTGCCTTGTCTGGAGACATTCACCAATCATAATACGTGCAGGCTCCCAATCCGTCGCACTGGCAACTCAAAGCACCCCGGAGAATCACTTATGCTCTTGTGGGAGCCTTGAGAAAGCTTGGAGAATACCTGTGCATCATGTCAGATGCTCTTGGCCCGTTGAAGAGGCAGAAATCTGGCGGGTGGGAGAGACAATGGCAGCAGTGAATCAAATTCTTAATCCCCCTCCTTCATTTGGGAGCAGGGAACTGGGTAGCCAATGTGTCTGTGTGTGCGCGTGTGTAATTGAACTCAATATCCTGTGTAGCTACTTACTCCAGACCTCATATCAACTGGAGATGAATAGTTCAAATTAGAGGCTTGTCTTCTTCCTCTTCATAAGTCAGCTCACCTCCCTCCCTCTCCTCTTCAATCTTCCACCAAACATCACCTCTGTACTCTCAAATGTACAACTAGCCAAACTGAACACCATTAGTGGCATGCCCCGAACTCTTTAGTTTAGAAAGGAACTCATTCTGATTTGATTTATTTTTAAAACCAGATTTAGACTAAAATACGGGCTTCCTACACTCCCATGTTTCCAATAAAACACCTTGCTGCTTCCCCAGTGTGCAACAGTGAGTAAGACCCCAACACATTCTCCCCACCTCATTTCCGAGTTCACAGCAGTGTAGCTGGAGAACCTGACAGGGAGCCTCTTTGTCCTTTTGTCCACAGGCTTTTTGAGATGTGCGCGACAGTCTCCCCTTCTCTTTCTACCTCTGTAAGGACGTGTGTATGACGGAGTGGCACTGTGTGGACTGCTCTTTCGAGTGGCTGCTTTGCGGGCAGTCAATACCAAGAAAAGGATGAGAGGTGATGGATGATTTGTGACTGTGACGTGCACTCAGATTGATTTCAGAGAAGAAGAATAAAAGGTTAAAAAGAGAAAAGCGCGCGTGGCAGATAAAACCATTCTCCATTTTCGCAAAGTGTTTGCGATTTGTGTCTAAAGCTGAAAATCTAGAATTAAACTCTGCATCCAAAGACGCATGTAAAAACATTGTTCATGGACACACTGACGCACATACTTGTGATGAATTGAATTTCACTGGAGCTCGTCCCACTTGTGTGTGCATGTATGTGTGTATGTTATTATATGATTTGGTTTTTGGAAGCAGGATAATCCTCAAAACCCTTGGTAATCTGGGTAAATTTTAGATTACTCTGTATCAACAGAGATCAAAATAGGCTTCATTCCTCTCTCAAATCTTCCGGGGTGCAGCTATCTAAGTTGGTGGTTGAACGATTGTGGACAAAACGCAGCTCTCTGTGGCGAACAGGTGCATGTGCGGAGTGCCGGTACAAGACCATTTGTATACTGTGTTTTGTATTACTATTATTTTTCCCTGATAAAAAGATGTTGAGGATGATTTCATGGCTCAAAATTGCTACTGAAGATTAAATTGCTTTAATAAACATTTTATAGTCTTTTTTTTTTTTTTTTTTAAATAGATATTTGATGAAATTTGTATATTGATATGCCGTTTACTTATGCATCCACTTACTTTATGTACCAATTTATTCTTATAAATGACTATATACAACAAAATATGAATGAGATTTATCATGTGCGACCGTTATAGACGTTGAACTAACAGAACAAGAGCACTCGGCTTTCAAGGAGGTCCCTGAGCAAAACTACAGGACCTTTGTGTTACAAACAAGAAAACAATACATCAGAACTAAATAAAGAAAACATAAGAAAAAAACAACTTGAACTTTTACAAAGAAAAAGTAAAAAATATATATGTGGACAAGATTGGTGTTTGGCCTCCAAGCTTCCAAGTCCTTCAGTCGTATAAAAACAAAAAGCTAATATCCATAATAAAAAGATATTGGAAGGTCTATCCTTGCTTTTCATGGGACTTTTATATTCATGAAATGTCTGGCAAGGCTGCACTTTAGGTCACATCATATTGTTTATATATAGATATGTAGTGTAAACAAGGTGGCGGAGGATGGGGAGGATTCTGGGCTTCTGGAACATCTGTGATGGGAGGTGTCTTATCTTTCAGTAGCACCCAATCAAGGTTGCAGAATGTTTCCCTCTCAAAAATAGTACTGGAATATTGTGTACATTCAGTAATAACTGTGACATGTGGAAATGTTATTCCATATATTTATTTGAAAACATTTTCATCCCCCCCCAAAAAACTATTTTGAACTCTAAAACTACAAGCATGTGAATTTATTTGGAGACATTCATTTTTTAAACTTTCTTACATTACAATAGAATATATGAACACAAAATTATATTTATTTCAGACTTTGTTTTTGTGCAAGTTACTCAATCATTTTAGCCCAACAGGCCTCTGAAAGTATTCAAATAAGTGATTCTGCAAATGAAAAATTCCCCTTTGGCTCATTGTTTACACCTTGTAGACGTAAGCAACCCGTGAGTGGGGGCTGCTCATAGATTTCACTTTGTTTTAGGGGGGTCATAAGATGGAGAGCTTGGGAATCGTTGCCTTAAACTACTCTGGATACAACACATGAGCAGCAACAGGGCAAATATAGCTTTGCAGCTTAGGAGGTAATGCTGTTGTCTGGTAGATTCCTACTCTTATTGTGTTTTTTCCCACACGCTGATCAAACTGTTTTATAGACGTCCCTGTCCCTGACTTACAGTTTTCATCTGTCATCTGAAAGGTCTATTGTACGTTTAATCCACTGACAAAATCCATCCACTGCTCTGCTTCAATCCTGGATTTTGCAATAGGGATATTTTTATCAAACAAACCCTCTTTTATATTTTGCATTTTGAGGCTTATTGTCTTATACATTTTTAAATGAAAATGTACTATAAATGTGTTGTAATCTTTTGTATTTGTTTCTTCGGGTGCCCAGTTTTGTGCAAAACACAATATGATTCAGCTTATCTCAAAAGGCAGCAAAAAAAAAAATGTCCGACGTGGACACACACAAAATGTATGTCTGCCTATAGAAGATAAAATAAATCCTGAAAACTGGCTGACATGAGGGAGAAAGATACATGCTTTGTGACAATGGCTCGTGACCCCATTCATGGACTCTGAGTGGGCCTTGTGGCATCACACAGAAGGCAATAGGAGTTAAGTTTTCTCTGACTCTTGGTGCAGAGGAGTCAAGTCACTACATAAAACATTGTGAATTTGTAAAGCCACCGTCTCATGGGAAAGGCTCTGGGCCTCTAATTTCTCTTCCTTGTACCTCTGACTTTTGCTTTATTTTTTAACGACACTACACAGCTGTCATGGGAATTTAAAGACTCCAGGGGAAACACATTTTTTATGAGCAATAGGAAACTGAAGGCTTCCCTTCCTTTGAGCTTCCTAAAGCAAGATTAAAGACGGCAATAAATGATACATGTTTTATGCACAGAATTTTATTCTAATATCTGCATGGTAGCACTGTACCTATGTAGGCCAATAAAGAAACGCAGTCTTGTGATACACATTATGACTGTGTCTAGTAACTAAATAAGGTTTTTTATTGCTCAAATAAATATATTCTAATAATTATGACATTATTAATCAATGTATCCCCATGTGTTGGACACAAAATGGAAATATTAGGTCGATGTAAATGCTGAAAACATCTATGTTTTTATGAAGTGAAAACTTTGAGTGCCCTTACTTCATAGACTTCATACTTGAGCTATGTAGCTTGTTATGTAATTTTACGTTAGAGAAATAATTTTCTTTTTAAATGTATTCCGCCCTCACAAGTGGCTGAAAAAACTAAACAATTAGACAAAATACATTTAATCTAAGGCAGTATGTAAGTAATTTACTGTATATTCTGCACTAATGAGAAATTCTATCTTTTTAATGACATTTTGGATTATAAAAATATCAGCAAATGACAAGAAAGATTTCTCTTTACTGTTTTATATTTTTTTTGGGTGTTCTATGCCTTCATTAATGACTTGACAGTAGAGACCCGAGAGGAAACAAGGGGAAAGAAATGGGGAAGCGACATACAACAAAAGTCCCCAGTTGGATTAGAACTGGATATTTTGTGTTCATGGTTGGTGCCTTCACCTCTAGTCGCCCAAGGGTGCCCCAGGTTTTTTATACAGTGTTGTACACTTGATTTATATTTATCTTGTTGACTGATACAGTAAAGTCAGAGATCCGCTCACGGGCATGTAACATGTTCTTGTTATGAATCTGTTCTCATGTCGCAGATCAATACACCGATAGTGTAGGATAAAGAAATAGAAAGGAGAGCGTACTTGGGTCTGACAAGATGGCATCTGTCTTGGGTACAAACTGGTCACAGCGTAGTCCATGGTAGCCCTCCTTACACCTGTGAGAGAGAGAGACAGAGAGAGATAAAGAGCAAGATTAGAAGTAAGACAAACCAGGCAATAAGTACCAAAGTACAGCATGAGCTACCAGCTGAAGAGACTTTCAGATAAGGAAAGTTAAGAAGAGGAAACATAGCGTGAAGACTGAATGGAGGGTAAAAAGTGCTCGCAGAGGACTGAGGTGGTAGAGGGAGATACAAAGAAACTGCCGAGGGGGGTGGGGTGAGAAGAAAGAGAAAGGAAGGAGAAGATAGTTGGGCAGGACTAAGCAGCGCCTGCAGCTTCACTGATAGCACATGACTGACAGGAATGCCAGGTCCCAGTGGAAGAAACGGGGTACTGGGATGGAGAGTACTTGGCGTGATGCAGACGACTGAAGATCTACAGTGGAAGAGAAGCTGCCATAGTTGGAACGCTCATATAAACAACGTCTTGGCACGGTCCATATATTTGCTTTCATCATCAGCTAAATATCCCTACACTGTTGATGATGGCAGATCCCTCAGCAATTGTCATAAATATATCCACCGGAATTATGACATCTGAAGTTTGGCTGTGTATGTTGCAATATCTCAGCAATACCCTCATCGCTATAAATTATTATACGTGTATAATTCTTGTTAATGACTGGGGATTTTTTCTTTACCAATCCTGTGCTGGCGTGAATGTATTAAAGAATGAAAAAAGACAAAAAAAAAAAGAACACTAGAAAAACATACTTGTACCGTCAGAATAAAAGATTTTTTTGTACAAAAACTTTCACAAAAAAAAATGAAGAAATATAAAGTTTGGACTTGCTCCTCTGCACTTAGCCCTAGTTTGGCACACTCCTCAACAGTTTTTGTCTCTTTTGTTAGGCATTTTTTATTCCTATCTTCAATAGTGGCCATACTGTGAGCACATTCAGTGGGCTGATCCATCCCTCTGCTCTTTCACGGCTTAGGGGAGACAATTGGGGGATTTGCTTTGATGTGTCTGTTTCAACATAAACTTGTTCATGAGTGAGCGACATGTCAGAGTTGTCTATATTTTCTCCATTCCAACAGTTGATGACATACTGTAGGTAAACCGCGGGGATTTACGCACACACATTATCCGTCAATATCTGTCCACCGCATTTCCACCCGTGTCACCCATTCACAGTATAATGTATTGGATGAGTGACAGGCAGAAGTGGACCATTCGGTCTCACTCAGCTCGGCTCGACCTGAGAGCCTGAAAAGAAACATCACTGCCAACAACAACTGAGCCATGTAAAACCAACTGAGCAGCAGTGGAGATCACAAGTTGTTGGTTAAGGCTGAGATAAGAGTGAGAACTGTGATAGACTGTCATCTTTCTTTGTTTTCATATCTCAAGCTGCAGCTTCCATTTGGTCAGCGTCTCTCAGCGCAATGTGTGCCGTTTCTTATCCCTCCTGTTTTTTGCTATAATGCAGTATGGAACTGCACAATTGATGAAAATAAATAGGACACAGTACGGTATATGGTCCTCTCATTCCACGCTGGCTCAATGCTGATGGTAGTGCTAATGCCCTGCATCTGCTTTTTCACTGGGTGTCCATTTTTTTTTTAGTTTGCAGCCTGTTAGGTGATTTCGTAGCTCCAAAAGGAAAATGCTCTTGCCATGGTAGGTCGAGTGTTGTGTAAATTAAGTGGCACGGTGCAATTTTGGTACTTGTTTGGCATAAAATTGCACTTGCATTTCCTCCAACAGAGACCACACCTTAGCACAAGATTCAAAAATGATTCGATTCGGTTTAAACTGCTTTGACTGAATTTTTGGCCACTTGAAAGCAGAGGAAACCATCTGTGACCACAACACAGGAATATTATCATCTTTTAGGTTTATATGGCAAACTTGTTAGCAAACAGTTGCCTATATACACATCCAGCAGACATAGAGCAACATTATCATTATCTGGAGTCGTGTTCCTGGCCATTTGGAGAATGTAAATCTGATATTCGTTGTAATTCTAGCTTTGTTTTGCTCTCTACCCGTGGGCAATTTGAGTGGAGATGAGGCTGGAAACCATCCCCCTTGTTAGCAAAATGGCCATACTGCATGCCCCTTGTTAACCCGCCATTCAGAGGGGTTGTTTCGTTGAATATGTTAGTTTATTGGTAAAGCCAAGGCGCTGTCCGTGGTGCTGAAGTAGCAGACAGATTTGTAATCGGGACTTTTTCTCTAGTGTCGCCTTTTTCTGGGGGGGAAAAAATAGACAGAAAACAAAAGTGTGGAAAGTGAACCAAAACAGTAAAGTCGCGTGGCAGAAAACCAAAAGAATGAGCTGAAAGACATTGCAGTTCTTCGTACAGCTGAGGGGAACTGCAGAGTCGGATGACGCCTTCCCTTCCCATCTCACACAACACTCATATATAGCCGCTTTAAAAGAATAGAATGATGCAGAAAACATTTTAAATCATGGGTAAGCGAAAAAGTGAGTTTGTAAAGCTTTTCAAATCTCAATGCCGTTTCATGGTGATAACACCTAACAAAGCTGCAGGGCGTGATCGTTGAAACCATCGTTTTGTGTTTTGTGGCAGTAAAAATCACCCTAACTGTACCTTTAAACAGTGGGAATCATTACTATTCAAGTGATGTGTGAAAAATCCCCTCGAAATAAACCCTTTAAATCTTACACCTCAAACACTTTGTGTCATTTAATTTCCAAAGTAATAAGCAAAACACACAAAAAGCTCTATAGTTCTCTGCTCAGGCAAGCAAAGGAGGGGATAAGAGCTTGATTCTCTCCCGTCATTGTCTCTCCCACAGCCAGACTTCTACCTCTTAATCAGCCTGAAAAAGATGACAAATGCAACATCCTGGTATTCTCTAAACTCTCTCAACTCTTTTGTCACGCACATACAAACAAATACACAAGATTATGTTGCTTTGTAGAGAATTTAACAGAGCTACTAAGAAACCAATATAACAATATTTTTGGTCTGACTATTGCAGCTTACTGGAAATATTTTGGGAAATGCTCCTTATATACCGTAGATATGACAACCATGAATTTGAAAGATTCATTGTTGGCAAAACTTATGTTATTGTGATGTAGTTGATAGTTGTATTCATACAGTATATTGCCCAGCTCTTGATCACGGTGAGCCAAGACTGATTAATGAATAATTTGCACAACACAGTATAATACAATAAAATATGTCTGTGCAGAATAGAATCAGTTGCATTCTTATAGTCATTGTTCATAATGCACGCAGTAAGCATCTTGCAAAAAAATATGCAAAAGCCAAGACGATTTAAGTGATCTAAAATAAACAATATGAATAATAGCCATTTAAAAATCATCATTAATTACCAGAGAGATAAATTAGACCGAACATTTTATCGTGAAATGGAATATACAAAGGCACATGTCATATGATGCGTAATGTACCAATCCAAAGATATTACATTAATTACCAGATAAAAACTGTTTATGTATGGAAGAAAGGAATAGTGGGATTTAAAACAAGAGTATGCAAGGAGAAGCTGGAGTTTTCACACATATGTTCATTCATCTACCATCCAATGTAAACCTTTGGTTAGTTGTCAAATCACAGGATTTGAAACAGGAAACATTACTGATGCTTTCTGGACGGCCAGATATGAACTTTGGGAATCCCTATGTTCTAAAAAAAAAAAAGGATTCCTTGATTTGGTATTGAACACAAGCACTGTCCCTTTTTTTTGTCAGCGTGCCAATCAGATTCAAACAGCCAATCGTGTACCGTAAAAATTACGGGAGGAGCACAAGACAACCTCTCAGATTCCAAGGGTAAATTGTCCATCCCCTCCCATTGCTCGGCTCTGTCGCCCTGCATCACACCTTCTATCCCTGGGTGTGAGCGAAGACGCCTTGTTAGTATTCTGAATCACGAACCCAAAGGCAAAATGCCTGTCTGGCTATCTGTTTACGTCTGGGCTTGTTTTCCGTTTGTCTATATCTCCATCTCTCCCCTCCTACCCGCCTTTGCAGCACTGTGAAACAAGCTCAGCAGTCCCTCAATAAGATACAAACAATGCTTTGTAAATGTGTTTGTGTGAACATGGTGTTGAAAGGATGATAAACAATGTGAGATAATGACGCACTTTGAGTATGCGTTTGGGTGTGTATCTTCCAATGAGGGAAATGGTGGAACAAGAGCTTGCATTTGATGTATGTGTGTATCGGTTTGTTTCTTTGAGAGTTCCCTCACTGCAGGGAAACCAGATGTGTGTGAGGATCGGGGCACATGCGACAGCTTTCTCGAGGGTGTGTGTTTACATCCTGCAGCCGCGGTTTTGTATGAGCAGCAGCTATAGACTTGGAGCATGTTTACCCCTACTGCTTCAGAGCTGTCTGTGACTACCCAGCTGCCTTTAACACATGTTCAAGTCACAGAGAAAAACACACCTCTGATGTCTGGAGGATGACGAAGGGGTGGGGAGCACTGCCGCATAACTAATCACCACCCTGCCTGTTAATTAGCGAGAAGAAAAATGGAGGATACTTTGAGTGCAAGGGGAGGGTAAAGATTTTCAAGGAGGAGAGAAGGGCTGGGAATGTGATCAAGTCAACCAAACTTTTCATTTAATCTCTAACGCCCATGCATATTAGCTTCCACATGTTCTATAAAAAAAACTCAATCCATATGAGCTATTACTGCGGAGGCAGAGGTTAAGTGCCATAGTGTGCACAGTGAGAATTGCTTCCAGAGTGTTGAGCACTCATTGACTAGATCAACTCAGGCTTGTAACTTACTCTTGAATGCACACATGTGGGATTTGATAGTTTTTTTTTTTATCAAGGTACGATTGTGAGATGCAGAACTCAAAAGAAGATTAATCCCTCACTTTTATCAGCAGCCGTTGACAACCAGTTGCAATGACATGGACAATTCTGTCTGTTTATGGTGATATGGAGCGGTCAAAGTCGAGCCATTTAAGCAGAAGTTTCAAAGTTTATTTTTGACCTTGGAAACCGCAGTTCCAGTTTCAGCTTTTGTGCAACAGCTTGACATTTTGAGAAACGCACTTCTCCGCTGCGTCTGTAAGATAAATACTGTATTAATGTTAGCTTAGCCTAGCGTAAAGATTGGAATCGCGGGAAACTGTGCCCAGCCAAGAAATAGTCGCACACATACAACCCGGCATTGAGCTGCCAAAACATGTAGCTGTTTTACTTTTAGGTTTTTGTATAAATCAAACAAACAAGGTATAACATGTTAGTCAGCTTTTATGCAGAGGGGCTGTTATGCAGATTGTGTTACCTTTGGACAGAGCCAGGCAAGCTGTTTCCCAGTGTTTCAAGCCTTTATGCTAAACTAAGATAACTAGCTCCTGGCTGTAGCTTCATATCTACTGCATAGACATTACAGTGGTATCAATCTTCTCATCTAACTCTTTGCAAGAAAGCAAATAAGCCTATTTCTCAAAATGTAGAAACTATTCCTGTAAGGACTAAACATCCATACTGATGTAAAAGCTGAGGTTCAAAGTGCATTCTTGACCTTAGAAATTGTTCTCTAACAAAATGGATATTTAAATATTTACAATCCACGACAACCGCATCTGTTGATGAAGATCACGCGATAAATCCAAAAGCATCTAACAAAGAGATAAAAAGGTCATAATTAAACTGCTTTGTCTTCGTGTTATATATGTAAACTTTTGAAGGGTAAAGAAATAAACATACTGCTTAACTCACGTTTTTCTCTCTATTTTCTTTTCTATTCCAATAGGACATGCATTAATATTTCAATAAAACACATAACAAAGTACGTATACTGTATGCACATACACATCTTTACATGTTATCTATTAAATACGACAAATTGTTGTTTTTACGGTGTCTATATTCCGAGCTACAATTAGCTGAAATCAATTATTCTCATTGAAGAAATTAAATTGAAATTGTTTTAAAAAGGAGTCGTGTAGCTGTGTAGAAAAAGTCCATCTTTGATTAGAACATTATTGTTATGCAACTGTAAAAAGGAAGCGGTGAGCACAGTCACAGCCTGACTCATTATGAGAAGCTTTCCAACAGCATGTCTTGATTTATCTGGGCTATATGTCTGGGCGTTAAAGCTGGCTAACCCTGAACTGCAGGAAATTGCTATCAACAGCTTGTTAGCTCTGCTTGCCAAAATGTAAAAAATACTTTTTTATCCTGGCAAAAAAACTCCTGACCTAGAAATACTACTAAACCTATGAGGAACAGACACTGCACGCTACTTAAACTTAGCACTTGATGTCATTTTCACACACGATGATTGGGAGTTAACAGAAAGTACCTAAAAATAATTTTAAACACAGATAATGTTGGACTGAATCCATTTTCCCTTAATTACCTGACTTCTTGGAAATGACTTTCTTCAGTCTCACTATCAAAGGCAATCATTATTTGGCAGCAGGGGTTCTTGCCACACTCAATAGACACATTCATCACACTGCACCAAGTCTTTTGACTCACTGCCACATCTCATATTGCAAACCAACTGGTGCAGTTGATGATGTTAAGTATTACTGAATTGGGCGTTACCCCTAATTTCCATAACTTGACCTACAAGTCATGTATAATAAAATCAAGATTTGCATATGCATGGGAAGCACAGATGCAATATGGTATAATGTTAATTGCTAAATATTTAAATGAATTATTTAGGGTCCATTCACTGCGTGGGAATGGTGAATACTGTGGTATTTTAATTTGCTCATTTTTGAGATAGCACCTGCTGCAGTCCATGATCTCCTCCTATTTTTCTCAAGTGTATAAATACAGCATAGGAGGAGGCTGAGGGCACACAGTTGATTTAAGCTGCATTCTACCGCAGCCTAATTTTTACCACTGGGAAGGTCGGGATGTCTAACTAAAATCCATTTTTTATGAGCAGAAAAAAAGCAGACCTCCAGTGATCTAATTTATTTTTATAATAAGAAACACGCACATAAACATATCACACCCATCGCACATACACACACATGCATGCGTTTACTCCCATACAGCCATCTCTGCTTCACTCTCAATATCAAAGTCTAATCAGTGGCTGACACTTCTCTCATTGTTATTGATGGGGTACGAGGGAAGAATAGGCTATGAGTTGGCTGCAATCTGCCCAGATTGTTCTATGGTAAAGAATCATGATACAAGGCCAAAATACCTCCAATAAAGACGGTCTTCTGCCGTTATCGCATACGCCATACATATCTCGATCTGTCTTTTGCAGCAGTGCAGCGGGGAAGGTGCGGCCCGACATGATTTATACCTTGAGTGAATGTGATGGATGTCTATTACTGCGTGAGAGCTGTTTACATACAAGAGTGATATGCGGCTGCCAGGATGTGACTGTGTTCAAAACTTTAATGCTACACCGGGAAGAGGCCGGAAAGAGGTAAAGCTAGAAGGAGGGCTGTCACCGAGCGACTTCTCTTTCTATGAAAATAACTGAGAACGTGTGGATACAAACATAGCAGTTAAATAATTGGCATCATAAATGTAGATAAGACTTAATTACTTTCATGACCAAACAGAGCATTAATAAAGCCACTTAATTTGCTGGGGACATGAAAAGCATGCTGTATGATATATATAGCGCTATAATACTGTGATTAAAATCTAGATTGTCAGTCAAGCAACTGTTTGTCTCAGATATTGCGCATGCTAACTCAACTGCAGTTAATTGGAGCTTCATTAGGGTTGTGACAAATGAGCCACTTTACTGTTATAGTAAATATATAGTGAATAAAGTTAAGTAAGGTTATACTGTCCTCATTTCTTTTCTAAGGTTTCACAGCTTTTTGGATCTCATCCCGAGAACATTATGCTGGTGAATAGTGTTTACAGTATATTACATTTTCTTGAGCTGCACCCTGGCATAATGGCTGCTGCAATCTCCCTATTTTGCTGCAGGGATCATTACATTTTCATCAGCTAAGACAGTAAACAAGGCTGCTGCAGCCATTTCATTCATCAAGATAAACATGCACTTACACAGTCCCACTATCGAATGTCATTTGAACTAACTAGCAAAATAAATACAATATTTCAATAGGCGCATGGCACACAAGAGCAACACAGCACACGCTGTTCTGGTCTGGTGTGCCCTATCTACAATGCTCCAAGTACTCATTAAGCTCTTGGAGGATGAAGACGTCCCGGCTTGTTTGCCTTGCACATCAGCTGTGCTGAATGTGAAGCTGGTAGCACGCAGGAGTGCACACTACATCATGACGGTGCTCCCAAGCTGCGAGTCTGTAACAGGTGCTGTTTCAAAGGACTAGAGATAACAGAGGGGAAAGAAAAGGGTGAGAGGAGACGGACACAGTGAGAGAGGGGTTGGGGGTGGTGGGGTGGGGGGGATGGGGAATGCTGCTGAAGGGAATGTATTCCTCTTCATCTTCAGAGATTTCTTTTCGCTTTCTTTTTCCGGATGTGTGTATGTGCGTGCACGAGTGCAATCGCAAAAATATACGGGCAGACTGGGAAGTTCTATTCTGTTTTGAAGAGAATAATACTTTAAGCTACGCTCTTGAAAAAAAAAAAGGATGACTTTTTACCAGCAGTCCGTACAGGTTAAATATTCATAAGATTTGCACTTCCAACGCTGAATAATACTAGACATCTGCATTGTGTACTATTAACCCCTGCAAGTAACCTTATGCCCCCCCCCCCCCACACATCTAGTGTTTAATAATTTAGAAATGCGCTGCTGGAGGACGTCCATAATGGACTAAAAGAAAACAAACAAAAACAGTAGATTGTCTTTGCTGTTTGGAACAAAATACATTTCCCCATTGTGTTGCTATCTGTAAATATAGGCACAGAGTAAGTTTAACACCTCTCATTAGAGGAGATAACTTTACCATCAATCTGCGGTGTGCGTGTGTGGGGATCATCTGGTGTGTTTGCAGAAGACTTGCTAAACATCATCAATTAACATAACGTGGATCTTGTAAGAGGTGTCATGGCAAAATAATCAACCGCTCATATTCCACAGAGTGAGAGCCACGCAGATAACCACCTATCACTGCAGCTGTGTTGTTATTTACTCCATGTTTTCTGTTCAATGTTTTATCAGTCATGCCCCGTGGCTATGAGTAATATTTGCAGGTGCTACCGTAAATACATGAATCCTTAAATAGCAAATTTACTTTTAGATTCCCACATTTTAGCTGTAATCACAAATCAAAGAAATTATTCAAACCAGTTGTTATACAGTCTATAGTTACGCTGAACGAAAAATACAAAAAAAAAACTGAGAAAATTCTTGATGAATTGAAGTAAACATCCATTTACAAACTCTCACACAACTCATGCAGTATAATCTAAATCCCAATTATCCAGTCGTATGCTCACTACTTGATTATGCATTTTTGCTAAAACCTTACTATTCAAAACATTAACGCATAAACAGTCTCAAGCTTAAGCAGGCGCGCTACTCATCCATGCGAGCCTGAAGTGTATTCAATTTTACGATTTCTTTGGGAAGTTGTGAGTTGTGTGAGAGTTTGCAAACTGATGTTTTGATATAGTTTTACTGTTGTTAAATGCGGCCCATTTACTTAAATTCTTCAAAACCGTTTGTTTTGAGTTTGATTTTGTCCACCACGGAAGCATGCAAGAAAAACAACATTTTTTCTTCATGAATTCCAGATCATCCTGGCAATCTTAAAGCTTATGAGAGCCATCAAAACAATATCTTCCTAAATCACCAGAGACATTTCTGTGACTTTTATTATTCATTAGAGCTCTCCTCCTTTTTTTAAGTGACTACCAGTACCAAACAGGGACAACACAGACTGTTGGCTGCCTCTACTATGATGTAATACATAAAGAATTTAGAAAGTGGTGTTTGAACTGTACCTTGAGAGATGATAGTATGAGTATTAAACTGTAACAAAGAAAGATGGCAAGAGAGTGGGGGAAAGAAAACCCTCAAGAGCCCCTGCTTGTCAAGGAGGTGTTTAAAAGCTTATCTTCTTTGATATCATCTACATGCCCCTTTAGGAATGATGTCAATGAGAAAGTAACTACGTTAAACTGTGTTGTTCGGAACCCTGACTATAGACAATAGAAAATACAGCCCTGATTTAAGTCATTACTTGTAAGTGATTGACTTTACGTGTGTTTTGCCAGTTTGATTAGACGAGTTGAGCTCGAGAGCTGAGCGATGGTGACGTGAATACTTCCCAGTGTTGATGGGTAAGCGAAGATGTAACGTCACCATCTTGTCCGCGCACATTGTATAAAGGGTGGCTCGTGTGCTTGAGTAATGCACTTGCATGTTTTACGCGGAGGAAACATGATTTGAGTGCATTTAATGCGTCTTGAATGGATTTTAAAAAAAGGCGTGGTACCTTACAGAGCTGAACGAGAACATGTGCCTTTAAATATGTATAGGTGGCATACGAGCGGAGAACTCTGCAACTATATATATATATATATATATATATATGAAATCCTTTTAGAAAGTAATGTGTACAAAGCAAAAAAACCCCAAAAAAAACACTTTGTCCTTTGTATAAGCACGTAATAGTGCTTAATATTTGCTTATAAAATCTCTGCCACCGTAACAGCCTTTATTAATCTCCATTTCCCAGAATTTTCTTTTAATATGAACAATAATGGTGCCGTGGACCAATAACTGAGAAGAAATGACTTTATCTAAACAAAGGCTTCGGTTTGTAAATAAGCACAGCATTAAATGCAGACTACTCGTGAATATCATAATGTTTGCTGGAGACTAGCAATTTAGTCTTAAAGGGGAAGGCTTTGCCATTTAAACATGATTATACTGTGATTATAGGATGAGAGACTCTCTGGTAACACTGTCATTATCCGTCTCCTTAGGAGCAAAAACATCAACCTCCGGCATGTTACCTTGTTTTAGAGTTTACCTTTGCTTTATATAAGACTCACAGTAGCCCGTGGCTGCTTCATCTATCTTATCCGTCTTCCCACAACTATAAGCGCTGCCTCTCTGTTTTCCATCTGTGTAAATTACAGTAAATGTCTTTGGGTTTCGTGCTGTTGGTTGGACAAAATGAGAAACTGCGGTGGGCAAGGAAGGAGTCAGTCATATCCCAATGTGGTAAATGTAAAATCACATACTGTATACACTCCTTGGAGCCACATGGGTTGACTGAGGCGGTAGATTTGAGTCCATTTTCGTAACTTGTGCTTGTATTGTATTTATAATATTGTACTCATATCAGGTTTATGGTATCTTAAGGAAATATCTACTCTGTTGTTCTCATTAATTGACTCATAATGTAAATGTCTATATATAAATACATATATACACACACACACACACACACACTCCACATATATACACACACACACCACATATATACACACACACACACACACACACACACACAAAACTAGTATACTCATATACCACACACACACACACACACACACACACACACACACACACACACACAC
>CALSCE010000091.1:13658027-13859225 GCA_943593645.1 Bovichtus variegatus | reverse complement strand
CACGCACCGATTGTACGACACAGTCAAGGCCGAGCTTTGTCTGTAGATGAACCGTCTTAATGCCAAACCATGTGATTAAACTCGAGTATCAGCTGTAAAAGATGGATTATGGTCGTCCATACCTGCTCTCACCCTGAGGCACAATGTAATAAGGTGAGTGTGTGCTAGAGGAGAGGGGGCACGTCTTTAAGTGACTGGCTGCACACTGCTACTGTGCCTCTTGTGTGTCGAATATGGTATGTTTACTCCTGCAAGCTGCCTACAAGTGAGAGGTTTAAAGCAGTGTGCTCTGATAGGGACGACTGGAACAGTTTACACTGCTCTCTAACAGAACCCAAACAAGAGTCTGGGGGAAAAAAGAGATTGCTCCCATTGTGATCAATCTGACTGCCTTAGCCAACCAGCCTTGAATAGATGGTCATATTTCTTTACCCTGCAGGCAGACGTCGCCACGCAATACACCGTCAAACACAATGAATGACATCTTAGCCCAGCTTAAAATCAAATTGTGCATATTGTGCCCGGTGTCTTTATAATTACGTCTATACAATATCTGCCAGTGTAACACTGACTGAATGCATCCTAAATGCTTCCAATCATAAGTGGGTGTAAGTACAGAACACACTGTTTATAAGAACCGGATTGTGTTAGTTTGGGTATTACACCTGTGCTTGCTAAAGCTCATACTGATGGGTACAAATGGAAAACGCTGTCAATCTCAAAATGATTGATTGCTGTGACCATATAGTGAGAGCTGTGGTTATCACAAAGTGAGACATTTCGGGGGCGTCGGAGATGCTATAAGAGCCTGGGCAAGGAGAACATCACAGTTCGAAACAGCCGCACGGATGTATAAGAGAAACGAGGAAAACCTGGATTTGTATGTTTTAACCTATTAAAGAGCAACTGTATATTTTACATTGTAACATAACCGCTGAGAATTCTGAGTGGCCTTGTAGTAGGTGTTCATTCAATATCCTTATTTGTTTCATGTATCCTATGCACATTTCATTGAAAAATGTCTCTTATTTATCAATGATTTTCCAAAGCATACCACAGCTCCGTATGTATATTAACTGCCTTTAAGAAGCCATTCATTTTATTACATGCAAGTATGACCCTGCAATTAAGCAACATCACTGTAGAAACACTGTTGACAAATACTACACAAGACAAAAAACAAAACAAAGAAACACGGCATACTCCCAATTCCCTACTTGAACAACTTGAATATGCTAACCATTTTGTCAATTTTCTCAATTTGCTTGCCAGAAAATCCTGCTGTGAGCCCTTTAGCATTTCATATCGTATTTATAATACCAGATCCCCCTGAAATGGTTTATAGCTATAATATTAACTGATATGCAGTCAAACAGTCAATATTGCCCACGATATACGCAGGCCACTACATTGACACAGCACAAATCTGAGCCCTGAGATCCCGCTGGAACACAAAACAAATAAAGTCCTTAGGCAATGAGAAAACAAAATCCCCCCCTAAAAGATTTAAGGAATGGATTTCACATTTAGAAATGAAAAATGAGGCAGCAGAACAAACTTATTGCTGCGATGTTAATTGGAAGAGAATGGAGCTGGAGAAATAACCTCACAGTCTCTGTGCAGATGTCCATATAGATTTTTCTGTGTGCACAGTGATCTATATTTACAATACGCTCTGTAAATACTCCAATATTTTATGATTTACCTATCAGTGAGTTTTTCATGTGGGTAAAAGGCCATTTTTTTAACTCGTGGGCTGTTGTGAATTGGTATTGATTAAATTCTAATTCAGTTCCCCTCGTTTCGCTGTTATGGCCAGCAGAGATGTACCGCCTGTCCAAGCAAATGTAGCTCGAGTACTGAAACAGATGACCTCTGTTGCTTTAATTACCCTTGATTTCATGCAGCTCTGTCAGCGTGGTCTTTCCGACTTGCTGGACTATATTATATACATTCATTAGTTGAGAAATGTTACATTTACCTTCGAAAAAACGTCTTTAGTAGAAATAGTACAAATGGCTATGCTACAAATGGAAAGGCTACAAATGACCGCGCTCAGCAGACGTTTCACACTTCCAGTTAAATTACAACATTTAAAAAAAAAGGAATGCAAAATGCTACAAAGCCATCAAGATGGTTCTCTCCTCTTTTGCTTCGCTGCCCAAAAGCGCAAACAAACTAAACCCAAATCATACACCTGTCTGAGGTAAGCAGAACTGTGCCGTCTTCAGCGGATACCCTTCCGTGTTTAGCCTTAGGTTACACAGTACGTCTATCCGTGTCACACTTTAGAATCACAGCTAAAAGGATGAACATGAAAGTGATGGGCAAAAGAAATAAAAATGAAGGGTGGGGGAGTCTGGGAATTATAGGACGGGAGTGCATCAATGTCAGTCAAGCTCCATCCCCAATGATGGCGGCTAATTAGATTTTGCCATGCTCAACAAATCATGCTGATAGGGAGAAACATTTTTGCTACTCAATAGCCAGCTGACATGCACTGATAGCATTGTCAACAGAGTCAGCTGTTCTCTCTGTGAACATGGTTCGAGCGGAGAATTATGGGTTGATATTACACATGCACGGTATGTTTTACATGCAGTGATAGGTACTGAGGAGGAGAACATTTGCTATAATAAGAAATGGATGAATGAAGGAATGAACAAATGACCTCAAAATAAACGTTACAAATAAATGTAGGGAAATCCAGACATTTATAATAGTCACCATGTATTGAACAAGTATGGCACAATATTGAGAAGAGTTATGATCTACTGTATAGAGGCAATTATTACACATTTGCCTATTTTTAGATTCCAATTAAAGTCTTGATCTTATAGATTTTCATGGAATCAAACTCAATTTAGCAACAGGTGGCGGTGGAGTCTTCTATTCCCGCTGTGGATTCAGATTGCCGACCTACCTACGAGGGATTCACCAGAGATTTGATGCAGCATGGAATCAAGTGCAATTTGATCTCATTGATGGCAGCCTCAGGGTTTACTGTCCAGCCATTTACCAACGTGTCAGAGCTGTATTCAGTTTTACATTGAAATTGCTCAATGGCGAAACACGGGGTGGCTTTCATTGTGCTGCAGCCAAAAAAAACAAAAAAAAAAACACAATGTATTCGTCACTGCGGTTAGCGTTAACCTTGATCGTTCATCAAAAATGCATCTACAAAAACAAGACGCGGCCATGTTTGTCTTTGTTTCATCAGTGGATCAGCCACAGTGAGCCGTTAGATGAAGAGCTGCAAGGGACAACACCTCCAACTTTTCAGCGACGTAAACACACTTACTGTGTGTGCAGCATGAAATCAGATCGTGATTGCAATTGTTTTTGACAAACTTCTTTATTAACACAACCTAAATGTGTCCGGCTGTATTGTGATCAGATACATCAGTTGCTCTTCTGTTTTTTTTTTTTTTTTTGACAAAAAGCAGCAGCTCAAGGAGTGTTTCAACCAGGACTGAAATCTAAAACAACAACTTTAATTACTGTAGTTGCCATGCTAGAAATTATAGGGCTTTCTTATTGACATGTATGTGGTTGATGTGGGTCGGTGACATTCCGTAATATGTTATTTGACAGCTTCACTAGGCTGAAAACAAAACTTCAAATGCAGCAGAATTACAGTGCAAAGGTTGCACAATATGCACAATGCTTCCCCTAATTATCTGCTTTTCAGTGTAGTCAGTGAACTCCTGGTTTGATTGCTGCGCCTTCCTGAATGTCAGAAAACGACACCCACATAAAAAGAAATTATTTAGCATCTTGTGCAGCAGCAAATATAGAAGTACACATAAATGAATTATTTAGGGGAAAAAGGGATATGGAAATGTATTTTGATAGAATCTATCCATCTCTATCTAATCTCTCTCTTCATTCCCATCCTCACCAATCCCATCCGTGTTTGACCTTCATTCTACGGACAGTGTTTTGAATGTTTTAAAAAGGGGAATTTTGTTAAAAATGAGTTCTAAAGCCCATTGTAATTTGTCATGTTGGATGCACCACATGCTGTTGCTAACAGCCTCTATTACAGTCTTCCAACCAATCACTAGCGCTGCATTGTGGAGTGGTTTAAAATCTTCAATTGTAGTCGTCTTGGCATAGACTGACTTCTCATTTGGAATCCAAGATGCAGCAATTCACAGCAGATACTTGGCCCGCTCTTTATAGTTACATTAATGAGGACAAATAAAAATAACAAAGACACTCAAACAAGCAAAAATGCACAGGAAGAAGCGGAGGGAGGAGATGTTCTTCATGCATTTAAGCATGGATATTTGTTTAATAGGTAATGGTATTTTTTACAGTGCGCTTTGCGGAAAAGAACTGTATTATAGATTTTTTTCAACTGTTCCTGTCAATATTAAGCACATATTTTCTCCTTCAACTGGTTCATCGTGCATGTGAGTGCTGCTGTAGCTGCTAATTACTTTCTTACGCGCTGCTGATTAGCTTTGCCTGGATCTCAAAGCTCCTAGTGTGTATGTTTGTGTACGTGTGTGTGTGTGTGTGCACATGTATGCAAGAATCTTAATCACTTCTGTTGCCACTAAAATAACAACACGTCTGCAAAATCAATTTGATTGCTCCCAGTAAATACCCATTTTTAATGAAGAAAATCAAGGTTTCTTTCCTGCTATGAAGCCAGCAATGCCGGACTCCGTGTCATTTCAGGATAACTGATCATACTTCTGCTGAATTAGCAAGCGGTGGCTCAAGATACCACACTCCTTTCACTTTGAAGTGGAGATGATGATATGATTACATCCTGGGGTGATCAAGGATAACCTTCAGTGTTTTATCTCTACAGATCCACCCGTTTGTCCACATTTCTGGCAACGACATATTCACCTGGAACAGAGCGCTGCCAGATGTCTCAGCTTATTAGTCCAAACACCATTTCAAGGAGTCATTTCTGTGGTTTGGTTTGTGTCACGTGTATTTCTCTCATATATTTCTAAGTAAAGCACTTTATCTGCGGCGGTAACGCTACAGTGAGGTTTAAATTTAAAGTATTAAAAATTAAAATTAAAGTAGAGTCAAGCAGATTACAACGTCATTGTAGGCTAACTTGCGTTCTTGGAGAAAGGCCATATAATACAGTACTTCTAGTAAATTCACTGTCATACTTGTTGTGAAATCAAAACTTGATCAAAGCCCTTAAAAAGATAAACTTTGTTTCAGATCTGCGGTGGTTTGGGTAGCTGCTGCTGCTGCTGCAGTTCTATCAGCTAAATTTGCGCAACAGGAAGGGACCACTGCTTCCTTTTCATTTTGTGCTTTTATATCTTTCTCATATGAACATCTACAGGAGGTGAAACAACGCAACCACTTTTAGAATCATTTAGATATAATTTTGGTGGAATTGGCTTTACTTCCCTGTTGTTTGAAGTTCCACGGACTTTAATGCTGTATGTGTAAAAAAAATAGTAATAATTGCAAAATGAACTAATTTATTTCCGTTAAATACTTTTCTGCTTTATTCTCACCTCATTAACACTTAATATCTAAAACAATATTAAATAGTAACCCTGCCCTTTGCCACAAACTGGGCTCACACATTTGATAAAACAGAAATGACCATAAAGTAGTGTTATTACAGCAAATATGGAAATATGTCATGTTTTATATGGTGTATGGGCTATGCATGAAATATTTATTCCTTTTGTTTGCTAAAAAAAAAAAATTAACAGACAAATAAATGCATAATTATGTTACTCCTGTTTGGACTCAATTAGACCCTGGGCAGGTCTAAACTCAGTGTTAGACCTCTTACGAGCACATTCCAATAACAACAATAACTTATTTGGGATTTGGGAGGTGTATTGATGCATATCTCAGGAAAGGCATGAAGTATCAAACTGATAACAAAAAAATGATATTAAGCTTGTTTTTGAGCTGTTAAAGAGGGCCTGGGGTCTACAGGGCACCAAACAAGAGCATTACACTTAAAGTATGAAAGTCTTCAAAAACAAAGCCTCATCAGAAAAAAAAGCATGTCCCTGAAACGCATGATTATCTCTGCGAGTATTCAACCATGCCATTCTTTGCATGACAGCCTCAGTTAAACAGGTAAGTAAAATAACAAAGAATGATGTTTATCAAGGCAATTATCTGAGCAGAACTACGCCGGTGAATGTATTCCACTCTTGACTTCTCTCCGATGAAAGCAGCAGGATCCTTCTCACTCCCTCCTTCTTATCGCACTGTCAAGCCAGCTTGCCTGCTCCCACACTGCGCTTGCCAGCAGAAAGGGCACTGCTCGTTAATGCCAGTGAGCTGGAAATGAGTCACAGCACCTTGTCACGTGGCTGATCTGTACCCTGACGGCGCCCTCTGCTTAGGAACTAAAGAACATGGTTTTCCCCGCTCGTTGACATTCAGTGCTGCTATCATGACTGCTGTTCCCGTCAAATGGAGGGAAAAGAGCAAATGCGGACATTGAGTAAGATGTGGTGAATTGAACCGCATGCCTTGTGGGTACTACATTCTCTGCTGGTTGTAGGGTTTGATTTTTATTGTATATATTATAGTCTCCTCAGTGAATGTATTGAACTTTAAGATAATTGCTGAATTCAAATGATCATAATTAACCACCCTGCCATGAAAAGGAGAAAGACTGAATTCTGTGGCTTTAAAGTATAATGCAAAAGAGCTCAAACAACAGCGATCTTCAAAGTTACCATGAAAAAGAAACCCAATTGATTTCTCCTCTAGCGCAAAGCATATTACCTATACTTTATATTGTCATTATTTAAGCTACTTTGACTGAGTATGTGTGATAATAACGTGCCAAATAAAGAAATGTTCAAGTATATCCAACCTTGTGCACGCTACAAACACCGGGGAGTCGTGGGAAAACAACTTTATTTGGGCGTTGGTGTGCTCAGATTATATAAACATGCATTCTCTCACAGTTGATTTGCTTCAACCAGCTCTGTGCTTTCAAGTAGGAAACATTTGATATAATGAGGTTATGTTCAACAGTTTTCCAGTTCTTTGTGAGGAAGATTGAGATAGTTTTATAAGTGACTGCAAACTGTCACATTAGTATTATAGAAGGATCAGGCCCCGTGGAAAAAAAATAAAAAATGCTTGGCTACTCTTCGATACTACAAGCTCCTACTATTTAGTTGGATAATAGATGCTAATTAATAGCTACTTATACATTGTATCACCAATGTGGGATTTCTCTTTCCAGAAGTTAACGTGTGTTGGAATGTAGTCAGTTAGTCTTTTAGTGTACCCACTACCCTTCAGTCTAACTGATTTCTTTCTACTTCATTGAGATTGTATTCAAAATTGAGATAAGTACTTAAATCCAGCTGAGTCAATGCACCAAAGCTGTTGTTAAGCACTACTCAAGCAGATATGTATCCGGGTGGAGATTACCCAAAAGTAGCTGACATCACTGATGTTCAGACCTCAACAAAATGTATTTTCTATTGTGCAGTGTCTGCTCCTGGGAATAGGTGGCCTAAATATAAAGTGACAGCGTCCTACAGCTGAGCATTACATTTTTTTTTTTTCATAAGCTGTTAAAAGTATTATTATGTAATTGTTAAGAGAATGTGTGCAGAGTCATTTGGTGACTGATGGGTGGTCACATGATCTGCCAAGAGAGGATCATGGGAGACTTTTAAGACTAGCACATTGATGTGAAATATGCTTAACATGTATTATAAAACAAAACACAAGTATGGCCACATTTAAAAAGAGGGTCTTGGGCCATAAGATGTTGTTGGCGCTTTGAGCTTAATGCTATTGTCAGCATGCTAACACGCTCACAATGACAACACTAATATTCATCCTGTGGGAGACATAGACATTGGTAAAACAAATTTCATGGCAATCCGTCTCATAGTCAAGATATTTCACTCAAAAGCACAAACGTCAACATCTGAGCCATAGGGAAAAGTCAGCAGATCACCAACATCATTTGGATTCATCCTCTGGGGACCGTGGATCCTCTGGGGACCGTGGATGTTGATACCAAATTTCATCTTAATCCAATAGTTGTCGAGATATTTCAGTCTGGAGCAAATTGGTGGATAACACCCCGACATTGTCGTCCCCAGAGCCGTGCCAGCAGCATCGCTGAAAATCCTGATTGATTTTTACAGCCTGACAACGGCCAAGTTGAAAACATGATTTTCACAGGTCCTTGGTGGTCCATCTAGCCGGGGTCCTAGGTACAATGAGCACAGCACTGTTTCCATTTTTCCTAGTTTACTTTGTCTGTGATCTTACCCTTTCCTTTGTGTTGGAAATCACCTTACTACATGCAGCAGATGAAATATAGAACGCACAGTGGGATTGCTGTAAGAGAATTGCTAAGAAGAACACTACTTCCTTTCCCCACTCGAATAGCTTATTCTTCTGGGCCAGGAAATACATTTCTTTATTTTTTTTTAGATTTAAGGTCTCGGCCGTAGAATGTAGTGTAATCCTCTAGACATTAACACTTTAAGAGACTCATCTAAACATATTTGTTATGCTGTCTGTGTGTAAACATTCACACAAAGAATAGTATGATCTTCTAAGACTAGCGGAACACAATCAAAAATGAATATGCAAGCACAGAGAAACCGATTAGAAAGCTTTAATCTGTTTTCTTTACGTCCAGTTCAAAAAAAACTTCTAAGCGCCGTTTAAAGGATAAGACAAGGAAACGAAGTAATCTGGCATGCAACGTGTTTTAAATTGATTTTACATAGGGACTATTCTCAAAGCAGCAGCACTAATGAAGTTATGTGTCCTCAGCCAGGTCGAATGGAATAATTGAAGGACGAATGCTTTGAAATCTGAAAGGGCTGTTTGTTGTTACAAATTCAGTGTTCATGGTCAAAGCGAGCTACTTGGCTCTATTCATTAAGTTGTTTTCCCTTTAAAATCTGTAGCACTTAAAAAATACCTGAGTTAGAATATCGGGTTGCACTAAAAGCTTTAAAATGTAGTGTACTGTGATTGGTTGCATTGAAACTCATAGGCTGTGGCAATAGTATAATCAGTGACTCTACTTTGAGTACTGCTGTCAGGTAAATTAAAACCATCACATTTTGGGGTAGTGCCTGGTAGTCTGAGCCTTTTCAGTGATTCAGAATTCAGTCAGAACCTCTAAATGAGTCAAACCTTTTCCGTTCCTACATTTCGCCTTAGAAGGAGGTGTCTGGTCGTCATTACTGCAACATCCCTGTGTTGTTTAGACATCCTTTCTTATAAAGTGCTGTGCACCTTTGAGGTAAAATGGAAAGTGCAAAACACAAATTGGTTTTTAAGTTAATTGATATTGTCTATTTTATGATTCAAACAAGAACACATGGAATGGAAAGTGAGGTGGTATATTTTGATCCATTCAAATTCTAACCCACATACGGCACGACCATAACCACTGATACCACTCAGCAGCCTACAGTAACTGCAGTGGATGGGGATAAATGCTCTGCTCACGCTGGTTTTTTGAGGCACAAAGGAAAACCTCACATATTCACTTCTTCCACCTACACTACATTTCCCAACCTGTCTCTCTCATAGTGCGAACAAGTTTCTCTAATTATTGCGTTTCCAGCCAAGAGGTCAGGGAACTGAGAAAGGAGAGAAATAGCATTAGCTGATATACAGGAACACGTAACCATGGTGTTGTTGCAAAAACAAAAACACGGCAGAACCCTCTTCATGCACTCTCTGCTCATACTGACCAAACAAGCCAAAAAAAACAAAAACAGCTAACTTATTAAATATGTACTCTATATGGGTCAACGCATTAAAACATAGTGGGTTGCAATGAAATTATTAACTTTATGTTGAAAGAATTAACCAACAAAGTCACCAACAATACACACACATCGCACGCATCATTAACACTGTTGGGCTGCTAATAGATAGCCTGCAACAATGTTTACACAGCTTATACATGAATCCCTAAGGCACCTGAAGCTGCCTTCACTGTCCGAGAGAGTGTTTCAAAGCCTAATTGGTCAGTGAACAAAAATAGATCTGTGTCGAGTGATGAAAGCAGGTACCCTTCTTCTACTGTGCCACAGTACGACGTATAGGCTAGTTCAATACAGTCGTATCCTTAACTTCATAGACACTAAGGAATGATTAACTGCAATGACAATCTCAAAAAGGTACAATAGCTACACTATGAACACATGGTAATTAAATAGGTCAGTGGTAATTACCTGATGATTACCGAGTTAATCAATTATTCAATTTCATTCTGTTTTCAATGACTTAATTATACAATTCATCCAACGAAATGTCATCCAATCTCTCCATTCTACTTAAATCAGTTTTCAGTAGTTAAAACAATACTATTTCAAAATGTGCATTTACAAGTCTACAAGTGTTTGATATAAACAACGTCTTAGAAAGACCTGAGTGTGTCAATATGTGTTGCTGCTTGCAACATGTCAACAACGCATCTCTAGCTGAAAGTCAACTTGAAATGTACAGTAATTACATCAGATCCATAGCAGAGAGACAGCAGAGACAATGAGCAGGTTAGAGTTAAGTGCTCGATCAACTCTACATGTCAGGGAATGGAAATGAGCTTTGTGCAAATTAGTGATGTTAAGTTTTCGGAGCTGCTAATGATCAGATTAATTGATGCAAATGGGGATCCCTCTGGCATGCATTGAAACCTGGGGATTGGTGGCATGAAAGTAGATTAAACCTCAGTTAAGCAGCAAGGCGATTATTCATGAGTTAAGTTAGCTCAATGTAATGCATGCAAATAATACTGATCCTTTCAGCTAATTCACATGACCCAAAATATCCTACTATACACAGGGGAAAAACATAGTTCAAACAAACTAGCCAACAACTCTGCCAAAAAGGAAACTCAGAAACCAGATGTCAATACAGTCATCTTTTATTGTGTGTATTAGGACTACACAAACCCCCTTAGACTTAAACATAGCTGCAGTATTTTACCATAGCACTTTATATTAGCTGGAGCACTTAAATAGGTGTGCATATTTATTACTGGCAGTATATTTATTATTGGAGTGTCTCCCTCCAAATCTCAGGAGACTCATTCTAACTCTATGAAAAACTTGAATAAAATACATGCTCATTTTAGTGATATTCATTAGTGAGTTTAATTACAAAAGAAAATGACTATAAACACTATAAAAATGTGACATCTTAAAGGTTCAATGGGTAAGATATGCCATAATTTTAACTTAAAACATTAAAACAATTAACTAACGTTATTAACAGAGTGTGAAGAGGTAACAGTGTTGACGTTGTGTCAAAGACGTCTCCGTGTTGCGTTGCAGAGAGATGTGCTGACAATAGATTCTAACTGACGAGCCGAGCTCCGTCCAGTCTTGGAGGTGAGAGCGAGTCACTGTAGCGCCAATCTGCCCTCAGTGCAGAGGGCGAAGAAGCACAGCTGCCTGACCCGCTTGTAAATATTACAGCCATGTTTTGCTTGTTTTATAGTTTGTTTACTGGATTACATTCAAAGTCTCAGAAACGAGAAAACCACCCGAACCCTCGCTTCGTCTTCACAGATGCCAGGAGGCTGTTTCGCAGAGTGTTTAGCTGTCAGCAGCCCCGGGAAACAGCGCAGCTTCAGTTAGCGGTTAGCTCCAGTTCAGCCACAGTACGGGGGAACTGCAAACTCCCTGTTGCTGCGGTTACACAGGCCCAGCAGCCCGCTGTGACAGTCTCTTCGGCCGCTGGTGAGTGCCGGCACTGCCGACCTCTCTCCTCCCCCGGCAGGCTGCTCTCTTGGCTGCGCCGCCACCAGGACGACGAGACGAATATGCGGGTCGTTTTCTAGTTTCTGCCACATTGGATTTAGTCCAAAAAACAATCTAACGTAACGTTACACGGGCTACAGCCCTGGTTAACATCAGTGACCCAGTAAACACAGATGGATAAGCCCCACGTGAAGATTATAAGATAACAGTGTTTTTTGACCGGCTCTCAGAGTTTAAGCCGTTTGGTCAAATGTTGTGTATTCTTGCCCACTGACTGACAGGCATGACACAGGAGTAAATGCAATACACAATGCAAAGAATACAATAAATATGCCAAACTACTACAACTAAAATATAAACATTAGAGATTGTATGGACCCAGTTTAGAGGTTGAAATACTATTTCATTTTGAGCAGGTGGCCAGGAGAAGCTGTTTTTGGAGAACTCACCCTGCTCGTTCTCATTAGAGACCAAATCTACACACTACATTGCTTGAGGAATCAGTCCATCATTCTACTAACTACATTAACTTTTTTGGCTGCATCAATATTTTTATATGAACAATGGGTCAAATGACGTACTGCGTGTGCTGCCAAAGGTTGCTTATAGTGAAAAAACCCAGAGAGTTATCGCCAGACTCTGAAGTTTCCCATAGCGCTATGGAGAGTTTTAGCATTTTTCAGCTCATGGTTTTGATTTTACTGCCTACAACTACTACGGCAGACAACTGTTTTTATCTACAATTTGCTGCACCAAACAGACAGAAAAGGTTAGAGAGTAGCTGGTGAACATAGTGAATCTAATAAGCTAAAGAGCCAAATATTTTTTCCTCAGTTAGAGAAGAGGGTTGAGACCAAAAGAGAGCTAAAAGTAGACTGAGCATTGGCCTTAAATGTGTTGGGTCACAAGGAACACGACTCCAAATACAAATGTTCTTCCATGGCTGCCAGATGGACAAACATGCAATAGTTTGCTTACACGTTAGCCATATCGACTTTATTATAAGCCATTATATAAGAAATATGTCTGTGTTTTTTAGCTTGTTGTGGAGTTCTTTGCCTAAAGAGTTGTGACGGTAGTGATTCCCCATATTTCAGCAGATTAGATCCCAACCTCATACAAATAGAAACAAATCTGTGCATTCACAATGAAAAAAAAGGCCTCCTCAATAACAATAATGAAAAAATGCCTCTTCAAGTGTAGTAAAATGCCTCTGATAATAAATATTCAATTCAATAATTCTATTCTATTCAATAATAAATAAATGTTTCATCAATAAAAATTTTTTTTAAAAGAAATGGCTCCTCAATAATAAGGAAATGTGTATGAAAGGGGTTTCGAGGGGCGAGCATAAACTTTTTCACAAATTGACCCAAAATCTGTTCTGAAGCAGGTAACCTAGTGGAAGGTGTTTTTTATTATTCATCCCAGCTAGTTTTTTTAGAATGCTCAAAATAACCCTCAATCAGAAAAGTTTCAAAAGGGCCTACAGACCGGAGTTTCTGGCTCATAATATCTATTTAAATGAGGTTTACATTGAATCAATCAAGGATCAGAAAGCCCTCAGTGTGCAATTCCCTACCTCTCTTAAGCCCTAAATAAAGGGCATCATCACACCCTGATTGGCCAAGAGGGGAAATGCACCAAGCTGCTCTCAATTCTTAATTAGGAGCCAATCCCCACACCCTGCGCAACAGGTGATCTGAATAACCCTCCAATCAACTCAGTGGAATTGTGACATTTAGCTAAAAGGAATTGGGAAAAGGGAAATGACAACAAGTAACAAAGAATGAGTTGCTGCCACAGTGGAACAACAAAAAACTGATTAATGCAGCTTTAATGAATTTAGCTGAAATGAATGTCTTTCTCAGTGTTTGTCATGGCCTTTAAAATACAACACGCATTTTAAAAAAAAAGAGAACCTATTATGTTTCTAAAACGAATGAGGCAGTACTACAGTTTTACATTTTTTGACATTTATGCTGGAAACTCACAGAGGAGATTTTCTTTGGTTTGAGACATGGCCATAATGTTGATTGAGAGATTCATAAAGCTCTAATATAATAGTATCCCATCTTGAAAAATCTGTGACCTGTTAAGTAGAGCTGCTGTGTTAAGCTAACACGCATGGCACCTCGATGATCCACATCAGGTATCTCTATTCAGAGGCACAGCACAGCTGATAGCCAAGGAATAATTATGCAAATTCAGTGTTGCATGTTTAACACCCAGTGAACTGATTGCCTATGCACCTGACAAAGTCAGGCAGACTGCATTCTGGCCTGGCCAGACCAGTGGAGAGAAAAAAAAAAGTCTCGCCTAGAAAGTAATTCTTGAAAACAGGTACCAGGCGAAACATTTTTTAAATTACATGGAAGCTGAAATTGAGCATAACAGGATATATCGCTCCAATGCAAAAAAACATTTCAATACAACTTGAAACACACAAGAAAATAGTTGAACCTGGTCTGTTTTGGCAGGCAATGTGAAGAAACCCAGCAAAATCAAAGCTTCCACAACAATCAGGACTCCCTCCACATATAGGCTGGAGGATGTGAGGGGAAATGAATGAGATAAGAGGAAACCTTATTAAGTACAACACCAGTGGAGAGTGTCAAGGGATTGCGTGGTATCTCTGCTAAATATTTGTTCCACGTCTTCGGTTATAGCTTGTAAATGTTTAGTCGTACCCCGACAGAGTGATAGCATTGATGTGATGTCCATATTTTGGAGCACTGGTTTATTTTGCTAATTTTGTCCTGCTCTGAGAGCAAATTTATGCCCAAGATAATTCATCTTAACCTGCAGTCGACACAAATGCCCCCTCCATCAACTTAATGTGCAGACGGTGTCCCAGGTAGCTCTTATCAGCACTCTAACACATCCCCTTGCAAGCCTCCACTGCGGATGCAAAGCCCTCAGCACCTCACACCACACATGGCAAATTGCCCACAGTGTCAGTGGGCATTCAACCCAGAGAGTAAACAGGGAGATGCCAAGAAACATCATTTGTCCAACTGACTGATTAAAAAAATAGAAAGGGGTCGGATTAATGTTTCATGTTAAATGATTTAAAGACTAACTGTAATAATCCCTTTACACGTATGAACTCAACAATAGCGCCACTAAGTACTACAGAAAAAACTGTGAGACAATGGAGTCCAGCTCAAACAAGAAGAGGAAACATTTTGTGTTTAAGCCAGTGTTACTTTATCTATATCTAATGTTACATACAATTAAATAATTAGAGGAAGTGATGGGTTATGTTACATTTTGTGTATATAAGTTATAGAACTCTATATATTTACAACATCTGGAAGATGATTTATTCAGAATACCGTATGTATTTTATGGTTACCGATACAACTTTAATGCTGTAGAACCATGACTTTTAATGATCTATGTTGACTTCCTGACAGGAAACAGCATGAGAAGCTGGGAAAACACGTCTCGGAGTCTCGGACCATCGGCACCTCAAGGCTGCGTCCTTTTCCCCTCTGCTCATCTCCCTGTACACCAACAGCTGCACCTCCGGTCACCAGTCAGTCAAGTTCCTAAAGTTTGCGGACAACACACACTGATTTCGCCTACAGGTGGGAGATTGACCATCTGGTGACCTGGTGCTGTCAGTACAACTTAGAGCTAAACACTTTGAAGACAGTGGAGATAGGTGTGGATTTTGGGATTCACCCAGTGTGACTCCCCTGTCCCCAGTGAAGTCCTTCCGCTTCCTTGGCTCCATCATCACCAAGGACCTCAAGTGGGAGCTGAACATCAGCTCCCTCATCAAAAAAAGCACAGCAGAGGATGTACTCCCAGCGGCAGTTGAAGAAGTTCAACCTGCCAAAGACAATGATGCTACACTGCCATCATCGAATCCATCCTCACCTCCTCCATCACCATCTGGTAAGCCGCTGCCACTGCCAAGTATAAGGACAGACTGCAGAGTATCACTCGCTCTTCGGAGAAGATGATTGGCTACAATTTGCCGTCCTTCCAGGAACTGTCCGCCCCCAGGACCTTGAGCCAAGCAGGAAAGATTGTGGCCCACCCTGGACAAAAACTCTTTGAACCATTCCCCTTGGGCAGGCAACTGCGGCCCATCAGGACCAAAACCTCACGCCACAAAAAACTGTTTCTTCCCATCTGTAGCTGGACTCGTCAACAATGATCGAGGCAGCTGTAGACAAGCAACTCCCGTGTTCTGCAACGTAAAGTGACTGTTTTCTTCAATGGAGTCTGCTGGCTTTGGCCAAGGCATAGGTGGATATAATGGCTTCAGTTCTCCGTTGAAAAGAGCTCTCTCACAGCAAAGTAAAGTGGTTATAGAAATCTCAATAAAGCGTAGACTTAATCTGAAATAGATTTTTTTAGGTAGGCCTTTCTCTTAGGTGGTTAAAATGTGTTTTGCTGATGGCGCCGTCCACACCAGTACATTGCTTAGTATCAGTGCTGTCTGCTTCGCCAAACTTGGGGCGTGCCGCACACCACCTCCTGTAGGTAATACATGATTATGGATAAATACTGTATCTCATAAATCCCCACTTCAAACAATCTGAACTATTCCTTTAACGCACATCTATGTCATATATAATTGTCCTTAATACTATCAACCTTTGCACACCCCTTGAACATATTCTTGCACATTCCTGCCTAGCGCTTTCATTTTAAACACTTACATTGTACATATTTAAAATTAAATTTTTTCTACTCTATATTTATGTTTCTTGTGTATGCAACAACACACAAAAGCAAATTCCTTATATGTGAACACCTACTTGGCAGTAAACCGGATTCTCATTCTATTTTTATAGTTATGTGTGTATTCGTACATTGTGAAAACTGAATAAAGTAAGCAATTAGAGAGGAATATTACGTACGTATTAATCCGCTGCTGAAAATAGTCCCCAACAAATGAACTATATACTCCTATTTGAGTAACGTTAGCAAAAAAAAACTACAGTGCCCAGCTGTTTGAAGAAATGGCTTACTATCGTTTGAAAATACAGCTTTGTATTTCTAAAGAGTTTTTTTTTAAGATGTATGTCTTCAGTAAGAACACATGACCTGGGGTTAAGTGTCAAAGACAGGGCAGGGAAAGTATTGAAAGGTTGACAACACATTGTGGGTTTTGTTCTTCTCATGGGATTTGTTGACAAAAGCAAAAATATAGAATAACGCCAGGCTAATCCTTTAAGCCCTGATATTATGAAACCGTAATGAATAAATCATCGAATTATTAATGGAGCAAGCTGCGAGAAAGAAATAATTATTAAACACATGATTGACCGATTGATTTATAATTCATTAATCCCTACGTGTCAGCCAAACCACATGAAATACACACATCAGAAATCATCCAAACATTTCTTGCCAGGTAATAACACCATACGATGTATATTGCAGCCCTGCATTTTAGCTTTAAACGTGGATCTGGTTGTGCTTGGCTTAACTGTATGCACACAAGTGGATCTGTGCATGTTTATTACTGTGTGCTACTGTGCCCAGGCCCATCATGACTGATCTCTTCCTTTTTCACAATCTTCTTTTCACTGGCAGACAACCTGCTAATGAATAATTTACGCTGCTGCTAACGTCCTCAGATTAGACAGAGAAAATTGTTTCGGGAACACATGAATGTTTAAAGACGAGTCACTGAACCTCTGTGCCGTCTGGAGGGGCCTCACTGGTGTCATTAATTTGTGCCCAAACTGCTATCAGAGGATTGAAGCGACAGCATGAGGCTCCATGCAAATTCAGCAGAAAACCTTTAACTTGGGGCGAGGAATCATTTGTTTCTGTGCTGATACCTTTCCAGACTGATACAAGTGAGTGAGAAGCTTTACATTTCAGTGCAAAATGCCACGCTGCTGTCATCCTTTGGGGGGGGAGGGGTGGGTAGGCGGCTGGATTTTAAGCCGACTCTTAGCATTGTTGGCAGTGTATCTGCATGTTTTGGCAATATTGCCTGTAAGCTCTGCATACAAGGTTTCTCTGTGCATTTCCACACTGTGCATGTGCACACAAACGCAACCTCTTATTTCTGCCGCAGTCCTGTGCAGTCCTGGGTTTTTTTTTACGTCAAAATAAAATGAAAACGAGAAACGAAACGTCTCACGGAGTGTTTTCTAACAATCGCGCGCTAAAATGCTGCAAACGATTCCTTGATTATGAATCAGAACGTTTTTCACAAATTATGCATTTTGTTCGGGTATAGGCTGCCTTTTATTGCAAAAATGAAGTTCATACAAATCAGATGTTTCGCTTGAGATGGGAAATGCAGTTCTGTTCCACTTTTACATAAAAGGAGCAGTGAGCTGTGCATTTCTCAGAGGAGAGGATCCCCCATTTAAGTGCTTTACTATTCATCTTACAGCTCCATCAAACACCATTGCTGATAATCATTTTACACTTACTTTATTTCTGCATTTTGCTACAAACATCAAAATCCATGCAAAGCATTACCTTGATTAATAGCAGTATTTTGGTCAAGGCAGCCTATTTAGAACAGTGGAGCCATGAAGGTTCAAGTAACGTCTCTCAATCACTGGAAAAGCTTTAGTTTCATCCTTCTTTGATTCTTTGCAAATATTTGATCTTTTAGTGGCTTGCCTTTCAAATTCTGAGCTGTTTTTTTTGTGCAATTATTATTTTTTTTTTACCACAAAGTACCCCAACCTACGCCGAGGACTCATTTCCTGGAAGCATCCGAAAGCTAAGATGATCGTAAATCCCTTCACATCTTCTTAGATTTTCGGGGTGTTTTCAGGAGTGCCTCCTATCCACACACAGAAGGTTAGGGACATCTTAGAAAAGCTTAAACTCCTGCAGGAGGACTATGTATTTTATTTAGAAACATTCTTGTTTGTCTTCATAGCACATTTTAGTTTATGTATATTTTGTTGTTTTTAACTAATGCTCTCAGGCTTTCTATCTATACCTCGAATATTAATCACCTGCCTGAAATGCTGCTTTTCCTGATATTTTGATTGCGATTCCATAACTTCTCTGTTTTACTCTAGTGTCTGTAAGTAGTTATTTCCTGACTAACTGTATCCTTAACCCTTCTTAAGAGCATTCATAGAAAAGCTCTTAAAACACATTCTTGACATCTGAAAACTCTTATACTCACAGATCAACTTTTTTTTTGGTCTAATAAAAAGGGCTAAAGGGCGCCACTGCTCAGGTGTGAGTGTTTCCCATCCACACCCACTGTTTTTCCTTTGAGTGAGTACAATTGAAACTCTATGGAAATTGTTTTTAAATATATAATTACAGGTAGACCTATTATTTCTACAGTTTTTCTCTGTGCTTCTGTATTTTCAAACCACGTCAAGAAACCTCTGCTGAGGGATATTCTACTTTATTCTTTTTCGAGGAATAAGAGACCAGACAAGACACATTTTATTTTATAGCAAATCTTATTCATACTGGATATTATGTTATTCAATATTGGAAGTTGTTAGAGGAAATGTAAAATGAGTGCTTGAATACAAGAAAGCTACAAGAATCCATGTGCTCAATTCATAATGATGACAAAAATCTTTAATCTTTTTTTTCCCTTTTCCTCGCTTTTGACAATGCACCATTGATTTTTGATGCAGTCTAACAGCTACAACTCCATTTTCCTTGTATGTATTGTTATAATTTAAAAGCAAATATAAAGACACAGATTTCGTTGTTCTATAATAATTAATTATTAATAATTATTCCAAGGGTAGACTATTGTAGTAAAGCATTTTCCCTCTTTGTGCAAAGGATTATTAAATTATTCGGTATAACACTGTCTGCTGTGTTGTTGTCTATTTCAGACAATAATGGAAAGTAATTCCATGTGACCACGGCCGCCTTCTAAAACCTAATTTATTCCCTATATTCCATTTGGTTTCAGTTAAAATATTCATTATGAGCGACATCCCAATGATGGTTTTCTGGCTTTGATTTTGCAACAAAAGTCAACTTTAATAAATAATTTAAATAGCAACGTTCTCTGAAAAATACACAATCACTGGGTGGGTCGTGCATATGAATGAAAGCTCTGTGGTTTTTGAATACATTCCATGGCTTCAACCTCATGTTTAAAATATTTAATGATTCAATAATATATTGTAATTATCTGTAAAACTGATGTATTTCTGTTTTTGATTGCATATTTTGAGGCAGTGTGAATGATTTGCTGCTTTCCGAAAGCACAGCTTGATCATAACAAACATAAGAACTATATGCGCAAACGCAGGACGGATTGGAAGACAATATTCTCACAAGCAAACATTCCTGGGGTGGTAAAGCCAGGTCAAGGATGAGGATTTCACTTAGAAAAGCGTGTTTATCTGACTAAAGGGGTAAAAGCCTTTTGTGCACACTACTCAGTGCAAACTGATGTGTAATTACAGCGCTTACTCCTTCTAAAGGCTAGATTGAAAACAATCCAAAAATACAATCCCACTTGCTGCTGCGAGGATGATTCTATAAACTACTGCAGACGCACAGTTATGTTTAGTCTTCATTTATGAAATAGACACATGAATTGTGGTATGAAATGAAAACAAGCAACTCAAAATAGCGCATGAGTAAACTGATTCACCTGAGTGGGTTCACGACGCAGGATCCCATTATTTAAAAAGAAAAACAGCAGATTTATTTTAAAACTGAGAATTCATTATCAAGACAATCAGTATTTAACTCATTAACTTTTTTATATAATAAGAGCATTAATGTTAGCATAAATCTAGCATAAAATGACCTTCTACGACTATCAATCCGACACTTCGGCAAACTCAGTCGTTTGAAATTTAAAAACCATTCAGAAAATAAATTGATGAGATCCTAAATCTTAAAGTGACACTTAAACTGCAATTATCATTTCAGGGCAATGCTTTACTCATCCGTCTCACTGGAGTAATGGTGTGGTCATGAGTTATTCAAGTTTCTTTTGTTCCTAATATGGAGAATATTCATTCTGGTGTTCATTGCATTTATAGCACCGCAGATGTTAAAAACAATATCAGCATCATTCCTTCAAAACCATCACTCATCGAGTACGATATAACGGTTGCTTAGACAACATAATGCATTGTGTCAGTCAAAAAAGTCTTTTAATGATCAGTTCAAGGTTTGTTTATTGGGTGAAGATATGAGAATAGGAAACATCGAGGGGAAGAGACAGACTGTGCAGCAGATATAATATTGCATAATATAATATTGCTCTTTCTCTGTGTGTGCTTCAGTGTCTTTATACAAATATTGTTTCACAACCAGCCCACTGCTCCAATTTTGGTCTATTTGTTTTCTATCAACTTCTAGTTTGACCACAGATCGACAGGGCTCTATGAATTGTAATGAAAAAAAAACATGGTTTTAGGAACATGACTTAAAAGGTACACGGGGGAGTTTCCCACCACTAGCGGTGCCGTAGAGCAATGAGTGTGAGTTTTGCAGACTGCCGAGGTGGCATTGTGAATGCATCGCGGCACGTACTGTACGTATATGACAAAAGACTGAACATACATACATACATTTACAAAATCAGCAATTTGATTTCTGTTATGATTTGTTATGGATTGGCTGGGCAATACCTGAAGTTTGATACCTTTACATGCTGAACCTTAAATAATCATCTTATAACTAGGTATGCTAAAAATGCAAATTAACCTTATGTTATGTTTTTAAGAAATGCTTACTCTGGCTGTCAAACGAACTAACGTGAAAGTTCATACAATTATCAAATAAAGGTTTTTCAAAAAAGCAGTTTTGCTTAATCTTTTTCGAAGAAGGAAGTGCATTTAACAAATTCGTTAGGCTGCATTTGTATAATATAATAATCTTGGTACACCTTTAAATTAAGTGTAAATGAGCCTCTAGTCAACAGTGTATCCTGCCTCATGCATAAATATCAGGTTGTAAAGTTCAGAGATGACCATCTGCTACCCCGTAGACAGTCCAAAAACATGTTTTGATGGTCACAGAGAAGGCCAACAAGCTTTCAGCCGAAGGGCGTGAACACGATTAGAAGCACTATTTTTCTTGTGTCATTTTGAAAATCTAGCATCTCTGGTTTCTACAGCAAGTGGGTCATGGAGAAGTCATGAAGAGACATTTCTGACAGAATGGAAGTTTTCAGCCGTAACATAGAGGCGGCATGTTGCTTCTTGTTAAATTAAATTACACAGTACTACTGCGAAATGAAGGTCTATATTGTGCCCATTTTGGCGATAGATATATAATGCTAATTAAACCTAATTATTTTTGCATGAATCGTTGCAACTAAAAAATAACTACTAATGTCATAATCAGCCTATTGTGTGGCGGTTTATTACTATTGCTCAAAAAGGGACAACAAAGCAGTGGGATACCTTCATGAAACTCAACACATCTTTCAGGTGACTCTTCTGCTTGAAAATAGCACTTCCAGGTGCAGTCTGCACGCTATGGTACATTAGCAGCGGAGTGTCTTGTCAGTCCCATACCCAGGCCGAGGCTCAGCGAGGCAGACTATAGGACAAGGATAAGTGGGTTTCAGGAGGTAGGCTCCAGCCAGATTACATAACAATGGAGGATGAACTCTGGCAAGGACGTATACCCGTGATGAATATTTTCTGCTGCACGTGTAGAAGATTTCTTTCATTATTTAAGATCACCCTCAAGCACAACTTTGGTATCTCAGTCCCTGTGATCCATCTCACATCATTACCAGCCACGGGGAAATAAGCGAAGCATCACTGTTGCCGTGAAGTGTCACCGAGTAATTCTGCTCAGTTGTACTACAAAGGGTTTCTGTCACAAATGTGACTTTGGAGCTATAGATTTTTGGGTCAATTTTCGATGCAGTCGGAAACTCTGCTCTACTTAAATACTTCCTCAGAGCAGATTAAGATAACCATCTCCCTTCCTGTCCTAAATTCTATGAAATGACAACCCCTACTGTGCTCCTGCTTCTGACAAGAGAGAAAAGCCGGTCTGTGATATGTCTTGCTTAAGCAAACTAGCACTGAATTTTCAATAAGTTTGACCCGGGTCAGACTTAGCTGAGCCTAACCTCATTTCCAGACTTTCATGCACAGAGAAAACCCCGATGAATAACCTCACAATGGATGAGGATAATTAGAATGACTGGAAGTGTTTTCACAAGACTGTGGTAACCCTGCCGTTCTTTTCAATGTGACTCTTCTCCCCACAGTCACGCAATGATACACCCATTGACATATCTAGACACATAACTATCAGATTTTCGCTTGCTGTTTTACTACGCTGTCAATACAAGAAATGAACGTCGCCAGGCTATCACAGTGATTAGAATTCTGCATTGTCCGCTTCAATCCAGGAACAGTGCAGATATGATATGTGTCGGGGAGAGAGCAGGGAAAAGTAATAAAAGGCACAGATCTAAAAGGCACACGACCATATCTACAGTGATAATGGCCGTTAGCGGGCCAATTGTTGACAATATGTACTATGTGAAATCACAAATATCTTATCTTCAGAATCAGTAATCCAAAATCACATGTAGCCTGAATGGCATTGAATGGGAAACAGATTCCCAGTGTGATCCGAGGGGTATTTTGTATTTACAGCATCTATTGTGAGCACAGAGGGTCGGCAGGTTGGCCCACTAAGGTTACCGTTTGGTTGCTCATTTCGTGGTCTGAAATATTATTCATTGGTTTTAGTGGCTGCAGCGAGCGGCGTCAACCTTCCCACGACACACACATTTTATAGGAAGAATCAAGGAGCTCTCTGTGGCCAGTTCAAACTCCCCTGCAACGTATTGATCTGTCACTGACATGACTGTAATGCAGGACACTGGTGCTAATGGAGGGTGATAAAGTAACTATAAACCCTCTGCAACTCGGCAGTGCATCACTGTAAAGACTGATGGCAGCAAACGAGAACACCAGTGGAAAGAAGACTCACAAATAGGATTTCTACATTTTTATTTTTTTTATACTCTCTCCATAAACACAAAGAGACCTTTTATGGATTCTTTGTGAGGATGACAATAAGAAAGCATTTCACCACGGAGAGCAACAAATGTAAAGTGTACAATCTGCGGGTCTTTTATGGTCTTCTGAGACGGCAAGCTCGATGTAGCGGCTGCTTTCCACTTGAGCCTTAAATATGCATGTGCTGAGAGCCTGGTGAGGTAAAAAATAGTTGGCCTTTTTGTTTGTTTACCATGTCTCAGGGGAATTTTTGTAAAATGCTGAAGAAAGCTAATTGCCTTTTTTGTTACTCCCAACCTTTCACATTTGGATGCATGTAACCTCCTGCAATAAAATTATGTGCCAAAGGATATGTGATTTTCCCCATTAGATTTCAGTAATCTGCTCCCTTTGGAATAAACCTATAGTTATGTGCGGCACGAAGGTCCAGCAGTATTAAACAACACTGTAATATGAAATGTTATTTTTTGTCTTTACCTAATCTTATTACTGTGGGGAGGGGTGTATCGCAGTTACCGCCGCCCATCAAACATGTGGAATATTAGTGTGATAATTATTGATCGCCACAGTGGAAGTCAAATGTCTAATTTACTCTTTTGCTGCAGGGTCGATTCTTGCACACGGACACCTCAGTTCTGGTTTGTCGTGTCGAACGATCACCTCTGACCCTCTGGCTATCTTAAATAAATGTCAACACATATTTACCGCTGATATGATTATGGCAGTAGGAGAGAGGAAACACAAGTCGGGAAAGTCGCAAGAGACGGATTAAAAGAAGAATGGTCAGAAAGATCCTCCCTCGAATGGGTCAAGCTCCAAAAATGTTAGATCCTACATTTCCCATAATTCAACTCAACAAGCATTTTTCATTCGATCCTTCCTCTCACCTCGAAGGACACTTTAATTCAAAGCCCTCATGACACAAAACTGACCTTAACGTGTAAAATTAAGTGCCCTTTTAAGCCCGACACTATGTACGGAAGCAGAGTCCTTACAGTGAAACAATAACTATTGTGACACAAAGTCATAATTCAGGGATAATTACACCACCTCAGCAGGTAAACACGTGTGTCAGGAGACTCATTAGCACAATAAAAATCACATCAATTATTTTCTTTTTTGGAGGGGGGGGGGGGGTGTTCAAATGCATAACAGTTCTTTCAGTGAGGTAGAGTTAGCTCTGAAACATTTTGAGACAGAGAAAAAGCTTTTTCTTTTTAGGTAGTTGTGAGTATGATCATAGGGTTGGTTTTCGCCAACAGTGAAAAAAATTGAGGGGAGAAAAAAAGGCAATTTCTTCAGCATTCTGAAGATATGTTTTAAGCTTCTTTTTAACCTTGCGGTGAGCAGAATTTCATTTTACAAGAGCTTTAATTTGTTTGAGGTTACCTACCGATTATTCAAAGGTTGTAGCCATTCATACACTATTCAAACAACACAAACCATTGATGTCCTTGAAGCGCAGTTCTTAACAGTGTAACAAGCATTTCATCATGTTGAGTGAAGTTAGAATTAGTGCCGTCATTGGTTGGATAAAGTCACAGTGGACAGTAGATAAAGCTGTGAGACGAGTCTCATACATTTGCAGTATAGCTCACAGCGAGGGGACAACATCTGGTTGTTTGTTATGCATTATACACGTTATAAATAAATACTGTATAGGCTGGTGCAATAAGCTCGTCGACGTAGCGTTGGAGTGAGAAATAAATCAATTCATGTGCAATCTATCGAGAAGATCAACAAGTTAATTTGAGTTTTATTTGACCTCAAACTAATCCACAATTTCATTTATCATAGGACAGTCAGCTGTTTAAAAAAGAAAAATCTATATTCATTGCATTTAGGGCTGACCGTCTTCATTCAGAGATACATGTTTTGCTCAAGTATCTAGCAGTTTTCTCTGCACATGAAGTTTCAGAACATAATAACACCGAAAATGATTCTGGCTGAAAAAGCTTTTCTCAAACTCAAACTCAGACTGAGCTGCACTTGAGCATAGAAATAACATATGTATTCTTAAATTGTCTGCTTATTCCACCCTTTTCTGCAGCTATCGATATAGCTCTCCTCTCGTAGGCTTTCAGCACTGTTAAATGGATGGCTGATATAGATTTCTATTAAGATGGTGTAGTGAATTTTATTTTCCCTCTAAACTGTTCTGTCAGACTCTTTCACAGCATAGTAGCATTCACTATAGTATCTATTTTTTTTTCTGCTCAAGTTAACTACCAAGATGCTCTGGTTCAATATATATCATGCTTTCCCCTATCACCACCTGGAAACATATCCAGTGGCATCTTTACAGCCTTCTTACCTCTTGTCCATCCTACTGTCATTTCCTCAACTTGACACCCTTTCTCTGTGAACTGACTACACTTAATTCATACGTCTATCTCCTCCTCCACCTCCTTTGACCTTCTCTGTTCACTTCTTCGAGACTTCCCCGTCAATCCGCCGTCTGATGCCTTGCAAATTGAGCGAACACGATTTCCGGTTGCTGGAAGAAAGTGGCTCAAGTCTTGCTTGTCTGATGACCTCTCTCACTTTCCGTTGCTCCACACCTTCTTATCTGCATATATTTCAGATGCTCACTCAACCCTCCTCGTCTAATTCCAATCCTGTGCTTCTGACCTCAGAAAATAATTCTCTGTGTATCTCTCCTCACCCTCATCCTCTCATGCCTCCCTCCCCCCGAGGGTTCTGTCACCTGCCTTGGCGATTAGTTAGACACTATTCGCAGCTCCTACTCTTAACTATACCCACCGGCCTTGTCCTCAATTCCCCCTACTACTTCCTCCGCTGACCTTACTGACTTTGGTTTAAATTATCTATCTTCTTTCTCCACAGATGAGGTCCAGAAACTGATACACAGTCCTGCCACTTTTCCTGATTGCTATCATCAGCACCTCTCTGACAGCAGACTGATTACAATCTGCCTTTAAGTTAGGTGAAGTGCTACTGTGGGAGCACTTCATAATAATGAAACTTTACCAGCTTTAAGAAAGTTAATCAATAAAAACAATATGCCTATAATACTATAACATGTGTAGTAGTACATCATTAGTATTGAGGGTATGCAAGTCATATGAGAGGAAAGACATTGATGGTGCATCCTTTAAACTGTATGTCATCATCTAGTCTTACTGCTATATGCTACAAAAACAGGGGTTAGAAAGAGAGGGATTATTGAATATATGTTGGCTAAATAGACAACTGTTTGCCAAAATAATAATACGCTTGTTCCGCTGGCCCCAAGTAGCCAAAAAAAAAAAAAACAAACATAAAATTTTATGCTGCTGACATATTTTATAGTTAAGTAGCATGAGTGAATTGTTGAAGGCGAAACACAATAGCACTAAAGTTGATAAGACAATCCAATGCAATAAACTGAGCTTTTATGAAGCATCATTTTCAATTTGTTTTGCGGTTTGATGGATTGCATGACATTGTAAAGGGTTTCTTATTTTTGATAATGTTCTGCAACAACATCAAAACCTCATCAACACAGAGTTTAATCGATTCTCAGAAGGAGTCAAAACCTCTGATCATTGTAAGCTTTGTGAAGGTGGAATTTATTGCATGGCTGTTGCATTAGATTGCATTATATCTTTCAGGTGTTCATGTGCTTCTGTGCCCCGTGTCAGTCAGTGTTAATGGACTCCCACTGGAAAAGACACATGAAAGAAATAAGTCCTATATTTAAATCAAGTATACCTGCAGAGATGATTTTAGTGTTTGAAAAGGCCATCTCTGTCATCAAAACAAAGGATAACATCTTTAGAAAAGGAGACAGTGCTCTAGAAGTTGACTTAATTTCAAGGAACAGCTAAATACAAATATCAGAAAACATACACATGGACCAATGGCAGATTGAGGTGAAATGTTCCCATCAGTGAAACGCCTTAGAGAGAGAGAGACAAACACTGCTTATATAAGACATGGTAAGCAAATCATACACCCATCCAAGCAGAAGTCTACAGGGAATGTCAGTGGCCTAAGGTAACCATGACCAAACCATAACCAAACAACTATAACAGTGAACACCAGGAGCTACTGGTGTTAGTTTGTCTGGCTGGGGGGAGGGGCCGCATGCTCATACACAAACACACAAACACCACACTCTTTATCTTGAAGACGAGAATGAATGCTCGTACACAGAGTATCCAAAATGGTCTTCATTTACTAGAAATTGAACAGAGGCCACTGAGCTTTGTTCAACTCAATCATGCTCGTTATTTAGAAATGCTTGCTCCTTTACGCACAGTAGACATAAAGATGCAAAACTGATTGCATGAGTTCAATAGAATCCGTTTTTACCACAGGATACATTTTCCTTGAGGTGAACTGCCAAACAGTAGTAGATGCGTCAGCTATAATTGCATTATAACATGCATTACTCTGAAAGGATTCCTGCTTGCTCTTGTTTACTGTGTGATGAAAAATAAAAGTGAGATTTGTTTCCACAAATGAGTTTTGTTGTCACCTGAGTCTAATTACTGGCGCCACAAATTTTTATCCCCAATGAAAATAAGGTCTCCATTCTTACTGCTAAACATAAAGCAGTTATATCACACTGTGTCACTTCCCTGACATGCTGCTTAGCGCTTGTGAAAATCCCCCAAAAATCGTGACATCCAAAATGAATTAGAAAAATCACTTTGTCAATATTTCCAATAGCTTTCTAGCCCACGAGAAGCTCTGCACAGCATAAAATGGACGGTAAAGTCACTTAACCTTGTGATAAATTTTCCAGTTTATTGTTGTTTTCCTCTTCCCTTTCCTTCCTGCCTCATCTCCTCTCACAGACAGACTATGCTTTCATAAGAGGCATAACTGCCGTGAGTTTATTGCCTTGAACGCCTTCTTTGTTGGTGTTATTCATTTCCTGAATTTTCCTGACAGAGTCAGTTCTCCCTGTGTGTGATCAATTAGATAATGTATTGTTTTTTGTTTGTGCTTAAGTGATGACAAAAACATTCTTTAAGCCGTCGTGGACGACCTCCCGAACGGTCCTAACTTTTTAACCATTCCGCTGCATGTTGGAAAAACAAGCAATAGCAAAATAAAATGTAATGTTAAAGGTCCATAATATCTGCCTAGATCATTTGTTTGTTTTCATTCCTCCTGTTGCAAATTTGCAAATGCACTTCAGGACTGTACTACTACTGTTTTTGTTCTGTTCTGTAATGTTTTTTTCGTGTGTAGCATCACTGACTAAGCTCCAACTACATTTTGCTGTGCAACCCTGTGGTTTCATAATGACAATAAATGATCCCTGATTCCTTGAATATAGTGATCTAGTAAACGAGGCTGCAGCTATTTACAGATATATGAAAGGGCACATAGCTTACCCACATTCATGCAAACTCATTGTCATTAATGCACTCTCTTCACCTATAGTTTCACCAATTCCCATCATTTCATGATCATTTGAACGTCATTTATATCACTAATCACATGCTGTTATCCAATTTAACTTTTTAAAAAAAAATCTTTTCTTGTCATTTAGATTCTAGGTGCTTTTAGAAGTCACCTGCAGTTATTGTTAATTAGTTTCTCGTCTGTCTCATCAGCGTATTTTGAGACATAAATGTTGACTATTTAATTATTCCTAAATTGCTGAACTCTTAAGTGTGAATTCCACCAAGTAGCAAGGAACAGACATGACGGTCACATGTGCGTGAAAACGGAGATTTAACCAATGTATGACAAGCTCTAGCAAATTATGCCAGAGCAAGTGTCTGTGCATATAACCATGGAAACAGGATGTGTGCACTTCAATGTGCAATACCGGGACCATCTGTAGAGGGAAGTGAAAGATACACGGCATGGCACTACATAAAAGAGACTGGCTTACGAGGTGGGAGTTAAGGTGGGTTGTATGCTGTGCTGAATAAATGGAGTCTGGACTTAAATACTGAGACAGCGTCTGGGTCCTTAACTATGGGATGGAAGCTTGTCCACATTGTGGGGTTCCTATTGTCAAAGGTTTTTTGTTCCCAAGCTGTTTATTCTTTCGAATGCAGCCATGAATAATCCTGCAAGTCCATAATCGATATGTGCATTTGCAGAAAGTCAGAGAAGAAAGACTAAGAGAGACTGGATTATGTTTGGATTTTCTGGTTTGTGTGGATATTACAGCTGCATATTTGTGGATGGCTGTTCAACCCAGACATATTTAAAGATATAAATAGACTTTTCCGGATCATAAAAAGTGGGTGCAGTTGGCAAACTATCAACCTTTGAGGGTGACGTTGTTAGAAGAACTTTTGTTGCGTGTGAATGCTCTAAATCTTTAATATTATTATCATCATATCGTCATTCAACTGCTTCCACATTTCTCAATATAGAAACTTAATTCAAATATCAAAATGCTCAACTCAATTATGAGATTATTGCCATTACTTTTATCATTGCATTGCCAAGATGATTTGCTAAATGTTCAGAGCCAGAGTGCATGACATCACAGTGACAGTGGGGAGGTCACATCTAATTATCTACGTCATTTCAGCTTCAAGACGTACACAACTTTGTGCTTTCGTACAATGTAGCAGAGTCTTTTCTCTCTCTTGATATTAATATTTTGCAGATTGGCTTTTTTTCCTTTTTATTTAGTACAGGGGACGACATGCAGCAAAGGGCTGAGAGCCAGATTCAAACCTTCATTACTATTAAATTAACTTTCTGACCCAGGAGTCAGTCAGCAGTTACCATCACCATGGCAACCTTTGATTGCAGCTGGAGACACACACCTGATTGAAATGAGCTAATTAAGTGCAGCGTGACCGACACACAAACACACAGGACCTTTTCACACTTTTTCAAGTGTTTTGAAAGTCTTCTCTACTTACAGTATTCATACTTTCAGCTAGAAATGCCATTCAACCCTTGCAATCTTCCAAATACTTCATGCATAATGGGCATTATTCATCTCTAAAGCAATTAAGTTTAGCTTCAGCTTTTGAACAAACCTTGAAATACTCCACATATTTCATCCGTTATGGGCATTTTTCAACTTTTAAAGCCAGCAATCCAGTTCAGCGTCATCTTTTTCAACATCCAGCATTCAGCTACACTTGAATCAGAGAAAACAAGGACTAAGGCAGAGGCCTGGTCAAAAGAAGCAGGTAATTTGTTACTTTCATTAGAGCTGTCTCAGTGCTACTGTACACTGCAGTCGGAGGCAGATTCCTGGAGGTGATAGATACAGAGCAAGTAAGTGGGTTCAAGATAGGAAATTGGTCTGTCATTTCCCGGGCTTCAGTGTTGCTGATGAGCTTTTTTTAAATAGAGGTTTGTAAACTTTTTCAATTTAAAACTAAAAATATAGATAAAGGAAAACTATTTAGAAATATTAACTAAGATTTCTTTGCCCAGTATGGGGATTCTTCTTCTGGTAAATTTCTGGGAATTGTGTATATAAAGTACTGGCAGATCATTTTCATACCATGATTTCAAAATTCCTGATTGGAATGGAAAACATTTTTAATAGCCTCAATTGTTTGGCTAAGAGTTATATGTTAACCTGTCAAATACTGTTGGTTGGCAGTGGCAAAATCACAGAAATACAACATCTTCATACTTTCTTTTTTTTATTGACCCAGTACGTATTTTCAGGTATCTGCTGTATGAAGACCCAGAGAGACATTAGACAATATTGGACTTTTAAAACACTTCAATTATAGTCACACTACTATAGCAATAGAATAAATATTCATTAATAGTGACATATAAAGAGTGTTGTGTCAGATTACAAGGTGCATGTATAGTACGTTCCACTTTACAGGAGCTGTCTGTTCAGCACCACAACACACAGCGTTATTACCATTCTGCTGCTGTCTCTCATTTGTTGTTGAATTTGTATTTTTATGGCAATTAGTTGGTCTCAGAGCATTTTCAGTCCAGTGTATGAAGCAACCAATCATTTGTTTTTCATATTTGATTTAAAAAAATCTGTTCATACCATTGACCTTGTCAAAGAAAAATATTTTATAATAATTTGTTTGGAGGTATTAACAAGCACCACAAATCTCCCCAATAGGACATAATTCAAGGAGCCCACTTTAATTGAGACACTGACCTTTGCAATGGAAAAACACCATTATTGAACTACTATTAGTTCTCATAAGGCGTTCCTTTTGCAGAAGGAAAAGTTCCCAAATAGGTTTATTGTCTTTTAGCATTTTGAAAAGCATTGTTTTCCAGAAATGTTCAAGAGGCATCTCAAATACTCCAATATTAAATTATAATTTCAAAGAAATGCCACAGTGTTCATCTTTGTTATTTGATTTTTCATTTCAGAAGAAGCCAAACAAACCAAAGTAAAGTACCAGCATGTGGAGACATCTTTGTTAGAAACAATCAGCTCACCTTGCTGCAGGTAAGAGATATAGATTGTTTGAGAATTATTCTTCCAGCTTTTGATAAGACTTCTTATTCATAAAATGTTGGTAAATAGAAACTCATAATCAACAATATTTTTTCTATTAATACTGACATGGGCAACAAATATAAATCGTATTTATCTATCAAAGCCCTATAAAGCATTTGATATAAACATTGAAATCTGACTTGCTGCATGTTATCCCCCCACATTCTCTCTATTGCTATTTTATCAATTGAAGTCAAAAAGCCCGCCAACAAAAAAAAAATCATCTTTAAAAAAAAACAACAAAACATGGCTGCTAGTACGACCCAAACTCAGATTCTGTAACTTTTTGCAGAGTTGAAGCTTCAGTTCATTGTTTTCACCAACTCCCAGCGGTTCTCATCAACACCCCCATATATTCTGTGTATAGCATACCATATAACACCAACTGCTCCTTGTACGACCTAATGGTATGCTGCTTGAGGAGCTTGAAATGGCAGAGAGCCAAAGTAAAGCAAGTCGAGGGTTGAGCAAGTTATAGAGAAATGCAACTTTAATGCCGGTGAAGACCTACATTCATCAGGTTTTAAGATTTCAATGCTAAAGTCATTTGTTTATGGATATGACAGCGATACGGACCTCACAGGCAGGTAGTGTATCAACCCTCTGTTGCCATTTTCTCCCTCAGCGATCTATTAACTACACAGTTGCTTGGGCAGCAGTGAGAATCATAGAAACTAACCTCTTGCTCTCAAATAATTAAACACAGAGATTAATGTTGACTGAATTAGTACAAAGCAGAAAGCGTTTTCTGGAGAGAATCGCCACTTTTTGCCATTATGCATTGCATAGCTGTTGACAGAGGAAACACATTTTTTTTGTCTTTCACAGACCAGCTCGTTAGAGTGTAAACAGCAGAGCTTCAAGGCAGCTCACGCTACTTATCAGCTACTCCTTGCTGCTGCCAAAGCCCTCCACCCTGTCTCCTCAGTCTTACACTTCCTTTACAGTTGTAGAAGTAATGTGACACTGACAACAAATTGTTACCTCCAGCTGGACTCATCAAAGCTTACTCCATCAGGAGAGGTTGTCGTAGAGTGGAATAACTTGGGAAAATCTGTCCCCCAACACCTTTCGGACGCCGGATTAGATATAGCTGTGACCGACCATTTCTGTAACTTTCCAAAAACCGACGATCCGACATTCACAACCGCTCCACGCCATGATCGGCCAGGTGTGCAGAGACGAGTAATGGTTTGAACTCCTCTCTCTAGCACTGTTTACATACTCACGCCACCGTTCCTGTCACTTTTAATGTGTACAGAAACGCAACACTATGAATGTCTTCCAGGAGAGACGGTTGTCCCCATACAAACAATATTGCGTCCCCCCCCACCTCTCTATGACGGCCGACTTCTCACCCCGCCTTTGTGTGTGGCCCTTCGAAACAACTAGAAAGACTTTTGAGTTAGTACAAACTAGTTCTGATTGAGTACTCCGGCCCTGATTGTGCCACTTCCACCAGCTTTATCCACCCCAACAATCGATTGGGAAATCCCCATTAGAGGCTTGGTTGGGAGTGACGGTTAGGACAGATTATCTGGTAGTGTGAAGGCTTTACAGATTTATCCACCCATCTTAATCACTATAATTGACTTGTGGACTGTTCTGAGCCATCCTGATAATATGGAAACTGTTGGGCATCAGTGACTGCATGAGTCCTTTAAAGGGGATGAATGTTTCTCACCTGCCATGGCAAATTCTGTTTTGAACGTTTTTTCCTTTTACCACTGCATATTATGCATCAATATGCATATTAATGCATATGAGATCACACGGGATGCTGTGAGATTAGAGGCCTTTGACGTAAGTGACGTATCAGGAGTCAGGAGGATCATCTCAGCTACATCGTTGTGTGCGTGATACTGCTTTTCCTAATCGTATATGAAAGGAGACAAAAAAAATCTGACTTGAGTCATTTTGAAAATGTCAAAGCATTTCAAAAGTTTTCCCATGGGGCCCGTAATATCTCAAAAGCAACCGCTGTCCTCAATCTACCATCACGTTATGCACTCTCTCTGTGTTATCTCTCATTTTGCCACACTGTTGCTAATTGTTTTGTTTTACAAGAAAACTTTTATCAAAGTTGTTAACTGCTGCAAAATGGATTAGTATGCCATCTTTCTCCGCACTGTCTATGGATTTGTGTGTCAGCAAAGATAATTGGATCATCGATTTGTTCATTCATCCCTTTATTTGTACAACACGCTCAAGCCCACACCTCAAACCTCATATATGTACAGATTATCACTCAGTATAAATCAATACATCTTAAGATCAACTTCACTCCTCTTGACAAGTTACTATTAACTTCAGAAATGTATTTACGCATTCACTTTTTCACTGACACTGATGGCATGTTGGTCACAAAAAAACATTTTGCTAATCTAATATTAATCTAGAAAGTGAGACCCATTTGTTGACAAAATGAGGAAAGTTTGCCCATTTTCCACTGATTTGGACTACGGCTAACATAGTTAAAAACACTCAAACTTCCCCAAACTTTCACTATTTATAGACAAACACCAGCCCAGAATTTCACCCAGCTTCGAGTGTTCGGCGAGAGTTGTAGGGGGTGGGTGTACGCTCATTTACACACATTTGCAAGTCATTAGCACTTCAAACCTGCAAACTTGAAAGGCTTTCCTTGTCAAGAACACTCTAATCTTCTTCTCTTTCTCCATCTCCCTCTCTTTCTCTCTGTCGCACTCTTTCCCAGGTCTCTGCTCTCTCACACAAGCAGTGATTAAGGAAGCTCAGGACATCAATTAGAAAGTTTAACCTTCTGTTCAGCCTTATGACAGCTTATCTATCTGTGATGTGTTTATGCGAGTGTGTTTGAGTTTACTGCTTGTGCCACGGTCTTGACACACTTCACAGAAAATGCCTCAATTCACTTGAACTTAAACTTAAGAAACTTAAAATTAAAAACTTAAAAAAAAGAAAACTTTAAACCATTGGTATATAGTCAAAAAAAATTATCTAAATCAGCGGTCTCCCACCTTTTTGCACCACGGACCGGTTTCATGCAAGACAACTTTTCCGGGGGGGGGGGGGCATAACAACAAAGTGCAAAACATATAATTTAATTTATATCATGTAAATGTAATTATTCTATTTTATATTATGCACTATATTTATATTGTTATTACCGGTGGTTGTTATTACCTTCTATGCAAATGAACTCAACAGATTTGATTCAGTCACTTTTTTAAAATGGCTCGTGTGTGTGTGTGTGTGTGTGTGTGTGTGTGTGTGTGTGTGTGTGTGTCAGATAAAACACTGCACTATTACTTTACAATCAAGGCCTAATTAATTTTAATTTGTTGTATTCAGCAGGCTCATGCGACTCTGTTAAACTCATTCGACAATGTTAATACAATACAAATTGAATAAAGCCATTCAATTATTTAAAAAGATAAACAGCAGCAACTCTGGACACCATCAAACATAGGGGGCAAACTTAGTGTAGTTTCCATTAATTATACAACTTAGGGCCAGAAGAATTCTGCTAAGTTTGATACTGGCTGTGAAAACAAGTGAGTCGAAACATGTAAAAGCCCTGCTGCTCTGCAATGCCCTTTTTTTCGAAATATCATAATATTATACTGGCTTTGGTTTTTGACACAATGACAACATCTAATTAGAGATGGCAGGACCTTTCATTAACTGAGTTCTACTGAGTTTAATAGAAACAGCAAATGACAACCAGTAGACTGGCAAACTTGCAAAAATATCAACAAAGGTTCAATGCCATCAACATCCCGAAAACCCAAAGGCATTTCAAAACTTGTAATCACTGTCATGCTTTCCTGTAAAATGTTCATATCCACTGAACTGTTTGGAAAATGCAGACTTTGACAACACTGCTCCGTTTCTTGTCACAAGTTTAGAAAGCTTCCTCAACTGAAAAGAACTTCTTGGTGCAGACAGAAAGAGAATAAAGCAGTGAGTGGTGACATCCATCAAGGACTTTCTGAAAACATAGAAGCATGCTTCCTCATCATGTGGTTTATTAATTACAGAAATAACTTGCTTTTTGTCAACAGTTAGCACTTTGAAGTATTTTATTAATCTTTTATCAACATTTTCCCTCTATGTTTTATATTTTATGGCCGAGTGTGGCAATCACGAAGACCAGTTAGTATTCCAATGATTCTAAAACGTTGTTAACATAATATGCTGGTCTTTTCATTGCTCCTTTATCTGAAATAGGATGGGATTGGCTTTCTAGCCTAGCTTTGTAATGTCATTGAAAGTGCATAACATAACTCTGATTAAGAATGTATATACTCTATAAAGTTAAGAGAGACATCTTTATTTGTGTTCAGAGGACATGACATGTGAGCCAGTGACAAGGACTTTATTGTATTGCATTTAGCTCAAACAAAATTTTGGAAGGCATTCAGTTAAACAGTGACAGATACTGCAGTATTTCCATAGCAATGAAAGTAGGCCTGTGGCTCACTGCACATACTAAATTAGGCAGAAGTAACACAATCACCAATAAAGACCAAAATCATACTGACAGATAACCAGTCGGGGGGCAGTCCCATAGAGGCCAAGGCAATTCCTCAGTATATTATTTACCATGAAGGTTGAGCAGAGGTCAAGCAGAGCATGGAGCATTAGCTACAATATCCATCTCCAAAGAGATCATTTGTAACACGTAATCCCAGGTAAAACAGTCAATTCTAATCAATTCTTTCTTTCTTTCTTTATTTCTGTATATCCATGAGGCCAGGTTGAGAATTTCCCACTCTAAAAAAGTAAAATGGTTAAAGCTGTATAGTCAAAAAAAATTCCAACGTTCATAAACTGCCAAAATAAACAATTGACCTTTCACTGAAATCGCAACGTTGCCAGAGATGTATGTAAGCCAAGCTGCCCAACGGGGTTATGTTAAGTTTTTCTATATCATAATATTAGGACTAACTCGCTCTGCAGTGCAATACAAGAACACATGCTGGTTCTTTATTTAGCGTCACATGTCTTCCACATGGAGAGGATGACGTCTTTCTGATTGTAGCCTCAGTCTTTACGCACATTACCATGTAGCCAAAAAGTGCATATTTAAAACCCCTTTGACAAGATTTTTATTTTAAAACAACTCGGCAAGAGACAGCATTTTCAACAAATGCACAAAGCTACTGGTTCCTTATTGAGCTATAGTTTAAGCTGATCAAATGTACTGTCACCGGCTGGAAATAAGAAGCGTACGTTTGTCCTCCTCTGTTTGAAATCAATGACACTTTGCTCAAAAAAATGTACTATGAATTTTGAGCGGTAAATCTGCCATAACTGTAAACTGCTTACACTCTGTGGCTTGCGAGTGTGGAAAGCTTGACAGGCGATGGTAACAAAGTGGGACAGGATTGAGAAAACAGTCAATTAATTGCTGCTGCCCTTGTTTTTTTATTCGTCCTGTGAATTGTTTTCTTCTTTTGACTTCCCATATGAATGCAGCACAAAGCATCGCTATTGAGACGCATGTCGAGCGCTCTGTCGTGGCATGTACATTGTACAGCTTTCTATAAAGGGCTCCCTGAATGCCAATAGCAACATAGATAAGTTAATGAGCATGTATCTGTATTGACAAATGAATATTTATCCCCACTTGTTGTTTCCCTGAGAACATGGATTAAACTAGTCTGTCGCTTTATAATTGATCTTAGCCCGAGACAGGTTGAGGTGGAACGGTGGGATTTCTTTCTGCCTCTCTCTGTCTCCTTTAATTTGCTTCTTTACTTAATTAAATTCAAATACAATTCAGGAGCGTTCCATCAATAGCGTGGACGGTTCACCCGGCGCACCTCCAAAACAAACCCTCTTGTGAAAACATGCCAAGCAGAACGAAGATATCAGGAAAAATAAAGAATCACGTCAGATCATTTGATGATGAAATATCACCCAGGTTAAGCACCACCAACTACAACCAATTTCTTCAATTGTTTTCTTACGTTTTGTGTCTCCTTTTCAAGTGGTCTCTTCTTTCCTGATTTTCGCTGAATCCCCTGGCTTGTGTTTCCCAACTAACTGATCTGTTTATCTTATTTGACACCCTTCTGAGGATAAAATGTACGAGCCGCAGCTCAGATAAAGCCGGTGAAGATGCTACAAAGAAGACCCGAGTCTTACTGTACTTCGCTTCTAACAGAGAGACAAAATAAGGAAGACAAGGGAGAGTGTGGGAGAAAAGAGAGGAGGAAATCATGTGAAGGAAGAACAGAGGCTCATTATTTTTCAAATTCCACAATAAAGGCTAATTAGTTATATTGGATTTCACAGCAATTGAAAAAAAAAATCTTTACCTGTAAATAGAATTTGCCTATAAGCACACACTGAAGTATTAACACCTCAACTTTATGACCACTATTCTAAGACTGAGCAGAAACCAAAACACTCCTATGGGCTGTGTTTCTTCTCATGCAGTTTCTACCTGTACTGATGAAATAAGCGCAGCTCCCTCTGGTGGAGTACAGCTCACGATCCTCAGCACAGTCATAGCACACGTTTCAAAGTCCACGCCGAACCAGAACTCCTGATCTGAGACGTTTGACCATCTGATACCACCGAGGCGGGAGGAAACCACATCCTTATCCTCCCTTGTTTCCCTGTTAACACCATTTAATGATCACAAACCACCTTGCTGTCCCTCTGCTTTTCCTTTCTTTATCTGGCCCTCTCGTCCTGATTACAGAGTAACAGGCACAGTAGGCAGTGCTTGAGAAAAACCTCCAGGGACCCCATCTGCATGCGTTGGCTACAGCGATATCAAAGTGTTGTCTGTGCTCAAACATGATTATGTAGCTATATGGTCTCTCTTCTGTGTCCACTGCTGAAAATCATTTAGACTAAACATCAGTAATGAGAAGCAGCTGTTATCCTTCACCAGCTGGGCTCAAAATGAAATGACAAGTAAAGTGCTGCAGGGAACTAACGGGGGCTGCACTGCTGCCTTCAAATCCAATTCAGTGTCTTTGTGGTGAGTACATCCATCCAAATGCTCTGTCATTACTTTATTGAAAGTCTTAGCAAGCGTTTGCATTCGGGAAGAGAGAGTGTGTCTGTCGTTTGGTCTGTTCTTTTTAAACTCTGCAAATGTGACTGTGCAGTTCGCTCCACAGATGCGACTTTGTTAATGTGGTAATATATGATGTTTTATACTCTGAGGCGGTTAATCAAGTGCAATGCCTTTTTTAGGAGGGTACTTTTCAATTGAAATAAATATTTTCCCATTTTTTTTGTCTGATTTCATAATCAGAAGCCAGCGACAAAAGGCGCGACTATTTGTGCTCGGTCCTTTTGGTAAAATCCAACTGAAATTCTGAGTTCTCACTCTCACTCACTGTGCGAGGAAATATTTCTATAATGATATTGCAGCTATTGAGCTTATTTTTTCATTTTTCAAAACAGAGATTTTTGAAAACTGCCTCCAGCTTCAGATGTCTGGCTGAGCATTTCCCATGTCTGTGATTTACTGATGTTTGAGAGCCAGCTTCTGGATGTATTATTAGAGCTGAATACGGCAGCATGACTAAGCCCGGCTGCCAATTTGTCCCAGCGGCCACTCGCAGTACTGAAACAAAAAGAATTCCCCTTCGGCCAGACGCTCAAAACTCGTACGTCAACCCGTGATTCAAATCACGACAAGAAGTAATGTATGAGTGCCCAAATCAAGGATGGCACAACAGCTAACATTGTGTTCCCCCAGCTGGTTAACAGTATGTGGAAATCGGAAATAAGGTTATATTACAAACTATATTTAGTGCCTGCCAAGACAGATACTGCACCCATCAAATAACAGTCAGTAGTAATTGTCAGTAGGTTACTTTAATATCTTCTCTTTGGTAAGTCCACAAGTCAATAAGAAACACCAAGAACATGCAGTATATAATGATTGTATCGCAAAAGTGAATTCAGTTGGACCTTGAAAAAGGTTTTTTTTTTATCATTTATGGGAACCGCAGTCCCTTGTAACGCTGTAACAAGGATGTCTTGTAAGCTGTAAAACAGTAAGTCGTAAAACAACACCTTGTGGAAGCTTTAATTGTCCTCAGCTTTTCTTGACAACATGTCTGAGCTGCGCTCATTATGTGCTTGAAAACAAGGGAGCCTTCATTAGCTTCGGCTTAATCACATGTCCATTAATATGGACCCGTGATTCTTTCATCTGCCGTGTTTGTGACAAGCCTGCAGAATGTAAATGATTAGGTTTAAAGAACCGAGACGGAAGCATGGATGAAGAAATGAGTCATGGGGTTGCATTAGTATGCGTGTTATTAGTAGTAGGTATAAGAACAGTTCTAATGTTTGAATTGCAGACTTGGAGAAATCCCTCGTATATTAGGAGATAATGAAAGATATATACCATCATTTATTTAGGGGAACCTAAATATTCTTTTCGATTAATTAACTTGCATTAGAAACTTAATGTTCCAGCTGTACTCAGTTCCGAGGAAATATGATGGTTGCCAACAGGTAAGTCTGCCCCCCACGTTTATAATTGTGTTGCTTTAATACAGGAGCTGGGTGGGGAAGTGGGGGACATGGCCCATTGGCTTTAAGCCTGAAGAACGTCCTCCCTAGGATGGATCAGCAGAGGAGCGACAGCATCGTGGATTAGTGCAGCCTGTCAAGGTCTGACGGTGCAGTGACAATTTAATCGCTGAACAGGCTCCCCATAGAAAAAGGAAGATGAGAGGAAGAAAAACAGGAAGGGAAAGTTAAGAGGCGGTGGTCTTCATTTATATGATTCATATTGTCATATCAGATTCTGTTAATACTGCTGTCAATGTCTCCTGGGTCCTCGGGGGGGGGAACATAAACAGGCTCATAGAGACACAGACGGACAAACACAGGCACTCTCAGCCTATCCTGAGGCTCAACCCTACAGTAAAGTACCAATAGAAATAGCTCTTTTTCTGATGAGGACCAGAGAATTGCAGTGTCTTTTTATAATTTCTTGTGTGATATTTCATGTGCACCCTCATCAGGGTAGATGAACACGTCCCCTAAGGCATCCAGATTCACACACACAGTGTAAGCACTTTGCTTATGAAATACTGGTTTTTACTAGTTATCTATCTGCACAGATGGGTTTTTGGAGAAACAGACACAAAATCAATGTTCATTTAAATAATGATCTAATATCTTAAGTCAGCATAGCAGTGGATGAAGCAATCAAATGTGCAAATGGTGTCATGAATGATTCATGACACCATGTCATTCATATCATTAGCTGGTAGTTATTTTAATGTCTGATCAATCAATGCAGAAAATATATAATGCACAGGATAATTGGTGATAGAGCATTTTAATGTTACTGCCGTAGCAGGCGCTCTGTAATAGAGTCAACAACTATTTTTTTTTTCTGCTTTTGGCCTCACTCTAATGAGGGAAGAAGTTACCATGGTAATAGAAGTCACGAGCTACCTTGAGCTTTGCCAGGCTTTTAATGCGCACACACACACACACACACACACACACACAGACACAGACACACACAGACACACACAAAATAAAAGATGAACCAATTAAAAACGCCCAGTTATTTAAAGGCTTAGTTAAACATGAAACATTTGGTGAGGTTGACTTTTTCTTCTACAGAATAATTATTATTATTAAAGGCAGCAACACATCTCTTGCTATTTTAATGTCTACCTCTATTGTCATTGACAGGTAGGTATCTGCACTGACAGAAAAGGAAAGGCAATTCCATTTGAATTCCTTTTGACTTTAACGAGACTTATAATTAATGCCTAGGTGCAAAACTGATAGCATTTGATCATTGCATCAAAAGTAAACACCCTTTATTACAGGATCATTATATCCGCATTTTTAATTGTTCTGCAATAGTTGCCGCTTTTAGACCTTCTTTTAAAATGTTAACAATTTGTGCAGGCCACTGAATCCTTGATACTAGCAACCTCACCATATTAGAACAAAGGCATTCAAATATCTGACCAGCAGACATTAAGATGGTAAACTGTCGTCATTAAAATCCCTTCTTCAAATGCATCATGTTTAATTCTTATGTAACCCTTTTCTCAACTTCGCCTGGGATAGTCACTTTGCATATTTTATATTATTATTATGGATTTACTCATAAAATCAGAATTAAAAATATTTAAAAAACATTATAATGGATTACTGCGTGTAAAAAAAAAAAAAATTACAGATACACACAATGCAAGGTCCAATCCACGTTTTCCCTCTTAAGGTTTCTCTTTGGCAGGGTGGCATCAAGCTGTTTCATAAAGCTAACTTGCAGCAGCTTTACATCATCTGTGCAACACAAGCGAGCCCCTTTGTAGTGTGTTGTTGATACAATGCCCATACAAGTTAGGAAACATTCTGTTGAAAGGAGGAAAGTATTTTCAGTGAAGAAAGGCCATTTTTCCTACTTATTTCTGCAAGAGATATATTTTCCATTTGAGCAAGAAAGAAAGATATTGCAGGGATGGGATGATGTTACAGCAGAAATAATATCGGTTGAATAAAACTGACGTTCTGCAGATAAGTCGATGTTTTTTGTGTGAATAAAGAATGCAAAGGAGCATCCACATCATGCAAATCCACATACAAGAATCAAGAATGTACATCTTTGCTGTACTGAATGCCCTGAGTAGAGCATGCACAGCTTATCAATGCCTGAATGTTAAAACCTTTGCGCGTGTCACCAAAACACAACACACTGCTGCAGGTGGCTGCAGTGCACTTTTATTCCAACTAATATATTCTCCAACATCCTCCGACCGTGGCTAACTGCGTGCTTTTGGTTTGCTGAGTACATCTTAAACCGATACTGCTGAGCCCTCACTTCAAAGTCAAAACCTGCATCACCAAACCGGTCCAATATTTTTAAAACTACAACCTGCTAGAAATAATTGTATTGAAAAATGCAGAAAGAGCGTTACTATTATCAGAGGCCACAAGGTCCTATTTTGTTTTGGGCTCTTGGAGGACTGTAAGTGGCTCTGGCAAGCTCTGCTTTACTGAATTACATACATGCCCTCCTGTAATTCACAGACTTCAGACACAGAGCTAACCAATGCTTTACTCTTTGCGCCACCAATTAACCCCCTAACAACTCCACATGGAACTGCCATTTCCATAAACAAGAATAACGCACAAAACATGTTGTGCTGATTTGTCATGAACTTAGCTGCGCTAAAGTGGAAGGAAAGGACAAATCCGGTTTGTGTCAGAAGTAATTATGTGGAACTGAAATTTCTGGTGTTAATACTTACCATCATTTGCCCTTGTACCGCCCATCGATACAGATCATATGAAAAGTGGATGGTGCAAGCATAGACTGTATATAAGAAGTAGATTTAGTAACCGTGATATCACCCATTGTTTTGTGGACTAAGGTTTTAAAGCTTAGAGTTTGACGTTTTGGCCGTTGCCATCTTGGTTGATTTATCGTCTATTTTACTTTAAATGGGACCATAAATTACAAAATGAACATCTTGCTGTATTGAAGAAGACTTGAAACTAGCAATTGAGACCATGAACTACCAATTGCGACCTTATTAGGAACATCTTTACTGATATAATGAATCAAAAGAGAATTATGGTCATTTCTTCATAGACTTCTATACAACCAGACTTCTTTTTACAACCAGTGGAGTCTCCCCCTGCTTGCTATTAGAAAGAACGCAGGTTTAAGGCACTTCAACATTGGCTTCCCATTTCCGTAGGTTGCAGGCTTGGGTGTGAGTCATATTCTATTTTTCTTAATAAAAAAACATTTAAATATATCTTTTTTTGCAGATGATATGTTGGACAATTGTTACTTGAATCCCTCATTGGGAGAAATAACTAAATACACATGTGGTTGTGTGTTGTGATTGATATGCAACCCAGAACCATCAGCATGCACCATTACGCATGAGGAGTGACAGTTGTAGAGCGAGCTGTATCCTCCTGTCAGTCATTGGCAGGCCCAAGAAGCACCGGCACAGCCAAAGTGTCCCAACAGTCTGCCGCAGGTTCTATTTGTCTCTTCTTGCACTGAATACTCACACCGGGTAAGAGTTCTCGTAGGATCACACAGGAACACATGTTATCTCTTCTAATAATAATTTAATTTAAGGTGCCACATATTTGCCTGTAGTGATTCTCTAAATCTGTCATATATTGTGCCTTTGGGAAGAAGCTTTAGAGGCAGATTTTATTCCAGGCTCACCATCACAAAACTCTCTGAGTGCTGTGGCGCTAAATAGAAAAGAATAGAAAAAGAGGTGACATGATTGGATATAACGGCCAGCTCTGCTACACCTCCAGATAATGTATTCCTCCACCTTTGGCATTTTCATAGAATGTGTGCATTCTGCTTTTGTGCACTCAGTCAGTCTGACATCTCGCAGCCAAAGAAAAGTGTGACATCATCTTTGTCTCTCCTTCGCTATCTGAAGTGCACGTGGAAATCATGTTTCTCCTCCCCTTGAAGGCAGATTTGATATTGATCTGCATCTACACAGGACTAATATAATATTGAGATTTACAATTCTTCATGATTTGCACTCTGCATGATAACTGATGCCTACAATTTAAAAGGAGGCCAGTTGTTTATTTTTAGATTTCTATGAAGTAAGCATCGAGATAGCATTACTTTTCATTAGGAGCTTGACTCATACTGTACTAGTAATAGATTCTTTGGGGACAATGGAGGCAATAAGTGTCATATAGCTAAAAATGAAACATTTCACTCATTTATGGATCCACTGAATGAGATTGTGTCTACAATTCTGTGCATTTACAGGGAATACTGTAAGTCAACTACTAAACATTAATCTGGAATTCAAAGACTGTTTAAAGCACATTGTATTTATAAATGTTATGCATCTGCATATAATGCATACTTTCATAATTTTAATATATTCTAATCCATTTGGCATTTCCCTGAGCCACTGAATCAAGTGTAATTTGGATAAAGGGCTTTTACTGCTATTTTCTACTTATCAAACTAAGAAATATTGGAGAACTTGGTAGGGCACTGAGTAAAGGCGTGGCTGTACTTTCTACTGTGGTTATCAATGCGAGTGATAATTCTATAAGTGAGCCCCAAATTACCACAAGGCCTACATTTCTTTGTATTTAGTGTATAAGAAGCCACAGCACTGATGTGGAAGTAGGTCTTAAACTCACATTTGCATGTTTATTTTGGGAGCCTTATTAGCATTGGCAAACACGAGCATCCGGCAGGAGGGGGGTAAAGGAGGAGGAGGAGGGCTAAGGAAATGTTTCAAAACAAAATAAATTGATTCCCAAGTTCAAAACTGTGTTCTCATTCAATGAGTCAAGTGTTTAACGATTGTTCTGACATCTTTACTTGTCGAATGTTGGAAAACATCCAACCATCTATTATGCTCTTTGCGCTGTGGCCTGGAGGAGAAGATGACGTCAAAGGAGGCAGCGATCTGTGCTTTAGAACAGACTTTAGAGATCAGCAGCTATTGTCATGAGGACGCTGATCCGACATTGCTTGGAGGGATGATTGATAAACGGCAGCATCTCCACCCAAAACCTCGGTTATATTTCTTCAAGTAACGACTTTTTCCCTGTTAGTCGTATCCAGAATTGTGGATGGACACTATCTGAGTTTATCACCAAACAGAGTATATCTGACAGGAAGAAGAACAGAAGATAACATTGTGTACAGCGTGGTATGAATATAGCAATGGCACAGGAGCAACCCTACTGCTATTTGCAGCCTTCAGCTCATCGATTTTTGTCTGTCAGTCCATATAGTTGAATCCCCCCCCAAAAAATAAAACCGTGGGCAACCATTTTCAACAAACAACCTCACACAAGCTGACTGTACGCTACCTGCTCAGCATGAGATGGCAAAGATCCGATGTAAACAAAAAGGCAGGTGAGGAGAGAACATTGAAAAAGCCAAAAACAGTTTCATCAAGAGGAAAAAGACGAGTGAATCATGGACATAAATTCAACGGGCAGATAGTAAGAATGGGACGTTCATCTGGTAAATGCATTAGTAGATAACTGTTAACTAAGTAGTTAGAACTTGATAGGTTAATAGTTTACCAGGGGAATGTCCAACTAAAGCCTTTATGGTATTTCTGGGAGACTTAAGCACATATCACTTTTGAAATGATTCATTAGTTCTATAAGATGTTATAATTTTGTGGAATAAGGTCGATTTGTTTTCTGACAGAAATAAATAATCAGTTTTAAAGACCTACTGTTCAGTACAACTGCTTTAACTTTACAGTACCGTGAGTTTGTTTTGAGGACTTTCTGCCCCCTAGTGGTCAAAAACTCCCTTAATGCAGCTTTAATGTAGAATGTAAGTTAAATGTTGTTTTCAAATTCCTTGTTGCAATTTATCTTCAAAATAACAACATTTTGTGATCACCGCCCTGCGAAAGCGCTTCTCGATAATCACAAGGCGTTCCACTTGCTAGCGATGACATTAAACAACTCCGCACAAATCAGCATGGCAGTGAGTAAAATGCTAATATATTTCTCACTGCCTGGACTTCTCTCAGACAAAAAAAATAAATAAACAACTTTTCAATGAAAGTACTCACGAACCTGTAATCATTCTTTCAAGAAACAGACACTCAGCTCAAGAGAAACTGGCAGACAGTACTTCTTGGTTAGGCCCTCCAGTATTTCCTGAGTCCACCAGTATATGCAGTCATTCAACTGTCGCTAATTATAGACCAAGTCTACGACTCTTCAGGGTTTCTTGATGCTGCTGTCGCACAGGTGGGACGTTCTAAATTGTTGCACCGTAGTACGACATGAAACAGGAAGGAGACTCGATGTCTGTCATTAAGTCTCAGCTGTTTCCATTCAGTGGAGTTATATATCATTATATTATCAAATATACAAGTGTGTTGAGAGTAGTAATACTTGAATCAATATTGTTTTCATTCAAACTAATTTCATTTTCCTTGTTTTAAAGCTAAACTGTATGCGTTTATCCATTTGTCAAACAAACATCTTTTCAAAAGGAATTAAATTCAAGGACTTTGCAAATATTTGTTTAATACATTCAAGTCATCGGGTTAATTGTCTGAATCGTGACCAGTGAGTTTAAATGGACCGTTTCCCGACTCTTACTCAACTTGCTTTTGCTCAACATTTACTTTTCTAAGAAGCTCGACTCATGCGTCATTTATTTGAATGCACCAGGTTTTTTTTTTAAAGAGGAAGATTTAAGCCCTTTAATTTCAGGTAGATGTACTAATGAGCTGTTTTTTTTTTTTAATTCAGCACCACTAAGCACAACTCTTCCCTTAGAGAAAATATCTTATCATGTATTTTTAAAGTGATGTATCAGAGTGATTGCAGCGTTGAAGTGGATCAGGCCGCGAGGGGGAGCAGACAGGAACATACAAAGAAAAGTCCAAGAACCTGCACCTACAAGCGACTGGCGCGTGTATGCACATACTGTAAATATGCAATGCACATACAGTAATAAGCGTGTTTTCCTAGCGTACTGTTTGATACAATACAAACACAAACCTAGAGTCTTTATTGGCTAACACCAAAGAATATATAGCTAATAGAACATTTTACTGAAGATGCTGCTCAAAAAAGATTGATAAGCCTTATTTACACCATCTACTTTCTGTTGTCTGTATAAATTCCTCCTTCTCTGTTCTTCCTCCTGTAAATCACTTTGCATTTTCTGTTTTGAGTGCTATCTAAATGTTTGCTTGCTCTATATGATAAATATAAAGAAACACAATCAGCTGGCAGATAAACGGTATCGGCTTGCTAATGCAGACAAATAGGTTGACAAAGGCATTACAGGATTGGATTTGTGTCTTCAATAAATTGACAACATTTTAGTTACGCTTGCCACATTAGGTGCCGTGTCAAAGTCCGCTAAGGGTATACTTAGAGGAGTAACCTCTATTTATTCTGTTCAAGGACCGAGTGACTGCCTGAGTGAAACTAAAGGAGGACTAAAAAGGACAAAAAAAATCATTTGCTTTTAGGTAAGATCAAAAAAAGATCTTGCAAGAGTGGTTACACCGACCATTAAAATGCATCTCATGCCGTAGAAGAAAAGACTGCTGTCATTATTAAAAGTTTTGTCAGACCAAATTAAAGGCACAGTTAGATCACATTTGCTCCCCATGGGCTTCGCACTTGGATCTGCATGGACAACAGTCCTTTCCATTTGTGTAGTTAGATTGTGTGGCTCGGGAGAATTTGCCGCATGCACTGCGACCAAAGCATCTCTCGGTGCATTTGCACAACAATTTTCTCGTGTTTCATCACTCCAACAACACTCTCGTCAGGCAGGGTAAAAAAAGCAGCTTGAATGAAAATGACCCCAAGGTTAGTGATTGAAGGGGAAGGGCAAAGAGAGGAAACGTCAATGCTGAGAAAGAAACCAAATGCCCCCCACACACACACACACACACACAGAGACACAGACACAGACATACACACACAGACACAGACACACACACCTGCAGTGCCTGTGAACCCCAGCCACGGTTTCAATGATGGAGCACTCTCCCTCGTTGAGACAAAAGGCCAGGTCCTTGTCTTCCACACATGGTTTGAAGACCTCTGAACGTAGACTGGGAAGTGTTGGGGCCAATGCTGTAGACAGAAAAAGACAGATATACAGATTTAGTTGCTATTTGACAGAAGAAAAAGGCACATTTCTTAAATCTTTTCAAATCATATCATAGGTAATTCGCACAGGAATACTTCATCATTTCTTTGATGTGCCTCTGCACATTGCATGCCGTTATGGTAGTTTTTCCTCTACAGTGATTTCTTTTTTTTGTACTGAAATGACCACTGTGCTCAGACATGAAGAGAAGACTTCATTACTTGTTTGACACTCTTTGAGCTAAAGGCAGGATAGCCCTAGGAAACAACTTTCTTCATTACTTACCGAGTAAAATAAGCATTTTCGGTTTGAAGGTTTCAGACTTTGCCCTGACGCAATAGAGAAAGCAATAGTGTAACGCACATTATTGGCTGCAAAAACATGCTTTAGTATTATTATTGTTGTTAGTATTGTACTGCTTTTTGTTGCTTTTATTAAACATATGTACTGCACTCCTGGTGTTTGTTTTTCTGTTTGTTTCAAATAAAGCCGTTTAACCACAATTCCTTTGTGAATTTCCTGACCTGCTGCTTTCATAAACACAGTTGCGCAACACAGAAATACATTACAGCTGTAAGGAAGTGAGATGATAATATGCTACACCACACAAAGGCAGAACAGAGAGAGATGGGCTCGGCGATGTAGCTTTAATTCTCCTCCTCTAGTCTGACCCTGAGCCGCTCTCACATAAAGAGCATGACTGCCATGTACAAGCACTGCAATGCAGGCTTCTCCACCCTGTGAAATATGCACAGCTGTCAGGCATGTTGTCACAGCGACGTATAAATACTGTGAGCTAGCATGTGCAACCACCATCTGAATGCAGATATTCATTCATGCGCAAGTAAACACATGTTGGCATACACACACACACACACACACATGTACAGTATACAGTTACACGGAAATTATCACTCAGTAGCTCTTTCACTCCATCATGTAGTCAAGCATTGTAAATTGGATTGACTGGTATTACGCTCAATACCTTGCCAATACAATTGGATTACACATGGGATTCTGCTTTCATCCATTTATATGCACACACACGCACACTCACGCGCCATATTCTTCTGAATGTCAGGCCTTTTTCTGCCGAGACACTAGTGACCAGGCGCGCGTGTGGAGAAATAAAATAAAATAAAAAAAAGTCGGTAATCCGTTTGTTGTGCCCCAGTGTCCAGTTCAATCTATGCTTTGTTTACGGCCATTGATCGATAAATCTGGGGGCTCTTCATGTAAGGCCCAAGAGATGATGAGAGATTAGAGAGAACACAAAGAGAGATATGTGGTGTTCCTGGGACCAACCACGAATCGTGTCTGTCAGAGGCAAAAACTTTGGAAGCTATCATTTAAACCACTTACTGTAGCGGCTCATATAATATCTTCAGATGCATGTGGAGTCTCTCTCTGTCTATGAAGGGGAGTGTTTTTAAAAAGGAAAGCAAGACAATACATTCTCGCTTTTTGATCGCTAGTTAGAATAACTTTCGGATCTCTTCTTGTACATCAGTCCCAAGAGTGTGCTGCATATAAAAGTAGATTTTGAACGCAAGCTGACTCTCTCACTTTCTAGGCTCAAAAGACACACATCTTGTATTATTAATTCCACAGATTTCCAGAGGCTAATGTTCAGAAGGTTATCTATTCCACGATGCAACTTTAATAATACAAAATAGAGCACAATGTCCTCCTGTTGTATGCACGTACCTGCTAATAACTACCATGGCATTTAAAGTCCCTTGTATCTATTATTTAGACAGCAGCAGTGACCGCATGTAAGAAATAGCGCGCTTGATTTACAAAGACAACGCCCGCTATGTGAGGTCAGCGGTTTAGGTTTAAGCACATGAGGCAGAGCTTTTGTGACAAAAGAGGAAATTGATTTTGCGCTGTAAGCCTAACCATTGATATATTTACATTAGAAAAGCCAAGGTCAGGTAGATACCAAACACCTTTTCAGTCCCTGCGTCGCAAGTAATCTTATCTGTGCTAAAGCGTTTCAAAATCTTAATTTTTCATCTGTCACCTTATTTTATTCCAAAGAACCGTTGAAGGACGCTTTTGTCGATCCACTAATACTGTATATTCTCTTCTGTATGGAAAAAAATGGTTCAAGTGCAGCAGTCACGTGTTGTTGACGGAGCAGAGAGGTAGGACGTGAACTACACTGTGATGCCTATGACACAGCACTTTGGGAATCGATGAAGATGTATGACGAGGTAATACATTTACTTCACGGGGGACAAAGCACAGAGGCACATTACAGCAGCACCCTTTGTATATTGGTTCTCTTTTTCTTTCTTTTTTTTCTTCAGAAAATGAATGTGCCAGTTTTACACCCGGAGAGTGGGAGGCAGACATGAGTGCTATTACGTTCAACATATTAGGGCATACTGTAAATGTGCAAAGGATTTCTAGTCTAGAATTCCCGTGTGGTTCTTAATATTGCACCTACTCCCGTACCCAGTACTTTACTTGACCTGTAAAACATGTCAAAATAAATGCACACATTTCAGTATTCTCTCTATTTCATTAAAACTCAAGAAAAGTCATTCTACAAAATAAAGGCTGTACTTTACTTGACCCGGTGCAACATCTACAAACTAACATCCTGTACTGATTACCTCTCAAAAATCTGCAAACCCCCCCCCCCCCCCCCCCCCCCCCCCCCCCCTTACCCCCTAATGGATTACCTCCACTCTTTTAGCCCTGTTGGCCACATCAAGGAACAAGCCATCTTCAGGTATGTTTGGCCTTGAGCAATACAGGCTGTCAATTTCTTATGGGTTCCCGTTTCATCACCGTGACAGGCAAGAAATGGTAAAAAATCTGCAGAACAGCAAGCACAACTCGAGCACTTTTGAACGAGCACCTGTCAGGCGGGATCCTGTCAAAATTCTACGTTCTTTAAACATTTGTGCTCTCCGAAATAGTAACTTTATGAAGCAATTAGTGTGCCTCTTGAACGTGTCAGAGCAGAATGGTGATAATGTGCGTTTGTATGTTTTGATGCGATATTTTCTGGGTTGTCATTTCTTGATTATCAAGAGACTGACCCTGAATAGATGAACGTGAACCCTGCAGCAGATCCAAGCAGTAAAAACCGATTAAAGCAAGAAGACATATCTTTGGCTTTTTTTTTTTTTAAATAGGTTATCAAACCAGTAATGCAATATCACACTTTATTAAAACAAAATGAAGGTTCATCTTCATTATTGAGGTGATAGCTGATAAATGATGCGTCCCTTGCTCTTAGGTATTATCATGACAAATTACGACAAACATACAAGCTCCCATTAGGTTCATTTATCAACACTTTTAATGAAGCCTTTTACAGATTAAAACCCTCACAATGCAAGCATCTAGCAAACTCCATGAAACTCAAACTCTTAGATAGCTGTGAAAATAAAACATGGTAAAAATGTGCTAATAAATGGCAGCTGCAGTGGGAGCGTGATTCATCCTGGACTCTTTGAAATCATTTTCACGTCTCTCACTCTCCCCGCTGCACAAAGGCAATCCAGATTGCCGATTCCCTTGGTAACTTTCAAGGAATCTACTGGCTGGGGATCACAGATTCAGATGATGCTTGAGAGATCGGAGTTATCTGAGAGGAATACTGAGGCTAGTATTCCTTCCCAGTCCCTACTATTGAATCACTCTCAATCATTATCTTCAAGAAATCCTACGACTTAAACTAAATATAGGGATTTATTCAATTTTGAAATGCACCTTTATTTCTAATGGGAGGCACATCACGACATGCAGATCTGTTATTATAAAATGAAGGTTACACTAAACCAATCAAGTCGTATTTTTTTTTTAAAGAGCTAATAAAGAGTAAAAAAGTCATGTTCTTCTCAATGAATGCATAAAGATACAGACAATCAAAGAGCAATATAAGTGGGCCAGCGTCAGTCAGATATGCTGTGAGTGCAGCATGGATCTGAGGAGTTTTTGTGGTTACCACTGAGACATTTTCAATGTTTGCTACTACTACTGCTTTAAACTTTGATCATTTGGTGGTATATACAACTCTTTAAATCATACAGTATTCATACCATTCTAACAAGACACAAATCCATAAAAAAAAGCATAGATTTTAGACATTTAAGAGGCTCCAACACTTTTTTTTCACGCAGGTAGGATTGTCACTTCTTTATCACCTGTGATGATCTAAAAATGGATTAAATAGTGAATGGTTTTAATGCTGTTATTGTCAGGGCCATATGTCACCAGAGCTTCACAGCTCTGTCACACTTTTTATTTTTGCTTTTAGCTCCAATGATTGATCACCTTCAACTGTACATTAAAGTGCAAAGTTTGAAAGTAATTATCCCAAAAAAACCATTTGTGTAATTGTCCTATGGAAGCCTCCATATTCTGTATATACCCTACACTTACTGTAGACAGTGCATCATTGGCACAGACGACACAATTCCAGAGACAATTCCATTTACAACTGTAGCATTTTCCTTCTATGGCTTCCTTCTAATGTGCTCATTAGTGTTCTTGTGCTGAGTCTTATCCCCCAGGAGACTGTGGTCGGGAGAGAACTGCCTGTGTTTACTGCAGCTCACATCAAAGACGGCCTTACTACGTAAAGGAAAAGTCCTGGGAGAGCCAAATGATTGCTTACCCATCATGCACCGCTGCCTTTTGGGCAGAACCATATTCAGAGAACTATACAGAGCAGCAGGTATGGACAACACATTGGCCCTGACAATGCTATCTGACACAAAGGTTTGAGCATCGTCTCCATTCTCTGAAGCAGAACTTTAACTGCTGCAGGAGGAATGGAGACATGTTAATTACTGGACCTCATTAAAGAGAGGACGGTATATGATTTCATACCATATTTATATACATTGATACCAGTTTTAGATCACACCTTCCCTCTCATGTCGTATGAAAAAGTGCCAACCATATGGCTTTCTCATGCCACCGCCAAAAAATAGGAAACAGATTTGTTCAAATTGTTCAAGATTGGTTTCCTCCTAAATGTAAGGACAAAAGCAGCAAAGCTAACAATAGTGATTATGATGCTAGTCATGCTTGATTGTGTGCAACCGCAAAGCTCATTCTGACCTTCTCAGGTCTGTGAGTAGAAACACCGACATGCAAAACCGTTGGTCTCCTGAAAAAAGAGAGTTGTGGCACTTTTTTAAAGCAACCTATGCTTCCCTATGTAAATACACTGCTATCAAAGGCCTTTTTTGTTTCAGATTACAAGCACTGTGAGACACTAAACTAGCATATACATTTTTTTAACTCATGAAAGCCCAACATGATGCAGAACATACTATGTATACTATATACTGTTTTTTACAGCTTCACAAACACCAACCTCACAGTGAACAGCATACATGAATATATAAACTGAGAACAATTACGTTGAGCTACAGAGCGTGCATGAAGGACCTTGATAGATAAAGCTATGCACAACATATACAGCGTAGGAAGGACTATAAAGATGTATTTTAGCTTGAAAAATAAATCTAATACTTCAATATGTCAATAGTCAATATGTATAAACCTATAGTAGCATAGCCCTGTCTGTCACATACACAAACACACACATAGAAACATGCACATACATAATGTGCAGCATTGTATGTCTTATGCATGATCATCAAGACGACAAGTCTTGGAAGACCTTCTGTCCCTGACATGATACAAACAAATAGCAGTTGACCCGTGGGACTGTTGGTTAAAAGAGCAGTTGCTGCCTGTAAGCAGGGTTAAAGAGCACACGGCCTTGGTCGCCATGACAGCGAGTCAGACTAGAGGAGGAAGCCAGTGATAAGTATCTGGTGGGACATTTGTCACAGGTACTCTAGTTGTTCTTCTCTCTAGTCCAACCCCAAACTGTGAATATGAAAATATATATATATATACACACACACATATATACACATATGTGATATATAAATTAAAATTGGCCAACCAGACACTGTCAACCCAGCAACCAACGATTGCCGATATATTGGCGCAAGCAAACCAATAAATTAGCTAAATAAAATGACAAAAGAAATGACCAAAAATTGGGAATTTCTGTCACTTTGTTTTGATATATTCGTCCAATCGCCCGACTATGTTGCAGAGGTTTTTAAATGTTTGGCAAATGAAGTTGAATAAATTCATTTGAATTATATTATTTGTCATTGCAGGTGTTTACTCAGGAGTTCAAAGTAATGTTTTCCTTTTCTTCTCGTTACCTAAGACACCTTCGAGTCTAGTCATTATCTAACAGCACCATTATTAGACAAACTAAAAATGGTTTTGAATGTGTTCACTGTGACAGGCCCAAAGCAGCAGGTCAATTACCTCCGAAGACATTAAACATGCATTGAACCTTAAGGGAACAGTTCACCCCAATTCAATGAAAAGTTTTAATTATCTACATTATCTCCTGACCACATGTCAGCGAAATCTTGATTAAAGTCTGGGCCACCATAGCGTACACACAACACGTACAGTAAGCCTCTGCAGTTCCAAGCCCCTCGTTCTCCCAAACAGATCATAAAGTGACCATGAAATATTTCTCCACAACCCACGCAACATAGTGCAAGTGTTTTGCAGCCAAGAGAAGTCCAAATTGTCCATACTGCGCTCACCCAGAAGGCTCAGCTTGCTTGTTGTCTGATGTGGAATATACTGTACCACTGTTGGAGGTCTGCACTGTCAGAGAATACCTGCATATCCAACAGAAGAGGCTGTGCAAACATCAGGGGAGCTGGGACTCACATAGGACAGAGTATGTCATTATGGGTTGGAACTGCTTCTTAAGAAAAGCACAGGAATCATGTGCATCACTAACCTGCAGGAGGGAGAAAATACCCTAAAGCTTTCTGAAGAATATTGAAATCACATTGGATCGGACAACACACAATGCATTCAACATAATTTACTTTTAATGCTTGATTACCACTATGCTGTATGGATGTGAGTGCTACGCTGTTTGATAGACCTTGCACCTATAGCTACTAAAGCTAGAAATGAAGTATTATAAAAGTACCCTTAAGAAAATAAAAGGAACACAGAGGGGTGCGTGAGATAAATTGAATTTCTTTGAAATTATCATGACTCATATTGTCAGGTTATTATCAGTACAGAGAGCTCTGGCTATGTGTTTTTCTGAAGGTGCCTTGAGGGCTTTCCAAAAGATAATTTGCCTCCTCGGTAGCACATTTCTCTGTCTCCGTCGTGGTAAAGAAGCCACAATGCCAACCGACATCAGGTGTGGATCATCACAGCGGCACTGGGACAAAAGGCAGCAGTGACTCCACTTTCTTTCAACCTGCAGAACCTCTTGTAGCACTTTCATTGCCATCAAGGTCAAAATGTAATCTGTCAGACGTTATTGACTTCCCGTTTAAGACTGGAATTCGTAATGAGGTTTATAAGAATCCTCCAACACAGAACAATATTATTAGAAGCAATTTCTCCTCTGCTAATTTGTCTTCGCAACCCATATGCAGTAATATAGGACTAGACAGATAATTTATCCTGAATCATTGATTGCAATTTGCGGTGTAATTATTATAATATGCCACCAGGAGGGACGGAATTATGTTACCGCTTGTGATCTCAGAAATGAAAGAAACACTGTGTGTGAGAGCCTATTATTCCAACGTTTTTGCCACATTTCTTGGATTTGTGACAGATGCCTATGTCTTTGGATGACTATGTTATCGGACATGCTCTATGTTAGAGCGTCGTGTGTTACCCATCGCATTAGCTAAACCGCTATGGTATCGGTGCAGGCGTGAAACATACATGCATTCACTCAGGGGGAACCTCGTAAAAGCTGTTAAGAATGGGATGAGTGCCTCTACCTCATATTCTAAAGCGGGTGATGTACTTTGGTGCCATTATCCCCTTTACTTACAGAGCAAATAATAGAATAACCAGCAAATGGAGAAATACATTTGAACCTGTCAAATGTATATTTTATGAGGGAGGTTGCTTTAGTGCTTTTGCCACGGCAATGACATTAAATTTAGATTTCCATTTCCTGGACAGGACACGCAAGAAATGAGACACAAATTAAAGCCTTGCTCGAGGTTTTTTCTGGAATATACCATTACATACCTGTGGTGTTGTTGGAGAAAGGGCTAGGTCATTAATAATTAATCACTGTTTACCATGGAAGAGGCTGTGAAACTAATGAGCAACGAACAACGCACGCGAAACAATGTGCAAGAAGGCATGACAGTAGTGAGCCACCGCGGAGAGATTTACAAATTACGCGCAGTGTGTAGGAGGTTTGCTGTATTTAGACATTTTGACTGAACACAAGATATCCACTCATATCCAAACATTTGGTTGGATATTAACTTGATAATTCATGAGGAAAAAGTAGGAAGTTACAGCCCTGAACATGTAATCTTTCCTAGACTGATTGATATAAATGAATAATAAACTATATTACCCATTAAATAACACTAACATAATTACTTTTTAGTTATTATCACAAAACCCTCATTTACAGATATGATTATGATCTGTAATCAGTGTGTGTACGGCTGTGTGTACGTGCGCAGCATGTGTCCATCAAAAATATTGTATTCATTTCAAGTATTTTGTTCCTCAATAACAATTTATTAACAATGCGAACATTTATCAAACGTGGCATATTTGGCTTTGTCTGTTAATGTGCATCTAACTGTTACCACACTTGGTCGTGTCTTGGCAGTGCCGGTCTCCATCTGCCTATTTTATTTATTTTATATTTAAAAAGATGGCATAAAATTTTAATCCTAGAGGTTCTAGGGGATTACGCAGTGCCAGCAGAAACTGGCAGAGTGAGTGAGAGGTGCAGTCAGGCGAGTACCCGATTACTTACTGTAACATCTCCACTGACATGACGCTAGAAAATGCGGATTTGTTCATGCTGATGAGTTGAGATGTGGTGTTATCAGTGCTATGATCACCACACAGCTGTGTTAAAATACTTCACTGTGAAAAAAAAAACAGTTTTTTATTTTCCTTCCACGGGTATTCGCCAAGCTCCTCTTCTTTAAGCCCGACAAACATATTTGAATTGGAAATGACTCAAAATACTGTTTTATGCAGCACTCGTCTCTCGACGCGGTTTTGCACATGCAAACAGATCAAATAGTAATGAAAAAAGAGGGGGAAGAAAAGCAGAAAAAGGAAAAGTTGGGAAGCCTGAGTTTCTCGACCATGCTGTGTACACCAATAAAGATTAAGAGGTTAAATATGCTGTTTTACTCTTTTTTTTTTTTTTCTTTCTTTCTGCCTCTGTCTCTCTCTTTTTGTTCAATCCAACAGGATGCAGGCAATTATTCACACCTGAGAGGAGGGACGGTATGCAAAGCGTGGGAGCTTTGACAAGAAAGACAACCGAACGCCATTGGAGATATTCTAAAAAGGCGCAGCGGTCTTTTTTTCCCTCCTCTGCCTCATCGCCATATTCCGATCTTTACCTGCCACTCTCCGTCTTCCTCAAGGGAACTCCGGTATGTAGCAGAAATGCAACATCAACATGCATCCCCAGGAGTGGAGCAATTCACCTACGTGGACCTGCGGCTTCTTGTCAGCGCAGTTGATTTAAATTCCTGGGACCAAGAATGCAGGGTGTGATGTACGACGAGCAGGTGGTGTGGGTTTAATATGCATGAGCGGACGGCTCCTGCATCTGCAGATTGGCAGTCACTGAGCTTTTCTGTCCGCTCACTTGGCAGCTCTCTTGGCATATGGAGCTACTGAGGGCATACATGAGCATAGCAGGGGAGCCGGTCTTAGCACCCACTGATACAATTTAGTCTTTGAGACTCCTGAGATCAATAGGATGGCAGCTAGCTCCTTTTGGTGGCTTTGGTCTGCTGAAAGTAGCCAAGATGAAGGTGGAGGAAGGCATTTTACTGCTGTATATTTTATTGATTTTATACAAACAGCAGGAAACATCAAAAGGGAGAGGGATTAGGGGAGCCGGTGTAAAAATTGACTGAGATGGGGTTTAGGATTTAGGCTTACTGGAGGGAAGATGTGATTAGCCCCTACACCATCTCAACAGATGATTCTAGTGATATGAAAAACAAGCAGAGTCCTACTCCAGATTTTCAAGGAGGGAAATGTGGTCTTAGTTAGTGCTGCCTTGCACTGTATTTGACACATAAACTGTGACTTGGAAAGTTTTGGCTGTGTATTTCAGGCAGCTGCTTAGAGTCAGATTCACAGGGTTTGTGTGGGAGCATTCAAAGTGGAGGGTTTTTTCTCTTTGCCTGATCCAGGTTGTTATTTTGGTGATTTAATGCGCGCTGGCCACTGGCAATCGAGCAGTGCCTTGTAATTTTGATGTCAAATTTGTCCATGTTTTGTGCCATCTGCTGTCCGACTGCAGGTCAATAGGGCACTAGACAAGCTACACGCATGTGCTGTTGTAGTTTTGACGACGTCATTTGGTGGAGGTGCACTCTGCCTGACCTATCCGAAATCCCAAATCCGAGTAACATCTGTCTACGTTGAGCTGCTGAGCTTAAAGTTAGATTGATTGAGATATTATTGTGGTCTTCTTAAAAGCACAATAGAGGGATTCCGACTATTTTTTACTAACTGCTAACTGTAGCGGTCGGTCAGTATTCGAGTGCTATCTAGCTACGATGAACAAGGCTGGATTATGACGAGGATTACGGAGACAGTTGGAGGTTACAGTGACGGGACATTTTATGTTTTAAGGGGAACACCAGGTATTTGGAAAACACTGTATCAAAATAAATATATAAAGGTTAATAATTGAGTCTGCATTAAATACACCTGCAATGAGTCATTTAGAGACAAATCTGTAAACACAATGAATGTGCTAATTGGATTACATTAATGATAACTAGCTTTGAAAAACACACCAGGGGAAAACGGTTAATCCCAGTTATAAATCCCACTAACTGTGCGTCTCATGGACAAAGCAAAGCCCTGATGGCTTTCCCCTTAAACAAGGCAGATTTCCCCTGTCACCCCGTCCCGCTCAATACAGCCATCCATATCTTGGAGGTGTCTCAGTCTCTCTCTCTCACACACACACACACACACACACACACACACACACACACACACACACACACACGCACACACACGCACACACACACAGTCAAAGCACATTCGCCCTGGCATTATCACCTCAGAGCTCGACAAAAAAATAAACATAGGTAGAAACGGGCAGCTACACACACCCGAAAACGCCTCTCAATGGAGCAGTGGGAACAGGATTACATGCCTTTCAGACTGCTCACTCACAGCAGAAAGACACAGCTCTGATCCAATCACGGTGACACATGCAGAAACAAGTGAAAGGTTGAGGCTTTGCCTCCCTTCGTGAACGAGCTTTTCATCAGTATTACTTGACAAAACTGATGTTGTGACAATCTGAAACGGATTTAGCAAATAATGACAAGTAGGAGGGGACAATGAGTTTGTGAGGGATATTAAGGTTAAGTCGCAAGCTGTATTTGTACATATGGACCTACAGACTTAACCTTAAAGCAATGCTGCCAAACAAATCCTGTGGTGTATCTCCAAGTGCATAGAAATGCCAAACTGGCACGGACAATGCACTGGGACTGGCAGCATTGGCCCTGATGCTGGATCAGTAAAATCCTGTTTAGCCCTCCTCTGGCCTTCAGGGAGAGTCTGCCATCAAATTCTAGCCACATCATGGCCTGTTTAACACCTCACCACCTGCTATGTTCATCTGAATGCGTGTGTGTGGGAGAGAAAAAGAGAGACGTGTGTGTTGAGTGCTAAGCCGAGGAAAGTGTGGTCACGTATACGTTAACCACAGGCTCAATATAGTATGCTTTTCCTACACTTACTTTTCCCATTATTTCCCCATATAGTACATACAGTAAAACAATGTAGTTTGTTAATTGGATGGCGAATCAGAATAGGGATTTGATTTGATTTTAATACAGCATTAAGGGATTCATGGTGATGATGACCTGACAGATACTGAGGGAGCTGTTAGAATCCCTGTAAAACATATCACCCTCGCTCAAAATATTCTTCTCCATTCTCCTCTATGGCCTCCATCAAAGGACGTATGAAAACATTAAACCTGAAGGCCAGAGATGTTGTGCGTGAATGATGGTTGTGTTTTCAGAAAGTGGTTCTCTGCGGTGCATAGCATTCCCTAACAGACATATTAATCAAAGAAGTTTCGCTTAGAGCCATTTGGGGATGAATACAAGGCAGTCCCCCCATTCCCCCACACAACAACATTGCCTCTGCTTGATGTGTCACACTCAATGAATGCCACAGGCAAATATATTTTATATTTTTATATTTCTGGATGTTTGTCTCAAAATTACCTCAAACGTGCTTTCTCTTGAGGAAACAAAAAGGTAGAGAATTCTGTCTTCATGGACGCTGTGAAATGCTTGTGAAATGCTGTTTTTAGTTTTTTGTGCGTCGCTGTTGAATTGGGCACATTAGGGGCGGAAGACACTGCAGGTTGCTCAAAGCTTAGAACAGAAAACTCCCAAGCTGAAGCACGAGATAAAGTGCTTTGAATAGCAAACAAACATTGTTTGCTTTAGTGGAGAGAGCTGGGGATGAATCCATGCAGGGAATGGCGGCGAATTGTTTCCAACATTTACAGTCACCTTAAACCATGACCATGTAAAAGACAAATACTTCATTATAGCCAAGGGAAAAAACCAACAGTACACCAATGTGCTGCCATAATTGATCAATTTAACTATTTATATTTACACGAGAAAGAATTATGATGCAATTGATCACCAAAGTGAGTTGACTGTATTGTCATATTACCATTGCTGTACCAACAAATACATTATATTGTAAGCACTATTATCTTTATATATTATAAAATAAAACATTTAAATTAGAATACAGAAAGGACAAATAGAATATAAATTGGAAAATGACAAACCCAAACTTCTGGCGCATCGTTAAAGACACGGAATTGATTAGACCAAAAAAATATTCTGTGTATTTATTATATCAAAACCACATTATTGAGGTTAATGCTCAGGCTGAAAATGGCAATCTCACATTGTCACTATTGACGGATAGGAAGGCAGCAGAGCTTAAGAAATGACAAATTGTGCAGTATACCTTAATCCAGTTATACCACAACAGCAGCTGCATTACGGCGCTCAATGCAACATAAAGTGGCAGCTCACTGATCTTCCCTTTGTGCCTCCAGACCAAAAACAAAACCATTGTCACAGAAAAAGACCCATTCAGAAATAAAGCTCTGGTAAATAAGCTGTCAAACCTGATGTTGATTTTAGTTAATGGTTAATGTGTTACACAGTCTGGCTCTATGTCGAGCTAACCTTAGACTTTTTCTTGGGACTGGCCTGGGTTGTTGACTTTTCCTGTTTACTGTGCTTTTCCCTTTGTTTTTCTGTGCTGCCTTCCCCTCTTTTGCCAGTCCACCTCCTCTGAATCAGCCATATTAGTCTTCCCAGTCAATCAGATCCTTTCCTGTTCCCAGCGTTTCTCTCCCTCCTGCAAATCAGCTCCCTGCGTCTTTTCCTCTTTAATCCTCTGAGCTTCTCCACCCATCTCTCCATCTTTACTTCATCCTCTTGTCAGATTAGTTTGTATTTAGGTCCTGGTTTTATGTTCAGTCTTGGTTGAATCCTTGCGTTTGTTATTCGAAGTTCTGTTTTGCCTTGCCCGCACCAAACCATGTATTAAAGTTGTTTCCGGTTCGTTCCTATCGCCTGCAGCCTCCTGCGTTTGGGTACATCTGCTCCACTCTTCATGACAATGTGGTCTTTTTGACTTGACAGAACAACTGCACTGCTGTGACCCCTCTAAACCTGAAAGACTTCAGGCTGGTTTTGTTTTAGTAAAAATTGGGAACTTCTGTCAGAACATCAGCTCGTCACTTTTTTCATTCCAGTAGAACGAAAGGTCAAGTACGACCATGACCACCGCAACTCACATTGTGGGCATGGAAGTACACTGGCTCGGACAAACAATCTGCAATCACTTTAAAACATGCCATTGATGTTTTTATACTGGATCACTACTGGTGAAGGGTGTGGAGGACAAAATTGGACGTCAAAAACAAGTTGACTGGTTGACAACACCAACAAAACTGTAGTATTTCTATTTCTTGTATGAGTAAAAATAAGACTATATCTCTATTTTGTGACAGTATAGAGATTTAGTTCTTGACAGATCCATGTAAAAAAAACAAAAAACATCAACACATTTGAGCAGAATGCCATCTCCAAGCTCTTACGGATCAGTTAACAGGTGTTGGAGGATGTCGATGCTCGTACTTCAGAGGTCCAAATCTTGATTGAGGTCGTTTTCAGCGGCATCTTGACATTTTTAGCGTATAAAGCAGAGGGAACGGGATTTACATTTAGTTAGCAGGCAGGGGATTAGTGTCTTGCTTTGATAGGACAAATGTCTGCTGATAGACATGTTGGCTTTTACAGCGCTTGAATCGTCAATCCTGCGGGACGCACACTTTGACCACCAGCACATGATGAAAAGATTGGTTTCGATGGCTTAAATGTCGTAGATACTTAGTTGCTTTTGCTCATTGTGATCCTGATCGTATTTTTTGAAAATCACTCACCATGAAGTCAGTTATTTGTTGTGCTATTTGGTCTAAAAGACATAAGGAAGGACGTATAAGCGTAAGCTGTGAAGGCTTTTCTCCTGAAATATTGGTCAACTTTTCATTATAACAGATTGCGACGGATAGCATACATGATTAGATAAAGAGGCTATACTGTGGAAAAATATTGTGAATAGAAAAGAAAATCATTGTGCATTCATTTGAGGCCGTCCCTGTCGCTTTAAAAGACATTCTCTTAGTGCCGACCAATGCTGCCAACCAATGCTGCCAACTACGACAGCCATCCACAGCTAAGCACAAGTAAGAAAGAGGAGCTGGTGCAGGATTTCTAACAAAGCCACTGACACCTGTCAGCACAAAGCATGAAAAAGGGGTGATGGTACACATAAATAACAAACTGGTCAGACTGACTGGACTGATAACAGGGAAGCATTATAAGACAGAGGGTAACGAAGAGGCTGAGGCCTTTCAGTGTTTGTACAACGCTACAGTGTGCCAATCATTGGCGGCTACGCCTCGTTCTTTGCAGTTGTCAACTCAGGAGGATGCACAAAATTGCCCATAGGAACAGTTGCCAAACTGTGGGAAAAGGTTTGACATACTGTAGGTAGGATTATAGAACTGTAAAAAAAAAAAAAAAAAAAAAAAGGCTGGGCATAAGTACGAGCACTTTTCTGAAAAACAGTGTAGCTATGTTATGTTGAAGCATTGTAGAATCTGCATTCGATATACATCACAGAGCCTATTAGGTGCTTATTTGTGTTGACAGCAATGGTTCCAGCCCAAACAGCCCCAGACTCAGCCAATTAACAGGCTGGTATGGCAGGATGCTTTCACTGCCCTTGAACTATTCAGGATTTGGTTTTTTTTCTGACCAATTTATCTGTATCTGCTGGCACAACATTTAAAAGCCTCATTTGGCTCGCTAGAAATTATTTTTTTTGGCACATTTTGATTTCATGTACATAGTTAAATTTTTTCTTCTTTTTTAACCTCAGAAAAAGAATACTGTGTATATAGGGGTGAAACTGTAATGTTGCACTACATTATGTTTGTACACCGTTATGGCATGGACACTTGTGCTGTCTTACAGTAGTCATTATCATTCTGATGTTGACTGTACACACATTTAATTAAAGAACATATCTCAGGTTTCCATTATGGTTTACAATAGAGAGTAGCCTAGCAACTGAGACAGTGACATTTTAATTTGACTATTTTTGACTTTTTAACAAACTGTCATGTCATCCACTCTGTACATCACTACTGTCACCATAGTTAAAATCATCTCCCGTGCTATTAATGATAGCAGAAAAATAAAAGCATTTTTCTAAAGCCATAAGTTCATGAATTTAGCTTAGTCCTGCTTGAAATGCAGAATGTACAAAAACATTGTCTTACTCATAAAAGATATTACCTAATACGCAGCCTCTATTAAATAGAGGCTGCGTATGGACCAAATAGAGTCTATTTGGTCCACGTAAGAGAGCTAACAAAAGAACGTGAGGGAGCGACGAGATAATAGCAGATACTGCAAATGATACATCACTAAAGAAAGCGGCTGACCAATAAGTGCAAGCACAAAATTCACCAGGCATGAACGCAAATACGTCATTCTTATTACAGTAGATTACTAGATAATTAATGCATATGCCTGACTGAGGATTTTTTGCACATGGCGTGGTACAAACGGCAGTATGAATGGTGGACAAAAGTGAAAATGGCTGCGCGTCATCCGTCCACTGGCGGACATTCATTACGTGTAAGTTAGCATCTTTCCTTGCTGTAAAGGAGGATCAGATAGTGATAAACAACCTTTGTTTATGTTTATATGACAGATTCTGTTGCTAGATGCTTCTGGTGCAGTTTCATTTTTATTTTTGTGTCTGAATATAGTCCCTAGCTTTACTTGTTTACACTTCAAACTGTCTCATCTAGCTAGCTGCTACTGAAACTAAATGCTGCTTTGACAAGATTACAGTCTGTACTCTGCAGCGTCGCTCTCCAACCCTAACAGCATCCTCTCGGAGGATATGCATTACTTTGTCCACCGACTGGTTTTTGAAATAAACAGGGCTAATGTATGTACACTGTTGAGCTAGAAAAAAATCTGCCTATGCACATGGAAATGTGTAGGAACAGCAGTGAATCAATAATGTCGTTTACATCTTGCTTATGGCTGTTGTTGTAATTCAACACATATCTGTCAGAGCTGCACGCTGTTTCTAAATCACAAAGAATACACCCTTCAGTAAAGCGTGCAGCTTTAAGTGAACCAGAACCATGTACACCCGCACACACGCGCACACACGCACACACACACGCACACACACACACACACACACACAAACAGGCCCTCTGCAGCCATCAATTCACAGCAGTGAAGCCGACTGCAGCCTGCCCCTCTCTCTCTTCCCCTGTACCAGAATTAATGTCTCCCCAGAGCTGATAGGCTATGCTCTACTGCAGCCAATCCATATAATTAGTCCGTCAGCAATGTAAACCCCTGGCTAAGACTTCAAGTCCATTTCAATATTAGGTGCAGACATGACAATGGCTTCATCAAATGTGAGCATTTCCCGCATTCATTTGATAAATAGTTGTTTCTTAGCCCTCTATGTGGCTTATCACTACACACAACTGGGTAATGTTTCCGTTCTGTCACACTGGTTCCTCTTTCAGGGCTAAGGGGAATCATTTTCTTCTTCTATTGCACAGCCTGCTAGATGTGTCTTCCTTTGGGTTTTATGATGCATTTAGTTTCTCATTACTAATAAATCACTCACAGGTTTTTTTTTTTAATGGGCATCTAATATTGGCAGATTCAGAGACCAAGGTGTCCGCCCTCACTACTTTCTCCCTCCCCTTTCTCAGCCCCTGTTACGCAAGAATTTTTTTCTCCCTAAGCCAATTATGTAGGGTTCTGACGGCTGATCTCACTCCATATGGCAACAGCTCTGTTAATCGCTACCTCCCAGAGAACTGCTGCATGACAGCCTGCATGTCAAAATCACCATCAAAACGGTGAGGCGTGGAAAAGGGGAGGACGGGAGATAAATGGGATGTGTGTCTACGTCTGTGTATGTGCATGTGTGTTTTGGGGGGCGGACGGCGAGGAGAAAGGAAAAATAAGCCTGAGAAAACAAAGTCAATGAGGCATGAAGGAGGCTTCCCTCTCCTGTGTTTGGTAGAAGTAGTTGTTACCACCACTCCAGGGGGACGGGCAGAAAACGACTGCGGGGGCTGCTGGAACAACATTGAGGCTGTAACAGGATTCTACGTGTTTACTTGGTATGGTTGTGGTTGTTGACCGAGGCAACACTTGACAACACAGGCCTCCAATCCTCTGCCTGGGTGTTCGAGCAGACATCAACTTGTCGTATGCGTTTGCATTTCCTCAGGTCAAATTGGATCTCCTTAGATAGACCTTGGGGATGAGGTGTCACGAGGGCATGTTGTCCACAACACTACTACACCAGGGTTCAAAGCTATTACAATCACAATGACTTCTTTTGTGCATTGACTGTTTAGCACCGGGGAAGAGGGAAATAGCCTGCATCAGCCTGTCCCCCCCCTTGTTACTCATAGAAATGTATGACAATAGCTATGTGATCCTAAACGGACAAAAGGCACACAGGCACATTTGCTGCAAAAGAGATACTATATCTTTAGATTAAAAGGCAAAATGATGCTAGGTCAAAGATTAACCTGCCAACAGGCTGCAGATACAAAGCTGCTTTAAAAAGGACACAACATATGCTTTTTATATCCTGAAGTGAGATCAGTTCATCTGTTGCTTTGGCTCCTCCTGTTTCCAATAGAAAGTGTAAATGTCTTATGTAGGCTGTATTTTAAGAGATTACAAAAAGCAATACTTCAAAAGCAAAAACATTCCTCCCCGATAACCTTGGTAAATCACATCACATTATTATCCATAACAGAGGTATCGCCTTATTATCATTAAACAGGAATACACTAACACACGTTTGCGCAAATGACAGGAAGTTGATTGGTTGGTTGTTGCTTCCTTTACAAGCTATGTGCAAAGCAGGATGGTAATTAATTTTCCCTCCAATCATCATTACTGTTTTGATAAGCCTAACCTTTAGCGGCAGGGGGAAAAGACAAGCTTAGTTACATCTCCTGGCACTCTAGGGCAACATTGATATTCCGCCTTTTCAAAATTTGCAGGTAATTTTAGAGGAGTTATTTTAAAATACTGTGATTTTTTTTCACCTTTATCCTACTTTGGGCAACCAGCTCTGTATATTTGTGTGGGAGATACTGAATACGCTTAAAGAATTAAAGATGTCTCAAGTGGAGCCATAGAATCTAGATTCGGGCTGAATTCAGTGGATCAATATGAGCTACATAAAGTCGGATCCATTCAAATTATTTGTTTGTTGTAACCCAATGGGCTGTGCTCGAGTTATAAAAAAAACACGGTCTTTAAAAAAATCCAGTAAATCTAGTCCTAAAGCATTGCTAGGAGGCTAGATGAAGCAACATGAACTAATAAACGTACCGTGCAGTATCCACAACTCAGGGTTTACCATTGGAAATGAGTTAATGGAGGTAGAAGAAGATGCCGTACAAAAACAAAGTAAAAAAAACACAAGTTGCCATTTCATAGGGACGGAAGTCACTGCATCTGGCCAAGACATGGTCCAGCAGATACCCCTCAATAAAACTGCAAATTAAGTTTTTTGGGACCTCCACACTGTAAGAAACGTTGCATCGCCTTCAAATAGCAAAGCCAATGTATTTTCAGGGAAAGAAATCGATATGAGTGCCAGTGTTAGCAATCATAAAGAATGCTTACTTATGATAATTATTGCCCATGTCCATTATGGTTCAAATGACAAAAAAGTATTTTTTAGTACCATTTAACTAGAAACAGAATTGTGTTATGTAATTTCCATTTTTATCTCGTACATTTACAGTAGCAGTTAAAAAGCACACGGAACACATGCTTTCAGTGACTTCGCACCTTGCCCATTGCTGGTGGCGCTTTCCATCTTTAGGTTATTTGAACATGAATAATCATGACATTCTCTAAACCGTGTCCAACCTAATCTTTCTTCCCGGAGTGAAGCTTACTTGAAAAAGAAAAAAAAAAACCAAGAGCTGCTCACTGATGTGAACATTTTGAATGCTAGGTAAGAAAAAAGTCCATGATACTGTTTAGTCAGCATGCACGGAGGGTTAAAGCCTGACTGAGTCACTATGGCTCATGTCAGAAGGCCTTACACTTTGCCACCTCATACGACACACATGCCTAAGGTCAGTGTCACTGCCCTGCCAAGTGTTGACCTTTGATCAGTTAGAGGAGTGCTAAAAACTGCCCAAAGGTCTCTCTGGGTATATCTTACAGTGAGGCAAGGAAAGGACAACAACAGCCTTTAAGCCTTAATCCCAATATGACTTTCCTTGCCTGTAAAAATACTATTTCAACATACAGCAGTGCACTAAAGGAAAGTACAATGTGAGCCTAATGCCAACTATTTGAAAGTAGTGCACATATCTAACAGCAGAAACTGTGTAACAGTGAGCCAAAAACTGCATATTTTCATTCAGAACCTGTGTGTGGAAAAATACTGAAATTCAGAGAGCTACAATTTGGCTACAGTCAGTCCTATCAGATAATACACGTATTCCAAAAACAATTCTTTTGATGGCTCTGAGCTACTATGAATTTTACAAAGGAAAAATGATGCATGATGCAAGATTATGGTGGCTATAGTGACGATAACGTTTTTTTTCTGGAATTGGATTTCCTTTAAAACAGATATGTTTTAGTCCCCGTGCTGTTGTGCTTCAACCACTTTGTTAAAAAAAAAAAACACTCATCCCTACAAAAGGGACTACTGGCAGGAAACAGAGATGTATCTATTTCACCTCAGATGTTGTTTGAATTCCCATTGCACATAATCAGGCCAGCTGATATCCTGTCTTCAGCAACAAGCAGGAAGGTACAACAATGCTCCCCCATGTGCAGCTAAAAATTATGTCGCCCAAAATTTCATGGTATTTTTTAAAAATTTTTTGCACTGATGTCTCTGCTGGACTTTGTCTTACATTTAGCACAGGTAAAAATATGTTCTCACTACAAAAAGCAGCAAATGCATGCATCTCTGACTCTAATGAACATCAGAATATTTGGCAATGGGTGCAGAATCTCATGAACTGATTTATATCAGGGGGAAAAAAAAGGTCAACAACAACTATCAGGAATAAAGCATAATTTCAATTAAATCTGAGAGAGCCTTGCTTGTACTAAGTATTACAGTTGCCAAGCGTGCCAAGTAGTCAATACAATAACCAGATCTCCCTCATCTCTCATGCTAATTATTGTTTGTGGCTTCAAAGTGTTTCTGTGATGTGCTTTTGCTGTTTACTGCTGCTGACTAGACACCAATCAAGCCCAACTCTCCTGTGTTGCTATCCGAAGCCTGTCTTGACCAATCAAAACGTCTAGTTGTTTACACTAAAGTGGTGTGGGAAGCAAAAGTCAGCATTTCCAGCTGTGAGGGATATTTTTAGACTAGAAAAAAAAGAGCAGAAAAATGCATGTGATATTACATTTCCGAATGGCACGGAGAGTGAGGAGTTGGGGAGATGAAAAAAGGAGGGGAAGGGGGGGGGGGAGATATTGATGTGCAAGAGAGGCATGGAGGAGCAAGGCAGATAAAATGGAGAGAAAAAAGAAGAGATGAGAGAGAGAGAGAAAGCGAGAGGGAGAGACAGTCACACTTGGTTTGCCTCATCTCTGGGCGTATCATCTGGCTTGCAGGGGGAAAATTACTGTACCAGTCCCCCAAGGGCGAGAGTGACTTCCTTAACCACTTTAATAAACTGGAAGAGTGTGATTGCCCAGACAGTGCTGCTGTCAGCGTGTTAATTAGACACAGTGCTTTATCAGAGCTGGCCACTCATGAACCGACCAAGCATATTACCATAAATGGTTTACTATCACCCTGGGAAAGCAAACTTAAAGCATATAATCTAAATCCATTGTCATTTGGCTAAATTATATGTTAGTTGCTGTATTAAAAAAAAGTGTTAAAAACACGCAGTAAAAGCCTGGAATATCGCAGCTCAGTTATCAACTTATTAAACAATAAATACACATGCATTATTAACACTGCATTTGTTTTGGATTTCAAATTAAATGTAGTCTTTGAAACATCCCATATTTTGCAATCCTCATTTCCAAACCAGCCCTATACCTCATTATCCAGAGGATCCCAATTACTCGTTTTCAAACTCTGTTTACTGTCTACTGGTGCTTTTTTTTGCTTACAATGTTCCCCCCCCCCCCCCCCCCCACATCTGCTTATCAGCATATGTTTAATCCTCAAATTATCACCTTTCTAATTTGAAATTGTAATTTAGATTTGTATAAACTTTAAACCCTGTGTAGGGTGTTCATTTTCAGCTGATCAGATGTGAATTATAACACGTTTTATTCAGGTGAAGAGCGTGTAAGGCAACACACGGGACATGGAAAACAGAGCAGAAAACTTGCATGTATTGGTTCACAAAAGTTGCAACTAAATGAAAAAGACAGGTGATTAAGAGACTCAAACCTTTATTTCAAAAACCAAAACCTGTATGTATACCGTGGAATACATCCATAAAAAGGAGTTGAAGGATCTCTGCGTAATGCTTACTTTAAGGTCAGATCTGTAAGATGCTAAGCCTTTAATTAATGTAGGCCTTTAACTTAGCCGATAGGGAAACAGGATAATTCTTGGGATAATATTAAATTAGATAAGATCAGGCAGATTAGTCAATATACCCAACCAGCTCTACTGTATATGTTCACGTTCATCTAGGATGAACAATCTTTTCAAGTCAAAAGAGAGACCAAGCAGAGCCACCCAAAAAACCCAAAGCTGTATAGTCATTTCTCCACTTTTACACATTTGAAATAACACCATACATGAAAACAGAGCTTGCAGCTACTTCGTTTTGCAGCGGATATATTCATCCTCCACAAGCCCAAGAATATACAACAGGGGGTGGGGGGTGTTTATTCACCCTGAAGACAGTAGATATAATAATCACCTCAAGTTTTTCGCAAAAATGAAACTAGGCTATTGAATAATTCATGAGCTCTGAGTGTGTGTCATCAACTCAGCATTTAGCTTGAGGAAACTGTGGGCAAACTCTGAGAGGGTTACTATTGTTCCCCTTTCATCTCTTATGTGTAACTCTGTACTTGCTATATTTAAAATGAACATTTTCATAATGAGAGACGAAAAAAAAGTGTTTCACTTGAAATCCGCATGTAACTGACATAACAACAAATGTCCTTAAAAATTAGCATTAGCATAAAACACAACCTTCTATGTTGTTATGTAGCTTATTTCTTCATTCAAATATATCTGAAAGAAATGAGCACTGGTAGAGTTTCAGGTTTGACCCTACAGTCATCCCAGAGCTTTGAGAACTTTTCATCAACATTCATACATTATCCTATAGACCTAAAAACAATTTTCATTCACTCAAACCTCATTAATGACACTATTTACAGTCTGCATTTTTTCTGTAGTAGTCATTGAATGTACAGTATTTACATTATGTAACAACCTCTCAGCTTAGTAGTTTTCATTGTTAGTGGCAGAGTCCGCCGTTCCACTGCACGATTCATACTGCCATATTAACAGGAACAAGGGATTCACAGACAATTATAAACACCTGTTATTCAGCGTAAGTTTATGTAATTGACAACATCTGGTGTTTACTGTTCGCTTTCTTTACTGAATTCAATTACTACTAATGCAAACTGTTGCTGCTTCACATTAAAAGCATTCCACTGGCAAAACAGGGGTTGGCTTTTATTGTGAAGGACACACAGGACACACAATGTATTTGTTACCACGGTTAGCGCGAACCACAATTGTCCAATTAGCATGAAATCAGATCGCGATTGTTATTACAACAGACTTCCTTATTAAAACAATGTTTGTTTGGCTGCACAATAAACTGATACACCAGCTCTGTTGTATTTCTGACAAGGTAGCTGCTCAACGAGTGCTCAAGAGTGTCAAGAATTCTGGGAAATGTAGTATTAAACCTGCTGTTACCGCAGTAAACAGGGCAGTCGCCAAATCACCCAGGGCTGAAATCTGAAAAAGGTTCACAACTTTAGCAGCACATATTAGTGACACTTCTTCTGCTTTTTTAAAACAGTCACTTAGGGGTAGTAACAGGTTTTCTGCATACACATTAATGAATGTGTATCACTGTGTTATTGCTTGACAAGTTTAGATACTGTTGATTGCACCTTTAGGGTCTTAAGGGAAACAGCCTGCGAGTTGTAGAACGGATGAGACAAAGCATACAGAGATTTGAGGTAGTGAAGAAGTGGCCTGGGAAATGAAAGGGAAAATGAATCCCACTGAAGTGGGAGTGTAGGTAGAGGGGGTGGGTGCGCAGGGCATGTCTTAATCTATTTCCAGAAGCTTTCGCCAGACTGCTTACCCTTGAGCCCATTATTTTCCAAGCTGTGGCAGAAAATGAAAGATAACAGGTCACAAGCAAGAGACCTGATTGTGTAGGAAGGCAAATGAGCATCTACCCCATCAGCATGTGAAGTATGCTACAATAAACATGGCGTATGCAAAATAGGAATATCTTAAAAGGACAGAAATGAATATACAGTAAATCTTAGATTATGATGACTTGGAAATGAGTTTCATTTCAAATGGAACTGCCAAAGAATGTGGCTTTGATAGACACGGCAATTCAAAGCCCGCCATCCATCTCCCTTATATTTCCCTTGATGTTTCCGTCATGAGTTTTCAGCTTCTGCTCACCTGTTCTCGCAGCTACAAAAAATATGAAACCATATAGCTCGGCTGAGAGTAAACACAAATACTTTTCAGCAAAAATGCACAACAGCAAAATGGTAAACTGAAGCAATAAGACAATAACTAATGAACCAAACAAGCTAATTATATCACTGACTTGGTACAAACACAAGGTGCATGTATTTGCTGAGGATATGCTGAGGCTTAGAGATAGCAAACTTATCAAGAATGGAGAAAACACAGTCACAGTTGGAGAGGAACTATGTGCTTGAAGATGTCGAGTCACTTAAGACACACGGCTGTTTATTTTCTAGCAGATTCAATAGACTTAAGTAGAGTTTTGATATTATTCTCGCAATGAAAACTGGGGCTTCCTATTTGCTCACATCTGCCAAGTGACAAAAAAAAGTATTTGATGGCCAGCAAACTTAGAGAGATCTTTATCCATCCTCCCTGCACACCATGCTTTTGTTCTGAAATCGTATGTTTGCTGTTAGATATTGTCGAAGGGGATTCAAACAAAACCAAAATGCAAAGAAGTGCCAAGTGTGTGTCTTTCCAACAAGTATTGGTCAAGAGTTGGGAGTAGACTAGTGGTACAAAGGTACCTGCACTCAATTAACCCTTCTTTAGATGTGGACCTGCCTCAGTAGGTGCGGGCAAATGAGCTATAGAGATAAAAACTGATTTGATTAAGTGTGAAGCAGCCAGAAAAGACAGGAGAAGAAAAGGTATTGAATAGCTTCAGAGTACTGCTTGAGCTTTTCCTTTAGCTGTGCGTTTTAGGTTATTGGTATTGAATAAAAGACAGAAGCAACTCTGCCGTTTCCTTGGTTCAGATAGTTTTTAAACTGTAGAAATGTAGTTTTGCCATTACCAATACATACTGTATTATGATTAATCTGTTTCGCAACAGTTCAACAGTTTTGATTGTTATTGGTGAGGTGTATGAGAATATGCACAATAGTATTTCGAGCATAGGTCATATTGCTCCGACAATTGCAGCTATGGGGGTTGTGTGTGTGAGTTACACAAGCTAACCCAATGGCATGCCTTATACAAGAGAACCAAGCAGATAATCTACTTTGACATAGTGCACACATAGGTTAAACTCATCTGGAAGTCATGCCTGTGACATGTGGTGAAGACAAGTATTATTTCACTTGTTTGATAGCACGAATTACACACTGAACTGCATACGATAGATGTGTCTGCAAGACACTCATTTCTGTAAATATCACTCTCTATTAGTCATTGAAAGGACAAATGGCATTATCACCAGTGTGCAGGCACAAAATGTATTGCAGGGTCCCGGGCAGTGATGAATTTAGTTAATTAATGAAGTGTGATGGCACCAATACTCATAAATATGGTATCTTAACAGTGAAAATGACAGTCTGCTGTTCATGGCTGGCCTTATACAATTTCAAGACACTTACAATCGCGCTTGCTTCAGGCAAATGAGTCGATGGCAGACTCTTTTTTTTGTGTTCACAAATTGAGTCACATGACTTTTTCCTCCCTTAATCTATGCAAAAGTGTCTTTCACGACATAATCAAACAATCAAGTGGTAATTAAAATGCATGACAATGCCAAGACAATGCTTTGTCTTTACAGTCCTTAAACAAACATCAGGCTCAATGCTCCATGAAACAATAACCCACACTTCAATACCTAATCAGTCATAAACATTAATTGTGGCATCTTTCATTTGACATAAACTGTAATTGAGCATAGAAATTAGTTTATGCCGAGGGGTTGGGAGAGAAGGTTACGAAGCTTCGGTTTTCTGCTGTTTTTCCGTTTGGGCTCTCACGACCATGAAGATGTAAAGATCAGGAAAACACAAAGCCCCCCTTCTGGTTTTACGTCAGCATCACTATTTTTCTTGTATTCAGTGAGTGACAGAATCAACAGTGGCTCGTCACATCAGCCAGGCCGGTTGCCCCGCATGAAAGCCGCCGTCTCTGCCCTTTCAAATCTGAAAGTGTCTCTCCTCAGCACTCCCACACTGCTCTCAAGTGAGATCTCTGTTCACGGGGTGGGTGAATAAGACAGGATCTCACTCTGGTTGGTAATGACATTGACAGGAGCAGCCAGTCACTCGGATTAGTTTAAAGAGAGTTGAAGCTATCTGTGGCTGGGCCTGGGGGGCGAGAGGATGATGATCCTCTGGACTAGTCAGAACAAACATGTCTACTTACGGCCAGATGATGCGATGTGATGTCTCCCCTGGCCATGTGGACAGAACATGCAGAGTCATGACCTGGATTCATATCCCTTAACCACAGGGAGCTCAGCTGTGTTCGTCATGGAGTCCCATTGTTTGCATGGTCATATTCATTGGAACTTGCTTATACTTCCAACATTTAACTTGATTTAAATTGACTTGTAGCTTGGATAGATTTCAATTTCAGATTCCTGCTGGAGGGTATAAACAAATGAAGAGTCGTTGATAACTAACCCCAAGAAGAAAAAAAAGAAGAAAAAAAAAAAAAAAAGGAAAAGTACCTTTTTCTCATCCAATTTCAATTAATTTTATGTGTGGGTAGAAGTAACACATTTCACATTTGATCCATCTAATAGGGCTTAGAGAGAACAGAGTCCACATTATAAATATCCTTGAGATAAAATGAAAGTCGGCTCCAGTATTTGGGATATGATATTTAAGAAAAACCTTCCTCAAATGACTCAAAAGGTTCTTTTGTTGGGCTTATAAATGGTGTGTTTACCCCCTAACCTTTAACATTCATTTAAAGCAAAACTACAGTATGCAGACCACAGCAGGAAACTATTCCTGGTGTAACACAAATAATGATCGTCTTAGTTTCTGCTGTAGGGAGAGAGAATTCAGAGGGTCTCACCTTTTAAAGATGCATCACATTTGTTTTTGTTACCATGGCAGAAACCCACTGTTCAAAGAAAATGTTTTACCTAAGAGAGCATTACTGAGCGACTGCACATGGAAATATGATTTCTCCGGGTTTGAGCAACTTACTGAGGAGAGACTTGTTTCTGCCTTGAGGATCAGATAGAAAACCGTCGAGGTTGGGTTGGCACCATTTCAAAATTAAAGAGTAATCATAATCCTGAGGGCTAATAAAAGGGGGACAAATTTGAGGAGCACAGACTGAATACGAAATGCATTTGGACCGACGAAAGAGTGTGTTCTTTCTCAGAGGAGCTATTTTTAGACCATGACGTCTAATGGTGAGCAGGGGGTAGCTTTCTTTAATGACGGTGCTCAGCTTTTTTGACTGGAGTCAGCACCTCTGTTTCAGATCACATGTATTAGAGGCCAAGAATGAACAATGTGCGCCGGGCTCTGGCAAAGACAAGCGTCAGTGCTGCCAACACACTTCATCCATCCATGCTGGCAGCCCGTCTATCTTTCACACTCTGCAGTGGGCCCACACCTTCCAAACACATCACCAAAGCAGAGATTACTTTTGGAAAGATGATACTACAACCACTGCCATACAACACCAAGAGAATACATAGTCAAATACGTCACCCTGGCTTCTCACTTCAGCACCAGGGACAGCTCCCTGCTTTTCTGGTCACTTTGATCATTCTGTCAATGGGTCTATTGGCGCCATCATTATGGAGAATATTTTGACAGCACACCAGCCAGCTAGCCATTGAGCTCTTACCAATAGCCACTTCAGACCTTGTTTTTCGAGGGTGAAGAGACACTTGACTGCTTTGAGCATCTATTGTCGATTTTGTTCTCTCTGACATTTGCTTTTGTTGCGATTCTTTTATTGGAATCAATACAAAGGTTGGTAGACATGCAAGCCAAATTAGTGCACTTTCTCTGCAACCTTATTTGGCCGTTACCATCTCCTTCACAGTAACTATCAGAAGATAATTTGGTGCAGACATTTCCTGTGTGTTCCCCTGTGTTCTCATTATCTGCCTTTTATAGGAGGCAATTCTGCGGCTCAGCACCAAAACAGAAAATCACTGAGCATTTAAAAAAAAAAAATACATGCAACTTTGCTTTCGATACAAACGAGGGATGTGTTCTGGGGTGTTGGCAAGCAGAGATTTCTACAACGACAACTACTTCGGGATTTAGTGATTCTTGCTTAGGTTTTTGCTACTTTAATATCCGAGTTTGTCCGTTTGCCAAAAGTGGAAAGATATTAAGAATAACAGCAGTTGAGAATAAATTCTGTCCAGGGTGTCACAACAGAGTAACAGTGTAGAATTCTACTTCCATAATAATGTGTCAACTTGGGTCTGTGTTGATTGTATGGAGGCTCAAGGATATTATATTACTGGTTATGGCATGTGTACTCATGTTTGTTCTGTGAGCATATGAAAATCTTCAGGTATGGAAAGCAAATAGAAAAGATTGGGAGAAAATGTAAATGAGCTGCAACGGAGTCCCTTTAAGTGAGAACAATCTGAAATTCCCTTCATTAGTTTTCTTTCTACCGTATCACTGCGCAGAAGGAAGCGTTAGAAAGGAAATAGTTCCTACATGAAACTGTTCACAACAAGGTCTGTAGATAATCTCTATGGACGATAACTCCAACACTCGGCAACTCACACCAAAACAATTGATTCATGCTTGCTTGTAAATATATTAGTGAATGCAAGGGCTAAGAGAAGCAAGTAAATAAATTCTGAGGGGTCAATTCACAAAGAAGGGATTGCGGATGCTGATAGTGCCATTTATTGTGCAGAATTAGTAAAAATGTTTTGTCTTATTTGTGCATGTGTAGCGTCAGCAAAAGCCGCGCAATCCTTTTGGTGAATTTGCCCCCCTGAGTGTTTCCCATCATATCACCCATGTTCTACTTGACACTTTGTTCCCTGCCCTGGATCCACACTCAAGAAATCTCTACATCCTTTTCTGTTCATTACCCCCGCCTGCCCACTGCTTGCGACACCTCGTTTCTTGCTTTAGCTCATCTGCCTCCTTAGAGCACCGACTCCTACATATCATACAAGATGAAAGGATCATTGGAGGAGCATAATGCACAAAAGAACAGATAAATCACTGGAAAGTTAACCAAGGTATTTATTTTCCAATACTAGGTCTTTCACTGCTCAGGAACTGATCCTCGATGATGGATGGTCATTATTTACTCCACAAAACCTTACATTTATCTTACGTGGCTTCATCACATGTGCTCACTCCCATTATTCACTAGATGCACATTTATTTACATGGTGACAGTGTGAATCGAGTGCGTTATTGTTATGGGTTACATGCAAGAGTGTGCACACACTGTACGTATGTGAATGTGGTTTTGAGGTTCCGCAGCACCCATTAGTAATAGCCAGGGGAACAGCCATTACAAATGCAGTGGGGTTCTTGTTGAAAGAAGACAGAAGTCTTATAAAATATGCATTCAAATGGCCATCTATATTTGTAGGCGGTGCATTATATGAAATACATGGCAATTAAAAAGCATTTAAACATACTCTACAGTATGTGTTACAATCCTAAATTCACATCTAGAATAAATCCGTGGCGTACTAAATCAGATAATGTCTTGTTGTACTGTGTGGCTTTATGCTGGAAATAAATACTGAATGTATCCAATACCCTAAACTCAACTTTTCACAAACAAAATGCTTCATGAGAAAAACAATATTAATACTGGATTGGATTGAGGTCTCATACTGATTCCTGCTCGATAAAAAGTAGTTTTTTGAAGATTAATGATTTTGTTCATCCATCCTTTTATGAAATGCTGCTGTGCCTCCATCCAGAGTTCAGTATTTCCTATCAAAGTTTGGTGAATAACGCAGAGCAGAAATGACTCTGTCAATAGCTTGGACACTTCTGCAAGAGCATGTAAGGATATGTCTAAAACCTCGCTGACGGCGGTGAGTAATTGACAAGGTGATTGACAACTCAAATGCCAGAGATTGTCATTACATTCAGCATTCACCTACAAGCTGGGAGACATCTTTTCTCGCCTTTCACTGCACAGAAATACACTTGACAGGGTGGTTTTGCTTGACTATTTAAAAACATAATATTATCACTCATTCCTCCCCGCAAGGGTTCAAATCAAATGTTGCTGCAAAAGATTAACACTTCTGTCAGAAAACACACGCAAAGGTATTGCGTCTATACGGAATTCATGGCGAAGGTATAGGCTTTTGAGTTTAAGGCTATAGTCTTCTGAAACTCATTTAAATCTGTAATGTTTTTTTTCAAAAGGGATAAACACGCTTAATTGGTGTCTTGCAGAGAGTTGGATGAGAACATAGACACTCTTGTCTATACGGTAAGTATGAAGCTGGAGCCAGCCGTCAGTTATCCTAGATTAGCATAAGGCCTACTACCACATCTAAAGCTCACATTATTGTTTACTTAATCCATAAATAAAAGTATAAATATGACAATTTGCTGCTTTCCCTGCTTCCAGTATTTTATGCTAGATAAGCTAACCACCTGCTCGCTGTAGCTTTATATTCATCATGCAAACTGCTTCCTTCTATCTAACTCAGTAGGAAAGCAAATAACAGTATTTACCAAAATGTTAAACTATCCCTGATATATTATAAGTAGATAGGATATGTTTTTTCAATAAAAATGACAAACTAATAATAATGGTGTTGCCATTGGAAATAACACAATATGAGCTGTGGAAGAAACGCCAATGCCTTTAAAAAATAAAAATGAGAATCCAGTTTCTTAAAGAAAAGCACCTACATAATATAATTTTAGATTTCCTGAAATAGACATGGCAAACATTTTCAGATCACTTCCTGCTTGCTTTCTCGAAGAGCATCAGTTGGAAGGCTCAGCGCAGACAGTTGTACTTTTAGCCTCCGGGCCAAATTTGAGATGTCATTTTCAAAAGCTATGTTTGTCCAATTGATGTTTGCTTTGTTTCAACGCTGACATAAAAAAGTCTAAATAAATATACCAATGATTATGTGTCATGAGCCTGCAATGAAAGCAGACATATTGCTCGATGCTACATTTTCCGAGTATCACTTCAAAGTCCCTGAACATGCATTCTTACACTGGGTTACTGACATGAAATATAAAAGGGTTGATTTGCAAAGGCGGAGAAACACAAAGGCTCGTTTAAAAGTACACCACGGGAACCTCAGTCGGCGACTGCCATCTAGACCTTGAAGCGCCCGTTCTGCACAGAATTCTGATTGCCGCTGCATTTCTTAAGATCCTCATCAAACTCTCGGTGACCTTGGCGTTGACCAGAGCAGAAAGCTGGCATGATTGAAAGACTGAGTGATAGATGACTAAGAGCAGGACACCAAACAGACATCAGAGAGGCAGATTTAAATAGACAAAGGGAGCCAGGGGCTTACTCTTTTTTAATAAGCAGATTCAATTTTTTGGATTTCACATTGCTGCACCCCCTGCCATCTCCATATCCTAATTTCCCTACATAATGTTTTGTTGAGGGCGGCATGCACAGACGCAGCAGCTTTGTACTCCCCTTACCGGTGCTTCTTTTAGTCAATCTATTAGTCATATTTATCCACAAATGGATTGCTCACATGGAGCCATGCTGAAGAAAAACTGCCCCAGATGAGTCACGAAAGAGACAGTTTTGTTGGTTAAGAGCATTTGACTGATATTAACTTGTGCTACGACTGCACTGCTGTCCCATTAGTTGAGGGCCGGCTGGCACAACATCCAACTACGGAGATGGCGTACAAATCCAGCCCTGTTCTCCAGACAGTGATAATCCCCACTGATCCCACCCGTCCTCCCCCCTCCCCACCGTCACACAATAGAGAGTGAGGGAGGGAGAGACAGAAAGAGACAGGGTAAGGAAATAATGTTCGAGAGTGAGATAGTGAGAGAGCGGTTACGAGAGACATCATTACAGGGACAGATACGGACAGAAATATGGACTAAGCAGCCCTACTTCAGGCTCCCCATGAAGTCACAAAGGCTCACTGTGCAGCCATGATTCACATGATATGATGGAGAGGATTAAGCAGTAATCACAGGGGTTTGGCTGTCCTCAAACGGGAGTATCTAAATCCTTCCTCTCCCACCAGCAGTTGAGCCCTCTGCTGGCTTCTCTGAGGGATGTACCTGGGCAAAAAGTCAATGGCGTTGAGGAGGATTTAAAAACGTTTCGAGGAAGAATTTGGACATCCCTTAATCGCAAACAAAACAAGTGGGCCGTCCTCAAAAGAGAAAACACCTACCCCTTCACGTAAAAAGCAAAAACTGAAGAGCACTTGAAAGATAGTTTTTGATGCGGAGTCCATCACGCCGGGTATATAAACACATTTCTAAGTTTAACCATATTCCTTTTATTTTTTATAGCATTTTATTCCATATAACTTCAACCCCACACCATTTCGTCACCATGTTTGACGCACATTATCTAAACCGTAATGGAGTCTGTCGTAGAGCTGTGTCGAAATGTGTCACTACGTCCTCACACGTCTACAATTACAATTCGTAAAAAATGTTGATGAGTCTGTTAAAATAATCAATAGAAACAATGGTCAAAACTAAGACGATAACACTTTGATTGTACGAAGGGGAAATGCTAATATTAGTGATATCATTAAGTGCTTGATCTAAAATAAAACAAACTTCCTTTTTTTAATTTCATGCAAAATAAAATGTTTCAAATGAGAAAGATTTAACAGAAGTGCTTGCACTGTTTATGTGGATAATATTGCACATACTGTAATGCTTTAAAACATGTTGTGTCATCATCTGTTAAATAGTTAAATCTCACTGTACAGCAGTTCAAAAATGCATGGAAGTGCACATTCTAAAATATGGCTGCAAAGGCATATTATTATGTAGTTTTATGAATTATACATTCTATCATATGTGCATATCTCCATATGAATAATATTCAAAATGGAGAGTCTAAATTGCTAGATTTTCTGGAGTACCAATGTAGGAAAGAGTGTGTATCTGGATATGGAGGTCTGGGTGGTGGAAGAGTTTATAATGTGTTTGCGTTAATTATCAGATCCAGAGGTTCACTTCCTGACGCATCAAAACGTGTTCTTGTAATAGTTAATAGTTAACCACTACGATCAAACAATAATCTTTCCCTTACATGAAGTAGCTGTCCAGGTTTTACCACACTGGACTGTAGCTGCCATATTGTATCGATGATGAGTTAAAACATTGGACAGAATTCAGGATTCTGTCCAACACTAATGTTCTCCTTGACAAGTGGGTTGCAGCTGCTGCAATGCCCATCACGGCTGGCTAGTCATTATTACTACTGCCAACTGCATTTCTTTGTTTTTGTCTTTTAACAGCATGAGATACCACCAATCAGGGCTTGAAATTGACACCATCTATCTCGCCAACTGTGGGCAACATTTTGACTGTTGAGAGCAACTTTGTCTATTCTGTCTGGCACTTGGATGAGTGGAGTTTTCTTAACTCTGGTTCTTGAACGCACTCCAAGGATCTCCACTACATGGAGTTGTGTTAGTGTGACCTGTCTTCTATCGTTCCTTTCTCCTGTGTTTGGTTTCATTCTACAAACCGACCACATTTACCGTTTTTTGTTTTTATTCACTACGGGAATTGTTAAAGTCTCCATTCTTCGCAGTTGCCCAGTGTATGACACACTGTGGGATAGGAAGGCTCAGACAACAACAACAATATGTTCACTTTTGCATGACATCTAGCCAAAGCACATGGCAGCTCTACGGAGCAATGCAAAAGATTGAAAGAAGAGTATTGCTACGTTTTGATAAAAAAAACAGAAGAAAAAAAGTCTTGATTGTTCTATTTGTCACTGCGCTGCATAGAGCATATCAGCTATAAGGAAGCCGCCATACTTTGGAGAACTAAAGTGAACACTTACTTCCCCCCGCATTTCAGCTGCCACATCATATACTGTAATTACCTCGCAGTTATTCCTGAAAACACTGTGAAATGTTTGCACACACTAGTGTAACATGATCTTATACAGTCTGGAATGAACTGTAAATGGACACAAACAAACAGAAATACAGTGCAAAATTGTGTATTTGTTGTCTTTCTCTGCATCTGTGACTGGGACTGGTTGCTATTTTCTTTTCTTGGCTTTTCTTCAAATTTCCTTGACATTTGGCTGGACTTTTTTGAGATTAAGCCACTGAGTAAGTCCTCTGGGGCTTGACAGCTGGCGGACTTCACCATAATGAGAGTGGCTTAATCTCTGATCCCTAGTAGCTGACAGGCCCTCTTCACCTCCCATCCCCCATCCCTCAACTTTTAACCTATTGTGTCTGTCTGCCTCTCTTAACTCCTTCCTTTTTTTTTACTAGCCCTCCTCCTACTTTTTTTTCCTTCATGTTAGTGCTTGCTATTTATGAGCCATCTGTATTTTCTTCTCTTCTTTGTGCTTTACCCACTGGGCCACTCAGGTAAAACAACCCTTATGCTAACACTTGCAGCATAGATATCAAACATATCGCTATACAGAACTGAACTGCAGAAAATGATCACTGTGGTATAGATAAGAGAAGAAAAACAACTGTAACGGAAGGATAAAGAGATTAATAAAGATAGGGAAGCGTAACAGTGACACACAAAAGGGTAAATATTCCGACTGTAAATGAACCATATTGGTTTTTCAAACTACTGAAGCAAAAACAATAGGCAATATGTTGTTCCCACGTAGAAAATTACAAGGCTATTCCTCCTTTAGTACACAAAGAATATTTCTGATTTTGATGTAATTTCCGAGAAATCCCGTAGGCATCACTAATAAATCAGTGTTATCTTTTATTAAGTCAGTGTAAATCAATTTATACTTTAGACCACAGTTTAATTTCCTCGATGCTCTAAATAATCTCAGACATGTATTATTAGTCAAGCAATATGCGAGTATTCAATATAATCAGTTTAAGAGAATAATACAAATTCACAGCGCAGACTTTATTTGTTTCCATAGTATGACCTGACATCTTGTATATGCAGATGATTAATGATTATTACAGTGATATTTGCAGAGCGGCCTTCACTTCTCTTCAGTAATAGTAGCCTCCCTTGAGCCACAATCAGCAAGTAAAGTAAAATAAAAAATACTTATGCATCCTTTGCCACTTTCCTGTTAAAATAATTCAGGTTCAAAATGTATTTTTGATTACCAGGTTCTTTGCCCACATCTTTCCTGCCAGAAGTCACATCTAAAATGGAAGGAAGTGAGAGGCCATCCCGTATAATGTAGTAAGGTCTTAAGGACTTAGTCATTAGTCCTTAGTTCAGGCACCTTCCCATCACATTCAGTGTTACAGATTTTGTACTTGGGAAATTGTTGCTTTCCACTACTACACTGTGCCATTTTGATAATTACACCACTATAAAAAAGGACAAAGAAAGGTGGCGAGGGTAAAAGAGTGGTTGTGAGAGGTACCGCATCCTTTGTGGAGGGAAGGTTTTCATTTTCCATTATGTATACTTCTTTCTCCCTTGACATGGTCTTTCTAAAGGTGAAGGGAATAATCAAACCAAAAGGTAAACAGCAGATAGGCATCTGGTGTAAGTCACAAGATCAAAATGTGATTTTAATTATTATTTTTTCTCTTTATAAACCCATTTTCTTCTTTGTTACATCCTTTTTTTTTTTTTTATCACATCATTAAAAGTGCAATATAGGCAAGCACTGTGGGAGTCAAGGAGAAATTGGAGGAGGAAGAATCAACTTTTATCTTCAATGTATCATTATGGGAGGCATAAGAACAATGTGGAATTAGAAGGGTGAGCTCTCCTTCCTCTTTGGACAGGACTCAGAGGGAATAATGAGTAAGACCAGGGAAGAATAGTGAGGCTTAATGTGCCTCACTAAGACATGGCTTCACAGAAATACATCAGACTCTGCAACAGCTCTGGAAGCCCTCCAGAAGTGTTGCAGGCTGGCAGAAAGAATGAGACTGGTGAGGGGAAGGCAATGTGGTCTTGCCTCCTTCCTTTTTTTTTCCTTTTACCATAACAGATGTTGTAATCCCGGCTGTATAACAGTGAAGGCACAGACTGTATCTCTGGTCAGGATGTTGAACCGCTGGCCAGGGGTTTAAAACAACACCACTTTCACAAGCCATTGCTCTCTCTATTGTTACTATTCTGCAGTCGGCTCATGCAGATGCTCCGTGTAATGCCGTGCACTCGATAATCGCAGGATTACAACTACTGTAACCAGACGCCATCATGGTTTCAATCATGCCTCCCACTTCTCCAGTCTCACAACTTCCACAGACACATTTCTGTGTATTAATAAGACCCGTCCATCACATGACAGCAGCACGTCACATAGGCATTTGCACCTCCGCTCCGCAAATCTGATAATGTTTATAACCATGAATGCACGTGTCGCTCCATAGCTGCTCATTTCAATGGTGTATTTTAATCTTGAAATTGGAATTTCCTATATTTTGTCAGACTCTGGACTTGAATAAGGAGTGGCAGACATACACCAAAAGACAGCACGACAGCGAGCAAGAGGAACACAAAACATTATTTTTGGCAGCCTCTCCAAGCATCCCCGTCAGTCACTCTCATTACCATCCAATTGTGAGAGAATGGCTACTCCATCCAGCAAAGTGGAACACAACCTGGCAGCTGCAGCGCTGTAGGACAAGCCAGAAATCCTCCACTGAGCCAGGTCCGCGCTTTTGGCCCTCTCTGTTCTCCTACCTATGCAACTGTACTGCTTAAAAATGTAATTTCACGGTGATCTGTGTTCACAATTTTCATTATCTGCTACTAAATCTGTGTCAAATGACATCTGCCCTTTTTCAGTTTCAGTTCAACTCTATTATGTTATAAATATCTGCGACTAAGAAAATCATTTAAATGCTTTTCACACACTCAAATTCAGTTTGTCGTTCTGCTGCAGGGAAATATTTTACCTAAAGCGATGTCTTGTTTCTCAGAACATTTCGACCTATTATGAGCATGTGTGGGCTTTGCTACAAGACACTGAAAGGAAGCTTTAAAATTCACCATCTCCGAATTACAAGGTTGCTTTTCTCAAAGAAGCAGGAATGATTAGAACGTGATGTATTTCAACGCTGTCTATTCAATCTTCATTTAAACATTTTGAATATTTGAAAGTGCCGACCAGTTACTCATTGACTGTGGCAAACTTGTTTTTGTAAGATCTAAGTATAGTATATTGCTTTTATTTGAATAATCTGGCATGACAAACCAAGCACATTATAATGATGGAATACGACCCAGAAACAGATTCAGTGTATGAATTAAAGCTTAAAAACCGCAGGAGCTCAGATTTTTCACAATGCTGCGTGAGAACAGTGAATAACTTATACTCTTACAAGTCTCAACAACATAAGAAGCCCTTGATTGAAACATTTAACCTCCAGCGGCTTCACTGGAGCTGCTCAGTGGCTGACTGTAGGAAACTGGGTTTCAACTAGGCATCACACTATGAATCCTGTGTTTTTAACAGTATGAATACAACCCAATGCTTTGTGAGATAAAGAAGACTTCAAATCAAGGGACGATTTGATTTAATATTCAGTAAGGGGGTTCACTTAGTTTTTCCAAGCAAGAAAGTCAAAAATATGCGCATGACAAGGGGGGAAAAAAAAGACACCAGCAGAGGGATGACATTAGTTTTTTTTGCATATCTCTGGATATTTTTTCATTCACGTACAAAATAAAATAGAAAATGTTATCAGGCTGCATGTGATCACTTTAAAGACGATCAGAATTACCAGCGTGACATTAGTCGAAAGGCACGTAAATAGAAAAGCTTGAGACAGAAAAGAGTCACGGAAGGTAATGTGGACACGGCACTGCGAGAGTGAAAAGCTTACTTTTCACTGTTATTTTGGAGCATCATTACACATCGCCTCTTATCCTTGTGTCTGAGCCAAAAAGATTAGGTACTGCTTTCGCTTTTCATCGTCCCAGCATTGCTGATACCCAACACGACATCAGCTGTCTGCGTTGGTTATATCTTCACTGGTAATAGCTATTTGAGGCAGAGGCAAACATAAATAGTGGCTATACGACATGTAGAGAGAGACCCATAAGTGTTTGCTTTGCAAGGTACTGCGAAGTGCTACAAATAACCTGAAACCACGCGAGCTCAATTGCCAACGATTACACCTGCTGTCAAGAGAATCTTTCAGGGCATTACGAAGACGACGAAAGGAACACAACCTTCGACATCGACACGCGGTTCAGCTACATTGACTTCCATGTAATAAGCAGCACCCTCACTGGCAGGAATTTATTTCCCAGCATGGCTTTTTTAATTCTCAAAATGAGGGGCAAAATATACCTTGTGTTTCGTGTGCCGCTCATACAAAACGATGCCATCAAATTTGAATTCTAATGACATTTAAACCGTTTTAGGAAATCTTTGCCGCACAGTATGTAGTACAAGGATGATGAAACTGCAATTTGAAGAACGCGTCTTTATTGTCCCTTCATCCTGTCTCATCGAGACAAGCGAAAGGAGGGCTCAATGGGACAAGTAAAGAGAGAACGTGAGCCCGCCTTTCTTTGCTGTCAAGTGATAGTTTTTCGCAGGGCTTATTTTAATTTCCACTACCTTTTGAAGTCTCGCCAAGACGCATTATAGAAAATGATATCAATCACTTTTTATCAAAGGTCTTTAATTGATGTTTTCTGAAAGAGCACATATGAAAGGCTTCTGCTAAGGCGAGCCGTGCAAGCAATGAACTAATTTGAGGATTACTGAAATATTAATAGTTTTTAACTGTATACGTTCCCACGAAAATTACATCTCTCTTCTGTGTATGGCTGATTTGGACCGGAGCCTCAAAAAGAAAACACTTGTTTTCTTTCTCTATAACCCAAAGCAATCCCACTCTTTGAGTTTTTCATGTATTGCTTACACTAACAGGATTAGAGCCTCGCAACAGAACTGCTGATATCAAGGCAAGAAAATGGCAGCCAAGGATCTCTGACTAGGCGTGAACTGATTAAAGCTGAAGAAGTAGCCCGTTAATGAAGCACTATTCTGCTCCAGAGGCTCATAACCTGATAAATGGAGAAATCGGTATGTGTGCCAGTTTCGATTCAGAGGAAGGTCATTGTGTGGGTGTGCACATCTGTTTTTTTTTTTTATCTGCTTTGTCTATGCACATGATTCTCATCTCTTCCCTGAACTCCATCTATTTATCTATGCATAGGTCATTCATATAGCAGAATGCTATATAGAGTATTGTATTTATTGTGAATTATATGTATATTTCCATAGATCAAAGGTTAACAATATGAAAACAAAGGGATACAAACACTCATTTTAAGCAGACCCTCAACAGAACACTTCCACGAATCAAAAACCATTACATCAGCTTTAACTACTGCATTGTCTCGTAGAAGCACAACACCGAGTGAAACTTGGTGCTTAAACATAGTTGAGCTGATTTTACAACTCCTTTTAGATCTGGATCTGCACAACTAAGCAACTATTTGCAATTCATAGAGACTACCTCCCCTAAAATCAATCACTGAGATATTTCTTCTACTCCAGCGCAGTCTTGTTTCACACAATCTACAATTGAGATGATGTTGAACGCATAAGGGTGAATTTGCAAATGCTGGATTTGAATGAAGTGAAATGCAATCATTGTCAGCAAATCCGCCCCTTATCTGCATTTTTGAAATGGCATTCTGAAACACATTGTTGTGCTCTCTTCAAGACATTATTTGGAACAAAAGAACAAATAAAAAGGCTCAACACAGCTGGAATCTATCAGGACACAAAGATGCAGAGAGCTTTATTTTATGATCCATTTCACAAGCTATACAAGAATTCTCTAGGCTACATAGTTTTTTGCAATTGATGCACGCATTAGGGTGCCAAAACATCCCATCACTCATCCTGCAACTAAGGATGACCTTGGTTAGAGAAAAAAAAAAAACAATGTGCACTTGCTACAGGGTAATGTTCAAAGCTGCTAATCTTTATTCTGAAAAACTGCAAAACTGTCAGACTAATCCTTCTGTGATCAGCTGAATATCAGTTCTTGAATCCTCCTAAGGATAAACGATATCATCGATGCCTCTTCTGCCTTGCATCTAAAAAAGATGGTGATTTCATCCTAGACAATCAAATTGGAACAAAAAAAGACAGCCATTGACATTCTGCTACGCGCTGTGTAAGAATAACTAGGACGTGTTTTATGCCGGAGATGTACGGCAATACTCTCTGTAACAAAGCATAACTAATCCTGAACTAAGGTTACTGACCAGGTCAGAACTAAAAGAGGAACGTATTACCTTATTCATCAGGTGATGAATAAGGTAATAACATCATTTAAATCAATGACTGCTGTAATTAAAGAGGACAGATTTAATCAGATGAAGGAGGGAGCGTGCATGCAGCCAAGCATGCACAGTCATTATTCAGCTAGTTAAACTGTACTGCTACACATATTTTACTTTAACACAGGTGTTTGACTTTAGCTTTGAAATGAGATTTAAGCTCACAAGTAACCAAACACAATGTGAAAATGTACATCCATCTATATCTATTGCAAATAGGGCAAATAAGCCCACTGTTATAGATCCCTTTTTAGCCAAAACACACGGTTCTCCAGTTGGATTCAACCGGATTTGTGTTTTAACAGTGTGGTAGAGCCTATGAGACAAGTAAAGAGATCTTGTAATGGTAATACTGTGCGTGCTCTGCATTTAAACAAGCACTAGTGGGGCCCTCTCCAGTCCTATATTATCTTGTGTGGTGCATAATAATATTGCATTTACATCGACGCTTTTGACAGCTGTCAAAATTGCATAAAGGCCCAGAAACACATCTCACATTACGCATAGGTGGCATGGACTAGAACATAGATGTTTAAAAAGTCCCCATCATAAGTATCCACATAAACATCACACATAGATAATAATAATAATAATAATAAAACATCGGTAAACAAGCTAGATTAACTCCAGACTTGCATCATACTTTAAATGTTTCTGTTGGAGTGCTTCCTTGTTCTTCAGCGTAAGGTCGGGCTCTGTAATCTACATTAATGTATTTATTTTATTCACGGTGTGGGCGAGGGGAAGCTGCTTGAGACTGTAATGGAGACTAAGGACTACACATGGAGAAAAAACACTTTAAAATCTGATTGTGTCAGTTAAAAAGGTTCTTCGGCGAATTTGCAGCATCTGAGGTTACCGTCGTTGGAATGTATCAACTCAGCGGGCATATAGTGTTAATCAGGATCTATTAGTTACAGCTCCTCCTGAGAGGTTTTGCTTCCCTACTGCTTAATTCCATCCTAAAAATACCCTTATTTAGAAAATCACAAGTGTTTGCAATACATTATTTAAAAAGGACTAGTTCGACATTCTGGGAAATATGCTTATTTTTGTTTTCTTGCCAATGGTCAAGGCAGCGAAAAAGAAAGTTGCACAGGAGAGGATCATGTACTCGAAAGATTTTATGAATGAGGCTGACTGGGGATCGGCAGGAAACTCGGCATGAAGGCAGCGAGGATCTCGTGAGAGAGAGTTGGTACAGAGAGCAGCAGTACACTGCAGTGTTGTGGTAAAGGTGCGTTTCCGTACTCTTGCTCCAGGCACTGTCTAGGCTACTCTACAAAGCAGGTAATGAGTATACTGCCAAATGTACCCACCTCGAGCAAACCTAACAATTTATGAGATGGCTTCAGCATTTACCTACAGAGTGCAGACAAAACTCACTTTGTACTTACACGGGAGTTTGTGCTTCGCGGTTTGTTTTTCACTTTCGAAGGCTAAGTGGATTTCGGTTTGTGGTTATTGTGAGCGAGCGTGCGAATGTGCAGAGTGCATGCACAAGAGAAAAACATCGAGGTAAGTGTGTGTTCAACCCCTGTGTTCTTTAAATTTTTCAAAAGTGCCTGCTGGATAGGTTACATGCAACGGAGGAAGGATGTGGAAAGTCCTCAGGCATAAGTAACAATACGATGACATGTTGGTTTATAAAGAGGTAGGTGCCCTTACTAGGAAAAACATTGTGACATACAAAAAGCATATAATATAACTCAGCCAAAATTATAATCTGCACAGGCAATAAGGTGTCATTTCACCCCCATTCTTTATTATAAATATATAACGTTTTTGTTCTCGTCTGTGACTCATTAATTCCTTATATACTGTGCAGATCTTCTCTGTTTCTATGGTTACAGGGAGTCTTCTGTTGGTACGTGTACCTGTGTAGCAAAAACCAAAGTGCGAATATGGAGATGCTTTTTGTAAACTGCTGCTGGACATTTTAGTAATAAGATTCAGCTGTATACCCAGCGGCAGAGTGGGACTCACTTTCAGCCCGATATAGAGTAGAGTGGCCCACTGAGGATGTGGGAGGCCAGCCTGTGGAGCAGGCAAAAGTTATTTCTGAAGCTCTAAGTAATTGACCGGCTACATTTAGTTGAATCATATCACGCTTTCACGGTGTGACTTGATCTCATTCACAACTCACACTTTAGCTCTGCGTTCAGCTGTAAAAATATTGTCAATATATACTGGCTACGAAAACATAGAAGGATCGCCACTCATAAAATAAGAGAGTGACGAGAAAGCATCCGCACACTGCAATCTGTGCAACATTTATTAATCCACAGTGTTCATGCAGCGAGGGACACAAAGTGAACACACCAGTGCGGACACGGGCGATCACTTAACGAGCGCTGATGCAAAACACCTGCTGCAATTAGACCATGTGACCGGAACGAGGTTCTCCGCAAACTCTGGTCTCCAAAAAAACGCCTACAAACGGGACTCTAAAAGCACATGACATTAAAGTGTAGCGCGAGAAAAACCCCTATTAGACGAGACAAAAAAAAAAAAAAAAAACACATTTATTCATGCAAAGTGAAAACAGAAACTGTTGTTAAAAGTGCTGCAGGGCAAAACAGATTAGAACTGCTCCCCAACGGCGTCAGAGCTCAAACAATTGAGAGTGCACGCGCTCCCTCAAGTGAAATGGGCAATACGCCCCCTAGCCTTATTACCATGCCAACTGTTGCCATTACCTGCCACGCCAGCAGTATCCACCCAAGCATATCAGCACTGGCTGTGATGTAATTAAGACCTGCTGGATGGGGCTTTCACCTGCCCCCTCAATGACATTACTGTATATGTTCATTATCACGCCACGGGGAATTTAATTTACCCCGAGGACTCGCATGTCCTTTCTGTCCTTTCTACATGTATGTACAGTGCACTCACCGTGCATGTGGCGTACACACAAACATACAACCACAGACCCGCAGTTGACACCCACGCAAAAATAATATTCAGTAATACAACCAGACATAACACAAATGTGCAAATACTACCACAAAGCCATCAACCTACACACGCAGCTACAGCCGCTGGCTTCGTACACCAAGGGACTCCAGCTGTGCTCAGAAGATTCCTCCCTCCCTCTCAATCACGCCACACTGATTTTAAGGACCTGCCGCTTGGCAGCTTTTCATTTCATGCAATTACGTCTGAAAGCGCTGCTTATTTCTGCTAAGCTCGAGTCACAACTGGGTAAACATTTTGTTCCTGCTGCATGATGATCATCATACGCTCGACGAAGTCATGTGACGGTTGTAACGACATGTGCCGTACAGAAATCCCGTATGATGTACAGAGAGCCGTTTACAGGACAGGTTCTAACCATACTGAATGCATCAGATAGGCTACACGGACTAAAAGTTCTTGCTAGAATTTAAGTTCACTCCTGGTTTAATTAGGGTCAAATAGAACTTGGAAGTAATTCCCAATGTGTCATTTAATTCAAAGCATAACCATAACAGTTACCCCGGTAATGGCACCATTTGTTCCGAAATGAAAGAGTGACCTGTTACAGGAAAATTGATTTCACCTATCCAATGAACTTTAATTATGTCCCACACAGACCAAAGGGTGCAATCCTTTAAAGCCCATCGCTAACACAACATTAGAAGTTGGCTTAAACATATTCTACAGAATGTTGTTTGGCCCCACAGCTTCTGCCATTGCCCAGAGCTTGGATCTGTTATCCACTGATGTCAGGCCGCATGGCAAAAACCTTGGGGTGATATTTGTGCTCCGAAGTTTGACAAACAGATCAGCGCAGGATTAGCCTGACAGCTCAGTGAAATCTTGCGTTTTACAATTAAAGATTAGCTACAAAAATCAGTCCTATTCGTCTTTTATTGCATATACGTGCTCCTTGACACCGCAGTTCTCTCTATTTTCATATGAATCAAGTATTGATCATTGTTCAAATGCTGAAAGAAAAGAAGAAAAAAAAAAGCACATTACACCATTCCTAGCCTCTTCACACTTGTTCCAAACTCTTAAAATTCTCTTGTTTGTCTTCACACCTCTGCATGGTCTCTGAAAACTTCCCCAACAGCTAACTACAATCCCCCGCAGCACTGCTGAGGCCCCTTAGATCCTCCCACTACGGCCTGCTGGCTATCCAGTCTCAGCTGAAAAAGTCTGCTGATAGGGCTTTCACCATAGCAGCACCGGAATACATAAAGCTGCTTCTCTTGTGTATTTCTATACACAATATATATACACTTTAGAGCCGTTTTGACTCCCATGCAGTTTGTGCTGTTTGACCCGATTGTTTCAGTCCTTTTCAAGTCATGGAGAAGAAAACACGTCCAAACACAACATAGCGACACTTTATATTTTATTTAGAAAAAAACAAGCAACAGTTGTAGATAGGAAATAAAGTACAAATTCAGGATTAAAGTCTCCTCCTGTTTATCCCTTGCCTTTCTTTACTTTCTGCAATCCCCTCTGCTCTTCTACTATGTGTAACTATAAAAACAGGATGTTTGGATTTCCACCTTTTTTTAACTGCTTCGAAGTGTGTCCAACACCACACCGCAAGCCTGCGAACACACTCAGTCCTCTCCCTCCACCTGCTAGCTGTCTCAAGAAAACGCTAATTCTTCTTTTACCTCCTTGTAGTCTTTGGACAGCTAGAGGTGATGGTGGAGGTAAGCTGCTATCCTCTATGCAGATACAGTACGGTGGAGTACAATCTGAATGGCCAAAGGGCACATGGGAAGGTATTTTAGAAAATGCATTAAACTTGCAGAAAGTTAATGTTACTTCTAGGGAACCTCATTTGACATTGAAGCGAGTTTGACTATTTCTGAACGTGTCTGCTCACAAACTTAACCCTGGGCAAGGCTGATTTCCTGCCTTTTAAGTTATGGTATGAAGCATCACAGGATTGAGACTTGAAGGGAGTGGGATCCAAATTTTCTTTTGCACTCCCACTGTCCTTAAATCTCCCTTTCTAGCGGTCAATGCAGAAATGTGAATTTTTACCCGACACCATTTTAACATTTATCTTTATGCACACTAAGGACATTACAGTTGAGGCTCTAAAGAGCATTCACGTTAAATGCCTAACATGGGTAGCACTGCGAAACAATATCGGTGTGCTTACTGTGCACTGGACTTAAAACAATAAAGTTTCTGATACTCAAAATTGAAAATGAATTAAAAACCTAAACAATCTAAAATATTTTTAGGAATAACCTCAGCACATAACTACCTCGACATAATGGAGCTCGTCTAAATTGCTTGTGTCATTCATTCTGCAGGGCACTGTTCGGGTCTATTTTTTATTTTTTTTTGTCCAAAGCTGCTCTCTTCATCACTTCTGTCCCTCTGCTTACCACTGGATAAAAAGATCCTAACGTTGAACTGTGTACATTTTCTTTTACAACATCCTCCCAGAGGGAACATTTTTAAAAGAAGTTCAAATCAGAACGTTAAGTACGACATAAATCCTCTCACTCCATGACCAAAAACCGTGTATTTGTCATAATTATCGTATAAAATGCCACAAAAGATGTTTTCTTTTTATTTATTTTTACACAAAGTCAAGTTGCACACCGTCTTGTAACTTTGAGAAATGCCCTTCAATTGTTTTGTCATTGAGCTGGTGCCATGGTGATTCACGTGGCACGGTCCTCGGTCACACTGGTGCATTAACAGAATAAGCTCTTTGATTACGAACCAGTCAATGACCCTTGAGAAAGGCCTCCGACACGCTGCCCCCTCAGTGCTCCACTGTTAACCGATGCAGCCACCAACCAAGGCTGACCGGAGTCAACATTCATTTAGCTTTGTCCGCAGGCAAATGGAGGACATGACACTTTCTGATTACTTTGTATTGACTCTCTTAACCTGGAGAGTCCAAAGAGGCCACTCTAACAAACCGCTGCAGCGCAGGGCTTACTGCTAGACACAACATGTAAAGCAGAAAGTTGTTGGTTAGACCACCTGAAAGGCAACCCTCTCTTAATGTTTTCCACCTTCTTGGTCTACATGAGAATGGGGCATTTGTTGCCAAAATCAAGCTGAGCAGTGGCCCAATCACCAGTCCTGCATGGACATAATTGAGTATTTAAACACAATTGGGGCTGTAACATGAGTTGCACCGTTCCGTCATACAGTATGTGCAACAATTTGAAACGTTGTGCTGTATTTTGTAATTGTTAAAAACACTTTTTGACCGGGCGTAAATATTTACCCTAGTCACCTGGGGTGTTAACATGTATCGACAAGTTTGCAAACTCGCACAACTTCCTAAAATGCTAATTGGCTAAAACATTTCAAAGCTTGATGTTTCTGCGCGAAGATACTGCCATAATACCGGCAAAAGTCAACACTAATTAAAACCTTTTTTTAGATGCAGTGTACTTAACATAACGCGTGCCTATTTACAACCGCTCAGTACATAATAAATTTGGTGGTTGTTTTTTTTTTTGTTTTTTTTTTAAAACAAGCCCACGCACATGTAGCTCTTCAGTTTTACAGATGTGAAGTGCACATTTGTAAGTAACTATGGAAAGGATTCACACCTGGGGAACCATGGGGAGTTAAATTAGGCAGCAGCAGTTTGTTCTCAGTACTACTTCTCATTGTGTGAAATATTCTATTCTGAGGTTCCACAGCAAGCTAGCTTTTGTAGTTGACTTGCTACACGTGTGCCATAATAAAAACCTAAAGATCTATATTCACTCAACCAGTCCTAATATACTGCAGTAGGCACGGACAGTTCTGTGATCGTGAACTCTGAATGCATAAGGGTCCAACGGGGCCTCTAGATGCCTTCTCCTCACACCACCTTTGATTTTGGCATATCCAACCTTCTGACCCACAGACACTTTGATCAGGCCCGGCTCTAAGATGCTGGATGTGTGCACCCGCTCCTGCTGCCTATACACATCCACCATCACACTCTCTGACACTAAATTATAGATTATGTTGTGCATGTGTGTGTGTGTGTGTGTGTGTGTGCGTGCCTGTTGGAGAGAGGAGTTAGGAGGTCTTTCAATATCGTCAAAAAGCTGTGAGGGAACATGCTCAAAGAGCATTTTTGTCTGCTCTGCATAGTAATTACCCTCCACCTCAGAACCTAATTGAGTTAATGTGCACACTGACTGGAGATTTCTCTATTGAATATGGTCATAAGCATATGTTTGCACTCACTGTAAGCTTTACACTGTCTGTGGATTTTATATATCTTGCCCACTAAAAAAGAAGCGGTGCTACAGTATTTTGTTTGTCTCTGCATACATTTCTTTTCAGCTCTGCCAGCTCGTAAACTGTGAAGGACACATTATAGACGGATGTGCCAGCTGTAGGACGTGCCTCTCATCAGCTCTGTAAACTCTGCAAATGGCTGGCTTAGTACCACCACAATTTCAAACAGAATTTACTAGATTTCATGAGTCGTTCATGGCTGCATACTGAAATAAACACAAATGAATAATCAAGAGGGTATGACATATACATATATATGTATATATATATATATATATATATATATATATGAGATACAGTCTCTGTATCCATGGATGGATATAGAAAGAGCTCTAGGCAAAAATAAGGCTGCGTACACAAACTCGCGCTCATACATTCTGTCACTTGTTAGATACTGTTAAAGTCAAGGAAGCAGACAAAGACCAAACGGAAATGAAAAAGAAACAAAAAATGTGACAAGCTTATGAAGATATTTCAGTGCAGTTAACAGAAAAGGGACAACACGGAGAACAGCGAGAAGATCTTCTAACATCTGGATTACATAACCCTGCAAGTTAATCTTACCTCAGGCAGCCTTTTGCCACACACTGTACAGTACAAATGTTAGCAGTAATCCTTGAGTGATTTGAAGCATTGCGACATTTAAAACTTTACTTAAAGGGTGTTTTTGGTGGTGTTTCTTTTAGGGCATTCTAATTAGTCGTGACCTTGGATTCCCTTTGGCCCGTGTTAAAAGCATTCGTGTTAGGCTTTCAGCATCATAGGTTGTAGAATGTATGACGATTTGGTAGCAATACCAGTGGAAATTAGTGAGTCTGAGAAGATTTTTTGAAAATCATGCCTCTACATTACAGTATGTAGTAAATAAAGATGTTATATAGAAATATAATATCATCCTGACTCCAGTATCTCGACACACATAGCACTTGGGAAACAATCTGCGTTAATGTCTTGAAAGACTAACATAATAAACTACATAATAAACGAAGTCCAGGGTTCAAAAACCTTTGTCTGGGTTCATACTAAAAGTCAGACAACTGTAGAGAAGCTACACTGAGAAATTCATTATCTCATTTGATGCATGTATTATATTGCAATGCTTCTCTGAGTCATGAAGCCAAAGTGTGGGCTGTTGAACAGATATATAAAGAAATAACAGAGTTTCTATATGAAGCAGCAGAAATGTTCACAGTGAGTGCACCCAAGAGCTCCGTTTCACTGGAGTGCAGCAATAAAACAGTTGGGAGACTCGGGGCATGGGATGAAAGCTAGCATAGAAAGAAAAAAAATAAAGCGTAACGTTCTCCTTAACGACTAATTTATGTAACACAAAGACGGTATTGTTAAACGCTAATATTTCTTCATCTTGTGTTTTTGGTCAACATTAGTTAAAATTAGTTTTTTCTTTTTTTCTACTAGAATAAATTGAATGCATTTGAGCTGAAACAATTACCAAAGCAAAAATGAACATTGTCTGATTCCAGCTTCTCAATCGTGAATAATGCGCCGCTTTTCTTTGTTTTAATTATGAGGATCTGAACATCCTTAGGTGTTGGAGTCCTTAGACTAAACAAGCAATCTGATGGGCTTGTAATGAACGTTTATCTCATTTCATCGAGAACATAATCAGCCGACTAATCAATGATGAAAAAATACAAATGCTGCTCCTCACACCTTTTTTTTTTTTTATGAGGTTACCTTAAAAGATCAAATATTGCTTCAGTATTTCTTTGGCTCCAACGCTTTCTCAAGTGCTGCACATGCATTATGCAACATCCATGTTTGGCAACGTTAACAGCTCACTGCTTTGTTCTAATATTACCCAGTATGTAGCTTACATTACAGGACATTCATATCATGCTAAAATTGTTTTGCATTATGACAGTTCTCCTCCTACTCTCCCAACAACTGCACATTGTATTAGATTTTATCATATGAATAGTAATTGTGCATTTGGAGTAAATGTGACAAATAAAATGGGAGATACAAACTGAATTTGTTATAAAGGAGTTCCCATCGGAGGGCGTTTATATTGTTAGTTGGCGTAGCATCATTATTTGGAACAGTAAATAAGAATACAGACGGGGGAAGAGGAAGAGGTTTCATCAATTTGTTTTCAAATCAACTGCGGTGCGATAAATAACCTAAACTAAATTTAATGGAAATTAACAAATTAAGGCACATTTTGTAAGATATTTGCTACAGTCGTGAGGAAGTCTCTGATCGGACCTTACTATTTAGAGATGGTGTCATCCGCTGCAGTATAATCATTGCACCATAATATGTGTAAGGGAGACGGAAGCATATGTTAGCCTTTATTGCCGATTAACTCGATTTAAAAAGTGGAGGGAGATGATCTACCATTTTAGTGTTGAAAAAGACCTTATAAATAATTAATTCTGGATCATGCAGATGAGGGGCTGACTGCTTGATGACTGCTAGCAAAGTGAACAGATTATTCTCTGAGTCACCCACCGTGAATTCAGCAGTCTAAGCTCCCGCTCCCATTCAAGGTCACTGTGAGCTCAACACAGCCGGCATCTAAAATTCTTCAGAAGTCTTCAAAATATTTAACCTGACCTCTCTTACATACCGCATCCAGAATGCTTTCCTAAACAGGACCGATGAAGGAATGTTTTGTATGAAGCCTGATGAAAAGGCAGAACCAAAAGAAATCCTATGACCTTGCAAGTGTAAGGGAAATTTGGGAAAGCTGGAAATAGGAAAGCCAAAACTAACCTTTGACGTCACTGTGACAGTACACCTGGTGCTGACTCAAAAATAATGAACAAGATGTTCCTATGTTGACAACTTCAAGAAAAAAAAAAAAAAAGGGAACATATGTTGGTGCAAAATTAGAAAGAAAGAAAGAAAGAAAGAAAGAAAGAACTAAACCAACAAGAATCAGTTATTTTTGATTGGAGTTTTTTTTTTTTTTTAAAGTTCCATGTTTTAGAGAAAAGTGTCACTAGATCCTTGGAGAAATGTGAACATATTAATTGTTGAAACTTCATTGGTACATAAAAAGAACCATATGTATATTTGTATTGTAATAGCTATTGCTTTTGTTGTACGTTTACACTATAAGTCATGTAAGATGGCAAGCAACATTTGTTCTAAACATCTGAGCATTTTTACCTCTATTCCCTTCTTTATTAATGCTCTGCTCACGAGCCCTGTACTGTAGTATCATTGTCAACGCTATACTGTAAAAGTGCGGTGGGTGTGTGGCAGCCATTTTGAGTTAAGGTCAAGAATCTGTTGCACAGAGATTAAGGAAAATCAGAAGATCACAAATGCTTTCAATCTAGATTTCATGAGGGAATGAAATGACCTCCCTCAATGGAACTTTTGGCTCAATCACACATGAAGTCTTTATACTAGTGACTTCATACATCACATCCCCCGTCTCCACCTCTCTCCTCCCTAAAGATCATTGTTTTAGTCATGGTAGAGCACTTAACAGCCTATTCAAAAAGAGTGTCCAAACAGGAAAATGTGAATACAGCAGGTTTAGCTCTACTAAACAATCCTGAGTGCTTATCTGCGATTTATTTTCATTTTCCCCTTGGAAAATTATAAATGTGCCAAAGGTGTTGGCCCTTCGAAAACTCTAACAGGCTACATTCTTAAAACTTTTTGGCATGCCATTTAACAAAGGTAATACGAGCCATTTAGACCCACTTCAACCAGAACAAACTTTTTGGAATCTGGCATTTGTTCTACGTGGTTTTCATCTGATATGGAAACACATTTTAGTGGTTGGCATCCTCTGAAAGAGACAACAGCACAGTGGTGAAGGCCAACACTTGGCACAAATTCTGTCATTACTGTTAATCAAGCGTTTTGGCTGCTAGTTTTACACAAATATATTCATGCAAAAAGTTTACCAATCAAATTACTACAAAATAATTCTAACAGTTAATTAACTTAATTGCAGTTGGGATGAAATTACACAAGCAAAATCTCTTTGCTGCTTTCCACCCACCACAGAAAGGTCAGCTACAGAGCAGCGACCGTAAAGCTGGCAGGGATCTTGCTCAAGGATGCTTAAGCAGGGTGAATGCTTACCAGCACAGAAACTGAAACCTAGATCCTCCAGTTGAAAGATGGTGTCCCTCCCACTATGGCATCCCACCATGTATAAACACTACACAGGGGGGCCGGCTGCACAGGCTTTAGTCCTAGACAATTCTGCTGGTGCATTTGATTGAGATTGTCCAGTAATGTGTTGTAAGGCTGCAGAATAGTTTCCTTGTACCGAGTGGACAGTTCTTTAACATAAGATGTTCTTCATTGCAGTAAATAAGATATTATATTTTTGTAGTCCAAATAAGTGAAGGTATTTTATAATAATATTCCCAATAAAAATCCTAACTTAAAAACAACATTTCCATGAAAAAGGAAAGGAAAGAAATTGTTACTCCAGCCATAACCTTCACTTTGACTTAGATCACCGCACAATCAAAACGGTTAAAGGTTACAGTAGCTCAACATATGGTAAACAGTAGTGAGGTAGTGTAAAGTGAGACGGATGACCTACCTGCACCTTCACTGAAATTAAAACCGCGAATATAACACCACTTATAGATTCTATTTATAAATGACTCTGCCAGTGTTAAAATCCCCTTTGTGCAGGACATTTAGCTCAATATATAGTATATACATATACACTATATTCTTGTATTAATAGAATTGCATAGTGGCTATGAGAAACATGAGACAGTCTGTAAATCTCTAGGGCTATGTGCTGTATGCATCTATTCGTCCCTGGTTCACAATAACGTGCAGCACAACTATCTTCATCAACGTACTGCTACATATCTTTTTTTTTTAAGGATTATGAAAATTCCGTTTCGGAGATTTTTAGGTATTTTTCTTCCCCCATTGTTTATTGTATTTCCATTACATTTAAATCCATGGGATAAGTCAGTAACTACCTATTGTGTTTTTCTTTTTAACAGTTTCCTACGCAGACAAAAAGCAAAACAAAAAAAATTATCCAGTACTTAATTAGTCTGATTGGGAGATTTAATCACAATACACTGCATCAAAACGTCTGGATGATGGTAAATAGTAGGGAAAATACTACATAATTCCATTTATAAAATGATTAGTGTAAGGAAAAAAAGGAACAGAAGCCAACCAAACGAAAGTGTGAGGAAAATTAATAACGTTATGTTGCTGCTGGTCTTTTAGCTACCGTGGTGCTGAACGGACAGCTCCTATAAAGTGCACTTTACATACATCTTCAGAATGCTGTAGTGTTCTTTGTAATTATAGCTGAAGTGGTTTTTATTATCATATTATTATAGCTATCATTTATGTTGATTCCAGAAGGGCCAAAGTTGTCTAATCTAATCTCTCTATGTCTCTCTTGTTTACTAATTCCTCATTGCTTGCTCACTCTTTACTGTGGCTAAATGATATTGCCGCATTTACATAGGATGTCGGTGTGTTTTGTGGGGAAGCCATGGAGCTGTTAGGTTGTATGTCATAGTGACAGAATGGTATGTACAGCAAGATAATCTCCCTTTGTCTCTCAGTTATGTATGAAAGGTAATACAGGGCTTAAATGTGTTGTTTAAACGGCAAAAAAACATTGTGTGCTTCATTTCTGGCAGGATACGTGACTTTTCATTTTGTTTGACATTTTGTCTGACTTGTCATGTCACATCTTGTGTCCCACTATATTTGGTTTTGCTTCAGGTGGTGCAGTTCTGGTGGTGTTTTTTTATTTTGTTATTTTAAGGAGGTTCCACTTGACATATTTGTCAAAACCTTTTGTTTTGTCAAGATTTTGCAATTGTTGTAGTTATACGCAAGGTTGATGTCTTCTAATCCTGAATTCTACATTAGGATAAATAAAATGTACTTTTTGTCTATACTTCCTTCCTTTAAAACGCATACCATTCTGGTGGCGTCGTTTGGCTTCCACTGCTCATATAAATGAGATGCAGGATGCCCTTGAGGTTGGTGAGGTCATCACCCAACAAGAGGGTGAACTCAATACCCGAGAAGCTGATTTTGAATTAGAAAAGAGGCCACACAAGGGGTTCTTTCCTATTAGCTAGTTCAGCCAGAGACATTCTAATCATAACTCTAGTTAATATTATGGCAAATACAATTGAAATAGGAATAGTGGCTTAATTCAAAGTTCATTTTCCTGCTCAATCAGGGAGTCATTTCATATTATTAGGAAGGGCAAAAACAAGACCCCTAATTATCTTCGCACAAATGACAACATACTGAACTAGATGATTAAATCTACCATAGAAATAACATTTAATTTATGATGACAGTGAATGGCAGCAGAAGCAAAAGCAGTTAGCAACAGCTTGTTGAAAGCAGCTGCAATCAGATGTGGAAGGACATTTAAGGCCCTACTCACCAAAAGAGGTGTTGCCAGTTATTCTGGCTGATTAGGTCTTTGCTCAGCCTGAAACTGAGTGAAAGCCATGTTGGGAATAGATATTTTTCATGGCAGACATTTTTGACTTAGCAGAGGAATCATAGGTGTAACTAATAACAGCAATGATTCAATGTACGTGTTGCTGTAAGTCCAGTGAGCTAGCATGCACAGAAACTTGGCCCGGTGAAACTAAAGGGGGTGCATACATCATTAATGTTATTAATACCCGCTGATGTCTATAAAAAATTGAAATAAATATTATCTAATAAACTATTATCACTTAAAAGTAGGTGGTACAGGTCAAATATTAACGACTTAAGTTATAGAGAATAATTAATAAATAGAAAGACTGAGAGACGCAACGGCTCAGACTGGTGAAGTGGGACATTTAACGCTCTATGCTTCTTGTTAACTTTTCAACAGGTAAAAAGCACAAGACTGAGAATGACTATCCTCTGATTTAATGCAAAGGCACAAACCAGTAAGTCATGTGGGATTATAGCCTCTACAGTAGCACAGAGAATGAGTAAAAGTGAAACAAAACAGAAGGAGAGTGAAGAAGGTTTTCCATCAGTCTGCAGACGCACACACGCACACACAGTCCTGTTCAGAGGTCTAATGGGCCAAAATAGGTGGAATCATCTGTGTGGGTGTAACACGGATGTGTTGGGCCTTTAAATAGATTACCTGGGTAAATGTGTGTGGGCATAAAGATGCCATGTAGGGAGATCAGCCGATTGCTCAGTTGATAGGGACGGCGTCAATGACTGTGTTCCTGCCTTAACCTACACAATGAGTCCCGTTTGCGCTTCCTCATCTGCTCTGTGACACGTGAATCGATCAAGGTTACGGAGGATGTTCCAATCAGGTAAATGTAGCTCAGAGGAGATGAGGAGTAAAGAAAGAGACAAGTCTTTCAGACGATCTTGGAGAGAAGGTGCACAGTCGAAGTTTCTCTTTTTAAGAGTAATACCATTTCACTTGGAATCTGTTCATTGATTGGTCACTACAGCTCATCTGCTGAGGCTGTAAAAGGAGTGTGAAAGGCTGGTGAAAGACTGTGACTGTATCAAGCTAGCCAGGTCAGGACAACAGCCTGAACCGTGGGCGTTATATTATTCCCACTTCTCCATTATGAAGTCAAAAGCATTAAATACGTGTTAATCTAACTATGTACCTTTTCTTAATTAACCAGCCCTTGTTAGTCCCATTATATGAAAAGATAAAGAAATAATACTCACTGCACATGTAGTCCTCCTGTAGTCCCAAAGCAAACAGGCTTTAGACTTCATTATAGCTGTTCTGAATGCTGCCTCATGTCGCCTCTTTTCTTCCAGTAATGAAAAGATTTTCCATTTGTGTTATTTGTAGTTAGTCACAGTCTGTGACGCCTGCAATCGATCCATCATCAGTATCGGAGCAGAAAACGTAATCAATCACTGTCAGGCTGAAACACTTAAAGTTTTGATACCATTTTCCTATCCGATATTTGTTTTTCTGTAAACTGTGCCTCATTCCAGCATTTAAGGAACAACCTCTGCATACTCAGGATTAATGCACAATTCAAATGTATAGGAACAAAAAAAAAAAGAAACAGATAACTGTAGACACAATAAATTGCCTTAAATTCTCACACAGGTTTATACATTTTATGTGAGAAGTAAATGACCCTATAATCTTGCAGGGGTGTAAATCACGAGCTTCTTCACGATACGATATTATATCGCATCTTTGGACAACGATACAATATTTGCTGATATCACAAAGTCTACCACCGTGTGATTCCGATTTGATTCAGGGGCCTGCGATCGATATGAAACCAAATCATATGCCCATTCAACACAGTTACACTCATATCAACTCACACAAAGTTTATTTTATTACTGGGTGTTTCCAGATATTTAAATAAAAGAAACAACAGCGGCTTGTCACTAAAATGAGAAAAGCTGGTCCACCTTAAAAGGTCAGCCCACCTTAAGTGAGCTTGTTGTTGCTCATTTCGGGGCCAACCCTTTTCACTTCAATCAGCAGATGGCACGCCAGACAAGGGAGCTTGGCTTGGGTCTTGAGGAGTTCTAGCATTTATTCACCAACAACTGAACTGTACACACACTGCACTGCTATGTTCACACCTCTAACGTTACTGTTACTCACCGAGTCATCGTCGCACGCTCTCTCTCTCTCAAAACTGCATGCTTGACAACGTTGTGCCGCGAGCACCACTCACTAACTGCTCTGTTAATCTTCAAGAAGATATGTACCGATATTTTCACTTTGCAGCAATGACACTGGATCGTTGATCATTGAATCGATACACTGTATTGATCCAGATCGATGGATTGTTACACACCTATTAATCTAGGCTGCAGTATTACTGTAACTCATGGCAGTTTACGTGGCCCAGTTAATGGGCAGTGACATTTTTTATGTGGTCAAAGTTGAATTACACAGTTTGAAAATGTATTGACGGATGACCAGAATATGCAACGCCTTTTTACACAAGCTGGAATACACTCGCTTGCTATGACTCACTCACTTCCTCCTATGGCTGTTCGTTGTGCATGTGTAGATCTACGACGCAATTTTGGTTTATACCGGGAATAATATTTCACATCCTAGTTTTATACCTGCCATGTTTGTAGGTGGAAATGACTAAAAGAATAAGGGCGAAGCAATAATGCGACAGAGCATTACATCAGTCAATGCAACAACAGCCCTGTGTCACATTAGTTTAGCATAGCAAGTTGAACAGGTGACAGGTAATACAGCCGTGCGCCATGAGTAATGGGCGGGTTTTCAAATGATGCTAGAGAGAGCAGGGATGTCCCAATTGGTCAATAAGATTCATCCACACAATTTCTCCATTAGTTCATATGCCGGAAGGAGCTGTGGGAAGTGAAGAGGAACATTATTGTATTGGGATTCTCCACCTCAAAGGGTGATTTTTTTTTTAGCAAAGTCAAAATAAAGAATTGGAACAAGAAAGGGATGTTTTTAGGCTCGTGCAACATTCATGCCACAACATTTTACGGCTTCTTTCTGAGACTTTCTAAGTATCTAGCACTGCTTTAAAGATAAATTCTAACGGTTCAAATGCAAAGAAATGGCTTTGTTTGTTGGGTCATACGGTCAAGTGGAAAAATTCAAGGTGTTGACAGCCTCTTAAGTGTAAAGGCCACCGGCGATTTAGACTTCGCCTGCAGAAACGGCGAACCAAAATCTGATCACCTTCATACTCTCTCGGAGCGGACCATTATGGATTGCCTTCTAAAAAGGTCAAACCATCACTACTACCAGGACAAACATTCAGCTCGAAATCATAGATTTACGCCAAGTTATTGCGCTCTCAGATCCAGGCCTCTTTGACAAATTTCCTGTATTTATTTTTCGTTATTTCCCAGTTGCAGAGGACTGAAAAATGAGAGAAAATTGTCCAACAGCAAACATGGGGGAACACTGCATTGTGAGTGACCTCTTCTCAATAGAATCCTCACGGCTGTAGCTAATATGGATAATTAATGAAGGTGACACAAGCACTCTATGGCTTCAAGCACTATTATGGCTGAACTGGCAGAGGCAGAGAGAGAGCTGCCCGGTTCTTTATTCAATATTATTCAGCATTGTGACAAAGGCAATATATCTGGGAACCATGTAGCTGCCCTAAAAAATGTGTTCGAAATAGTTCTTCATGTGAGTCCTGTGGAGACTTGCTGGTGTGTATTCAAGCCATGTATTCAGTTGGGATTAGATTACACAGATTGCCAGGTGAAGGCAATTTACTAGCAGGTAGCATAGAAAAATGTGAAAGTCTATTTGAATTTCAATAATTAGAGCATCATTCTTGGTTACAGTATTATTCTAAGTGTCTTCAGCTTGTAGCTCCAGTGTCGATGTCAGTCGAAAACCACCACTTGGCCGCAACAAAAAAAGAAATAATTTCACAACTATTGGATGGATTACCATGACATTTGCTAAATACAGTAGTGCTTTCCAGTGAATCAATCCTAATGACCCCTTAAATGTTCTATAGCTCCACTCTGAGGTTGACCTTTTTCTTAATTATTGAACAAAATACTATTCAAAAGGTCCTCAGAGGAGTGACTTGTAATAACTTTTGCAAGCTGTACTTTACTAGCACATGCTAGCAGGCTAACAAGCTAAACAAGTATGGCAACAGTGGTACAAATGAACATAGACATTGTACGCATGTTAGCATGTTGAGATTAGCATCTTATCTTAACGCACCACTGTGCCAAATACAAATACGGAACCATTGGCGTGCGTGGCAGTCCTCTCATCTTTAAGCTGTAGTAAACATTGCGATTAACAACAAAAAAAGTTATTGTAACTTGGATTGAATAACACCAGTCAAGGTTCCTAATATAGAGGGGAAGTCAACACCTTGTCAAGTAGAATTCAGTACATCAATCTGTATTGTCAAATGGTTAAAATGATGAACAGGCCAGACAAAAGTGTAATTGAATTTGAACATGTAATAAATGATAAACATGCTTATATCAGTCACCTAATCTTCGGTAACAGAAATTGACTGCAGTGCTCAACAATCACACGTACACAAAGAGTGTCCAACCACAGTGGGAATCAGCTACATTCTCAACACACAATCCGTAGGCACAGGTTAAAGGATATTTCTAGCAGATGAAATAGCTCCATTAAAATGTCTTTAGCTGCAGGTGCATTATAAAACGGTAGTGTGGAGCAGCTCCATCAACACCATCATTCCAGACAGTCATGCATTAAAAACAAAACCACTCTTTCAAAGAGGTGATAGATTAATCCTTCACATTTCTACCCAGTGCTTTGAAGTCAATAAGACAATCCAGCTCCTCAAGTCACTGAATATTATTCATAAAAAAAAAAAAAAAATGAAAGCAAACACACACACACACACACACACACACACACACACACACACTTTTCAATAGCTGTGATATAAAATGAACCCCCCCCCTCAAAGATTAGATGTGCTGGCTTTATTTTCTCACGAGCGCACAATATCTTTTCGACAAACGTCTCGCAGGACGACGCTGCAGAGCATGATTCCCATTCAATGTCGCTATACAATATCTTGACTGCAAAATACTGCACGGTATTGTACTGTCTAGAACTGTAATATATGTTATAATCATTTAACTTGACTTGTACTCTTCCTCTTGTTTCCATTAAGAACTGATATGAAAGTGCTATGGAGTATGTCACGTACAACATGGTCTTCATTTAGTGCTCTGCCTATATTCTAATATTGAGAAATGGAGACAAATGAACAGTGACAGATGGACAATTACCATTGCTATGCCAAAGGGCCATATTAAAATGATAACTAGTTATAATCGAGACATCAGGAAAACTATAACGGCATGACAGAAGTGCATTGATCGTTTCCCACATCTCCGCGTTAATAAGATCAAAGCTATTGACACAATGTTCGAGAGCCTCAGAGATCCTAACCACCCAGAATCTGTCCACGACGACAGCAGCAATTTGTCTTTGGATTCGCACGACAGCGAGAACTCCAGGACGGCGAAGCTGAGACGACGTGTGCACTGTCCCCGGAGGTGTGGCACCATAAATGACCATGTGTGCGCTCAAATGTGCAGGAACTAATTCAGACAAGAAATGGGGTATAATTGATAGGATTTATAGGACCACTCCTTATCTGCAGGCCAAGCTAGAGCACGTCACACTGACAGAGCAATCAAAGAGCAACAGAGATTTTTTTTTTCTTCTAAATCTAAATGATAATTCCTTCCCCCCCCCCTCATAAACCTCATGAGGATGCTGTAAAGGTGTTTGCAGTGGAGGTGAGAGCAAATCTAATTTGAGGTGCACCGTGTTTCTAGCGGTGGTTGATGAAAATGAATGTTGCTTGACAAGGTTACAGCTGATGTAAAATGGCGGGGCAGAGTGGTAATATGTTATACAAAATGACAGCTTTTGGTGGCAAATAAAAAACTAAACTAAAAAAAAAAAACTGAACAAAAGAAGTGTGAAGAGAGAAAATATAGACATAGGAGCTGTGATGTAACACTTCCAATGCCATTTTGTTGTTTGGCACCAGGAAGCCTAACTGTGGGTAACATCCACAGAGCTTCATGGGAAATAACTGAATAAAGCTCCCCTACAGGTCATTTTTGAAAATATATTAGAGAAAAAAAAAAATGGGGGAAAAAAATGAATGAAAAATATGGTTATTTTATAAACGAATAAACTAATTATTTCCTCCATCGCCCTCCTTTCCCTAACTCTGAGCTTACATTTTCCCCCTTTTTTTCTCTCTTAATTGCCTTTCGGGGGGGGGGTTTGGATAGAAAGTGGCACTCTGGCAAGCCCCTCCTGACTCTCACCGCTCACAACCTCAAGCGCATTTACACTCCGCCACATGGATTATTACACTCAGCTGCAAAACTTTATGGTCTGTGATATCATTAGCGCAACATTTTGGTGAATCGGAGCTTGAGACGGCGCAGATATCGGGTGCAAATGATGCGCAGTTCATGGTGCTATCAGCGGCCACGATCCATTCTTTGTGAAATCGCCTCTGTGTATTTTAAAGTGCATCCCTCCGTTTTTCTGCGCACGAGGAGCTTCGTCTTCCGTTATTTCATTTCATCTGCTCCGCTCTGCTCTCCATTTGAGTTTAATGGGTAGTAATGGAGTAATTTGAAAAGAGTTTGGCTAATCTGATGGATGCAATCACACTTAGAACAATGTACAATCATTCTAGTAAACCCATACAGCTAAAAAAAAAAAACACACACACACACACAGCTAAGCCATTAGGAGACTCTGCCAGCCCTGCACATGGGTTGATGTAATGTTTTGGCTATAGGCCGACCTATAGCTGATGTTATTTGTCGTCAGTCTGGGTTGTGTTGTCTATTTCAAACCGCCTTCTGTAGTACGTCACAGGCTAAAATGCTGTCCAGAATGATAAGTCTGGTTACCGTGCAGCATGGATAATATTTGATCACATCCCTCTGGAATATTAATCCCATCCGAATGGGAGAAAAAGGAATACAATAGGTTCCCGGTGACTGAAAACCATCGGGGAATTGCCAGGCACAAGCTTTCAAGACAACAAAAACAGGCTGAACTAAAATATCTATTCAAGACATAAACCATGCAAAAACAGCATAGCTTTTCCACAAAACCCTCGAGGTTTCACTTCCATCGGTGACAGGGAAAGGGACAAACAACGGGAAGCAGTTCACTATTTGTGAACAGATCACATCAACATAGAATTAGTGACTGCAGCCAACAACACATGAAGCATACATGTGTGAAATTGCCTCACATTCAGATTTAAGTGAATCCCCTTTCAATTCTTAACTGCTCTGTAAGGATGTGGCCTGAATGGGCTCATAACCCCTGTAAGCACCTGCTGCAATAGCTGGACTATTACCATTAACACACCACAACCCTAATGGCTGCCACTCTACCTCATTATGAAATTGCCTCCAAATGCACCGATGAATGCAGCTAATGTGGTCACAACTTCCTCATACAAAGTCTGCAGTACACGGCCATTGTGGCGAGCCAGTGAGGGGTTCAGTGGACTGAGATAATTGCGGTCCTGCTCGTCACGTGCACTGCATTACGGAATCAACGGCGTATGATGCAAAACAGCGCAAAGCACTGCGAGAGCCTTTTGTTTGATCAGGTAGTCCATCGCTCTGTGTCATCCCATCTTGTTAGAGACTCATCACCGCGCTCCCCAGATGGTTGGCACAGGCGTATTGGGTGGCATCCCCTTACTGAAGAGCAATTTAACAGTCAACTCACTCCACGCAGGTCCAATTACAGTTGAATCAGAGCCTGGATTAAACAATATGCAACTAGTCTTTGTTTACAAGGCTCAGGCAAAAAGTGATGCCTGATCTGGAGGGATTCAATTTAAAAGGCCCCAGACAGGGCTGCCCAGACTCACCGCTGCAATCGACATTATTCGTTTTGCATTTACTCGCAGAAATTGGAATATTATTGATTTGCTGGAAAGTGGCAGAAACAGAGAAATAGGTGCAGTGCATTTTCTCTACTTCACTGCCTTCCAGGCTTGGCAATAAGAGCATGTAACTGATGCTTTAAAGTGGCTTGATTTGACTTGTGAAATGTAGTTGGTCCACTGCACTGATCTGTTTTTAGCAATTTTGCATTCGCTGCACCAAATGTCACATGTTGCGAAAAGATGCTTTTAGGTAGTGACTGTTTTCCTCACATCTGGACACATTAACTCTGGGAACCGACCGTCTGCTTGTCTGCTGTGTGCATCATTTTCACTCTGTGCCTCATGGTGATGATGCTCATGGTGATGAAAAACATTCCCTAATAATGGCAGCCGTCCACTGACAATAACATTGCTGTGCAATAAATTTAGCTCGAGTATCACTGATTTGATCAGAGAAAATATGACATTTTTAAACAACGATATTTGTTACTGCCAATGCGGTTAACATCACAGGAATGGAAATGTTAGTATTTGTGCAAAACAAGTGAGAGGAATTGGTAAGACAGAAAGTTAAGTGCAACAACACTGCATTTTAAAAAGCTGAAAACAATATATTGGCCAATATTGTTTTTCTTTTGGCATAAACACAAAACCTAAACAAACACATTTCTAATAAGAAACCAATACAGTGTGTCAGCACTGAGCTAGTACCAGCAACTACATTGTCCTGTTTGATTTATCAGTCAAAATAAAGCTTATGATAGTTCAAAATAGTCAATGATTCAAATCTATATTCATTTTATTTTCTATGGATTGTAATTCTGGACTGGACTTTCTGAGTTTAAGAATTCTATTTTACGAGGATTAAAATCCAAAACATTCCCAGTTCCAAACTGTCAGTAAATTGTTTCCTGTATTTTTCTTAAGACATGTGTCACTGCTACGTCTTTTCTGTCTTGTCTGTCAGTATATTCTCCCCGGTGCTTCTCTTGTCATGCCTCTGCACTAAAAAGTACTGTCAACTTGTCAAATGAGCGAAAGCAGGCGACATCACTACATTACAAACCACTCCAGTGCACTTGCAATCTGTTCCACATACACAAACATCCTTATATCATATGCACATGTGTGTTAACTCTGCAAACAAGGTCGCACCAAGCGCGTGTACAAACTGTCCGCTATTGCATATGCCTGATCAATAAACAAATATAATAATACATTTCAAATAAATAGAAAAGGCATGCTCAGGAACTAAATATTTTATATTTGTTAAAAAAATAAGTGAATAGCTGGTGCACAGTATAAAAGTCAATTGTATGTGTGCGCACACTACCTCGCCTTTTTTAAAATATTTGCAGAAGCCTGTATTTTTTGGGGAGTGTCCATTTTGGCAGCCCTAACCTCCATCAGTCTTGGACTAGACGACGACCCCACAGCACCTCTCCACATGCAGGGCATTTGTATCATTTTAAATCACAATCTTGGCAGGTTGTTGGGTGTGAAAACAGCTTCTCCTCCACCTACATGGTACCTCTCTCTACACTCCCCTTGTGAGTGCACACACACACACGCACATGCACACGCACGGTACTAATGCAGCAGCAGCAGCAGTGTCATCTGGTCCTTTCCGCATGACTTCACTCAAGGATCTTTGGTCGAGGCCAGCGAAGGCCACAAGGGAAGGGATGGGTGCTGTCACGCGCATCTGAAAATCTTTGATCGCATCCATATGTGTTTAAACATTCATACGCAGCCATTAGCTTGTGGTAAGTTGGCTTTTAAAGCGAACCATCAGAAGAGGAACCAGTCTGGGAGGGTAGGGAATATTCTGCCGTGCGCTTTGAGCATGTCCTAGTTTCTTTTCCAGAAACCATCAAATTAGATTAGATTTTGACAGTTTTGATATTTGAAAATCGAGCCTGTCAAAAAAAAAGTATGAAGCGCATGTTTATTTATGTATTTAAGCACAATAATACTGAATTCTGAAAAGCTGAAAACTGTATATTGGCGAATCTTTTTCTTCTTCTTTTGGCACAAACACAAACCACACACGTCTGCTGCACCATTCTCCCTCTCCTTCTAACATGAGTGTCTAACATGAAGAGTCTAAAGTTTTAAATATTTATATCTTAGAGATGACCGGCAGCTGCTAAAGGTTAACCCTTCCCCCTCTCCTGATGGGCTGTGCTGACATGGGATCCTCTACATCTTGTGATTTGAGACTTGAGTGACAGACTGTCAGATTGCTCATTTGGATCCAGAGCGTATGCATTGGTGAAATTCATTGCACCATCCTGATTATCTGTTTCCTGATGTAGTCCATCATTTCTTTCCTAAAACATCTGAAGAACATTTTCTTTCTTCTACTGACATCACTGTCACATTGACATGAGAAATGTTTAATCGCAACTGAGATTTATTTTTTTATTTATTTGTTGTAATCTGTTATATAGTCTACACTTTTACCAAGGGCTTAATGAATAAAACATTTGTATGATTGTTTCATTTATACAAGTATGCCCCGAATAAATGTAAGCCTGACCCAGAGTAGTGTGTATACATTTTTCTAATTAGAAAAAGACAAAAAACTAAATCTAGAATAAAGAAAACCTATTCAAACAATGTTCACAATCAGATCAATTCATAAAAAAACACTTACTATATAATACTGGAAAAATCGGAAGAAAATACTAAGTAGTATTCTGTCCTGCCTTCTCTTCCAGGCTTTTGAAACGAAGCAAATTCAAACACGTCAAAATCAAACAACCACTCCTACGTTTTGATCATCTGTACACCAGAATATTTCCGGCTTTTGTTGAGCCATTTCAAAAAAATACTGTATATATGCCATGTATTTATAATCTATATCTTATTCAAATTAAAGTTGTATTTAAAACCAATAGTACGTGCGACTGGTGACTTGGTGATGCCACTAAGCTGCTGCCCTTTCCTGATTAATTTCAAACGTTCTGAAACAACAGAACAGAACATTAGCTTACATTTTATGTGCCTATAATCTTGTCATTGTCAGGATGGGTTACTGCTGAGTTGTACAACAGCTAAAATCCTCTCAGTGCTGTCTCTTTATAATTTTAGGCATACCTCATGTTTTTTATCCAAAGTGACGTGAGTGCGACACAGAAACAAGCTTAAATCCCTACATCATCAAAATTACAAGCAACTAATTAGTGTGGAATACTGTCTGTGTTCAGCCCACAGCGCCGCCATGTTGGATAAGAATGAGAGCAAGGCAGGTAAGAAAGACGGCATTGAGAGAAAAGAGATTTTAGTGAGGGCAAGAGGGATTCAGTGGGGAACAGGTGAACCGCTATTTATCACGGCTGTCAATTAATGGTTTCTAAGCTTTTTATGATCGAATTCCCTTCCAATTGAATCAATGTAACGCGGCAACCGAAACGGCATCATATATAGAAAAATCCTTCAAATTAAATTTGATTTGAAAGTGAATTCAGCCCTGCCTCTGGTAATGTCTCTCAGTGTTCTGTATTGAGAGGTTCATAGAATCCATCCATGGTGTGGTTTACGTAATACAGGGCAATGTAAACATACGTATCAGCCTGCACAACATTTGAGTTCTATTGAAGTAAGCTTGCAGCGAAGGTCACATTCAATAATGAATTCAGTGGCATAGTGACAATTATTCGCACAAACTGCTCATGCACACCTACACACATTGGCAAACCCACGTGTGTGTGTGTGTGTGTGTCCCTCGACTCCCTTCACTCCAGTGCAATGATGATTGGGTCTCTCCACTGGACTGACTCCACTCCTGCTCTGCCATTCCACTCAGCACAGTGAGAAATCACCTAGTCAGTCTAGGACTATTACAGAGTAATTGGCCTTTTAAAGAGGGGCTCCACCATGTGAAACAGTGTAACTGAGAATGATACTTTCGTTGCTCTATTCCCCATTTTGTCCTCCATCTCGCTACCCTCACATCTCTCTCCGTTTCTGCCTTCACCTCTTGCTCTCCACTCTCTTTCCTGGCCAGCTACTCCCAGTGTGTCTTTGCCCCTCAACATCGTGTTCCAGTTGCACCCTGTCTACTGCGGATTCTTGTTGACCTCTAAAAGCTCAGTGCTGTAAGCTGGCTGTGTTACTACTTTCAGCCCTGGACAGCTTCTTGACTGGACGGACTATGGCTGCGGTCCAGTAGTCTTTTTTGCTTACGGAGGTTCCTAACGGAGTGAAATGACCCGGAAGTATCTAAGTGGCAGCTATGATCTGGTTGATTTCTCTAAATGCTAAGGAAAAGTGCTTCTATGCTTTCTTATCACCTTTAGCATTGGGTAAAACCATTTTTTACGAAAGGAAAGGAGATATAATGCCGCCCCACAAGTTCTTGCGGGAGCAACATTTAAAGCGACGCACGTCCATAACGTCCGCCTTTGTATAATTTCATGGCTAAGAGTAAGTGCAGTCAGACTCTCTAGGCACCGCGGTCACCTTCACATCTTTCCTTGACCTCGTGATGTTTTCCATCGAGGTCAATGAAAAGTGGTTAAGAAAAGAGCAGCAATGGCAGTAGCATTAACGACTTTACCAAACAACACAATAACAAGGACATAGGTAGCAGGAAGACGTAGAAGTTTAAATAGCAGCGATAATTATGACGATGACATCAGGCAAAAGGTGACATTGAAAAATACTTTCCTCCACCCGCCAACCTTTTTATATAATGACAGTTGTTTCAGCAAGTGTCCCAAAACACAACATAAAAACGGATTTATTTTTTAACAGTGATTTGTAACGGTTTAAGGAGGCAATAACAAATGATATTGTCCTGCTGAAAGGGGCATCGGATAAAAAAGGCGTCGGATTATGACAAATGACTTATATTGTTGTTTCATTGGGAGGACTTGTTGGGCTATTGCATTTATTTTTTTATTTTATAACTGACTACTTTAGAATACTAAGGTTATATTTTCAAATTGCGAATATTTTGTTAAACCGATAGTCCAAAAGCCAAGATATTTAACTTACATTTATATAAGTGATAGTGAAATTATATTTTTCCATCAATAAGAATGAGGAAAAACAGCAAATCCTAAAATTTGAGAAGCTGGAAGAAGAGAATTGCTAAAAAATAGAAATGAATAATTGATTAATAAAACAGTAGGTGATTTACAACAAATAACAGCAGTCTTATCCCTTTGTGAGTTCTTTCAAAATTAACATTTTGACAAAGTAACTATTTTAAGATTGCACAGGATTCAATTGATGACCAGGAAACTATTAGTCACAGCATATGTCTGCATTGTAGAAAACACGGGCAGTCAACATTAAAGTGTTACTACCTTCACAATTAAAACACTATGAAGACAAAGCACCAAGTAGCTGAGCATCTATATGGCATCTAGTATCTGTTATCTGAGCACACTTTACAGACACTCGAAATCTACAATCTAATGAAATCACCGGCAATTAAGATTGCACCTCGCGTGCAGGTTCCAGTCGCGTGTAAGAGTATCTTCATTGCTTTTTAAGTATGTTGTTGTAGCCAACATTTAATTATAGAAAATATCAGCATAATATATCTGCTATGGCCTTACAGATTAGCGTGTGTGTGTCTGTGCTTGGGTCTTAAGGGATTGAGCTGTGAAAAAAGTGATAGGGGGGAAGGAGAAGGAGAGAGAGAGAGAGAGAGAGAGAGAGAGAGAGAGAGCGTGCATGTCAATCCATGTGCGTGCGTGCGTGCGTGTGTGTGTGTGTGTGTGTGTGCGTGTGTGTGCGTGCGTTATGTGACATGTGCAGCTCTGGAAGCGAGGGCGGAAGAGAGAACTTTCATTCGACGAATAGCCTCAGGCCCCGAGAGCAGATGTAGATGAAGAATGACATCCTAAATGGTATGCATCAACCGAATATCACGAGGGGAAAGAAAAGAAAAACACGAGCACAGAATGAACCTGCCAGCACAAGCTCCGGGTTAAAATAGCCCACAGGAGTAGTAAGGTGTGGCTTGGGTACCTGTAAGAGCTCCCTTTGGAGGTTTAATGAGCCCAGGAGGAGCCGGTACCTCGGAGGAGACCCAGGGTCTTACACTAAGTTACACTAAGGAGAATACATTTCCCCACCAGGTACACACGCATGGGAATAGCTGCTCTGCTTGCCATGTTGTCACGGTGACCCTGACCTGCACCTGTAGCAAGGTAATGGATGGCTGTTGAATGGGATACGGTGGAATTGGGATTGTACTTATACGTCGGCAGCATCCAAGCAGTTGATATGTTCTTTTGCAATAGCTCAACGTGGATTAATCCCTTCGGGAACAGTGCTCAGTGGCCACACTCAGAATTCCAGCCGCTTGTCTTTTCCCCCAACAAAAAACATTGCAAGCAGCAAAAAAACTGAATGGGAGAAAAAGATTGCACTATCCATGAACATTGCGGTCATTAAATAGGGCAATAAGATGCTATAGATTTTCCATATCACTCTAAAATCCTGGCCCACAGTCCACAAGATTAGAATTGTCTTTTCTAATCTTCTTAGGCTGGATTTTCTTGCCAGGAGACATGTTGGCAACCTATGCATGCTGTAATATAAGATATGTTGAATCTTTGTTCTTAAGCCAGGATAGATGCCACGGGGTCAGATGAAAAATTGGATCACAGATTTTTTTCTGAAGACAAATACTTTCTGACCTTTGAGGGGTGTAGAGATCCCCAAAGAGGTTCTTAATGGCAGAGACATCATTATACAGAACTACATTTTTTATGTAGCTATAACATGTTACCAAAGATAGATGGCAAAGGGTTGGCAAGGTCGAGAGCTTTCAGTGCAAGTGTACAGATGGACAGACAGATAAACCACCCCACCCCCGCCCCACACACACACACTAACACAACACACACTCTACTATTCATTTAGATGTGTCTCATGCTGATCTACCACTTCCTGTCACAATGAGTAGACAGAGAAGCTTTGGACGGGGGAAATCTTCCCCTCAGCAAAACACATTCTTGCTTCTAGGCAGAGAGAGAGAGAGAGAGAGAGAGAGAGAGAGAGAGAGAGAGAGAGCGAGAGAGAGAGAGAGACAGAGAGAGAGAGAGAGACAGAGAGAGAGAGAGAGCAGTAATACGTTTTCATCTGAAATATTAAAGCCTCTGCATTAATCTGTCTTCCCACTCCCTGGGGTGCTGGCGAAGGCTCTCGCTGTCCTAGAGTTCCCTGGAAAAGGACAGAGACTGGCTACCTCACCTCCTCCTTTTCTGCAGACCAGCGCCGGCTCTCTCCACCTCTCCTCTCATAATGGCCATTTAAGTGTTTGTGTGGGAGTGGGCTGTGCTAGAGGTTTTCTGAAATGGCTGCGACGGGCTGCAAGCACTGTCTGGTCAAATTTGAAAACACGGAAATGGCTTCGTCCTTCTATACGTTTTCCATATTGTCCCACATATTTCAAAGTGAGGGTTAAGAAATGAATAATCAAGTTGTTGACGGACAGAAAATGAACAGACGGCAATTTAGAATTTGTCAGGAAAAAGTCAACATTAGTCAGAAATAGAGGGTACAATGCTCCACATTCTTGCAAGTTCTCCTGTGTAAACGTTTTAGGAAGCTGTGACGGACTTCTAACAATTTTTTTGACATTTCATCAACTATTACTCAAAAGAAATAATGGTCAGTTTCACTGTGTTTTGACAATTGGACCAAACAATGGATTAACCATTCAGAAAATGTTTAATAACAAAAATAATTGATATTAACCTATAATTGATATATAACCTCTGCTCAGGTTTAATAGCTAATTCGGTAAGTGCAGTTTCCTGATTGATAAATCAATTGAATTGCTATTCTAACCTTAAAAGGACACGGTGCAGTGGTCAATGTCTAACATTCTCCATTATAGACTTCATTAAAAAGCAACTGTTAATGAGCGCCGCTCTCTCTGCTGGATGTCTGGGTCCATCAAAGCCTTCAAGCTTTTAACACCTACTCTAAATGTTCTGCTGGCACCTCATGAAGGTGGTGGCACCCATCTAGCCTTTATCTAGGCCACCAGATTCACAGCTGGACCCATCTGGCCTTGCTATCTCCTCTCTCTGTCTCCCCACATACACACATGCACGTGTGGACACAGATGATATCCATCAAGTACACACACACCAGCTGTTGCGGATTACGAAAGAACAAGAGCGGGTCTATTTTCTGACTTATGCCCAGTGTTTGAAGGAGTTGCCCTGGATGGGATCCAACACAAAAGCACCGGCTTGCTTATTATTACATACTATAATACTGCATGCTTTGCTTTAGACGCACGCTAGTCAGTACAAAGGGACAGAACGTTCTTGAAAGTGAATCGTGATGAACGACATGAGAACTTTAAATTAAACCGACTTGGACCGCATGCCAACAGAAAGCATGATTGTGTTGAGGGATGCTGCGGTTTGTGGTCCAAAATCAGACAACTTAAAATCCTCCCAAACCATCTGCCAAAAAGGCTGCCATGAATAATGCCTTGTACTTCATTTCCTTATCTGATCAAACCTTGACGTGGCAACTCTGAGAAATGTAGGGTTCTTTTAAATCAAGCCGGTATTCTCTTTCGAGAAACAGGAAATCTGTCTGGCTCCAACCTTCATCTATCTCAACTTCCCTACATACATTGATCTTACACAATGACCCTCCAATCTTCCACTACCCCCGTCTCAGCTTAATCTTCATTATTCTCTGTAATGCTACAGACTCTTTGTTGCTGGAGTGTCAGCCTCATCTTTACTACCTCCCACCAGCCAACCCTGCCTGTCCCAAACCACCCTTACCCAACGCACACACACACACACTCCAAAAACTCAGAGGGAGCTTTTGTAAAACAGACGTTTTAAGAGTAACAACATGCAAAATAGTCACTTGGGTACCAAGCTGAGGCTTTAAAGCTTAAGTAACTATGAGGGGGAGAGGACGAAACTGACGGACTGAGGCAACCCCACCAATTGCTTTCCCAGAACTGCAATAAAATATTCCATCATATCCCTGAAGCATCCCTGTCTCCAGCTGGGATCAAAGAGTATACTTGATGACTGAGTGCATAACAGCGCCTACAACAGCAGTGTCTCACTTGCACCGAACCATTAATAGCAATCATGGAAAATAGATAATAAGGTTTGGTGTTCACATTTCCTCAGTAAGTACAGTAGGGGTACATAACAGGAGAAGAAACACTGGAGTATAAAAACCGTTCTTTCATGAAATTACAATGATGAGAATTTATGTTGCTAGTTTTTCTTGGTTATTTGACAAAAAACTTCAGTCTGTTAACAGCTGGCACCAGATACAAAAGAACAAGTGTTGAATCAGGCTATGCTGTAAACTGCATTACCTTACCACAATTTGTATACAAGGCACAATATGCATATTTTTTTGGCTGCACGCTCACTATTCGAAACATCAAAACAGATTCCACATCTCGCTCTGGTTGTATTCCTTTCAGGCTGTCTGTGACAGGTGTTTTATAGGGAGGAGCGCTGTTGTTGTGGATGTCCTATCAATGATTCAATGCAGCACATCAGATGGAAGGGGAGAGATGGAGAGAAAGATGTCTCTGCCTGGATGTTAGTGGGGGGGGGGGAACTTTCAATATATAATTCACTGAGTTGTCTGACGGGTTGGGTGTGAATGTGATGGATGCTCTTTCAGTCTTGTGAAGATTCACTGCTCTTAAACCTTGGATCTCTTAGGCCACTTTGAGCATGAACTACACTGCAAAATGTCCTATTATGATCTTTTGATCTTTATACTATGCTACTAGACCTGCAGTGCTGCGCCCGAAACGCACAAAGCACACATCAAACAGGTGTGTCGCACTCACACATCTTTACACAACAATAATTGCCAACTGGCTCCTCCATTTAGCGTAGAAGCACAGCAGGCCGTACAGGAACTCTCCATTTGCGCGAGCTCAATCAACTCGCCATGAGTAATCAAACATCCATGAGTGCCATGAGCAATAAAAACATGTGGCACACTTAAATCCAAGGCGAAATTAATATTCAGTAATGGCAAGCTTTTATACTGACTACACACTGTTCCCATGTAGCCACCATATCTTCACCGTGTTTACTGACACAGACAAAGGGAGCTTTACATAGTCCACCATCTTTTTTTGATAAAGCTACACAGTTCAAAGCGCCTGTGTGTCTTTGTGTGTGCGCGTGTGTGTGTGTGTCTGTGTGTATGTTTGTGTTAATCGGCAAGCTCGGGCAACAAATCCATAGAACAGAGCCATGTAAGATAGCAGATTAGGGGAATATGAAACACACTCTGGAGTGAGCACTAGGCAAGGGCTTTTGTCTTGTTATCTTCGGGAGTGAGTTGACATTATCCCCATGGATAAGGTTTTACCATGCATGGATTACCGCGTGAGACAAGCTGTGCGCGCCCCCAGGAAAATAACATGAGAGGACCTTAGTCGATCTCTTTCTCCATCTCCCTCTCCACTCGGGCTCCCGCTCTCACTTTTCATCAATGCCATGATAAGAACACCTGGGGCTTCTGACACAGTGTTTGAAAATTATGACATCTGCTGTAACTTCACAAGGGGCATTAGGCCATCTTTCTTTCTTCTTCTTTTGAAAAATTGGCAACACCAATACTTCAAAAGCTCAAACAATCTATATTCCCGATGTAGATGTCTTTATTAATAACAATATCTTATATTTAGACAGAGCAGCCTACAGTACATAAGAGTAATGCAAGGTAAAGTCATACAATACTAAAAAGACGTGCAGAAACGTGCAAAAGTTAAAAGAAGAGTTGAAAGCCAACTAAAATAGACGCTTTTAAGCTGTGTCACTGAAGTTGCTTCCCTATTATCCGTGCAAATAGTATTCCACAGTTTGGGAGCAGAGATGCAAAGCTCCAATTTTCTTCTTCTGGTTCTCAACATCCAGCAAATCCACAGTGGAGGATCAGACTGAGTATCGGACTAAGCAGAAAACAACACAGGATCTACAGTGGAGACCGGTCCCTTAAAGCTTTATGTACACGCAACAGTACTTTAAGTCCTGATGATACACGGAGCCAGTGTTCTTCAAAAACACGCTCTGCTGTGTTGAAATAAATCATCACTCCATATCAACTGGAATGATAGGCTCTCTCTTTTTAGTTTAATTCAGAAGACTAGCAGCAGGCTGTTAAATATTCTGCAGACTTAATAGATTTTTAAGGAAGGCAAGAACAGCCCGTTCCAAAGGCAGCTTCCTTGATGTAGAATGTCCACAATGAGATGTACGTACGAAACAGAGCCACAACTGAAACCTTATTGGAGACAGTATTACATCAAGCGTATGATAAGTTGTTGTTCCTTTTTAAAGGCAACATTTCCTAGTATATTTCTTTTAAAAGGAGTGTCTGAAATGGGGAACACTAACTTTGGACGTCACAGTTTAGGTTAGCTTTTCTCACGAGCCTCAACAACAGCAGTTTTAAAAGAGACCCATTCTCAAGCGATGTGTTTTTAATTTTCAGAACCTCATCCGAGACGGTGTTAAAGTTACGCTTAAAAAATCACAGCACATGGAGGACTTACTTTCAGTAACAAGGAGGATTGTCGTTTATTTCTAAGAATACCGATTTTATTGTTCGAACAATTTGCTAATTCCTTCATTTGTGCATCTGAGGCAAAACACATTAACATTATGTAATGCTTACAAAATAACAGATGAATCGGATAATCTGCAATCTTTGACATTTGCCCTTTGGCATTTACAGTTAGGTGCAAAACCTAAAGTCCAACCATGGAAAGTCACAACTAAGCAAGAATATAACACCTATGCAGTTTTAAGGTTCAGTATAATATTGAGAACTGCAGGATTTCAGAGGTCCTTGTGGAACTAAAGCATAACAATTGATAATAACAATGAAATAGTCTTTGTTCCTTATCATAATTCCCTAGGGAATTCTTTGCAGGAAGTGATGACAGTCAGTAATATTGAATGATGAACGATACTCTTATCTCGGAGCACTCCTAAGATAAGAGCTCTCATTGGCAGACATTCATATGTGATGTGAGGTGAATGAAAGAAACCCACAACGAAGAGCAAAGACAGAGGCAAGAGTGTGCCTTAAAATAGAGGACAGTAAAAAAAAATGAAAGAAAAAAGAAACTAAGTATAGAGGCATGAATGATAGTGGGAGGGAGGTGAGAGAGAGAAAGGTGACCTCCATCTCCACCTCCACCTCCACACGCCACAACAAGCCTCTCCATCTCAACCGGGGCACCATGGCACAGTTCCCGTCACTGGGGGTGGCAGCAGGCCACACATTGCTGTGAATCAAATCCGACTGCTGCAACCTCCGCAATCCACACTTTCCTGCAGGCTCGTCATGCACCCAGATGCTATGTGCGAAGCAGCGCTAGTGAGAAATCATGTTCCACATGCCGCGCATAACTCGGTTTGAAGTCGTGACTTCAGTATCCTTCCATGTTGCGAAAAGCGAGGCTTGGATACAGAGAAGTTTGAAGGGAATTGATGCAAATGACACTTTACAACTGGAGGGATATTTTTCGTGCAAACAGGATGAGTGCATGTTTAAAATGACAACGTGGCCGACAGTGGTTTCTACATGAATCGAGTATCCAATTAAAAAAGGAAATGTCATTTGCCATTAATAAAACTAAAAACGTCATATATCATGCGTTGAATTCTTTCACTCAGTGTTCTCCTTTTACAACCCCTTATACAGCTACTAAAATACATGCTTTAAAAAGGATATGTGGGCCATAAATATGTTTTCATAAGGGTTAATGAAGGCTTTATGCAGCCACTCCAGCTCTAATCCTTCCAAAAATGAGACCATATATCCAACTGAATAGGCAAAGACTCAAGCTCCATAATACCTAAATCACACATGGCACGGCAGTTGTGTTGCCACTTGCAGTCCCTTGGACACAAAAAAAATTGCCCGTTATTAGATTCATCGCATCCCACCAAAAACCTGCCTTGAAGCCACACGTCCCACCTCCGGCTCTCATCCCTTTCCTTTTTTACGTTATTCGTTTGCAAATTGATAACGGAACCAGAGACCCCGCAGGGTCCGTAATTCAATATTGGGATCTAACAGTCTCAGATCAGATATGATGGACTGTAATCCTCTCTGCGCTGCCACAGCCGCGTGCACTACTATATCTCAGTGCCTCTTGAGCTATCAGCAAGTCCCTGCCTTATCTGCACATTAGTGAATGAATGAATGAATGAATGAATGAATGACTGAAAGAATGAATGACCGGTGGTTTTCCCTATTAGAGGCAGGCCCATACTAAATACCCATTCCTAAGATGCCAAAAAAGCACTGTGGTTTAGACTTGTGGGTAAGTAGGCATGACAGCATGTGATTAAAATGAGTGAGTTAGTGAGTACTCCCCCAGCTCGCGCACACCCATACACACACACACGCACACCCACACACACACACACACACACCCACACCCACACAGTCTTTACAATTGTTGACTACTCTCCATTTCTTCTAATTTAAAAAGATGTAAAGCAGGGGAGTCATGTTCAGAGGCAATAATGATCCCATTGTTTATTTTCAGTTAGGATTATTTATTTTCTTAGGGTAAGAACACCTTTATTTCTCTGTGGAAACATTAGCAACCGTTAACTCTTTATGAAAAGAGATGAGCAAAAAGAAGCCGAATGTAAATCCCTACTTTTACTGATTTTGTGTCCAGGGACTGCTAATATTGTGAAAGGCCACATATGACTATTGATGCCTTTGCCTATCGTCTATGTTAGAAACTATCGTAAAGTAAAATCCTATACCAGGTTTCTGCCATTAGACCACTGAGCATGGGGGACATCTCAAGCACTTTATAAAAGGGAAGCTTCATCAATTATTCACTCTTCCGGCAACACACATTCTACATGTTTCTCTTCCCATACATTAATATTTCAGCCCCTAACCTCTTCTTCTCTCTGCCACCTCCCAGTGGACATTTTGTCTACATAAATCACACGGTGACATTAAGGAGCCCTAAGATGGCCCCAATCAGTACTTACAGAAGGCAAGCTTCTCCCCCAACAATCTATGAGTCTCCCGACTGCTGCCTGAGAATCAAATGTCAATCAAAAGCACCGGAAAAACTTCACAATGGTATCTGTTACAGCAGCGATGCAAAGTTGCCGGTACGCATAGAGTATATGTTATGTAAATGACACCTTATTAGTAATATTATACATAAGTGGCTGGATAATTAATCATTTAAGACCACAGGAGAATTTAAATAAAAGAGTTGAGTTAAGGTTGGATTTTGCGTGGTTGCTTCTAGCATGGTGAGATTTGTTGCTGGGGACTTTTCTTTACCAAGCTCATTTCCCTCAGGAAGCATTGGTCCCACTCCTTTCAGCAACCCCAACAACCCCTCTATGCGTTAGGTTAGAAAAGGTTAGGGCCAAGGTTGTGGTAAGCGTCGGCCAATTCAACCAAAGGAGGGGAGATATGTAAACAGACTGAGAGGAAGTGTTGCCTGAGAAGCTCATCTCAAGGATCAAATGTCCCTTGTGTGAGGGAGGATGGCATTCAACTACAATCCAAGGCTACAATTTAGGATGTCACACAGCAGACCCCGTACTTGACCGCTGAGCCAACATGACACACTTTGATTGCAGTTTCACCCTGGTGCGTCCAAACCATTAGCCTATTGCTCATGTTTATCCGCCAGTGCTAGCTAGCATGCCCTCGACAGCATTAGGCATCGAGGTAACGTATGACGAGTACTGGACAAAGAGTGGAGACCACAGCACGGGTTATCTTATTGCACAATAAGGCTGAAACTAATAATTATTCTCATTTTCAATTATGGGACGATTATATTCTTAATGAATCGTTTTCTTTTTCTTTTTTTTTTAAATGCCCAGTATAACTCCACAGAGCCCAATGACACACACAGATTGCTTGTTTTGCAATTCAATTTTCCGTTATGTCACGCACAAAAAACATTTAATCCTCACATTTGCAAAGGTGTGGAACCACAGCATGTTTCCCAATTTTGCTTGAAAAATGGCCGAAGCCATTGATTGATTATGAAAATAGTTGCAGATTAATTTCCCGCTGAGTGACTGATCGATTCAGCTCTACATTGTGCACTCACTCTAACCAGAAGTTAGGGTGGTAAAACATTTCTTTATTATCTTTATGTCCAAAACATAGCTCAGCATTCCACAGACGGTCACATATAAAATGTATAAATAACGTATCATATAACGTAATACTCTGATAAGCACCACTGATTTACATATCCTACTGATTCATTCCTGTATAGGATACATCACAGAGACAGACGGGAATGAAGTGAAAGACTCGAACATTCACATATGGATAATACCTCGAGGGCAATCTGCATAAAAATGAGGGCGATCATAATAGAAACGGGTAGAAGGTGGTCTGAGATATGTAAAATGTCGGGCCAGACCTCATTCACTCAACTGTGATGAGTGTATGACTTTACCTTGCAGCTGGATCCTTACTTCTGGAGCGTGCTCTCATGGTTTTTGACAGTCTTCGCCCCAACAAATTCATTTTTTCTTTTGTGTCCAACACGCCCCATTTCTGTACTTCTGCTCTCTCACTCTCTCTCTCTCTCTCTCTCTCTCTCTCTCTCTCTGTCTCTCTCTTTCCCTGTCTCTCAGTCCTCCTTACTCGGGGCTCTCTCCCTCCCTCTTCCTTATTGATTCAGTGAGGTTCAGTGGGTAGAGCACGGCACTAGCAATGGAAAAGGGCATGGGATCAATTCCCACAAAATTTCAAGCATTCGCTGGGCTGTCATTGGAGGATAATTTGTCTGCAGGCTTACCCCACTGAATACACTGATGCATTCTGCTTCGTAATTGGTGCCCATCAGTGTCAAATGTCTCTGCGAGCTAGACGTTCAGGCCCAACACTGCATAAAGTATGGAGATTGTATACGTACATACTTGGCACTATAGATAGGCCAATGGAAGCCAGCTGGTTCACAGTGCCAGAAGAATTACATGTACTGCGGCATGTCCGAGGGCATGGTTTTTGCTAATGCCTCCTCCAGCAATGCGAATATGAATCATTTCTATTCTGGGATGATATTCATGCAAGTGTTTTACTGAAATCCCTATTCGTTTTAAATAATTAAGCCTCTTTAAAGACACTTGAATTAGATTCTCGTGTACAGTGGCCACCGCAGTCAGACAATTTCACACCTATGGAAGTCATGTCAGAGAGGTATGTCTTTCTGACGTGAGCAAGTGCAAAATCATATTTATTGTGACTGACAGCCCCTAGCAGCAGCTCCACTGCTATTACTCAGTGTGTTAACATCACATTGCGGCATTGAGCTACTCCTCTGAGGCTTACAACAAGCCTTTGTAAGAGAAGATCTGCAAGTCACATGCTGAGACCAAGAAATAAAACAGTTTGGGTTCAAATGTTCTTGAATAACTTTAAGCTTAAAATGACAGAAGCGGAGGCACAAGAGCTTGCTTTCCAACTAGGACGATATTTGTAAATCGGTGCAGCTGCACACACACACACTGTGCAAAAGCAGCCCTGCTTGGGCCAACCTCAACGAACAAGCAGAGCGTGTCTCAGGAGAAACAGAGGGGCCTCAGAGGCAGCCTGGCAAATCTGAGTCTGACCTCTCTGGAGACAGAGAGAGAGGCAAACTGGATTTATATCTTTGTTTTTAATCCCCCTTACACGCTCCACTGGTCATACAGTAGTACTTTGGGCAGGCTTCATTTATAGTCAGGAAAACACAAATAACAACACAGAAAACAGGGGCTTTCGTGTCAGGAAATACATCCATTTCTGTCATCCATGTCGCCCTCCCGTGTTTTCCTATCTGAAATGCGAAATGTGGCACAACATCTGTCTGGCTTTTGACTCCATAGCTGTATGATGCTAGCCTGTTATTCAGACTGAAATGCCATTTCGTTACGGCCCCAGAATTCAGTTTGACATTGGCTTCTGGTTAAGCTGTTGTTTTTGTTGTTTTTTTATTTTGGTGGAAGTTTATTTTTGCCCTGGCCAATCACTGTAACTGAAGTATTCATCTGGCTGACGTCATATTCAGGCGACAAGAATTCTGTTCACTTCAGAAAACTTGCACACTTGATTCCAAGATGTAGGACGAGCTATAAGTACTGAATCCTCCCCATCCATTTTCCCATTTGCCAAAAGGAGCCAACTGATACATTCAACCCATGGGGATAGCAACAACACTTTTTCATCTTTCTAAAAAAGGAATGCCTTCAGTGCACAGCTGTTCTGGTATAATGGCTGTTGCTTCAGTCGGTTGATTTACAGAAGCCTTGATAGCGGTGTCTGCCTCTCACACAGATGACAAAATCCGTCCCACCTATAAAAGGCGCTGACTGACTCGGTTGTTTCCCCAACTGAGGGAAGCAACCATTGAGTCCATTGAAAAGCAACACCAGACCTTTGAATTGCTTGACAAAAATTTAAATGTGGCTGGCGATTAACAAGTCTGTAATCAGGCGTGTGAGATGTGCATGGAATTACAACCACATTCACTAAGGAAGATTTCTCACGAGCGAGAAAAGAGTGGGATTGGGCCCCGAGCCAACACGGCGTCCATGGTTTCCCCAACAGGCATTCATTGTGCACTGCTCCATTTGCCTGTGATTTCCCTACTTCTGAGCCAAAGGGGCTTGTATGTAGAGAGCGGAGTTGGATACATAACGGCCACAGATAGAGAAAACGAAACGATAGATTCATGAGCATGGGCGCACGCATGCTTCATGCACGTCTTTGTCTTCACAATGTGTGCCAGTTTTTCCTGCGTCTGCCCATATGCTCATAAATGCGAGCTGAAGAGCTAACCTACAAAGGAAGATAGAAAGCACAAAAGCAAAGCAAAAAATTGATGGAAGAATACAATGACACTGAGAGCAGACGCAATAATTACGGGGAAAGAGGGAGGGAAAAAAAGACTAAAGGTGTAGGTAAAATATGTCATTATTCCGGACAGAGCTTGTCTTTCTTCCAGGACACAGAGATTAATTTAGAGCTTCACCAGACAGCAGGAGCAAAAGCAATGCGTAGAGCGGGGGGAAAAAAATCCCGTTACTGCCTCCTATACGTAGTCGAGATTACGTGAAACCCGAGACCGTATAGTATAACTGCATTAGCACAAAAATTTACATAAAATATGAGATCACTTTGCTGTGGGTAACAAATGCACCTGAAGCCATGTTTTACAGAGTGTTTCATCATCAGCTGAGACATTTTCTGTGTATCATTTCACTTTAAATACGCTGCATTGCAGAACTCTACATACCAGTAAGCTGGATACATCCAAGCTTTAGAAGGAGCTGCATTCCCAGAACTCCAGAGCTAGCTTCATAAAAGGCTGTTTTTGCCCTTAAGAATACTCTGTTAGTGTTTTTGCATCTATTACAGCACATTAATGCTGTACACGAGGGTTATGTGAATAAATATAAACAGCACAGAGGTGGAATAAAAGTAATATGCAGTAAAGAGAAAGCTTCAATATTTTAACCCATAAAAAACAATGTCAATACGAGGCACAGTGGAGGATAACATGACAACAATAAGCCATTTATTACAAAGCGTAGCCTTGGGAGAATATGCATCGACAGTGAGCTCCACTCTGAACACTAACCTTTAAATTCTAGCTATATTCACTTATAGTTTATTGTTGTCTGATCCAGTGTAAATTCAAATTGCTTATGAATACCTGAAGTGATACCATGATAGTTTATGAAGTAAATAAATCAATTGATTTACAGCTGTGGTTTTGCAGAAGGAGTGGTGTCCTGCAAATAAATGTAACGGTAAGACCTTTCATAACGGGCGAATGCAGCAAACCTAACTGGTGAAATAAATCAGTAATGACTTTTGTTAACATGTTGAAACTCATGCATCTTCTGTGGTATCATACTGTCTTGCTTCAAATGGTACATGTACAAGTTAAAGCCTGCAGTTATCGATAAAACCTGCTGACTATATGGAATAATATGTATTGATAGGGAAGAAATAACTTATTGAACATTACTTTTGCGACAGCTTTCCATTTATACATAAAAACGGCCTACAGTCATCAATGACAGCAAATCATTCGTGCATAGATCATGGGCCATGAGATTAAACTGCAGAAATGTTTACGACAAGGAGAGACTTCAATAAAACATCGTGCGAATGAACTGAAAAAGCCCCGTCCTGTCGGATCACTGCATCATGGATGATTAAAATATCACGATATCATGGTATACACAGTATAATACGCTGAGTGAGTTACTTCCAACTCCCAACGTCAATTTCTACAAAATGAGCATTTGCTTCCGTGAAGTTTTATGTTACGAAACAAACCCCTTTCAGAATGTGTACATGCTATAGGAGGGATGAGCATCTTTTATGGATTCGTAACAATAGCTGTAGGACTTGCTGGTGAGGTACCGTAGCTATTAAAATGGCATTACTTATTGCTTTGGCGATATCAATATACTTTTTTACGAGCAGACAGGATCTATTTCTACAAATATCACTTGTTGTAGGAAGGTTTATCACTGAAACTGTCAAGTATTACCAATGTTTACCAACGAACTTTAATAATGCTTGCTGCCATGGTGATGTTTTGGGCAAACACGAAAGGGACTGAGAGTTTATAGCTTTCATTAGTTTTTCTATACTCTAGGATCAAAAGGATTTAAAGAAAGTCTTGCATTTGTTTAAGACCTGGAGTTTTACTAAAATATCGGCAAAAGTCTGTCCCCGCTGGTTTGAAACAATGACGATAGCGGAGTTGTGTTTCGTTCGTCTGTAGAGTGCCACCTGTTGCCTAGATGGGACGAAAAGTCAGCCCACTCGGTGTGATGTCAACATGTAGGCCTGAGACCGATCAACAACATCAGCTTCCACTGAAAATAACTTGTATATGTGAAAGCTTTTATTAACTGAGGGCGGCTTTACTAAGCATGCTTTAGCTTTTGATGCCAGTGCCTTTTTATAGTAGAACAGAACAGACAGATGTGTCCTGATGTTCACACAAGGGGGGCTGCCCGGTTTGGCAGCTTTCAGCTGTTTGGCAGCTCTTTGTAGAGTGACGTAATTGACTCTAGAGCAGTGGATTATGCTGCGGGAGGAGTCTGAGGACTGTCTATTGGCATTTCTATACTTTTGTCACCATTGGAATCCATTGTTGCTGGATGAATTCAAGCAAACCACAGCTAATGTTCTCACTCAACTGGGAAAAACTACAAAGTTTAAGCTATTTTCATCAAAGCGGTTCAACTGCAAACAGAGTACACATGGTTTAATATCCAATGTCCAACCAGCTATGCTGGAAATATTTTTTGCCCTGGAGGTACGGAAGAAGAAAATGACGTCACTTAATCACTGTTTGCATGTGGAATAGAGGCCATTGACGCTTTCCAGCTGATAAACGAGAGGTTAATATGTAGTCAACCGGAACTGCTTTCCGAACATATGATCTGCACCAGAAATATGGAGAATTGAGGTTTCAGTTTTCACATGAACGCTTTTTTTCATTTCCCTCTAGAGCACTTTGTCCGTTTCCTGTTTTTTTTTTTTTTGTCTCACAGCAATTTCATAATTCCCTCCCATGGTAAACCCACTTAGCTCATATTTTTACCACGACGTTGTGGTCACAGTACTTGCGTGTCACTGGATCCTTTGCACTGTTGCAACTGCATGAAGCTATGGTGAATATGCAACTAAACATTGATGATCATGACCCAAAAGTGAGTTTAAATCAAAGTTGCCAATAAAATAGAGCGCCTGGAGTTTGAGAATAAAAATGTTACATAGTTATACACAGTCAGTACTCATGATTACACCCGCATCCTGCCCCACCCACGTCTGAAAAAAATGCCTTGTGATGTTAAAAACATGTCCCTTGTGGAATGAATAATCAGGAAGCCTTCCTTCTTTTCACAATGCTAAATACGCAAAAAATTCAGAGCTCCCCTGCTTTATACTCTCCCTCAAGCCTTTCCCTCACTTAGCCCACTCCATCTGCCATCTCTCTCTACTCACAATTCCCACTCTTCATGCCCCTGCTTTGTTATGCTTCCTGCATTCTCTTCCTTCCTTCGCCATCCTCTTCTACTTTATGTTGTTTTCAAAGTATTTCTCTTCTTTCTCTCGATTTTTTTTAATCTCATTTCTATCCACTTGTCCTTTGGAAACTTATTCTCATCCCTACATCCATCTACTTTCCCCTCTGAGCCGGCTCTCCCTCTCTCTCCCTCTCAGTATATCCCTGCAGTGTGAAAGCAGTACCTGCGACACTCTGCTCCCAGTATCATCTCATCTAAATGAGATGTGTGGCCTTGTTGTATCTGATTCCTCTAGACAGGAGGTGAGGGCTAACCTTTCTCCCACTTCGACATCTCACCAGCTCCTGTTATTTGTTTTCATAACACAAATATGCTGTCCTTGGTCACAGCACACATCAGGAAGCTTTAACATCTCAACTCAAGCAGACAAAACAAAATAAATTCTACTAGATGGAGCCCTGCCTTTAATGGTACTTAAACCCGCGTGTGATAAAGAATTTAAAAAAAACTCCTCCGGAGGTAAGATTCATATCGGATTAATGCACAAGTGAAAGATAAAGACGAGAGTTGTGAAAATGCTGAGAATATCCCCTGATATCTGTCTGTGCTAATGAATATGATTAATGTTAAGCTGCTGGAGTATCCACTTTCCATGTGGATATAAAAGGAAATTATTTATATTCTCAGACCGAGTCATATCAAAGCATATCAGACAAAAGAGATTGTTTTTTTTACCCAGGCATACAGTTATATGTGATAACTGGCAACTATAGTGACATACAATTATAACTACTGTAAAGGCCCAGACACTCATCTCATCTCAAGTTCCATCAATAACCTCACACAACAGCACTCAATCGTAAATCTCCACAAACAGTCAACTTACGCGTTCTGAAGTGATGCTGTGAGCGTGTGGCCGGGCCTTTGCCTGGGCGCCCGCGATTCCAGCGTGACGTGGGCTTGACTGGGACCGCCTGCTGGGAGGTGGTCGGCTGCGCCTTGGCGGTGGTCTTCACAGTAGCTGTAGTTGTGGTGGATGCTGTACTGGTGGCGGTGGCAGAAGTCTGCCCTGGCTTTGAGTTGGCGGCACCGTTACGCCCATTACCGCTGCTGCTTCCTTTTCTAACAGTGCGAGGGGTGACCTCCTTACCACTGGGCGGTGGAGTGAGTCGGGTGGCGCGAGTGGTGGAGGTGGTAACAACAGTCCCACTAATGCGGGTGCCAACGTGGTTCTGAAGGTGAGGGGCGCGGTTGACATCTCCATTGGCAGTGCTGCCATTGGCTGAGTGGTTTGCCGGTGGCCCCGATCGAGTTCTTGGCACTGAGGCCGTACCATCTGCAGCTAGCGGCGTTGTAGTCGAGACCATCGCAGTGGTAGAGGCAGCTGAAGTAGTGGTGGCTGTGGAAATGTCGGGCCCCTTGGGCATGGCACTGGGTTTGGAGAGAAATATAGGGTCCTGTCCAATGCTACCTTTGGGATCCACCAGATCAGTGGGGACATAGTCCTGGACAGATCCCACTACAATCCATTTCAGCAGCATAAGACTGAGTCCCAGTCCCACAAAGCCCATTACCAGGGGCACGGCACACAGCCAGGTCTGCTGGCGAGGCCACACAGCACAGGGGCCACAGCGGAGAGGGCCCGGGGCTCTGGGAGATGCCTGTTCAGCCCCTGGCTCCTCCAGCGTCATAGCTGCAAGGCTGCTTGCACCAGAACGCTCACTCATCCTGCTGGAGCTTTTTCGTCTATTGGGGTTTTCGGGAGGTCAAACAGGTGGCCAAATGATACAAGGGCATATACGAGGAAGGGGATGTGGTGCAGGGGAAATGCTGGGCATCTTAAGTATGTACCCTGACAATACTTAGCCTATATATCTACATGCACAAACATAAAACATGAAATAATGCACAAGCACCCACGTACACGAGCAGACACAACCACTCACCCTTACTGCTAATTAAAAGCTGGCACAGCACTCAAAATGCATACACAATCAATATAACCTACACTCCCTCTGGCGGACAAGAAACCAAACAAACACGCACACAAATATGCACAAGAATATACACACTTCCACACGAGCACGCAGGTTATGGACAGGTGAGAGAGAGAGAGAGAGAGAGAGAGACAGACAGACAGAGAGAGAAGCGAGGGGGGGGGGGGTCTCACTGTAGTTCAGCGCTAACGAAGCGATGATAAATCCCAGGGTGCTTCACTCCCTTGTTTAAAAAAAAAAAAAAAAGCCGACGTAAAAAGCACGGAGAAGGATATCGATCCGCTTCAGACTGGAGCTGTAAATCCATGTGCGTGTGTGCGTGCGTACATCAACAATCCAGGCTGTGGCAGCACCCTTCTCCACTCTCAATTGGTTGATTATCGGCCGCATACGGTCCTTAAAATACAAACCACTTGTTTTTCCTTTAATCCGTTATTCTCTTAGGTTTCGTTTGACCTTTTCTACACACATTAGAGAGCTTCCTTTCCCCCTCTTGCAGGTGTCTTTGTCGACTACTTCAAGTTTGCCTCTAATAGCCCTCAGTTCTCCATGCCCGAGCACCCTTTTGGTCGCTCCAGCTGTCGGTAATCCAGTGGGGAGAGAGCCGGTGAAAGCCTCCGAAACTGAAACTAGGCAGGGATCTGATGTGATCTGCCAGTGTGATGGGTGGTGGTGGTGGTGGTGGTGGTGCCCGGGATAGCGGGCTAAATCCAACTGATCCGGGTCCAATCCCTTACGCCGATCACACAACTCTGATGTTTGAGTTACAGCCGAGAGTCTCACGAGCTGTCTGTCTGCGATGATAGATCCGGTATCGGTGAGGGTGGGAAAAAAAGGAAGCCTCGTTTACCTTCGCTGCATTCCCACAGTGGTGCAAGCAGCAGAAAGGGTAGATGGAGAGAGAGAGAGAGGACGGAGGGAGGGAGGGGGCTGCTGCTCTGAAAAAATGATGCGGCGGCTGTTCTTGGAGGCTGCAGACTAGAGAGAGACAGTCTGGGTGAGAGAGAGAGAGGATGGAGGGATTGTGGTGGGGGGTGAGGGGGAGGTTTGCTCAATCCGCGGTGAGTGATCTGGGTTTCTCAGCTCCTATCCCATCCGGCGCTCTCCTCCGGTTCACCGCCGTCCTCAATACTCCAAAGTGACGACTAGTGACTGGCCCATCTCTCCCCCCAGACTCCACGGGTGTAGGTGTGCGCTGACTCCCCTTATCAGCTAAAAGAAAGCATTCTGGTGGGTAGAAATAGGTAGGTAGTGGGAAAACAGAGAGAGAGAGAGAGGGAGAGCATAGATGCGTGTTGGCTAAGCTCTGCAGCAGATGCAGATAGGAGGCAGAGGGAGGAGGCGGCAGCAACAGCAGCGCACGCCACACACACACACGGTGTGGAGAGGAGAGGCGCTGCTATAGACACACCCCAGGGAGCGGTGAGAGGGAGGGAGGGAGAGGAGGATGAGGAGGAGGGAGGCGCCACCCCGATGCCTTCCACCAGTGGCACACAAGAGCAAACAAACCAAACACCTGGCTCATAATTTATGGGGGAGTTAGAGCCCTACTTCAACTTGATACTTCCGTGGGCAGTAGATGAATCCTTTATTTTACAGTTCACAAGGGACAGTAGAGCTTTGAGCGCAAAGCCAACCAGGTTTGATGGGCAGTAGGATTTAGAGATTTTAAAATATGAGGGGAGAAACACACTCCGGGCAGAGTAGAATCAAGGCTCCTGTAATGAGCCGGATTTGGCATTTGGTTTGGATAGGAAGGAACATTTAATGTATGCACATATGAGAACAAGGGAACTTGGATTACAAAGCGGTAAAGTCAGGTTAAAACAACATTTGAGTAATGTATACTATGAAGTTCACAAAAAGGAGGTACTATTCAATATTAAGGGTGTCTAATATTTTCTAGACTCATGTAATATTGCTGCAGGTTTAAGCAAACAGCACATAATGCAATAGTTGTAACTTGTAACATCAATTTCCTACTGGCGGTCTGTTTTTGCACGCACGTTGTCATCATAGGAGACACATCAATGCTTTTTTATATTATTAAACTATGCCTTCCCAGTTTTCCTCGTTCCAAATTTCTAATCAGAAAAGAAGCTATTCTTAAACAAGTTGCGATTGTTAGAGGGCTATTCAGACATGTGGATGTCTCTAGTGTCTCCAATTCTTTTACTCTTTGGTTTCTTATTTGTTGTTGCCTTAAGATAAAGTAGGGTTGTGGCATTATTTAAAGCTGCCATCTGCTGCAGAACATGATTGATTCTATTGAGCAATGACACTTGAGAAATCGACAAGGTTGAGAAAATTATTTATGGTTGAAAATGTGGGAGGATATATACTTTAATAATAATCCTTGAAAACCGGTGTGTGTGTGTGTGCCTCTGTGAGAAGAAAGTGGGGGAAAGTGGTAGGTGAGATACGCATGAGAGAGTAAGATGTCTCCCACTTCTTCACGTGACTTATATAATCCTCTGAAATACACAGTTCAAGATCCCAAACCTTGCAATCACTCCAACAAAATCCCGAACAACATCATTCATTACTGTCTTAACTGCTTATGGCTCATGGCAACAAACAAAAAAAATGATGCATTTCAAACTCCTCACATTCCCCAAATGACTCTAAAATGATGCCATTTTGAATGCATTGTTTTCACAATAACAATTTGCACCACCCTGAGGTTGGTTTCCCAATTGATTTTCATAAATAATAGAAAATGACTGACACAATTGCAGCACTGTGACATCTCCATGCTTATTCATATTTCTGTATAGATCACATTTTCCATTAGCGGCTTGCTAATGCGTCTGATGAGTTTGGCTACATTGTTTACCGCTTTAGGAGTAGAGGCATTGTCCCGCTCTGAAGATACGTTTGAACTTGACAGGCTGTCGACAGTCGTTCCTCCAAGGATATCACTGTTTTTTTTTTTTACCCCTCACAACCATTTGAAGAATCTCAAGAAAAAACAAATCTGAGTACTCCCAGCAAAGGAATTTATTCAAATCATCATTTGTTTCAATTGTGTACTTTGTTTTTCGAATAACGGGTTAGGATAGAACGTTTCTGTGAGACTTGCTCTAGAGTGTGAATGCCTCCCAAATAAAGAGCTAAAAAAGCAATTTTCAAATTCAGCACGGGTAAACATTTTAGCATATTGTTTACAGTTTTTGTGATATGTTTCTCATCAAGTTTTATGAAAAATTAATACATGTAGAACAGCAAACATTAACTATGTATCACATAGTGGCATGCTGTAGAGTTTTGCAATACACCATTTTATTTAACCACCATCAGCGCCTATCGTTGATATACTCTATACTGTTATATTCACTTAAACTGGTGTGGTTCAAATCCCGTAATGCTATGGTCTACCCCTTATTCCTGAGTTGGGAGTGGGGAATTCACCTTGCTTTCTGGAGGGAGCCATTAAGGTCACTGCCCTTGATGAATGTCTATTTGTGTCAGTTAAAGTTCATCTCCTTGCTATCTCACTTATCCTGGGCCTGGAGGGTTGTCACCAGAAGGACGTAGCATTTCATCTGGTCCATTCCCCTGGGTGTCTCCTGGTCTTGGGTTATTTATGGCTTTATAGACTCTTGGGCAGCTGCAGGAGTGGCCATTGTGTCAGTTATCTTGTCTATGTCCAGGAGGCCTCCCATGGTCCGCTTTCCACTTTAAGGCTGTACGCTAGACCCGTGTGCCACCAGAGCATGAGGACTTCAGTAAGTAATGGGCGACTTCTTGCCCTCTGCAAGCGCTTTGTGACTCCGCTATCATTCTGTCTCCACCCAAAAGATAGCCGGAATTTAAGATGATGTCAAAAAAGCTGCTGGTCTGTGGTTCTTTTCCTCACCTACCTCACTTTGTAGGCATAAACGAAGGCAAGATCCATCACTGTATTGATTATTACCCTGTGCATAATATCAAAAATCAATGTCTTCTCCCACTGCAGGTGTCTGCATTTGAGCATCCAGGGAGCCACTATTTACCAAGAATGACAACACAACTCCCCTGGATGTGTAACCTTGTGCACATTGAGGGACAGACACATCACTCCTGTTGTCACTGTAAACACTTGGTGCTTTTCTCCGAATGGCAAATGCCAAGGTTTGTATTTGTGTTCATGGACGTCGTCCAGCTATATTCCCAGAACAAGCACAAGCATGTTAACCGTCGGTCCAGTGCTGAAAAAACTTTCGGAAAACAACGTGGTTTGAATAATATGCTGTGTCGTCTTACTGTTATACATCCTCATGGCTTCCTTAATATGTGTGGAGTCAGAAAAGGTGAATGCAGTATTGGATTGGTCCCAATCCAACTCTGTAAAATGGGATTAGTGTTTCATGGGGTTCACCAGTTTCTACTAGTGGTTCAATGAGAAGCTTATTGCTGCTCCCATTAATGCACTTAATAAGATCCCTACCTGCCTTTTTCACAGAGCCTTCACAGAGCACAGGTGGAGCTTTCCTCAGGCTGATGGAATAATTAGTTTGTCCCCCATTGCTATGGACTTCCATTTCTGGTCTTCTCCCGTCGGCCATGGTGGACATTGTGGATAGCTCCCATCAAAGCTAGACATTTTGTTGTCTCTTTTATCTCGTAAGTGCAGCTGGATTTTTCTCATTGTCCTTCTATTCCCAGTTAATGAGCAGATGGAGAGGAGTGTATCAGGAGAAATCACGTTGCACTGCCTGGCTGCATACAATCCATCCATTTGGAAATCCCATTTCTTGTGGGATCAATGCACTTGTAGGTATCCTGCAGGTCTTGTTCACACCAGAAGTCTCCATTTGAATGTCTGATGGGTTACCTGACAGAGCAGAACGTAGATGTGTGGGCACTTGCTCCTCCAAAGGAGAGCAAAGGATCTTGTGAGGCAATATATCTACTTCTGAAGAGCCAGAGCTGCCCTGTTGAATGCCAGGTCAACACATTGTTAACAGACTAACAGCGATACGGACTTTATTACAATGTACTTCACTTTTGTGGAAATAACAACAGTGCACGAGTGAGGTATGACTGCTCTTCCAGGACGTTTGGTTTTCAGTGAGAGGTACATGGAATCTAAGAATATCAGAGGCTGGGGAGGGGCAGGGGATGCGCCTGAGTAGACCAACAGATGGAATCAGTGCCAGCAATATAAATGGAGGCAAATACCACCTTAAATAGTGTTACAAATTCACCCAGTACTATGTGGACGAAGTTTAGCTTGCTTTAAACAGTGCTCGTGGTGGCGGTCTGACACGTGTTTTTTCCCTCAGGGCATACCGTAGCTCTATGTACATGGAGCAATGGAGACTATAAAGTTCTTCAAATTAATGGTGAATGGACTGCATTTATATAGCGACCACTCAAAGCGCTTTTACAACCCAAGTCAGCATTGACCCGTTCACACACACATTCATACAGAGGCAGAGGCTTCCATACAGGGTGCCACGAGGAGAGATAAACATTTGCACGCGCCCTAGGCTCTAGGTTCAGTATCTTGCCCATGGACACTTGACCGGGGATCGAACCACCAACCTTCCAATTCCTGAGCCACAGCTGCTACTACATGAATGAACAAATTACATATTTCCATCACGTTTCCCACATAGTTTTGAGCAGACGCTCTTATCCAGAGCGACTTACAGTGAATTAAATACAGGGACAGCAACTTGCAATTTGCTCAGGGGCACAATGGTGGCAGCCTGGTATTGAGCTCACAAACCTCCAGGGGTTCTATTTGAAAGCCTACCCACTAGACTACCACCACCCATCCTTTGAGGTTTGACTGTTGTTCTTTTAATAACGTCATCTTGTGTAATGGCACCCAACTGGAGAATTAACAGCAGTAAGTGTTTATCTTGACGCAGGCAACTCCTTATAATCGCATAACGGTAGTGGAAGAGCTCACTAATAAGAGCTCATTTTGTTTTTGAAAATGTTCTAAATTTGGTTCAAATCTGCGCTAAATTTGGATGAAAACCTGACTATTGTCATCTCCATCTGCTCAGTTTTACTATGAGAAGAAGGCCAAGGAGAAAAATGCAACAGCACCTAGAAAGACAACGAGACGCAGGATCCAGAGCGCTGTCCATGGTGCTGAATCTGGAACGACCACATTTGCAAAGGTTGTCCACTGAACACATTCTAAAGCATTATATTTTTGCTCATAGCCCCTGAGTTTCAATACTTACAGACAAAACGAATAGGATGAATGCATAACCTCTTAGACAGACATAATGATACTCCAAGTAATTGAATAATAAACAAGCGCACTCTTGCCCAACAGACAGATGGAGTGTGTGTGGGGAAGCAAGTGCTATAGTCTTTGCAGTAAAGGCGCTTCAAGACTCTTTTATAAAAATTTGAATAAAAAATTGATAAGAAAAAACTAAAATCCATTACAGTATTCATGCCATTCAAGTAGGTTCAGTGATGTCAAACAAAATCAATTATTGACCAATACCTCCATAAGATAATACACGCTCTCAAGTACTACTTTTCTTAATTGGCCTGATTACATTACATTTTAAAGATACATGAACGTTTTCATATAGTATTCAAAAATAACACAAACATCGTCATGCCACGATAATAACAATAGTAATGCTTAAGGCATCAGAGTTCTTTATAAATGCATTTTTAGAAAGTTAGTCCACACCCATTTTATCATCGGGGTGCAGCAGACGGGCAATATTAAAGATGTAGCAGTTATCAAATCATCAGTCCCCCCCAACTAGATATATCACACAAATTAGTCATGTCTCTTCCATGTTGTTGAGGCAGCCAAATCATAAGCTTCAAATGGGATCAGCTGTTCTCAGCTGTTGTTGCCCAAAGCAGTGGACCTCCAACATGATTTGGTCACCCCAGCTGGGTACAGTGTTGCACATGCACTGCAAACTATGCTTTCAATTTGCCTGTGTCAACTGTGATATGTTTTGCACATATTGAAATTCAACTATGTCTACAGAGCAGGATTTTTGGCTCAGTCAGAGAATGGATCTTTATTCAAGCTGGGCATGTCTGTATTTCCAACATAGCAATGACTGAACAGACTGACCATGGGACTCAACAGTGGCTCCCCTTGGTATTTTTCTGACCAGGCATCAATGTTAACATATTTTCGCCAAGGTTAAAAAAACAAAAAAAACACAACACAGTTCTGCCGTGACTTGATTTGTACAATCGTTAATGTTAATTCTCATTGTAGCGTTTTAACAGACAGCCGCAAGCAAAACAAAGAAAAATATGTCATTAATATTTCATTAGAAAAGACGAGCCACTAATGTGTCATTCACATTGAATCTTGAGGACAACATGTTTGCTTCTTTATGTAATATTTCCTTTGCTTTTGCTTATTCTCATATTCATGCTTGGGTTTGGCTGAATAAATAGTCAATGTCAAACAAAAAATAATTCAATTATAATAGAGTGAACATCCTCCTATGAATTTTTAAAGCCAATTCAAGTACAGATACATGTGTTTATTCTCACAGTGTCCTTCACACATCATTCGTTTTCCTTTAACATCTTAAAACAGCCAATACTTTGATTCTCTTTACTTAATTAGCCAACAGTTTCCCACCAACAAACTCTAAGCTGACCTCCAATGACTTATTGATGAGAGCTGTATATAATACCATTTGTGTCTAACTCAAATGGTGGTCCTGTCTCTGGGGAGCCTAATCATTGAATGGTAAATCTCTGTTAAACTGTGAAACAACTATATTTCCTGGAGGAAGTATTAGCCTCTGTCCTCTGCTGTTTTCCCACTGCCTTTATCTTACCCCGTAGTTAATGGAAAGAGCAATTTCCAACACAATATTTTTACTTTAATACCAAGAAGCCTTTAAATCAAATGTTTCCAAATCGCCAGAGTCGCAGTTACAAAGAAATACCAATGTTAAAAAGTGACATTTGCAGAGGTTCTTGTGAATTCTTTCACATTTTTGGAATACGGACCAAAAATGTAATCTAATGTTATGTGTATATAGCAAATTACCATTAAAAAAAAAGATCTAGTTTACTATTTTAAGGACAACATTACATCCTGTGTCCCATTAATTCAAGCTGCAGGACAGCACCGTACAAATATGTTCAGTTTTCTCTCTTTTCCTGGGAGAATTATTTGGGAAACACTAACCTTTATGTTTTATTAAAACCTTTACTTAATAATGCATGAAATGTTGCGTGATCATAGTGTGTTTGCTGTGTTTGTTTCATGGATTCTTTTTTTAATTGTCTAGAGGAAGTCCCCTGACCAGTGTCACATCCTCGGGACACAATGAGAAAAACACATGGGATGAAGGGTAAAACCGAGAGATGCTGCATATGCTGTAACTGCTCTGTTCTGCCGTGACTTGATTTGTACAATCATTGATGTTAATTCTCATTGTAGCGTCTTAACAGACACCCGCAAACATAACAAAGAACAACATGTCATTAATATTTCAGATCACTAATGCGCCATTCATGTTGAATCTTGAGGACGTAATGTTTGCTTCCTTATGTAATATTTCCTTTTGCTTTTCCTCATATTCATGCTTAGGTTTGGCTGAATAAATAGTCAATGTCAAACAAAAAAGAATTCAACTATAGTGGAGTGAACAGCCTTTTTAAAGCCAATTCAAGTACAGATACATGCGTTTTTCTCCCCACATCTGTGATGTTTCTCACAGTGTCCTTCACACATCATCTGTTTTCCTTTAACATCTTAAAACAGCCAATACTTTGACTCTCTTTACTTAATTAGCCAACAGTTTCCCACCAACAAACTCTAAGCTGACCTCCAATGACTTATTGATGAGAACCCTTCCTGAGAGAGTCATTTAAGAAACATTAACCTTTATATTTTATTCAAACCTTTGCATAATAATGCATGAAATATTGCGTGATTATAGTGTGTTTGTGCGTGTGTGTATGTCCGTGTGTTTTCATGGTCCAGTGTCACATCCTCGGGACACAATGAGAAAAACACATGGGATGAACGGTAATACAGAGAGACGTTGCGCACATTGTAACTACTCTAAAACAGAGTTATAATGATCCGGTTTGGTCCAACTGTGGAAAGATTGGCCGACATGCCACCAGAGACCTAAAGACCTAAACATTTACATAAAGTTCAAGTTCAAGATCTTTATTTGTCCCTGAGGGGCAATTGGTTCTGCCGCAGTAGCAATAAAAACCACAACACTATACAAACAAGATAAAAAGCCACACATACAAAGCCACGCATAAAAAAAAAAAAACACATATAAATAAAAGAGTAAAAAGGTAAACACATGAATTACAAAAGTTACACTATTAGTGATAAAGAAAGAAAGGAGGGAGAAACAGACAGACTGGCAGGAGATGATGCTGCCTGTCCTTTACAGCGCTGAGCAGGGAAATGGCAGGGTGTATAACATAAAGAAACTAAGTGGTTCACCAATAACAATGCAGCGCTGGTTACTCCGCAGGCTCTGGTCCCAAACTCATCATCTTGTACTAAACAAGACTAACGTTAAACAAGACAAAGAGTGTACAGCCAGGCTAAATGCTTATTTCAGCACGATATCTTGCTCAAAGTGACGATGTTAACATGTTAATGTTGAGCAGGTATAATGTTTACCATCTTACTTTACTGCAGTAGCAAGCTAACATTTGTTGATTAGCATAAACATTAAAAAGTATTTGAAAATAGGGCTAGGCGATTAATTACATTTAAGTTTTCAATTACGATTTTGGCTTCCAACGATCATAAAAACAAGAAAAATCGAAATAAACAATTTGTGGGCCGCATTCCATTTTGCAATGATGCTCTCGTTTTATTTTTGCGTTATAAATTGTTCACAATGCTTTGTGGGTGTGACTTTTTTGCAGCGTCATCACCCTTTATATCTATACAACCAATGTGTTTATGATTCAATTGTTTACCGGAGCACAACGTTCTTTATAGTTCTAGCCTCTTAATTTTGCTCCCAAATTGCCCAAGATTGATGCCTTTCACTTGAAAAAATACAAAAATGTATATTCTAAATGCATGATGTCTCCAAAGTCACTGAGTAACCCTGTTAAACAATCGAGATCATAATATTGACCATAATAATCGTGATTATGATTTTCGCCCCACACAATTTAAAATGTTGACCAGATGATGGCGCTATGTAAAATGTTGGTAAAAATTCGTCCTGTTGGGAACATGAATGTCAGTGCCAAGTGTTATGAAAATCCATCCAATAGTTGTCAATGTGAAATTAAAGTCATAGAAGCAAGTTCAAGCAGTAATCGGATTACAAATTGCATTCTGTATATTAGTGGAAATGTAGACAAGAACAAATACCGTTGAAAGTGACACATACTTAGTACTTAAGTAAGGTGAGAGGAATATCCATAATTCAAAGTCACATTCTGGCATCTTTTTCTAGCATTACACTGATATAATGCAACTGGCAAATGTGAAAAAGGTTTTTTTATGTAACAGAAAAGTAGTTCCATTATAATGATTCAAAATTCACTTTGTACGACTTTGCATTGTAAGCAGACAAGCTTTCATTTTTTTTATTACATTTCTCTATACAAGCAGTATCATTGCACTATATCTTAACTTTTCAACACCTCAGACTGCCAAAGACATCTTTAACTCAGTGACACATGCACAAAGAATTTTTTTCTGTGTAATAGCCTACTTCTACAAATACCTCCACACAGTGAAGCTACGTATTGCTGCCACTGAAGGTCTATTAATTTGCAGATTCAAAGTGACATTTCACACATTCCTGGTTCACCCGTGTGTCTCAAGTGCGTCATTTGGAGGAAGCAACAACAATGATCAGCGTGGTAATAGCAAGGAGAGATGCACGTTGCTACGTGGGAGCAAGGTCGCTTTAGGTAGAACTGCTTTAACAAAAGTTCAGTATAATAGAAAGACAATCGCTACATGGAAACCTGACAGATGAGTCTGTATAAATGTCAAACAAATCAATGATAAAGTGGCACTGAGTTTTAAAATAATGAAAAAGTTTAATCGCATAGTTGGGGAAGATAAGATAGACTCCTTTCTTTTTTTTATGCATAATCTCTTTCAACCCATCTAATGCATTTCTAAGCTCAACTAGTACAAGTTATTCTTTCTAAACTTTTTTTCCCCTTATTTCACAATGTGGAAAACGATGGCACAGTTTTGAATATATATTTTTTTTAATCACCTTAAACAATGAGGATGTTTACCTTGAAATCAGTGTCACAACATTAGTAAGAAAATGTCGCCAAGATCAATATACTGTATTAGCTGCGGGTGATATCGGTCAATATTTTATGGCAATATCGATGCAGTATATATCCTAATAAAGTTTCAATTGAGATGGTAATGTCTGTAGATTTAATGAATTAAATACCTGAAAAATCAAGGTGCCCGCTGATCTAATACAACTAAAACTATTACAGGGACAGATACCACATTCTGGAGTCATTTTTCACGTTTTTCCTGACAATTTATATGCAAGATTAACCAAAAATCACCTTTTCAAAACTACAAAACCCCAAGGTAACATCTTCAGATGTGTTTTTATGTCCGAGCAACAATCCAAAACCCATAGATATTCAGTTTACAATGATGTAAAAACTAAGAAAAGCCACAAATCTTCACACTTGATCCAGAAACTCATTGGAATTTAGGCTATGTCTAAAAAACGACTGAAACAATTCATCGATTATCCCCAATGGTCTGATGCTCATCATTAGTTCATTGGCACGTCTCAATATTACATCTACAGTGAGCATATCAATTTAATAACAAACAGCCGATGTGGATTCTGTTGCATTGAGTGTAACAATATGTGATTATGCGTGTTATTCCGCCTTATTTGACATAAAAGCATGCGTGCAGAGAGTAAACGTGAGATATGGGTCATTCGTTTCCTGCAGTTACAGCATATTTGTAATTGTTTGTATCATCAACGTTGCATAATGACAGACCGGTGAAATAACAAACAGGCAGATTTGTACTGAATAAAAAAACAGGGACATAATTTGGTAAGTTAGGTATGAAGTTTGATGTATTTGTTACCGGGAATTAAAAAAAAAAAGGACAATAGTCATTTTTGACCCTAGAACAGTACTTCTAAGGTCCATGTATTAGCTTTTTCCAACGCTGGCTTCCTTAGTGGATGTTGTTTGCTCAGTTATAGATATAGCGTGGTCGTCCTCACATGGACTAATACGGTCCCTTAATAACAGTTGAAAGCTTCAGAAAAAGTCACTCAGGGGAACTTGAGTTAAGAATTGTTTGTCAAAGTTAGATTTTTAGGCAAAACAAGTGCCGACGACTTATTTACCTGAAACAATAAGCTTATTAATCAATAGGTTCAGTAGACATCAAGACGCAATGTCATTTCCCAAAGAAAAGAGACTCCCCAGCGACTTCCTTTTGTCTTATTGCACTCAAGCAGAAACATAATCAATTCAAAGTGCATGATGACTGTGGTAAGAAAAAACATTATCCGAAGAAGATAGAGAATAACGGCAAAGATGGAGGGAAAACGTGCGCTCCAGTAATAGCATGTTCAGCTGTCAAACTGTCATGCACACAACATCACTGACGCAGGGCCTAGCTACTTCCTAAAATGACAGGCGGCAAGCTAATTTGCTTGATGCTCTGTATCTAACAAGTCTGAAATGGCAGGGAAATGGGAAAGTGAACAAAATTTAAAAAAAAAAGCCGCTTGTCATAAGTGGGATTTGAACATTTCAGTATAGTACCTCCATTCAAAGAAAAGAAACCCTCAGATCAGTCAGCCGTCGTGATGAGTGCGGGGGAAACAAAAGATGAACCAAAAAGAAAAAAATAGCGCTATATTAGTCATCCTTATGATGCTCGAAGTTCCAGACTCCCTGTCATTGATAGCATCAAGGTAACTCCCACTGCTGACTTTTTTTTTTTTTTTTTTCGTTCTTAGCCCACACATTTTCAATTAGTTTTTGTTTGTTTTTTTTTTGTTTTTTCACTAAGGATCAAACAACTTCCAGCAGTGGATAGGAATTCAAAGTCGTCATGTCAGGTAGACCTGCTATTGTAACGTAAGGTGTAATAACAATTCCACACAACAGGTTTGCCTTTGATAATTACTGCCTGTCAGTGTTAGAGACTTTCCTTTTTCGCTGTAATCTCGTCAGTTTCACCTCTGGTGGAAACAACATCAGCACAGGGAAGTCGATGGATGGCTTATCAGTGCATGATCTATGACACGGGAAACTGTTGAGTCATTTTATCATGATGACATATTGCGGATGATTCAATCTGAGAGGGAAGATATGTCCTCATATTGGAGGACGCACACGCACGCACGCACGTACTGTACACAGGTCCTTCAAGGTAACCCTTTGTGATAGCATGACTGAGATTTAGCTTAACCTAGCCTGATGCCAGGGCTAAACAGAGACTGCCTTTGTTTGTATTGGATACAGTTTGTGGCGGTATAACATTCCTTTTTTTCCACTTCAGCGAACAGAGGGGCCTTTTGATAGACGGTGCATGTGTGTAGGCAGGAAGAAAAAGGCGCGCATGTGCACACGCACTCATTGGCACGCACATGCACGCACACACCACAGCAGAGCACAGCACAGCAGACAGAGACGGGAGCTTTTAGTGACTGAGGCACTCGGCTTTTCCAGGAATGTGCGGATGAAAACAGCACTTCAGCGTTAACCTTGAAGCATTGAGCAGTGCTGCCTTTAGAGTACGTGAGAACCCAGAAGGACCACAAAACAAATGATTAGACCTGCAGGCTGCAAGTAAAATTACCTCCCTTTCTGCCTCTTCATTTCCATGAGTAACCCTTCATAGTTTTTGTTATTAAGGAAAGAGAGAACAGAAAAGGGATACGTTCATCACTCCATCTAGTCAAAATTCATTTTCCTGTCTCTATGGACCACTGCCTTTATGAATGGCATTCAAGTGTACAGACTCACACTTATCTTTCTTATCTCAGCACAGTATACATGCAGAGCATGAGCTATCAAAACTATGATCTTTTGCAGAAAATGTTTTCCTCTATCAGGGTAATCAAAGCAAAACACACTGGTGTTTTCCATTGTGTTGCTGCAGTCGCTTGTCCACTTCATTCAATCTCATTTTCTGGATTGCAGCGTTACGGGGAATACAAACTGATACTCGCACTTTATATTGTTAGATAAAAAAAATGGGCAACCACACTTTAGCTACAAAACAGCACGAACGGTGATGTCCCACGATAAATAAATTCCATCCAACATCAATATTTATTTATTTTTTTAGAATAAAGATAAGAACATGATCAGTACTATAAACTAGAAAAAGTTGAAAAAACGGCTAAGAAAACAGATATTTAGCTAATTTCACAAAATGTGATCCCAATTGAGCAGCTGCTGCTATTTATGTGGCAGACTAAGCCATGAATTTACTTGACTGAATTTAATAAGAATACTTGAAATTAAACAATTCAGCTCCTTGATGTATCGAGTCGCAACTACCTTCCTGGTGAGAGTAATCAGAGCTCTGAGATTGATTCCTTACTAGCATTTCGACTTGTTCTCAGATATTCCTCTGATTTGCTCTCCCTTCATTCTTGGCTGAGATTTGTTATGACACTGTTTAGGATTGGTTTCATTTTCTTTTCAACGTGTAGAGTCAGATAGGGGCATAAACCCTAAAACCCCAGCTTATCATATTTTCTCAAAACTCGACCTATCAGAAAACTGGACTTATCTTGTAAGTCTCCCACATCTTCTTGGCATGAGTTGTCATTCTTGGGCAGGTTGTTGACCCCGGGTTGCCTCCTCAAGCCTCCCTGAGGTATCTCTTGTCTGTGATTCACGTTCTTATCTCCTCGCTGCATACAGTGAAGTAGCCCGCACACACACAGGTCGCGGGACCAATCGCATCCACACATCTGAGTGAATTATTCAAATTGCCAAGAGCGAGAGGTGCATACAACCTTTTCCTGTTACGTGAGAGGAATGGCTGGTCAGGCAGCGGTTATCGAAAATCAGACAGTCATTGAGGTTGGACAAAAAATGTAATTTGTTCAAATATCTGATTTTATTTTAAAGGCGTAATAGTGACTTGGTAATGAGCCGGTGTCCATCTCGCGCCATGTCCAGCGTTACTTAATGAAATCACAATGAGCTGCGGCTCATGTGGCCTGAATAGATTACATAGATCATATTTATTCCCGCGATTGTAATAAAGTGCATGTACGTGAGGAGGTGTTGACACAAGGCAGCAGAAAAAGACAGGCAACGGTAGCGCTGTCTGAACATCACAAATACCAGAGCTAAAGGTAACAGGGTGGAAATCAATTACATGGTTGGCTCACTTAATTGATATCCACCTCAGCATGAAGACAGATAGCGCCCTGAGTAAAATTACGGCGGAAACTTTCCTCTGAAAAGGGACTTTTTTTCTTTTTTTTTTTTACGCCACCCAAATCATTTCGAATGAATACAACAAAAATGCTACTTCAGCATATCTTAAGTAGTTTTGTAAAGATGTTTCTCCACAGAAAATATCTTTAAATTTATACTCTGGGGGAACTATTGTACAGAGTACTGCAAAATGGAACTAAATTATCTGTGAAAAGGGAAGAAGAAATAAAAACAGATCACAATTTCAATACATTTTGAATAAAACGTCGTGGGTTAAAGGTGCACCTGTCTGGCATGGCAAAAGCTCAAAAGAATAATTTATTTCAGTGTATGATAATTTTCAGTACATTTAATAGTTTTTACTGGGGCATTCGTCCTCAGTTGATGAAGCACACTGCTGTTGTAGTTACAATATGTGGCAACTTGAACAAAAGCTGCACAGTCTCCAAAACCATAAATTAATTAATTGAGGAAGATGTTTCCTCAGATTGGACAAGGAATTCTTCGACGGCAAGAGCTTTTTTTTTTCCGCTTTTTTTTTTTTTTTACTGCTGACAGACACGTCTCGCATCGAACCGCCGAAAACATTGTCTTCTGTGGACCTAATTATCTGAGTTACAACTACTGGGTCTTTCCTATCCGTTTGCACCATTATCATGCTGCAAGTGTAATGCTATCTAATTTTGAGTTTAATCCTTTTGTAACCATTACTAATTCCCACTTTTTCCAGGTAAATAATATTTATAGATGCCACTACAGTCCATTTTACTGAAGATACCCAATTAATAAATTAAATAATCATTGAACTTATGCAGTGAAATGAATCCTGCACACCTTAGGCCACTCAGTCAAAGACACATCCTTCACAGTATTTAATAAGGGTAGAGGTTTCTGAAATCATGCATCACTAACAAATGGACTGATCAAAACACTTTCACGGCTCGTCTTACAGATATACGCCGACTGCCCCGACGAGTTTATCAGTAAAGAGCACAGCCCTTTACTGAGAATCAGGCACAGAGGTATCATTTTGTTATTTTTCCTCATGCAGAGAATTCAAAAGTGCAGTCATCAAGGTGAAAGTCTAAAGGCAAACCTTCATTCGCCCTCAAATTAGTGCTCAGACAAGATCTCAGACCTGACAGGAAAAAAAGACGGTTGTACGGTATCTGCAGCTTTTCTCACAGATAAGCACTTTCCTTTATCTGCTGTCAAGCTAAAAGTTGTCTTAAAGCCTCTTCTTGTTGTACAGTAACATTAGCTTTTTAATGACCAATGACAGAATGACACAGTAGAGCAGAAGTGGGATTAACAGACGCTAATGTGGCTTTACATTGGTTTCAATTAAGTATAGAAGAGTTTTAGACTCAGTGCTAACGAAATACCAAGCTGAACTGGGACCAAATAATCATTCATTGGTCTATTAATTATGCCGTTTACAGTGATAACAATAGAGTATCATCTACCTACGTAACCTGTAGGTAGATAACATGCAACCTGCCTTCAGAAGTAGCGCTTGGTTTCTACTAAACTAGTTAGCCGCCCATGCTAACGTTCGCGGTTTACATTACATAGATTATGACATAGTTTAACCCAACCTGTCAAAGCATCTGTAATCCGTAGGATGCAGGTAGAGTATTTCGTGTTGCTAATCAATCGGTATTGTGGACGTTATCTTAACTGGAGCAGATCCCCCGTCCCCTGGCATTTGACCGACTCAACAGAAATCAATTCTCATTTCCTTCATTGTCACATTGTTAAAGTCAATGTTCTTGTTACAGCATCAAATTTAGGTCATCAAAATTTCCTTTTCACTTTTCCATGGTAGATTGACTCATCAGTCGTCTGCACTGTTTCCCTCCTGGGCTTACTGATGATACACAAACATGACTTGGGGGATACCTTCCCTGACCTTTGGCCTATTAGCACAGTGGAAAGTGTTACTTTTGACATCTCCCTGCTGAACACCTGATAATTGGGGTTTGTCAGTATACTGAATGGCATTAGGTTATATCTATCTATTCATTATTCCACTGTATATTATATGCATACTAATGCTGAATCTATGGAAGTATAATGGTCATACTGTGAGTTCAGTTGAAAAATAGAACTTGAATGAATGAAATATCTAAACTGGGTTAGGGTTATGTATTTTCCTATATTTTCTTTACTGGCCTACTCAAGATCATATGGGGGTTGGGGGTGCAGAGCTCTCCCAGCATGCATAGGGTTGATAAACACACTACTCCACATTATTAACTGTACATTCCTTTTTAAACTTCTGTGTGTAATGTGCTGTATTTCTTATTTATTGTATTTTATCCATTATGTAAAGCACTTTTAGTTACCTCCCGGTATGAAGTGTCCTCATTAACTCGCCTTTTCTTGCCTTTGACAGGTCGCTAGTCCATCTAAGAAATCAGAAATAGCCCAAAAAAAGGGTCACCATGGAGACACCAAAGTTGAGGTGTCATATAACCATGGTGTACTGGACAACTCTCTAAAACAAGAAAAAAGAAAGCCAAACCGAATCTATACGCCACACTAACCCCCAGACATAAAGTCTCAACCAAACTGGAGGCTTTAAACGTTGAACACCCAAAGGATTTTTTTCCTTTTACCGACCTCTCAATATTTAACCTGAGAGCCCATGAGCTGAACTACAAAAAGGATCAAAAGAATGATGTCAAAAATATTTTTAAAAGGTCCTATTAAATCTCTCAAAAAACTGCAGCAATGGTCTCTCAGGGCACCAGTATTCGGGACAGTGCCCCCAATCAGTGCGAGTCAAACTAAACAAGTTGGGTCGCGGTGGCATCAGGCTTAGCAAGGTAGTTCAGACGCCCCTGCACCTCCTGAGGTGCTCTCAAGACAGATGAGATATAATCTCTCCAGCGTGTTCTGGATCTACCCCGGGGTCTCCTAACAGTTGTACGTGCCTGGAAAACCTCCAAAGGAAGGCGCCCGTACGGCATCCTGATTAGACGCCTTAACCACCTCAACCGGCTCCGTTCAACGCAAAGGAGCGGCGGCTCTGCCCCGTGCAGCTTTTAGATGTCTGAGCTCCTTACCCCGTCTCTAAGCGTGAGCTTGGTTTATTATAATTCATTTAAATTAATTATTTTGTGAGCTAAAAAAATAAAAATAAAAAAAGCTTGTTGTGTGCCAGCCAACACACGAAATGAATAAGATCTCTTCAATGATGCCCTCTCAATTATTATATAATACAAAAAAAGATATCCATTTTGTAAGTTGCAGTTTAGATTAGTTATTCCTTTAAAGCAGATAACTGGGTCTTCTCAGCCAAGGGACACCCACACACAAAGCAGACCACATTCAGACAAGTCTCAGAAGCACCATTGTCATCATACATACTCTGCAGCAACCATACTTTTAAAATTTAATTGAGAGCGAGCTCTGGATTCCCAGAAAAATCATTGACCTCATAGACTGCAGGCTCATCATGGTGGCCTAGCAGCAGTGAGCGTCCACAGAGATTTGTGGTTTGGGATTACAGCAGAACACAGACGTCTGTCTGAAGCAGCCAAGAAAGAGCAGCCAGTGTACTGAAAGGAAAAGACACCGACTGGAGTGTAAAAGATGGAAATCTATCTCATGACTATTCTAGGAATATGATGGCATAGCTAAGTAAGCACAAGTTTAGAGTCATATAAATGTAAACCGTGTGTGAATATTCCTATTTCATTCATACGACTTGATTTCTTTGGGAAAATTCCTGTGGGTAGAAATATGAATTTGAATCATAATATGTAAATTTGTATTGCTCATCTTGAATAATTGCATTGAAAAACTGAATGCGAAGAGGATCATTTGAAATTGAAAGTTCAACTCTGTATAGGCCGATACTTCCACATTCACTTCTCACAATACAAATTCAGTTCTTTCAAATGAATTTCAGTTTACAGAGACACACATCCAGTCATTGAGGAAAAGCAATGGGGGGCCAGATTCACAGAACACCGGCCTTTATAAGTTTTGATAGTAGTTGATCAGAACCCCTCAGCATGATGCCGTACGCCTGGGAAATACTGCCTAGTAACCCTATGACTTATGTTGGACCGTTACACTGGTCGCAATTTACGTCCAGTGCCAATGCTGGAAATAGTGGCCCCTTTATGGCTCATGGTGGTGGGGGTGGGAGGATGTAGAGAATGTGGTGGTGGATGTGTCCCGTAATAAACCTGCAATTGGTTTGCACTTTAAAACCATGACATGACAACAATCTTTCCTTAACCCTAGCGTTTTAATGGTCTAACATACCATAATCATAGTTAATCTGCCGTCGCAATGATCCACGTGTAACCTAATTACACTGTCACTGCCATTGGCAGATAATGTAGAAATAATTCATTTCTAATATGTTGGCACTGCATTTTTAACAACACTAAGAGTCTACAGATATGTTAGCAGCCCTATGATGCTGCAAATTGGCACAGCGGTGCTTTGATCAGCATGCTTACATGCTCACAATGCCTCTGCTAGCATGCTTGTTTAGAAGGTACAACGTTTACCATCTTAGTTTAAACGTGTTTGCGTGCTAACGTTCGCTAATTAGCAGTAAACACAAAGTTCAGCTGAGGCTGGCTTTTATGACCAAACACCTGCAAAAGGGCTTTAATTGTTCAGGGCGATGAGGTCAAAGAGTCATGTCAAGTACATTCCAAGAGCACCATTAAGGTTTGAAAAGCAATAAAAAATGTGTTGATATAAACACCAAAAACAAGATATAGGACAACTGCAGCGTAGACATCCAGAGCTAATTTGCATGAGAGGGAGACAGAGAGAGAGAGTGTGTGTGTGCGTGTGTACAGTATATCACTGCCTACACACACACACACACACACACACACACACACACACAAAACAATACTAGCACAATCTGCAGGAGAAGAGAGCGGAGTGCAGGCTGCAGGTTGCAAGCTGTGCTGAATTTCAGTTTCTTGAGTGTGGATTTGAAAACTGTCGAGTCTGAATCATTGACAAGGACAAGAAGCTTGTTCCAGAGCTAGAAGGCCCTACAGGAAAATACTCTGCCCCCCCCCACCCCCCACCACACCTGCTTTTTTTTCCTGATATATAGATTTCCTTGCAGTCCTGCAACCTGAGAGTGAACAGTGCAGTTGGGCTTACAGGGAGTGAGTCAATAAGTCATACAGTATATTTAGGAGCAGGGATGGGCAATATGGTTAGAAACAGTATTTCACAGGGAGCTGGTGAAAACACTAAAACACAAACAGAAGACGTAGGTTTTATTTTCTGGTTTGCATACATACTGTGGCGGCTGGGATTTGATTATGTTAGATAGTGTGTGTGTGTGGAGTTGGGGTGGGTGTATGCATAATAGAAGCCAACTCGGGAGTCAGACAGATCAATTTTTCTAGATTGATAAATGACATGGCGTGCAGCACCTTTTGATTTAGATGGCACTGTTGCATATTGCTTAGTTTAACATCTTGAGTCTCTCATCCGTGGCAGTATTGTACATGTTTTCTGTCAGTTACCGAAAATGTTTCTGTTCCCGACAACCACATTAGTATGGAAGGCGTCATTCCCTGATATTTAGATGTTTAATTGTCATTGCTTTATTTCAGAAGGACAACCAAAAACATCCTCTCTTTAAGGAAGTCTTTCAGTGTGCAAGGTTGCTATTTTTGCACTGTTATTTGGAACAAGGACAGATTCCACTGTCACTGTGTTGTGCCCATGGTACAATTCAACATCATAATGAACACTTATTGCCCTCATTGCTGAAACGACCAACACAGGAAGTAGGTCTAGACACTCAATTGAAAATTACTTCTTCCATTATCATTACGAATTAAAGGTCTGCTTCAAGGCGAGTCTTTAGCAAAAGTTTTTTCTGCATTTGGGAAAGATTGTCGTGCCAGGCGAGGTGACAGAATAGCTCAGCGTGAAAACCAGCCTTTATTCTAAAGACTTAAGTGGCTGTATTTGACTCCAATTACCAATCACACCCTTTTTTTTTCTTTCTCACATTCGACAAAAGGAAACAAAACTGAGGGTAGTTTCAGAGTACGAAATGATGCCTATCTTTTAAACAATGTCTTCACACAGATATTTGGAGCAAACGGAGTCAAGGAGAGCAGGAACACACTGTATGAGCAGTAGCAGAGTTGATAAAATAGAAGTGACAAGATGTGTCACAGCCAGATATAAACGGTAAGAGAAAGTCATACAACATGTGGACAGTTTCTGAGATGCATCAGATAATTAAGTTAACATCGACACCTTTAGAGGGGACTAATTACAGGGTGTGAGCAACAATGAGCCAGAACAACATTGTGAAATTTACTTCAGTCAGCTTGTGATACAAATGCCTTTTGAAATGGGTTGTCAGGTTCACTGACATGTAATAACTCCCAAAGTAACAGTCGGCTATGAAAACTGCCCTCCAAATCTGCCACACAGTAGCACATTCTTGACAAAAATAGATGTATGGCCGCGCTTAATAATTAATGAATGTCAACGCTCTCCAATTTAAATCAGGTTTGGACACAGTGTTTATGTAGGAGGCCAAATAATTCATCGCGGTTATTCTAATGTTCTTGATTCCTTTTATCTATCGTGTTGAATTATCAAATGTCTGCAGAACAGCAGCAAAGCAATTATTATATTATTACACAGGCTGCGTTAGAGACTAAGATCATATTTGAAGTGTTTGGGATTAAAAACAATAATTACTGTGAGAGTGAGTGTAGATCTGCGGCGTATATGTACATAGAGTACATTCCCTTCAGCAGTTTCGCGTAGCTGTTAACACTACCTGTAACCATAGCAATGTTAAAGTGCAGAGGCGAGACGGTGACTTCAGAAGCTGCAGAAAGTATAGAAAGAATATATACATCAGGCTGTGGTAAACTGGCACAGAATGCCACTTTGAAGGCTTTTCATCCTCATATACACGCAAACTGGTTGAAGAATATAATAAATAGAACCACGATTAGTCGGTAAACAGAAAAGTAAACCGCAAATATTTTGATAATAGATCACTTGTCATTTTTCATGCAAAGAAATGGCCGGAAATACTGTTTTCAGCCTCTCAAATATGGAGATTTCCAGCTTTTTCTCCGTTTTGAATCATAATAAACTAAATTAAAAAAATTCTTTGGAATGACAAAAGAAGACATTTAAAGCAGACATTTACAGCATTTTTCACTATTTTCTGACATTTTATAGAGACAATTAATCGACAGTTAGAGAAAATAATCATCTGAATGTTAGTTGCAGCTTCTCAAATGTGAGGATTTGCTTATTTTCTCTTTTTGTCATAACAATGTAAATAAAATATCTTGTTAGTCGGTCCACCACTATGGTCCAAAATTGGAAGACATTACCTTAAACTTTGAGAAATCAAGGTAACAATAATGCTAATATAGAGCAATTTCAAATAGCACTTTTTAATGTGCTCAAAAAAAAAAAAGATAAAAAATTTTTTTTTGTTGCTAAATATGACAAGAACCTGTGTATGTTTGGAATGTTTACTGTTGATCGGGCCAAAACAAGAAATATGTTTTTTTAACCATTTCATGATACTTTATAATTAGTCAATTAATTGAAAAAAATATCTGCAGGTTAATACATAATTAAATAATTAGTTGCAGCTCTAACAAAATAAAATCATGGAAAAATGTTACATATACATTTTTTTAAGACAAACTGATTAATAATGAACAATAATTGTTATTTTATTATTACTAATTGATAAGTCAATCATGAAAATAATTGTCAGTTACCCTTTGTTGCCATGTTTCTTGTCTCTGTCTCTATTCCACTGGCACCCCTCCTAAAGAAGAGTTATGGTGACATTGCCAACTTATTAGTTTATTATTGCCATTATTATTACTAGTCACACAAATCAGGTGCAGATTAATTGGAAATCAGATGAATCTGCCCTTAAATATATGAAGATGTTATTCAGGTAGTCATAACCAAATGTAGGTAGCAATTTTTATTTGAAGAATGCTCTCTTTTCGCCAAACTGTAACCGTCTGAGAATTTAAAGTGATTTAGCCCTCCCAGGGGTCTGTGTCTGCACAGATTAAAGCGGCCACATTCTCGCTGCACACTGTATTTTTTAATTAATAACTTTATCAGTGTGGAAAGCAGAAATAGCCTTCAGGATGTGTGATGGGTCTCATCCACTGACACATCCAATTGAAAGTGCTTTTCTTGATAAGAATAAAAAAAAAAAAAGGTGAAGGTCTTTTTTTTTTTTGAAGAATAATAAATAAGTGTCCATCGGGGTCGTTAATGTAGCTTGATTGATCAAAGCCTAGTTTACTGCAGTTTGAACAATATATCATTTGACTATTTTCAAAATATATGTCCTGCTCGTTTTCACCGAACATCATATGAAAAGTCGCAGTTTGAAACGCTGATCATGAGCAATGTGATTCATTTGAATAGTAAGCCACTTCGGCTCATGTTTCAAGAAATTCACATGCATTTAGTGCCGTGGGACGCGCAAGACTATTGTCTAAACATAGAAAAAGGCCACCTGTATTTATCGTTTATTTTCCAAACACAAAAAATATGTTTTTTAAAGCAAGAGGAAGGCCTTTGAGGTGATTACATGCTTTTATTTCCTCCTCCCAGCAACAAATTGGAATGAAATGATCTCTCATGGTGATAGATGAGAAAATCATTGCTCAATGCCTGCTGGCTGATTTCCTTGTTTTATCCCTCATTTCAAACACCACACCTAGTAACGGAGCTTGGTACAAAAGACAACATTCAATACCACCTCTAAATCCCACAATAGTCTTCTGTTTTCACATAGCAGGAAACTCCAGGACAATGCCCAGCGGCTGCTGGAGTCGAAGGTTTAACTGCATGCAGCCGTACCGTTCACACCCGAATGGAACTGTAGCCACAGGTAAAAGGGCTGAGAGGGCTTTTCTCTAATCTTTGATGCCTTGAGGAGCCAGGTGCCAAGCTTTCCGTGTCCCCATCTCCGTTTCCATCCATCTATCAAGAAATCCCTGCTGTACGTTATTCATAATGCATTGTGTCCAATCCTAAAGCGGTTTGTTTATGTTTTCACATACTGTATGATACCTTGTGTCTCTGACGAGATATGTCCGAATTTAAACTTAAAACATTAATAAACAATGAACTGACATTATTAACAGAGTGTGAAGAGGTAACAGTGTTGACGTGACGTCAAAGACGTCTATGAGTTGCAGAGATATCTACTGAAGCAGTCTAACTGGCTAGTTTTATAGTTGGTTTATTGGATTACATTCAAAGTGGCAGAAAGCAGAAAAGCACCATCACAACTGATGCACTGTTCCACCTCGCTTCCTCCTCACAGCTGCTACGAGGCTGTTTCGCTGAGCGTATAGCTGCCGGCAGCCCCGGGAAACGGCGCAGCTTCTGTTAGCAGTTAGCTTGAGTTCAGCCTCAGCACCGGGGAACTGCAAACTCCCTGTTGCTGCAGTTACACAGGCCCAGCAGCCCGCTGTGACTGCAGGTGCTGGGGCTTGTTCTGGCTGAGCTCAAGTCTCTTTGGCCGCTGACTGAGACTCCGTCTGACGGAGGCGGCTGCTGAGCTCTGCTGACCTCTCTGTGCCGCCACCGAAAAGACGACGTGAATATGCGGGTCGTTTTCTAGTTTCTGCCACTTTGGATTTAGTCCAATACTACAGCCCTTGGTTAACATTAGTGCCTCAGTAAACACAGATGGATAAGCCCCACATAAAGATTATAAGATAACAGTGTTTTTTCACCGGCTCTCAGAGTTTAAGCTGTTTGGTCGAATTTCGCATATTCTTGCCCACTGACTGACTGACTGACAGGCATGACACAGAAGTAAATGCAATACACAATATAAAAAACTAATTAGAATATATATATATATATATATAATATGGCAGACTACTACAGCTAAAATATAAACATTAGAGATTGTATGGACCCAGTTTAGAGGTGAAATACTGCCCCCTATTTCTCTGGAGCAGATGGCTCAGAATCACACATTGAACCTTTAAGAAGACTATTTTTCTGTTATTGTTCTTTTACACCCTTTGAGACTTTTGCCACTTAGGCTGGGAGTTAGGCACACATTCTTTCTGGTGTGTCATTTTTTTAACATTTCATTTGTGTTTTCTACTGCAGTGCATATCTGTTCATTAAGTCCTGTTTTAAAAGGGAAAACCGGTGCCCGAAATGGATGTGGGGCATTCAAGACACTTGCTAAAGATGTTAATGTGTTCAGTGTTTATTTCATAAGAATAACCTTTCTTTTAAATGTTTTTTTTTTAAATGTTTTATTTTTTATATAGAAGTAGGTCATTCAGAATTTAATCTCTCTTGACAAGCCTTTGATCTAAAATTAAGATCATCCCCTGTGTACAGATGCATAAAGACAATCAAAAGCTTTATCTAATTACTGGCAGCACGCACACTTGTTAGCTGTGGCCTCATAAACATACTGCAGTCTACCAATAGAAAGACCAGTGGGGAAGTATTGAGCAGCACCACTATAAATATCGGAAATGGACGCATCTGATGAGATTCAAAGTGAAAGTGGATGTAACTTAGAAAGTTGCAATAAAGTTATTTAAAGTTAAAAAGTTAGTCGTAACCTAACACTTGTTAACTCTCCTCCGGGTAATGTTTTAGATTACAGTCGGTAAAAATAGTAACACCTTACAATAAGGTTTTAAAAGCATTCTTAGTTGCTAGGTTTCAAGTTGCAAACACACCAGTTTGATGAATAGCTAAGCAGCAGTTCCTCATTAACTCTCAATCAAGCAATGTTAGATAATGATAAGTTACAACCTTATTAAGAGCAAAGGACCAATTATCGAAAGCTCAGCAGTCGTAACACACTTTTACATGGAGGAAGCAGTCGTCCACGCTACCTTAAGACCAACGTTCCCAAAAGGGCAGCTCTCACACCTACGGTGAAATTGTTCCACCCTCAATGAGTTTCAAGATAAAGCAGAAAAGAAGCATGCTCGCTTCATCGAAAGGGGCAACCCTCAACATTATACTACTTTTGGTGTACAAACTAAATTCCCGGGATAACCTATTTAAAGAAAAAATAATAATAAACTAATGCGGCTCTTATCATAGACCTGAAGTAATTGCTCTCTGTTTGGCATATGCTCCAAACCGTATCATGAAGAAGTTTCGTCAATGTCATGTATATGCTGACCTGTCCTTGTTCAAAAAGCAGGCTAATCAAACAAAAACAACCACGTTGAATTTTGCAACACAAAACTGCTATTAGAAAATTCATTTACTACCTACATACATTTACTCACCTGCATACACGTATAAATATACACACGTGCAAACTACCAAGAGCGAATAAAGGCCTCCGATAAGAATATGTTAGAAACTATTTAAAAGGGGCAAGACATTGGCAGTATTTTTGGATTAAAACATGAAGAAAATGAACTGAGAGGTTACAGTGTTGACGCTATGCCAAGACGAAGGTACGGGTCATTTCTCATTTCTGCCCCTTTGGATTAAGTCCAATACACAAACTATGAAAATGTCCCCAGTTAGTGGCACATTTTATGATTTTCTTAGTATTCCTTTGGAGTTTTTGTCTGGAAGTAAAGTAGAGCCTCATCCTGCCAAACTGTCAAGTAGCTTCTTTGAGTTTTAAAATGCATCAGTGGTTTCAGGAATGTCAAAAAACCTTAGACAGCAGAATTCTCTAAAAGATTCAAATCATATTCAGAGCACTTTTACAGTACATTAATATTCACACCTATATGTCATGCTATTCAAATCCACTCCTCCACCTCTCCGATCCCTGGAATCACATTCAAAACTAGATGTGAGAATTAAAAATGGTGCTAAAAATATTAACATGGTATAGCAAATGTCATTCAAGATGAAAGGCGGCTTTGTGAAAGTGCTCGACTGATTTTAACATGAAAAATTATCTCGGCGGGCAGTCTAAGTGGGGAAAATCAGCAGAGCAAACAAATAATCTCAACGTTTGCGGTGTAAGCATGTACAGTACACATGCATTAACTCAAGCAGACATACTGTCCTGTTTTGTACTTTTCAAATATCAGGAATATTTTATGAATATATAGTCAGAGAAAGTCACCAGCTGAATGAGGGACCAACTATCCATCCACCTATCCATCCATCACCTATAGCTACATAGCTCTCTGGCTATAAATCTTTCTGCTTTCACACCATCGGTGTATTGACTAATGACTGTTCAGTGGGAAAGGGAAGCAGAAATGGCACACTCTGACTCAGAGCTTCTTAATTGCACATAGCAATTCTCTCTGGTCTTTTGGCCCTCTCAAACAAGCCAACCATCCTTTAGATACATCTTTTCACACGCACGGTGAAGTGCGATGTGTCCGTGTGCCAAACTGAGGCGCGCACATTCTGCTCATCAAATGTAGTTTTTTTTGCCGAGGCCCCCCTCCTCACAAGGATCTGATCTGTGTTTTTAAAATGCGTGGCCTAACATGAACCCGCGTGAAAGAGACACTGCATTGCAGAGCTGAGTTTATAACACAGAGGGTGTTTGTCATTCTGGTGCATGCTTGGGCTAAAATAAATGACATATTCAAGCATCTTCACAGTTATACGAGACAATTGTTGTCTGCTATTTATAATCACTGTGTGTGTGTGTGTATGTACATATAGCTATACATACTGTAAATTCTGGTATGTTGCAACACTGAACATAGAAATGATGATTCATTTTATAGTTGAGGTTTATAGCTAATTTCACCATCTTGCAGGAATTGACTGCTTCAAATGTGCAGGCTGCATCATTGTCAGCCCTTTCTCTGTGTCTCTCAACAATTGGTGAAAACTGAGCCCAAACATGGAAGTTTGCAGGATGCAGTGGGCAGACGCAATGAGCTTTTAACTCTTGAATAAAAACGGAGCAATAAAGGGAGATGAAGTGTGATTTGAATTCCATCTCAGTGCTAACGCTGAGAGTTCTCTCTTCTCGAGTTCCCGACCTTGGACCTGTCCTCAGGCTTTGTGCTGGAAGTATTCTGGTGGAGGAGGGCCGGAGGGGCGCTGAGCAATGCTTCAAACCCTGAGCAAGTAAAGAGGCCAGGCTGAGGGTGGCTACGGGTGAGGTGGGCACCTACAGGGACATCTAAAGCTCCAGGGAGGAAGACCCTGGCTAGAGATGTAGAATAGCTGATGATAGCATCAGAACAAGAGTCATCTGCCCAAGGCAGCAAAGAAGGGGCTACAGGCTCAACTACTTTATTTCCATAATGTCAAACATTATGTAGGAGGATGCTGCGCTACTTTGCGTTCAGTTCATTTCATTTTCAGTTCAGTTTACTTTGTAAATAATTGTGTGCTATTTGATTTGATTCAGCAGAATAATGATGCCAATTGATTCGCAGTTAGTTTTATGTAATATTCAAATATCTGCCCTATAGAGCTGGAAAATACCTTTAAAGGTTTTGACTGGTAACCAGGTACTAAAGTTAGTGCATTTCCATTACACAACAACCTTCTAATTACTATGACAACAGAAAGTTTTAACCTTGAATATCAAAAGCCTGAAAATATGAAAAGCAAACTACTAGTAATATAAATCTATACATGACTTATATAACATAGCAGGAGTGGCTGAGCATGCTGACAGGTCTTTAACATGGTTTTGAGCCAAATGTTTTTGGCAATAAATTGGACTGAACTTGACCACGTTTCCCTAATTTGACAAGTTCTACATTCCAACTAACGAAACCAATTGAAGAATTGACACTGCCATATTTAGATATCCAAAACCACGATTTCATTTATCAAATTGCCAATGGAGACATCTACATAAGCCTGCTGCCGGAGGTATAGTCCCTGCCATGGCCACTCATTATCCTGTTTCTTTAGTCCATTTCTCAAACTCTGGGTATATAAAAAGATAGATGCATAACAATTTGGGTATGGATTCATTTTATTACAGGATGAGGTTATGATTTCAGTCTTTTCATGTTTGTTAGGTAGTTATTTAAAAAAAAAAACAAGAAAATGAAACTCAATAAAATTTGGTGGCTGTGGGCCAAGAAACAAGTGATAAGGTTTTGGCGCAGATCCAGAAATATCTTAAAGAATTTCTTACCAACGTGGAAAGGGATTTTTTAAAACATTTTTCCCCATCTCTTTTTCTTCTGTTGATGCCCAGCAGCAGGTAGTCAGACTACCTTTGTTAGCTTAAGCACTGACGGATGGGTATATAAGCTAACGTTAGCTACGCTTTATCGTGTTTCGCTAACTGTTACGGTAAAACAGCTAGCGAGCTACTCTCACAAGTGACAAAACAATGCAACTCCTCAGATTATTTGAATCCATTAGACCTCACTGTGTTTGTCTCCTGTCAGGGACTCAATACACATTTCAAGTAATAGTATCTGAGAAACAACACCCTGACCTTGGTGTATTTTTGCCTCAATGGTGTACCTTATAATATGTCAAATCTATCACCACCTACCGTGAGCTATGAATAAGTTGTCAGTTGCTGCTTGCGATGCAACTTTATCTCCAACTGAAATGTTGAAGCTGAAACCTCCAAACTGCTCTTTTCTCCTTTCCCATTTTTATTTGAAAAGTTCCTATCCATAACAATTTAAACATCCTCTCGTTAATAAAAACAACTTTTTTTTTCAACCTTTTCTTACCTTTCAATATCTATTTCTGCCCAGGTCACTTTTTTTCTGTTTGGACTTTTTATGAAAGTATTAAAACTGGATTTGTTTTTGTGTTCTGTGACTTAACCTGAGGCTGTCGTCTTGGCCAAGTCATTTTCTGAAGAAAACTTACATTTTTAATATTAATTGGTGTAAGAATAAGTGACAATAACAAAAACAAACAAAAAAATACAATCTGCTGCCTTTACTCTCAGTTGTCAACATTCAGGAGGCAGTGAAGCTTTCTCCCTCATTATTTCATTGCAAAAAGGTTCATCCCAGGTCCACAAGTGACAGTATACTTTTTAAAAGCTAAAAGGATGTTAATATAATGCATGTAATTTCTAAGCCATTCCACTCTCCTTATCAGCAGTCTCCACCTTTCCTTAGCTCTTGAAGGAAACGGGAAGCTTCGCTGTTTGACCGATGCACTGTTAACTTTGATACGCTTACTTATATAGAAATTAAAAGGGGTGGTGATGTCACAGGACTTCATTTTGTTAATCATTTAATCCAAGGTTACTGTGTCTATATTTAACATTTCACTAAGTAGACCTGTTGTGGTCAAATCTATGCTTATAGGGCCGGAAGGCTAGCACTAATGTCCAGGTTTACTTTTAAAATAGTTTTTTCACACGGTGCTTGTCTGCTTTTGTACGATGCCAACACGTACATTGGGACTGACTGTGAGGGAGGTGAAGTGTAGTTCCTGCCCTACATCTACCTGTACTCAGACCTTACAGCACAGCGACGGTTGCTAAAACTCTCGTGTCTACTGCGTTTTTTGTTGTTTCCCCCTTTAAACCAGTACATTCAATTTGACAGGAAACAATTGCTCTTAGTACAAAGTGGTGATTTTCAGCTTTAATTTGAGGATAAATGTCAAATGAAAAGTGTAGGAAACTGTGGAGATTTTTTAGCCACAGGACAAGTAAACAAACTTGTCATCATATTGAAAAATGTGGTTGAAACTCCTTTGCAGTCTACAGCCTACAGACATGGGAGACTGCTATCTTTCTTACAGGCCTGTACCGCCAACAGCTTCACTTCTTTCTTGCACCACAAATGAAATGCATGATCAATTGGACTGAGGTTGGATGACTGATTTGGCTGATTTTTGTTGTCGTTGTGTGTGCGTGCGTGTGCGTGCCTAAAATGTTTTCATCTCAATGTACCAAGAGCCCAAACAATAAAAGACACATCACTGTCTCACAGTGTCTTACTACATGTGGATTCATAATGCGTACAGTGATGGCCAGAACATATTATTAATTAATTACTGAAATCGTATGTTTAATGATGTTCAAAATGTAATCCAATTTGGTCTGTCAATAATTGCAAATGATCAGCAATGTTTTCTCTTCCAACACATGAACAAGCAATTTCGGTTTGTACCACATGGTTGAGAACCACTAATGAGACGTGTGCTTCTTACCCACTGAGACCCATTTGCTTCACATCTTAATACACAAACAGCAGCCCGATGCATCTATATAAATGTATAAATAGCCAACAGGTCAATACAGATCAATGTAGCCTTCTCTCAATTTTGCTACAGCGACATGTGACATTTTTCAATGCAACATGATTCACACATGTCCACCAATGGTGTGCTTCTGTCACTCCTGTCAAGAAGAATAGAAATAGCCACACAGCTAGAATAGAAATAGCCACACGTCTATTCATTGCAGTAATGGGATGAGGTGCGAAAAGTAAAAATGTAAAAAAAAAAAAAAGAAAAAAGGTAGAGGTATTTTAGGAAAGTCTGAATGTTTGCCATGTTTAAATAGTCCGAGTTGCAATGAGTTGAAATACAGTTAGAATTCACCTAAACTCTCCATCACCTCTTGGAGAAATCTAGGGGCACTAATTATATCTAAAGAGCAGGAGGACAGTCTGATAGCCAAAGGGTTCTCCTCCTGTTAAATGGTGGGGCTTGATAAGCTTAGCTTTTTGGCCCAGTAGATTAGCGAAAGAATAGAAAGCCTAATGAAAGATTTGATACCAACGTGCAATGAGCAGAACAGCAGAAGGAGGGAGGTTTCTAAATTCATCAGTGATACAGAGCAAAAACCTAGAATTAGCAGTGGTACATCCTGCATATTTTAATCTTTTTTAGGTGGGAGGTTTATAAGTCTTTCATATGCAGATAGCAGACTACAAGTCAGGTGGAAGCCACCCACATTTGATGCTCACATCTCATACAGACGTGATTCAGTCGGGTATAATCTCTCTGTGGATTTGAACATTGTTCTAAGAGTGGCAACAACATGCAATATGGATGAGCACACTGGCAAGGCTATACTGCAACAATCAGGTCTAGACAGTTTTAAACACCTATTACATTGTTGAGTCTTTTCAATTATTTTTTTTGCGTGTTTTCGTGATAAGACTTTTTGGACGAGAGCGATGTTATTTGTTGAAGCAAGTGGCATTTCATGTTGGAGCTTCGATCCGTGATGGGTGTACGGCGTCCCATTAGCCACCTGTCACATCATGGGTCCACAAAGTTCTCATTATAGTGCCGGCAATAGTGTTCAGTCTGCATTGAAATTTACACTGCAAAAAAAAAGAAATGACTGAAAGGGGATTTCTCCTTTCATTAGATAGTTGCAGGTACAAAAATACAGGACATATTGAAGCAGACACTGCATATACGAACTCAATACCATTTAGTAACAGTTATTAGGCCACCTGGAAGCCCCTTTGATAATTAAAAAAACAACAAAAAAAAAACTGCTTTATGAATACAAGTCGGCTGGCAAAGACACCATTACAGATGCCAGGAAAAACACAGACTCCCCAAGGTCAAAGAAATCTAGGCAGGGCCACAGAGACGAGGCAGCGAGTCGCAGCATTTGTGGGTCCTCCGAGTCTGATCAATGGCTGTGGCTGTTTGCTCTACCCACCGCCCAATAACACTGCTGTGAGCAGCATTTATCACTCCCTGCAACGTGCAATTAATGAAGTCTGAAAAATGGCTACCACTCATTAGCATCCGCTGACCCCTGCAGATTGCAATGATTGGTCATGCTTCCTTTTTGTCACCCTTGGTCAAAACAAGAGTCTCAACAAATCGAGTGACATGACCTGCAAATCTTCTGCCAGTTCACACCCAGTAAACCACATGAATGTGTGTGCGGTGATGTACGGCGTATAAGCGTTTCAAGTGATACAGATGCACTTTTATATTGCGACTTAATTAGCTCCTAATTAATTCACTTTAAGTACATGAATTTAGTCTCTATTTAAGACTCATGCATACTTAATTCTTTCAATTTAAACGTGGAAAGATTTCATTAGTCTGCCATCTTCACCTTTTTCTAAATATGTTGTCATTTAATTTCTATACTGTTGCTATTAATATTATATAATTATAATAATAATCTTTTTTTTAAAGGATTTACTAGATGCTAAGGATGTGGCGTGTTTGATTTCAATAGATAGTGTGTTCCACAGTCTGGGGGCTCTGATCGCAAAGTCCCCCGTCACCTTTGATCACAAGCCAAGATCGAGGAACAACCAGCTAAGGGAACGCCCAGGCACATAGAGGATCAATAAATCCTTGATATATTTTGGAGCAAGGCCATTTAATGCTTTACAAATGATCAATAAAACTTTAAAGTCAAGATGGTAAATAACACGTAGCCAGTGTAAGTTGGTCAGCACGGGATTAATGTGTTTGTATCTCTTACTGCTGGTTAAAATTCAGGCGTCGGTGACGGGAGCTATGGCGAATACCAACATAAAGTGCATTACAGTAGTCAGTAAGGACCAAAAAAGAACTGATGATTTTTATCTGAACGAAGCATGACTGAATGACAGTCTTTACTTGAGCCTCATAACAGAGATAGATCTTCATCAAATATAATGCCAAAATTTCTAGCAGCCTGCTTCATATTTTTTCGTCAGGGAACCGAACTGGCTGTGTGACACAAGCTGGTACAGTTTGTTGGTATATTATGTGGTACCTACAGTAGTTGCTGCCTCTAGCCTTTAGCTAAACACTATCAAAAATTGCTACGTAAATAGTAAATAGTTCCATCCTACATATTGAGATAACATTACATAATGTAGCACTAGATTACCTGCATGCTCCCCAGTGAATCCCTAGTGCGTTGGCAGGCAATTTGAATACCATGTGGGAATGGCAGAATGGGGCAGTAACAAAAAGAAAACTGTTAAGAGTAAAAGGTAATTACAGAACGTAAAGACATTGAATGGCTAATGCTGAAAAATGCAAATGCCGAAAGAGTTTCAAAATATCATAAAATTCAAAAGTGCTTGGATATCTTACTAGAGTTTAAAGCATTATTCTCATGTTATATCAAAATAGATTCCAGTCTAAAGACAGACGTGAATTAATTGCTCTCTAATTCCTCAGTGTGTGGTCTCAGAGATAGACTTTGACAACCCTGACCTACACTGTAGACAGACAGGGTGGAAAAACATTCTTTCAAATTACTTTAAGTCAGTTCAAACATGTAGGTTCCCTTTTAAATGTCACCCAACTTTCCGTTCGGAGCTCATGTTTTAAAAGTTTGACGTCAAAACTCCAGAAAATGTGTCTGCGGCGATTCTGCACATGAGAGCCGACATTTCCATAATCATTTTTTATACAGATCTCGAGTAGAGAAAAGCCTCTACTCCGACACATCAAGCACACGGTAAGCGGTTAACCTGCAGTAATGAGCGGTTCTTCCAATTGGCCTACTGCCAAAATGAAAGAGTTCCTCTGCAATCAGCCATGAGTAGTGAAATTGGCGACGACTGAATGGAGCAGTTAAAAAAAAAAAGATAATTCAGCAAGATTCCAGGTAATTACGACATAAAAATGCCTCGCAGTTGCGTGATTTTTTTTAAAACAATAAATGACAGAAAAACCAAACCCTTTCCACTTAATCATTTTCCATTTAGTCGCATTCTCTTACACCAGTATATGTTTTAATCCTAACCTCCACCTCTACGTTCCGTTTCCATTTACCATCTATTCATCATTCCATCTGTTTATATAGACTTCACAGTTTAATCCGCATGCCTCTCGACTGTAATACAACACAATAGCTGATGTATTGACTAACCCTGGCACTCTTCTTTCTGCTCATACGGTGCATGGCAGAAATGGATACCGCTTCTGATATCATTAACGTCGAAATGAAACGTGGTGTGAAATCAGCTTGGTATTTATTAGCGCGCACTGTGAATGACATGATTGCACCCCGGAGAGTCGGTGTGATGAAGGATTAATCCACAAACCTGCATTCTAATGTAGATGATTCACGCCTATTCTAAGTATTTGCACACCGACATATGGTGAAGCGATATATGTGAGGGTTGTGCAGGTGAGTGGATGGATGTCTGGGTGGAAGAGTGCATTGAATTACAAGAGCGAAGAAATGTTGCGGCACAAAGACAACTCAGACGTCCTTTTCACCTAACAGATCCATCTAGCCCATCCATGCCAGCCTTTGTAAAAGGAAAGCTTTGACACACAGATGGAAAACACAGATCCCACTAGATTGTGTTGTTAAATTATGTAAAATCCCATCTTCAACAGATGTTTGAAGGGACTTGAAAGAGCTGAAATTGCATCTGAACATTACTTATGTGATTCCTTCGTAATTCAAACTACAAAAGCATTCATCTTAGTTGATGTTCAATGACATTTATTGAAACTGTTAAGTGAATATATCAGCTGCACCATAAAAGTGTCCCGGTGTAGCAAAGCTTCAATGTTTCAGTCTGAATGTGTTTAATGGTGATCTGATTTCCATTCAAACAAACACATGCTTTGTCCTTTCATATAAATGCATGAGGTAGTTCTGTATGCAGGAGATGTTCAACATCATCTTTAGATTCAATCTTATAGCACAGATATCCCATCTCATTGTATTACTATACATGATACATAGCTGTAGTCAGGTAAGAACCATGTCTATGTTTCAGGAACTAAAAAGAAGCCTTGACATGGATGAAAACCATGCATTTAAACTCAACTGTGAAATGTGCTGAATTGTTGTAAAACTGTCTCAACTAATGGAAGGGCAGATAAAATAACATAAATCACAACTTAAATTTCAGTGGACCATGACAAAAGACATAGGGCCTCAATAACCAAGCCTTCTTAAGAAGAAATGACTTCTTAAAAATCCACTTACCCACTTAAGTTTCTGACATTCACCATTTGTTCTTATGTAAGAACAGAATCTATGCACGCTCAAGAGCACACAGACGCACATTTGAGTGCTTTGTGTTTGTGCAAAATAACTGGAGTCATTGGGTTTTCTTTAATTCTAAAGTTGTGTAATATAGGATTGAAATTACGTCTAAGATGTCCCTACTTTACGCCCCTGTACCGCATAACGAACGAGAGTAGATAAAGAAGACAACTTGTAAAAGTTGTTTTTCCTGCCGTCTCCTTCCACAAAAAAATACCTGTTCCTACTTTAAGTCATGGGGGTCTGCAAGCCTGCCCCAGCATGCACAGCGAGCAGCAGAACAGCAGAAGGGATCAAAATTCTAGAAAAAGCACATTTACACTGGACAATTTAGAGATTTGTGTTGACCTGAGCTGCATGTGCTTTGATGGTGGGAGGAAACCACAGCAGCCGGAGGAAGCCCACACAAACAGGAGGTGAACCTGCCTTCAAACAAGAAGGAGCACGGCCACGATTCAAACCCACAAACATCTTGCTGTGAGGCTACAGTGCTAACTGCTGAGCCAGCGTACCACCCTCGTTAGAACACTTATAGCCCAAGTGTGTCTCCAGTGTGCTCAGAGGTAGGTGGTAGCACTGGACAGAGGAGGCATGGCAATTTATAAAATTACCCTAAATCATTTGACAATCATTTCAATTAATACACGTAGAAGTTGAACGCATAAGCCTCTGTGTTTACAGTAGAGTGCAAGACAAAAAGAGCAAGTGTAGCAGAGTGCTAAACGTTGTTGTGTTCTCGGTGGCTATAATTCTGTAAGTACCATCAGAATCCCCACTACTCTGATGGCTAATTCTTAATTCAGTAACAACCAGCAGTTCTTGGACGTCTCCACACCATTCGCCTTTCAATCACTTTGCTGCATGCCGCCATAAACAGTTTGGGAAATACGCTTATTTGCTTTCTTTCCGAGACGTGGACAAGGAGATCGATCTTAATCTCAGTCAGAGATAGAGTGGTATTATTCTCCTCTTCTTAATCTCAAAAAGAAAAGAAATTGGTGCATTTTCCAGTACTAACAGGAAAGGCATATGCATGTATAAAAGAGAATAGATGAACCACACTGGTTTCATGAAGTGACCGGATATCCTTTTGAATCTAGCAATCAGTGTAGAACCTCATCTCAAGATCTCAGGGCACAGACTCTCATTATTTGTACTACCAACAGGATGAAACAAAGCTTATCACAAATCCCCTTCTCCACACCTCCACTACCTGCTTATTTCCTCACAAAGCACCCTGGCTGACCTGCTTCCTGTCATGTTGTTAAGATGGTTGCAGATTCTTAATTAATACAACAAAACATCAGTTGCAAAAGTCAGAAAGTAACCATGTTGCTCTGCCAAATGTAACACAGGATCTATGGTAGAGGGTATAAAAAAACGTCTTAACCATTCAGATCAAAGAGTAGAAACAGGTAGCAGTTGCTATGGCGGCCGAGCACAAAAGAGACATTATGCTTTGGCTTCTCTTATTCTCTCAGCAGATTTATATTACTTCCAAATTGGTCATTAATGCGCCTGTTTTATCATGGCAGGATGAACTGAAATACCAGTCTTACAGTTATATTAAACTCAATACAAATGGCTCTGTGTCCCTTTTGATTGGGGGATCCATTAGGAATTAGACACACGACAAAGCAAAGCTTACCACAGCCATTTATTGGAGAACCATTTCGAGGCTTTTTGCCAATTTAGGCCAGGCAAAAAGTAACTCCTCCTGAGTTACTGAACTGTTGTCCTTTCTGTTTTCTTGCTCCAAACCACAGTCATTATTTTATCTCTTCTTTCTCCAGCTTGAAATAACAGAGAACACTTGATTTTTTTTTTCCCCAGTGAAAAGAAAAAGAAAAAAGCTTTGTGCGTTGGTTGCATGTGGCAAGTGGGAAGTCAGCCAACGTCTGAAACTTTAAATAAAAGGGTGTTCATGTTTGGCTCATCGTTACCACTGGTGGGGATTTATTTTTACTGAGGGAATTGTTGAGGTGACATTTCCTACAGTGGCGCTAAAATACTGAAGTCTGAAATCCTATCTTATCTCAGTTTAGGATGACATTTAGGGTTTTGGTATTACAGAAACATGTTTCCTAACTGCAAAAAAAATCCTATTTTAGCCATAGGATAGGAATTTAACTATTACAGAACCGTCCTAATTTAGCGATTTCCCAAGTTAGGAATCCTAAATTAGAATGGCATAGACCCATGTCCTGAATGCAAAAATAACTGCCAAAAATGTCAGCAGCGCTATTGTTAGGGTATGTATGGCAATGACAACAAAAGATGGGGAACAAACATGAACAATAAAAAAGAATGATTGAAAGGCTACTCAAACCGTATCATGACTTCCCAGACCATGTATTAATGGGTATATATATATATATATATATATCGACTGCTAAGGCGATTAATTTCGGATTCCATCGACTACAAGGAGGCATGAAGCTTGGCCATTGGCCATACAGCTCACAAATGCACTTTTTCTTTTGTTGCTAAGGGTAACTCCCCAGACTTCCAGCCGGTGAAAAGTGAGTTAATATGATGGCGTGTCCATCTCCAGTATCCTACCAGTACATTCTAATCAAAGATACAGGCATGACAGGCAAGTGGCGATTGAAGAGTTAAAATGTATAGTTCTAGTTAGGATTTCGGAAGTTAAGTTAAGATAAGATAAGATAAGATAGGAGGTCTGAGATCGGAAAAGACACAGCCATGTGTTTAGGATTCGCTTCTGTAACAGGAAGATAGGATTTCCTTCCTGTCTTTGAAACCTGAAACTTTGCCGTATCGAGTCATTTCAGGTATGTCGTTATTATGGGAAACACAGGATGGATAAATCCCAGGGTGTTGATGTGCACACATCTGTGTTCATGCTGTGCTAATATGTGTAGGAATTATTGTCGCCCGAGAAAAAGGTAAATATTTACCCAGGTATCAGTTTTGACCGTTTTAAATTTCAAACATACCCAGCTGCTTCTCCCTAGTGTCCCTCCACCTGTACTTCCATCATCTCTACCTCCGTCTTTCCTTTGTGACTCAGAAACTAATGTTTACCATCATGCTCACAGTGCCAGTATTTTGACATCTGTCATAGCCGTTTTATCAGCGGAAAATGGAGGTAACTTTTCAATAAGTATCTTTACACGCAATGCCCCTCACCACATTGCTTGACCTACATACAGTATACTGTTTTATAAAAAGGGACTTAGTGTGACAATAAGATCCAGACGATATTTGCTTGAAAGATATGTATATATGCGAGTGTATAGGCTTTATCCTAAACTCCTTGAGCCAACATACAGCTGCTGCAGCTTTACCCCATATAAAATGCCAAGATTTGATGACATACCATTTAAAAATCTGTTGCTTCCTGCAATTTCAATCAGCTGGGCATGATTGAACATGCCTAGCGACTGGCTTACCACTTGATATGTAATTGACACCGATATTCATGATGATACATGTACAAGCATAAAATAGAAGTCTCATCCAAGTTCTGCACACATCTCCTTCTATAGCAAAATGTCCTCCCCTCATTAGAGCAATACCTCGTGGTGGAAGATGAGAGGTTGTGTAGGAGGAGAGAAACCGAGCTGTAGCAAAAGGCAAACGGAATGCATGCTCTGTGGCGGATGGCGGCACAGACAATATAAGCAGTAGCACTTCCTCGCCTCTCTTTCTTCCTGTCCCATAGATGTGGTGTGTTTCTGCCAGTCAAATATGTTCAAGAGGCAGAAATAATCTCATTTGTTGAAGTAAATCACGACGGATGAAGCTAAACAACCATTGTTTCGGCGGAGTTTTGTTGGGCATACAGCAGGCTTGGATGGGGATCATAAGGCTTTAATGCCATTATCTCTCTACAAAAGGTAATGACATCCAAATGATCATTTTGCCGCCACATTGCACACACACAAGATGCGACCATTGAAAGCATCCTCATGAAATCATTCAAATCGTGACGCAAGAATTGTACAGACAACTGGGCAGCAAAGAATTCTGTAAGAAAATGACTCAATCTGTCATGGCGCAGATATTTTTCTGTTTCTGCAACCGTGAACAGGAGCAAATTCCCTGGTGAAGTCTTTATACCTGCTTAGCTAACAAATGGGCTTATTCCTTCCAATGACAAATATCTTTGAGGTCACTCATTGGTATTCCTTGTATTGCTCTCAGCCATGTTATCAAGCTTTATTATTTTTCCACCAGACCCTGTTATCATCTGATTCACCTTTCAGAAGGCCCGCAGCGGTGTCTGTTCTTTCTTTTTAACTGCCTATTTTGCAGCAGGTGAGCCTTAAATGAAGTTTGTCCAACACAAAAATGCTGTTGTATAACATGTGACATTATGCATCTTATGTTCTCACCCAGTTCCACCTAGTACTGTGATGGTACTGTGTTTAATAGTATTGGACTGGATGGCACCAAACAATAACTTGTGTGTCAGCAGTCCCGTTTACAGTTTGCATTGCAGGTGTTTCACAGCCAAATAATATCCTGATGGGATTGAATACGTCTTTGTTTCCACATTTAGCCGGATCACAAATGTGATTGCAACACGTTAGTTTCCCCAGCACCACTACAGTCTAGAGAGGGTGGTGGTAATGCACCTGAAGCGGTTTGGTATAACTGGCAAAATAACACCAGAAGAAGAATGGCTTGTGAATTGCAGAAATGTTTTGACATTAATATTAGTTTAGCTAGCTATCTAAAAAACACTATCCATAAACACATAGATGACTAAGAGTGAGACAAAGGCTGTATCATCTTCACAGGCTATAATTCACACCACTCTCAGTGGCTACAACATCACGGTGTAGCTGTATAACTGTGTGTGTTACACTTTTGTCACCTGTCAAAGGGAGAGATTATTTCAGTGTAATTTCAGGTTAACTTTAGCTGCCGTAATCACAGGGTACAGACCTGCTGGAGGCGATTTTCACAGACCACTTACTGACAAGGTCACATTTGTGATGAGTAAAAGAAGGTGTAACTACATATATATATATATATATATATATACGGTTTACAAATCCACTATTTAAAGTATTATAGTGGGATCAATTTAATTGTAATAATATTATCAATGCCGACTAGAAAACAACTTCTTATGTTTCTGATTTTCAACCTAATGGTTATTAATACTACGTTGTTGAAACGGGAAAAGGGAAAGGGATTGAAGGAAAGATGTAAAATGACTATTAAAGCATTGGTTTGAAGAATGTTAGAGCGCAGACTCTAAACCTGCAGCACAAAACTGAATTTGAAAGCCAGAAACAACATCAGAAGAACACAGAGTGGTTGTACTATGATGGGATTTTTTTTTTTATAGGTGGAGAGTCGCTGAAATGTGTTTTCCTTTACAAGAGGGCCGATGGAAATTGTGCAGACAATTGTTTATTCAAAGGTGTTACCATTGCCTTTGGCCAGGGGCATGTTTCCCATTAGCTGAGGCCAAAAAACCCTTGAGTAGAAAAATGCCTAAATTCGCAGGATATTTTTGAGGGAATCAGGTTTTTTCCATTTTCATTTCATATGCACAGGCCTATTTTCAAATACATGTACTGTAGATAAAATGCAAAAGCGATTTAAAAAAAAAAAAATGATTGATCCATCTCAAACCAGAGATTTAAATAGGCATGTTTTGTTGTTATTTTTTTTTGGCATATACTCGTCATTGATTATCACTCAAAATATTTCTTCATTCATACAGTTCATGGAACAATCTAAAATGTATATGATGTGCTAGTTTACTCAAAACTGAGTGGTAATGTAAAATGCATATGAACTATAAAGCAGGAATTTCTATTAATGAATTCAATTCATAATTAGTAGGAATGAAGTTTCTTTAATGGGTGAAGAAGCTGAGATCAATAAGTGGCTGATTAATGGGGGGGGAATACCAACACAAAAACAAAAAGGAAACAATTGTGGCTGGAAATTGCTGCAGAGGAGCAGTAAGAGTTCCCCTCTGTGACATCCTCACAGACTGCAGCTGACCACTCCTCTGAGAGAAATGAGGTGTTGAAGTGACTGCTGTTGTTTATATGGAGGATACTTGCAGGCTAGTTGGCAAATAACAAGATGGGAAGATGGAGAAAACACAATCTGGCTCCATATTTATGGACGGATTTTTAGTGTTGCAGGGAAGTAAAAGTTAGTTGCCTGCCAAATTGGGACTTGGAATAGTCCTGATGGAGGACTGGATTAATTGGGATGCCTGTACAGTATCTACATGCAAGAGGGGGATTTTTATTACGTGTCGAAAAATCTACACATAAACACCATCTTTTTTCTTTTTCTTTTTTAATATTGGGCCACCGTGAATGTGTTAGTTTGTGGTCTGTGGGAGCCTCAACAGATCTGCAGTGAACCCTTTAGAAAGTCTGATTAATTCATTAAAAGTATACAAAGGGTCACAGAACTCAACATTTACGGTAACATCAATATATAGTGTAAGCAGAATATATAGATATTATTTTGATATGGAAATATGAGACTAAATATTAGATCTTAAGTTCTGGATGTCGTAGTATGGCAATAGTGTTGTTTTAAATGATGCATTACAGTAAAGTGATGTCACCCAAGTATATGCTTTCGTTACATCTCTAAACCCGACAATATTGTCGCAATATGGATTTCAAGGTATTTGGTCAAATGTATTGTGATATTTGTTTTTCTCCATATCGCCCAGCCCCAATAAGCACCGAGGTTAGTCTGCCAGAGCGACAACAAAAGCCCTGAGACATTCAAGAGAATATTTTCATTTGAGTGTGTTCTGATTGTTGATGTCATGGTGTCCTATCCTATAGGCTGGTTACCTACAGTTACTGTCTGTCTATAAAATGTCTCGCAGCCGTGTTCAGCATCCATAACAATTAAAAGAAAGACACTCAGCGCAATGTGAAACATGGGCATTAAAAAGCTCTGACCAATTAAAGGTGACTGCAGGTTAAGAAGATTGGTCCGAAAAATTATGCTAATATCATGACTTGGATTAAATGTCATACAATAACAATAACCTTCAGCAAATTACTTGTTAGGGTTTGACAAGAGGGGATGGCACTCTGGAGGGAGGACATAGATTCTGGCCTTTTAATTTGATAGAGAGTGATGGCGGGTATGGGAGCAGGCCAGAGCGCAGATGATTATTTTTTCTTCCACCTGCCCTAGACTCAGAGGTTCCACTGTCATGGTCACCCAAATTAGTGTCAAGTTAATTCTGCAACAATTACAACCTAGTGGCTATGGCCCCTTTTACTGTAGACATTGGATCAAAAGTGTGTAATTATATTGTCTTTTTTTTTTTTCCCCAACAAAAATAGTTGGAAATAGTTTCATTTGCGTTTTTACGTTGTGAAAGAAAACATGTTATGCACCGTCTTGAGATTTCTTCACAGAATGATGCTTTTTCTACAATCTACTGTGACGTCTTTACATTTGCGCTGTAGAGTATATGACCATTTTCGAGTAGTGTGATCAAACTGTAGTTTCGCCATCTTTACCACGACATCGTTTCTCTGGCGATCCCTGCTCTCGCTCCGTCAGACCACTCATACAAGATACATCTGTAAACGGCCTCCAGCTTGTCCCATATTTATGCGCACACAGGTCTGGCAATGGCATCACCTCGCATTCGAATGTCACTGGTCACTTCAGCAGATGTTCAGAGGGGTTTAATAATACAATAACATGGAGCCGAACCCGCTTTTTCTCTGCATCAAAGCATAACCTAGTTTAGTTCTCCTCTCCTGTCATGTAGGTCAGGCCTCATGCAAAAATGATTCTCTCTCCTTTCTTGTCCATCTGAAATTAGGGCTAATACAAGAGGAATGTAGAAGACATGCTTAAAATAGGAGCTCATGAATAGGTAGCTTGCCTTGAAAAGTGTGAAGAAAGTCAGTTTTACTGAGCAAATTGCAGTAACCCAGGATCTGTGAGTTTTTTTGTCTTTTTTTTTTTGACAACCAGCCTATTTTACATTATTCATCCCTTCAGAGGGTATGTTTATGCCCAATAACCTATTTTAACTCCCAGAGTTTGAGTCCTGGATTTCCCATTTCTTGTTTTCCCACTCAGTATTCATATCGGAACCCTTTACTCTCCCTGTAGACGCCGCAGTGCAAGTAAAAAAACCATTGGTTCCTTGTGTGACTTTCCTCCGACTGAGGACACAAATTCAGAGTGGGATGTCTTTGCTTTCCTAAACAGCATTTTACCGCAGGTTAAACATCAGATCAATATACGCATGTGGATTTGTATATTTAAGGAGAGGCCTATATACTTTCAGCACAAGTATGTCTCTGGAAATACTGGATAAGGAAACAAAAAGCATAATATGCATAGAAACCCTTCTTCTTACCTCCTTTGTTTTCATTGAGATTCTTGTTCTTGCATGAAAATACTGTGTATTTTGAATCATATTTAATTTACAATGCCGTCTTCCCTTTTCGTCATGTTTGCTATTTGCAAGAAGGATGCGAGATGGAGGAATTCGTTTTTCATTTGTTTTGCGGTGACAAAGTAAAGGATTTTCAAGACTTTCTGTGATTTATACTTTAAAAAATGAATTTCAGCTAAATTCAAACTGATGTTTCTGGTGCATTATCTCATATTGTATATATTCCCACTAGGTAACCAATCTTCCACAATTGCCGTTCAGAGTTATTTAGAAGTTGTGAGAGTTTATTGCTCCTGTGAGAAAAACTGAATCGCTGTATTAAAAGGGCAATTTAGCTTCTGAGAGCAGCTATGAAAGTTTGACACGTAGTTTGCATCAGTTAAATTGTCATGGTGACAGCTACTGTACCCTGTGATTTCTTCTCTTCCCATTTCTGACCCTTCTCCACATAATCAATCCGTCACAGATGCCACTATCAAGCTAATCGCCTCAGTTCATCACCTGACCGTCAGCCTCAGTGTGTAGGCGACAGCTATCCGTCGCTGCTAATGGATGACATGTACTACTATCACCGTACTTAACACCCTTTTTTATTCTGATCTGCCTGCCTACTTTAAGTACAGCCTGCCTGCCTCAGTCTAGTTTTGGGTACCAAGACTGATCACAAAAATCTAAACTCATAAATAAAAAAAGGTTGCAACTGCTTGTTACTCCCGCGTCTGTGATATACATTAGTATTCCTGCACGTTGATGGCCTATTGTGCTCAATTGCTGAGCAAATTGCTCAATCAGTTGGCTGCAGATTGAATTTGCTCACGACAATGTGTGGTGTAAATATCCTGCTGATACATTTCCCACAAAGTGATGAGTGGAAAACATATAATGCACATTTGCCAAGAACGGTCGGGTGACAACAAATTTATGACAAACAAACTGATGACGAAAATAACGTAAAAAGGGCTGAAAAGAAATCCTTGTTTTCTGTGGAGAAAACACAGCAGACTGGTGCTGTGTGATGTCTAAAAGGTCAGTCACTTGATTATTGTATTTGGCCAAACAAAGAGAGTCTTTATTTTTAGATGCAACATTATGGCAGGTCCAGAAATAGTGCTTTCAGCTATGAACCGATCTCCTGTAAATCTGTCAACCATTGTTGTCCCTACAGTGAAACACACACTACTCTTTTCCACTGTGAACTGAACAAATCGGAAACACACAACCAGAGGCATATCGTCCGCTGACAGCACTCAAAGATATGAAGGCTGCATCTCTGGCATAAAACACCAGAGACGATCATAGACGTGACATTTCGGAGCTGAGCGCCTCACTCCCCCACACCACCAAAACCCCCAATCGACACCCAAGAAGGCTCCCTATGGCTCTTTGTTGTTTGACTCTCAGCGGGTACAGATGCCTGTGCACAGACAAAGATGGCCTCCTACTTTGTTTGATGCTTATTTCATTTAAAGTGTCAATCCAACACTAGAAGTAATGGCAGTTGGTCAGAGTCAGAGGGGGGCTTGTCACGGTGCTCTTTGAAGCATCACAAGGTTTAATTTGCAGGACGGAGGTTGTCAGGGGCCAAGAGAAGAAGGGAATACTGATGACAAAGTGAGCTCACGAGCTCAGATCTCGCAGCCTGATCTTACGTGAACGTAAATACAGATGATCAAACGCTCGGTTTTACTGTTTTTCGCAGTTATAGCTGATAAACGGGTTGTGAGAGACTGTGCTTCACAAAAGAAGTTTTGAGAACTAAAAAAAGGCATTTGGCGCCTAACTTCCAATAAAACATCCATTTTTACTATACAAACACAAAGGTGCAGATTAATTAAGACTCGTTCTTCAGTTTAGAGTTGTATATGTTTGCCGCTATCTCTGACAAGCAGGCGGGGATTGAGTTTTGGAAAGCGGTGACTTCCGGTTAACCCCCTCCCTTTGTATCTACAGTATATGTTCCAGCCGCTGCCGCCGAATGAGAAACTGTATTAGTCCTGAGTGGGAATCACAGCTGGAAAGTTGAGCACCAGCTTGATAAGACTGTTTATCCATTTATAGACTGCAAGACTTATCTATTGGAGAGGTACATTTGAGCACCTTTGGTCCACATTGCGCTATAAGCTCTGAGGCAAAGGCCCGTCTCGTGCAAGATGTCCTTTCCTGCTGTGCAGTTAGCTTTGACACCACACAGTGAGTAATCTTTTTTTTTAAATCTTTTTTTGTATTAATATATTGCCACTAATCTGAATCACCTGCTTTTTATTGCGGAGCGCGTACTGTACCGCACAGTGAACTCCCAGAAATGTTATTGAATACTATTGTTGAAGAGATTAATGGTAGTAGATGTAATATCTCTTCTCCCGTTTCTCTTGGCAGTACACTTTGCTCAAGACATTTAAACCCACTCTCACACAAGAGTTTCACAAGAGTATAATATGTGCTCTTCATATTGTGACGCCTTAAACCATACCCTGTTGAATTTTGCACATACAGACGCTGTAAACCATTGGCTGGCTCTGGTTTCATTCCAGACTTTCATATGTTTGGTCAAAACCTTAAAGACTAAAGAACACTGCGATAGATTTACTTTATAAATTAACTTCACATTAACTAACTTAATAAAGAGGACCGATTGACCGGTCTACAGAGCTAACAATTGGTTTTGTCCATTAGTTTCAATTAGTAACATTAGTTCACCAATTTACAAATGAAACTGCTATTTCAGGTTTATTAGCAGGCATCCTGAGAGCCATCTTCTTAGCATAATGAGTGCTCAAAAAGAAACTCAGAAACTCACCCCGGTTGGTCCTTTTAATCTTTTCCTATCCCAGACAAAACTTCCCACTCCATTTTTTTATTTTTCGGTCTTTGAACATTTTAACTGTTGTGTTCAGTCAGCCCATCCTCCTAAAAATAAAGTCCTCATACAAGTAAACCTTAATTACATTTCGAGGGAAACGATTTTGGTCGCAGATTCCATTTGTTTTTGACCCCCCCCCCCCATATCACAAATACGTTTCTCATGATAGTCCGTGGAAGTCCTTGTGCGGAGGAGGATAGGGTGCGTGGGTGGGTCAGACGTTCACCCAGGGAACCGATGTTCGTGTGAACTCAAAGGTCAATGTCGACGTTGCAAACACACTTATTTTTAAGCCAAAAAACAATCTTTTTCTAAACCCAACCAAGGTGTTTTGTTGCGTTTTTGTCTCGTTACAATCGTTGTTTTAACCACAATTTTAAAACTGCAACCCTCATCCCGGGGGACACGCGCTTTCCTCAAAATGTAATTGAGAATGCAGCGAACTTATGTGGGAGTGTTGTAGGAGACAGGGAGGGTAGGTCAGCCAGCTCATGTGGAATGAATTATTATGTGAATGTAGAATATGTATCGCACTGATATTTGTCACCTAGGCTCTGATCGTCACTCCCCACTAGGAAGCACCATGCTAAGCGCAGCAGGGAGTTGGGAGGAACTAACAACAACTTTCCCTATAAAGGAATGTAGACTCAGAGCCTACAGGGGGCGGAGGGGAGGTGCAGCCTCTGGTATGCTTTACAAACAGCAGCAGCAAGTGTCAGTATAGCTTTCAGGTGAGCGGTGTGGCAGTATAGTCTTTCAGAAGATGTTTTTTCACGACCACAGTTTTTAGAAGGGACGGGGGAAATCTTATGCACTTACTGGCAACATGAACACCGTTCTCAGATTTACCTCAGACGGCGCTTGGCAGATTGTCCTCTCTTTGTCTCCACTGGCTGTCCTGCAGTATCTGTGTGGGTTGTTCTCAGTCTGTGTGTCTGCACAGGTCGGCCTCAGTCTGTCTCTTGCTGTGAGCATCTTTCTGCGTCTGTCTTTGTTCATTATTATCCCGTCTGTGTGTCAGTGTTGGCTTGAATCTGTCGGGGGGGGTCTTTTTAGTCCACAAATCAAAGCAACGCACAGCTTGCTAATGACAAAAAGTTTGTTGCAGAAAATACATTTCAAATCATTATTTTTCTACGTTTTTGATGATTTGATATTAAAATCTTATTCAATGACATTATAAATCCATACATCACACCACAATGCATATACATTGTAAAGGAAACTCCAAATGATATATTATGGTCATTTTAAATTATGAGCTCATAGAATGTTGTTTATTGAACCTTATTCTTGTCACATTAAGTGAAAGAGTGCTTGAAATAAAATAAAAAGACCTCGGCAGTTCGAGACTTTAACTTCTGATCGTTCAAAGGGGGCTCATCTCTTCCAACCAGATATGATTAGAATGCATGTTTCAGATCCCTGGATAAACATTAGTTGAATCTTAAGCAGTCTGCTCATTGTTGTGAATAGAGTTTGATGTGCAGCAGGCATAGCTGCAGCATTGTGGCGGTTGTCAAAAACTGTGAACATCTTGACAAACAGGCTGGAGTTGCAGAGGGTGAAGATTAATGGAATGTCTCATCTTCAGGCTCTGGAAAGTATTACCTCTTTACTTAAAAATGCACCTTTCTTTTAAATGTGATGCTTTTTTTTTTTTTGGTCTCCATTAGGTTGGGAGTTTTTTTTAATTCTGGTTCATGTCATGCATAGGACGTTTTTGCTTCCTGGTGTAATCATTGAGACACACATGAAAGCACCATTTGAAGGCAGGGAGCACTTCGTCTAGAAGTACATTTTCATGTCAAAAAATGAGCGGTTTTGTCTCATCAGTGAAAAGTGTTAAAATGCTAAATAAATGCGGGATCATTTTTACAGGTTCCCTGCACAGATGTAAGACAGGCCATTCAATCTGCACACGTGTGCCTTTTTTTACACATCATTAAAATGCCAAGTAACAAAAGAAGCTGTTTAACATTATAATAAAAAAACGCTTTGCTCTATCCAGTGAACACATTCATAAATAAATTCAATAAGGTCTGAGAAATATTGCTTCAGAAATATAGCAAAACTATATATATATTTACACACATCTGTATATATCTAAAAAGGTAATTCTCAGACCATTCTGCACCTTTGCTAAACTGTGGAAAACATGGAACTTAATAACCTGGGTAATTGCATTTTCAGACTTCAATAGTAAAATGAGAAAAACATTATAATAACAGATTGGAATGATGGCTAAAACAACGAAAACAAGACGCAGGTTATCAACAAAAAAACGTTTTTAAATAAATCAAAAAACCACAAGTAAATAAGACATTGTAATTCCATACAGTTTGTCCTAAGGCAATCAATTGCTCACAATTATTAAGAGTTCTTATCGTCTTTAAGTCTCGGGGTTTCAGTTTTTTGCAAAAACCATAATTACATCACAAATCTAAATGGAAGGGGCAACTTGCCGGCGTGTGAGAGGATGGCAAGTCTGGATGAGTTTCTTTCTACATTCTGACAAGCAAGACACTGGAGACTCTAAACTGCCTCTCTGTGTTGGCTCTTTGATGTTTGGCTTTGTGTTCACTGCCTTCCACCCAGTAAACACTGGATACACTCCACTCCACTAAAACCCTGTATGGGAATGTGCAAAAAAAAAAAAAAACGATTAAGAGTTTGAAGACTCCACCCTCGTAAGAATGGGGTTCATTAGTTGTAGGATTGCAGGAAAACTTAAATATACCTTGCTACTTAGCTTTCCACTCATTTCCTAAAGCTAAGCTACTGTATCTACAGCACCCCGGCTGCAGAAAGGAACCTGTTAAAGACGTGATGGATGATGACATATTTAACCACATTTTATCGGCGCCTTCACTTAAGGCATCCCTGTATGAATATACTGCTGTGGGGGATTCTGCAACGAAGGCAAGAGGGATCTGCTGCTGGAGTCAAGCAGCTTCCCTGGGAAAGATATTGCCGGGGCGGATAGAGAGACAATGATGATACTGCACAGCCATGCTCGCAGAGACTGAAATTATAGTACATGCTGCAGCAAATCAGTCTGTACTTGCTGTAGCTGTTGTTGGAGAAATGCTCAACAGGCCACTCCAATGTTGTCTACAAGGGAAATGAATAGGGCTCTTACCCTGGCTGAACACTGGCCGTCTGATATAACCCAAAGCACTACTCCACCACGACTTTGATTCTGTCATGTTCCGTGTGCCGGTAAACAGAATATCTCACATGTTTATTCGCTGGTTTCTCCACATCTTTCCAAGAAACACTGGCACACATCCAGGCTATCATGAGATTACACAGATTGACACAGTATAGATGAGTTCATGGCTGTTAGCTGTCTTTATGTCATCTTCTGTTAATGAGAGCAAGCTCAATTTCAGCTGTGATGAATGGTAATGATGAAATAAAAGCATTAAATTCCTCTAATTTGTAATTCATCGCCAATGCTGTAGTGAGGCATGTTTTTACTGTGCTCTTGCCGTGGGTCAGTAAACAGTGGCCCATCCTTAAACTGGAACAAATACAATGTACAGTAATTGAGCGCAACTTATTACGTCACTTGTCCTTATCTTTAAGAGTCTGCCTGGGTTTTGTTCTTTATGAAAATGCTGTGTCTGCTTATGAATACAGAACAAAATGCTATTGACAGACACGCCTGTGAAGCCAAATTGCCTCAAAATTAACCAAATCCAGTTCCGTCCAAACTGAACAGGTGTGTGGGAACCATTGCGTTTTGCTTGGCAATGGTCTTTGTTTAATTTAATTAACATAATTTAAATATAATGCAAGTGCTTTGCAGCAGCTTAATAGTCTCTATGAGAGCCAATTTTTTTAGTCCCACTTTTTTGGTCGGCGCCCAACGTGTACAATTGAAGAGTGCATGCAAATAGTCTACATGCCACTGTTTAACAATATTGTATCTGGTGTAGTGCAGTCCAAACAAGTAGCAAGTGTCATCTGCTGAACTGGCAGTATCTCGTATCGTTTATCTGTCTTTTGATTTATGTACCCACTACACTGCTGTACTGGAGTAATCTTTCCTTTTATCAAATGCACATCACAGACTTCTCACAGGCTGAACATCTGCAGCAGTTCAAACCATCAGAGGCCATACATCTACATACTTTTACTGTATGTAGCTGCTCTGTTGTACATTTCTGCACAATGCCACACCCGACTTTTTCCTCGTAAAATGTCACATTGCTTTATGCCATTAGTCAGTCGGTGTGGTAGTATAGAAATGTTGTCCCTGTTGCTTTGATTGGTGCCAAAACAAAGGAGATTGTTCAAATATAATTAATCAGTGGTTGTGAATTCCTCAGGGATAATGTAGAGGATGACATTTAATGAATTAATTTGAATTCTCCGCTGAGAGAAATTGGAAGGTAAAATACAAGTATTATTTTTGATTTTATTTTTTTCCACAATTCCACTCTGAAACCTTTTAGATGCATCTATTATAAATCGCCTTGAATATTTAGACACAGATCCGATCACAGATGTAGCGTAAGTCATACATAATACCTAAATCTGGGGATTAACCATATATGTCCTAATATTATTTGACTTGGTAGACCAGTTTTGCTCTTGAAAAAACCCATATGTGCCATTAAAATGAGCTTCCCTGCCTTGCTAATATAAGTCCTGCCAATGATAATTTGATGAAGAACAAAGCAAAGTGCTTCACATGCTCTTATTCCACCCTAAAGGAATCCCTGTCTGGAAAAAAACGGAAATGTGAAGAGGCAGGAAATCCCTTTTGCAACATTGTATATTCAACAACTTTCTTTTTCTGCAAATAACAGTATGACATACTGTCACTGACTCTCAGCCCAAACCGAAGCCCTCTAATCTACTCAGTGGTATCTCAGTAGTAGTGAAGTTGCTACCGGTGTTACACCTGTCTGGTCTCAGCTTCTTCCTCCTCAGCGGGTAAAGTTCTTCCAACACTTGTCAATCATGTTGATGAGCTATCTTGAGATGGTGTGTTGCCTGGGACTGAGATAACTGCCATCTGTGAAGACGACATGCATATATGCATTATGCAAGACAAGCAAAGAGTCCTGATCTGCTGCACGTTGAGCCTCACTGTTTTCTTCTTGCTTCCTACCACTGTTGAAAGGCTTAAAATGTCCCCGTTATCCACCAACGTTAATGCCCAAAAACATCACAAACGCCATGAATGACTTAAGTTCATCTGTAAAAATACAAAATTAGACCCCGTGGGGGGAAATGAAAACCACCCTCCTCTGCTATGTCTCTGTGATCTCTTTTGCCAATTATAGATTCAAATGATGGGCATGAGAATATTTATACAATATATTAGTAGAGATGCTTTAGTTGATTTATAACTATAGAGGTATGCACATTTGCAGGCCCACTATGCATGCACAACAGATAAACAGTATACGATACGTAGGGTACTAATGCGTTTACTCACACAGAAACGGACGCAGATTATGACAAAAAAAAAACATTCATTTTGCATATTATTGTTATATAGGGGATTTTAGGGGTATTCAGAGCTGTTTAAAGATATTGTATTATGCCTTAAAATTTGTAATTTTGGGGTGAAGAAAACAACACGTAAAATTTGCAAAGAAGGTAAAAACCAAACTGCACTTAAAGCTATTCAAGTCCAGCTGCTAATTTACCCACTTTGTCCTTCGATTGAAAAATCCATTTTGAATATCCCACATCTTACTAATTGAGTTTGTTTGCCACATAAATAAGACAGTAGCTAATTCTAATCAAAATGGAGAAAAAAGAGCAGATAAGCTATTCCAGCTAAAAGGCAACTAGCCTAGCTTAGCAAGAGTAGCAGAAACTGCCATCTCTACAGCCTCTGACTCCAGGAATTCACATGATTTGGCGTGGTTAAGCTACCTTTATATCACATATTTTAATGTATTTAATGAAGCTGGCTTATTATTTCAAATGTAAAGAAAGCTAGAACAAAAAAAACAAGGCAGCATATATAACGTGAAATATGTATGAAAATGACAAAACTAAATGTAACCACATAAATGCCGCTTCATCAGCTTAATCTGAATTTAAACCAAGAACACAGTGAAAGTAGGTAGGAGAATGTGAAAAAATATTGGCACCATTACATATTTTAATATATGTCCTGCAATAGAGCTATCTTACATTATGCACATGCCTGTACCCCTTATCCAAACACATACAAGTGCACGACTGTTTAATAAAAGATAGTGTTATGTGCACTTGTGACAACTGACAGAGTATATAAGCCAGCTGTAATGTATAATGTACACACTGCATGAAGAAAAGACCATGTGGACAATTGTGATAAGACATGACAATCTAAAGATACTGAGATTTGCTTTACAGCTGTACAACAGCATATAATGCAAATAACAATCATGGCAGGGAGCACAATTTCCCCTTTAGCCATCACTATGGAAATGAAGCTTATCATGGAGCAACAAAGCGTCTCGATAGGCGGGGAAAACACTGCCATTTGTGGACAGTTTGAGTGCAAAATGGTTACCGAACAAACCAAATGACCTAAATCTAATTCTAAAATACAGTGTTAAGAAACTTAACTCCAGGATGTCTAATAAAAACCTAAATAAATCAATAAATAAAAGCATAAAAGGAGTTTTGACATTACATGGGTCAAGGCTATCGGCTACAACACACTGACCAACAAAGCAAAGCCAAGTATACCTGCTGTGTGTCATTCTCTATGCTACTCAACTTATCAAATAAGTAAGAATGAGACATCTCATAACCTGCATTTTAAAGCAAGCCAACCATAAATCCTGCGCAGCTCACCCGCATTATGATGCAGAACAGCTTATGTCAAGCTCATTTACACACAAAGAAAAAGGTTCTTCCTCAACTAAGTCACTAAAAAGCATGAATACTGACACTTAGCATGATCATAGTGGTTCTCAGGGAATGGGTTGAAGTTTGAGGCAGGATTTTTTTTTTTTTAAATGATACATACATGTATAATACAATAATAATTATAACTTCAGCAGCGATAACATCATTACAATTATGGTCATTATTATTTCTTAATTTGGTCCAGAGGGGCACTTCACCATACAAAGAAAAAAGGGCAAAACTTTGCATGTCCCTGTTTAAAGGCACTGCAGACAGGGAGGTTAGGCCTTCCAGGCAAGTCAGAGTTGTGGTACCTGTGATTTGCTCTGTTGCCTTGATTAATTCAGCGTTTGATAGAAGGAGCTATCCACTGCATAACAAAATGGCTAAGTCCTGAGAAATAGCTTGGAGTCCTGAATTTATTCAGTTTTAGTATGTCTTTGTGTGGGAGAGATTGTGGCCCAATTTCATACTATATGCTAATTCTAACTGGGTGGGTCACATAAGAGGAAAGTGGCGACACACTTGTATAATAAAAGCATGTCAGTTTACATATATAATTGGTTGGAATTTTGACTATGCAGTTGCTGAAGACTATTATCATAGAAAATCCAATGTATTAAAAAAAAAATGGAGAAGCTACTCACAGCTGGAAAAAAATAAAAACACATTCAGGAAAAGTGGTTCCAAGAAGAGACGTAATATCTTAAAGCAGTGGTTCTCAACCTTTTTTGGGCCAGCGCCCCCCTATCCATTATCCAGGTCCCTTACCGCCCCCCATCAAATAAAATGTAGGCTAATTGTCTCCCCTGAATTTTAATGTTGATTATTATTCAGTTTGTATTATTATTATGATTATTATTCTTAGTATTTAATATTTATATTACATATTGATTATATTAATGTTGTATTTAAATTCTTATATTATTTCTTCTTATTAGGCTTCTATATTATGTTATTATAAAAACTCAAATTATCTGGGATTGAAGTTACAAAATAATATTTCTAAATAATAATAAAAAATATTAAAAGAATTGTTTGTTGTTTTTACCTTCAATTGCCCTAATACGCCATGTACCCAGGGAGCAAAAAAAAAGGCATGTAAATAGACATTTTATTCAGGAGTGTTAAACAAATGCAACGGTAAGAAGTTTGAGATTCAAACTTTAATTGGTGTTAAATACAGCAGCCAGTCAGAAATGAGAAACAATTTGCACTCTTAAGTGTTCCAACGGAAAACGAGCAGCGTACAAAGGAACAAGTCTGAGCAAGGATTCCTCTTAGCTTTAAAAAGAAAAAAGCTAACTTGCTTTCACAGTTAGTGTGAGCCCTGCGCGTGGTGTTTTAATGCTTGTATTAATGCTTTCGAGCAGTGAGGGGGGGCGGCGCACACAAAGAAAACACACAACGTTGCCTGAACACTGGTCAGAATCAATTCAGAATTTGGTTTATGGCCAAGTAAATTTACACATAGAAGGACTTTGCCTCGCTCTTTTTTTCAAATCTCAGATTTAACAACATAGCACATCTTATAAAACAGGGGTTCTCAAACCTTTTCACACCAAGCACCACTTAACCAATAAAAAAAACCCTCACGGACCACCTAACTCCCCAAATATACAAAAACAACAGGCCTGCTTACCACTCCAACAGTATATTACACATTACAGGCTAATATTGAGCTTTATGTGACCTTCTCTACATCGCTGGTTCACACATTACATCAACAATACAAATACAAAATACAGATTCTACAAGCATTTCATTCATATGCCATCTAAACGGTGAATGCTGATAGATTTTACACATCATATGAAACGTAGACTACATTTATTACTGAGTTTATGTCCGAGCGAACAGAGCCGCAGCTTACTTTTGAAATTTAAGGTTTTCATGTCCAAGCTTTTTTCATGAAAATTAAGGGTTTTTTTAAATACATTTTCTTTCCATGAAAATTAAGTATTTTCACATCCAAGCTTTCTTCCAGAAAATTAAGCTTTTTTCAAGAAAATGTAGTTTTTTTTCACATCCAAGCTTTTTTTTCATTCTTTGAGAAAGACTGCTATAAAACAAACGCCCTCCAAAAACACATAAACGCCCCCCTTTCAAAAATATTGCCACCGCCCGCGTTGAGAACCCCTGTCTTAATGTCTTTTATGCACAATGGCATTATAAGGATTAAAGTATACGATATAGTACTTGTGCTGGATGGATAGACTGTGTCCCAGTTCTCTACTGGATACAAGATGTTCCAGTGAGCAAATGTAAGATTAAAGATAATGCTAAAGACCACAGAGTTAGTACCTTAGAGCTCAAGAAAAGCAGTTTAAAAAGGATGGCTTATGGCTGACAACAGTGCACTTGTTTTGGTTTGGTGATTTCATTTTTACAACTCGTCTGTAGAAATAACAAATAATGTGAATCAGTTGTTTATGAACAGTGAGCAGTGGTAAAGAAGTTGGAGAGGCCCAGATGACTGAGAAAAGCAGATGAAAGCGGCCTTGTTTTTTTTTGGTTTTTTTTTTTCAAGTTTCACTCCATGAATAAGTAGCAGAACAGCTGAAGCAGCAACACTGGCAGCACAATAAATTCAGCAAGTCCGACTGTTCATTGAAAAGAAGCACAGATAAATATTGTGCATTGCTACACACCCAGATTCAGGTCTACATTATAAGATCAGTTCCGGTGTAAAAACAAACTTTTTGCTTATTTTTCACTTTCTGCTTTGGTAAAGTCAATAGTGACATAATTACAAGCAGGCACCATGACGAGAGCTTTGTAAAAATCTGTTTTGTCATACCTTTCGGGCTCATTCGATTCGTGAAGCCGAATAAAACAACTCCCGAGACATCTAATTCAGTTGGTCAAAGCAATCCATCAACAGTGAACAGACGGCCACAAATCACATTTTTCGATGTTGCACCAGAGCAGTAATAGGGCTCCACTCAGTTTCATATTAACACCATAATAATGGAGGGAGGTTTTTTTTTTTTTTGCTTCTGTGGTTTCCTCTGGGATTATTATTTATCGTTGGTTTATAATCTCATAATATTCCTCTCCAAAACGTGGTCATGCTGAAAAAAAAAGTCATTCACGACAAAATCTGAAAAAGAACTGAAAATAAAGATTTTTTTTTTTTTAGACCATGTCGTTTTTAAACAGTATTCATTCAAAAAAAAAAATATTTGCTCTAAAACAAACACAAACAATATATTGGCTCTCACAAAGTGATGAATGCTGTACAGGGAGGCAGGAAATAAGAAGAAACTGCAATCACACTCGAATTTTCTTTTTAATACCCCACATAAAAGGCCTTACACCTTGAGTAATAACAGGATATGCACATTATTCTGCAAGGTGTGCGTTAGAACAGATTCCACACTCCCATCCTCAGATCACCCCTGCGTCTGCTACACTCAAAGAATCATCATGTTAGACAAAATGTCTCCTTTTTTGAGTTGCTGATCCGGCTTCGGTCTGCAGTGTAGTGGTGATCAAAATGTGATTCTCATTGTTGGTGACATTTCCTGGTAGACGTGATGACATTTTATTTTGGTGGTGAAAGTGATGTAATGATAAGATTTCTGCATTTCACACGCTTTGCAATTCCTCATACGGTCAGGCGGTGAAGCGAACAAACCCGCTTTCAAATTGCCGAGTCACACATGAGTGTTGTTGTGATCCAGGCGTCTAACGTGTAATACAGCTTTAAAACTTTACCACATTGTACTAATGTGCTGCAGTCTAAAACCACGATCAGTTCCAAAACATGTCCTCGTTCCCTATGGATACAACATATCTAATGTATAGAACCATTCAAATGTAAGGATCGTGTTTAAGGAGTCTCTTGTGTCTCACAGGATGTGCTGCTCTTTGTATTCGCTGAAGCTGCACAGCTGAAAACACTACATAAGCAACTAGTGAGGAGTCTGCTCAGCTCTGCTGGCGAGAGTGCAGCGTTACTCACATTAAGGTTCAGAGTTCACTGCTTACAATGCATTAGTAAATTAAAATACCCCCATTAAAGTCCATTAAGTGGTGCAAAACCAGAAAAAGTGAGATACAATTGGCCCTCGCTGGTTTTCATTGTTTTCTAAGGCTACTGGACGATGTCACTTTTAACAAACAATAAAACATAACCTCAAATCCAGAAACTTCAGCAAAGACTATGAAGCATCTAGTGTGGCGCATGAGAAGTTGCTTCACTTGGTCGGCACTAAATTCTGTCAAACGCAGGGCGGGGAAATGTGTGATTTCAGCCCACTCTCTCCACATACAAATAATAAAAGGATTTGATTCATTTCAACTTTAAATGACCCTGATATTGCCGCTACATTGTTCAATTTAAGATAGTAAAAACATTTAATGAAGTCGTTTGAAAAATTGTATTCCATTTGAAAGGTTGAAACATAATCAATACCCTCACCGTCAGTTTCTGGAAGAGGTCATTTTGCAGGATTTCAATGGACATTCCCATCGGAGAGGGAATAATAATGAAATAATTTACCTCATTTAAATTAGAGAAGCAGCTGTCTAATCGAGGTCGAGGTATTGTTACTGTTCAGACTGTACAGGCTAAATCAATTACATTTTTATCTTAACTTAACCAAATTGATGAGCAATTAATTATGAGATTTAGGAATGAACTAATTGTGAAATTCGGGGCTAATTCCGATGTTGAAAAAAAAAAACTTAGTCAAATTTAGCCAATTGCCGATATCGATGTTTTTTGTTACGTTTTTGGTGTTATTTATGCTTGGTTATTCTGTGCCAGGGAAACAAAAGACATCTTCATTGTAAGATTAACTGAACTGTTTTAAAGCAATTCAGCCCATCTTCGAATGAGCACAAATTCTAATTATGGACATTCATGAAACAACCTTTAATATAGCCTTTTTTCATTTTTTAAATCACTGATTCAAACACCTTTTTTAGCCTGCTATACAACTACCTATAATAATTACTAAAAGGTACTGTGAGCATCTCTGCCTTGTTGCAGTCTCGTCTGTCTCTCGTGAGACGCAGAGCTGAGCAGCTGCTCACTGTCCGTGCTGGTGGATGGAGGACACAGTGCTTGAAAACGGTTGCGGTCGCGAATCCTGGAAAAAAAACCAAACATGCATAAACTGCATGTTGCTGATCTTTCTCAGAGACGGTTTAATAGTCCCACACGGCCGACATTTTCGTTAATTTTTAATTTGAAAACAAACCACACGTGCAAGTGCACACACACACACTGCTCTTGTTTCATGCCAGAGAGTCCAGCCACTGGCTTCTTCTCCAAATCAGCAGCTGGGTATGCCAGCTTTGTCAGAGTCCAACCGCAAATAACTAAGACATCATTTAGCCAGCACAAAATTGATGCGACACAACAGATAAACATCGGCCACTGCAATCGGCTTTATTCGCCGATACGCCGACGATGCCGATGTTCGCCTGATAAATCGGTGCATCCCTAATGAGAATAATATTTTTATATAAGGGACCACCGTTGAACCTAAAGTATTCCTCAGATGGAAACAGAGGTACAGTAGAGCTGCAAAAGATCGAGCATGCTGGGGAAATTAGTTGCTGAAGTGGGCAGCAAAGGCAACTTTAAGTCTACCAGGTAAATCAATGTGTTTGTTCATTTGTGGACAGAGCTTAAACAAGCAGAAAAAGGCTCGTCTCAGGTAACAGTTAGAGCAGTGACCGCCTGCTATTGCTTTCAGCAGGTACACTTTGTCACTGATGCACTGGATGTTTTCATTTGTGCGTTAAGTGCCATGTTTGCTGGAATATTGTTTATAGTTTTAATTACGTAGGTTGCCTGTTCATTTTGTCGGTAGTATTTTGGTGGTGTAAGTGCACGCTGGAGCACTGATTGTTGCCTTGGCCGTTTAGTGAGTTTCTTGGAGCACACTACTGCTATGTGGGTGTATTAGTTTGTATAAAGCTGGGGTGGTTTGCTCCATTTTTCTGCCTTTAAATGACACAAAATAGTCTGTGATTATTATCTGAACTGCAGTAGCTTCTTGACGTTTTGCAAAATGCCTAATGAATGATATTTCAGCAGTGTGTTGTCCGGAAATAAATAACAGCAATGCAAATGTTGGAAGTTGGTTAATGACGACTCAGTGAGACTTTCGAGACACTTTCTTCACCAGTATGCAGAGGGAAGAGTCGGTCCGGAGGAGATCTGTTACTAGACAGAGTAGCCGTTTGCCCTTGTGTGTCACATTATAGTGTGTTATCACGTCAAGGATAATTGGAAGTGTGGGGGGGAATACAAAGCGGGGATGCGGAGGACAAAATGACGGCGAACGAAAACAGTGAAAGCCAAGAACAATATTCCAGCTGCCTGCACAGGAGTGACACAAAACGTTACATGATCACAATTCTAAGTGCGTTATAATCCCACCATAAGGTTAAATGTGCAGTCTGTGTGCTGGAAAGTGTATTAAGATGGACTTCATCCTGGCAGGACAAAAGGTACATATGGAGAAAGTGTGTCCATGTCCTGGAAACATGTTTGGGTGAGTGAAATAAGTTGGTTTCTCTTTTAAACTACATTTTAAGTAATCATCACAGCACAACTAGGCCTGTAACAATAATTACGTTATCGACTTATCGTACGATATATGGCCATGACTTTGATCATTTTTACGTTATCGACGTATCGTCCACGGCTCCAGGAGCATTTTTAAGTTAAAGCCGAATGAGAGTGTTGTTGTTGTTACTTATATCTAACTTATAGATAATATTTTGTTCCTTTAAACTTTTTTATTAAGAAAAAGTTCCTATCCATTAAGAAACTGGATTGGCAATTAACTGGCTGTTAAGTAATTAATGACTCTCTATACCCATGTGCCAAATGTTTAATACCGTATTTATTTAGTGCAATTTTTGTTAACATAGCCAGAGAGTTCATTTTATTGATTGTTTTAGTTGTGTGGTTTTATTTTATTTTACGTAGGATATTTTTTTCACATTTCCATACCAATGTCTGAATATTCTTAAGAATTAAAAGTCAAGTGAAAGGGTGTACTTGCATTATTTTGCTATTATATTATCATTACACCAGTGGTATAAAATGGTCTTAAAATGACAATAATTTATCAGAATGTTTTCTAGGACACATATCATATCATCCCCTTGTGACAGGCCTAAATAAAACATTTAGGAGTTAAATTGTGTTGAATCCATCATGCTTTTGGTCATTTTCATACACTGAAAACAAACTGTAAGATACATAATAGATCAAATATTTAGTGTCACATTATTATGTCATATTTACTGCAGTGAGTCAGCGTTGTGACCGAGATCTTACAAAGAGCTGACAGGAAGTTTAATATTTATAACCTGCACTGCTCATTGTTTTGTTGTGCTTTAAAAAACCCCCATGAACACAATTGGTGTATTCTCTCATGTTATTACTGTACCCTATATGTACCCATATAGCATCGTTATACACAGATCATCAATAAAATGATGTGAACGGGCTCTTTAAATATTGCACTATCCCTGTGAAATTGTATGCAATCCCCAGAAAATACCATCTTATATAACCACTTTGGAAGCATCCCAAACGGGAGCAACCGCTAGCAGCTTGTTATAATTGCTCTACAAGAACGAAGCAAGTTTATAACAAGCATAAATATGTCCTGCTCACTCCAAACCTACTGAAGGCCAAAACATCCCAGGCATCAGGTAGGGAGGTACGGCGATGTTGGAGGCCGGGGTGTCCAAAGCCTGGCGGTGTAGATACAGAATCTCACTCCACCGGGATCACACTGCAGGATATTTGTGGCGTGTTAAAACAATAGCAGCATTACTGTAGCGCAGGAGCCACCTGGAAGTGGACCATCTAAAAGGAATATATACATTATGACAAAACTGTGGAATACCTAGAGAAGCCCTGTTCTATGATCAGGAAACCTTGTAGTAGTCTTCCTCCAGGACTGTGGCCCTTCCCACTCACTGTCACCATGCATATGTGCAGAGTTAAAAAAGAAAACCATAGATATCAGGCTTACGGTTAAAAAAATAAATAAATAAATAAAAAAAATTTAAAAAAGAGAGAAAAGGATTTCACTGTTCCACATGACTGGCTCTGTCACCTCGACTGTCAATTTAGTTCAATGTAACTGGGGGAGAGAAAATGCAGCTTTAAAAAAAAAAAAAAAAAAGGAAAAAAAAGAAATGTAGCTGGCGAGATCGTGGCATGATGGTTAAATTCTCCCAGAGCATTTGAGGCGATGACACAATGGCAGTGCAACACTCAGCACTATTTTTAAAATAATCTCCATTGTGTTGTTATGAAACGCCGTGCAGTCTTCACGTCTTTGCCATGCTCCTACTGGTGGAACAACACTGCCCCCTGTTGGTTTTTATCATGCGCAGCAGATCACGACAATATTTACACAATGTGAATGCATGCTGTGCTCAGTGGGAAGGGTTTCTTTGCCATATGAAAGCAATAAATGATAGAATGCACTTTACTAAACAGCTGACACAAGAGTAATTGGCAAATGAGCGTAGCGGTGCCATAAAGCAAAATAATCATCATGTTTGTCTGTTACATTTCCTAAATGCCAGATGGCTGTGTACACAATTGTGGGCGTGTCCGTGTGTGTGCACCCATATGTTGACTGGTCACATATGGTAATTTGCAGTAAATCATACACAATACAGCAACACTTATCAAATAAAAAAACAAAACAGCCCAACAAAATGCAGCAAATTTGCATGTATTCAATTTGACACGGTGCGACAAGCTGTTAATGCTAGTTCTCTTTTCCTTTTGTTTATTTTAAACCAATAAAATCTCTATTTATAAGTGGTCTTTTTATATTGCCTTGTGTTTCTTTTATGTCTTTTCCTAAAGCCTTTCTGTCTGCCTTGCTGTTGAAAGCTGCTAAAAAAAATAAAATAAGCGCCTTGCCTAAAGTACTGCTGATTTTGTGGGCTGAAATAGGTCTATAAAATGAAGTTCAACCTGAAGCATTTGGGTTAACCTATATGGGGAATTTTATTTATTTATTTATTTGCGATAACTGTTTTATTACTAAGTGATTTTATAACAAGCAGATACAAACGGTGGCCCACCACCCCCAACCTGATGGTGAACAAACCCTCACCATCACCCATCACAACTACACTAAATAATTAAGTCAACATTGTCACAGTGACACAGCAATTAAAGTGACATACGTTATACTGCACACTGTAAAAGAATGTTAGAAATAATCAAAAGATTAAATAAAATACATACTAGAGGCACCAGCTAAAAAATTTGTATAGAAAAACATATCAGATATATTCAAATTGAATGAGAAATTTATTTCCGCATTTCCGGGATCTCAATTTTGGACAAACCGATTTTGGACAAACCTTGTCTCAGTGGAACAATGATCTTAAATAGCAAACTTCCTTAACAGCCACTCCTCTCCTACCAGAAAGTAACTTGAAGTGGAGGAATGTCAGGTAAAGAGGAAGGTAGCCAGGGAAAGTGGAGCCTGTTTTGGGCGGTTTATATACTACTTCATCAAAAATGGATGTCTGCTACTGAGGAGATGGACGTGTATTAACCCGCAGTAGGCTTTACACTTGTAGGAGATAGAAGATCTGAATAAGCTCAGAATAAACGCACATCAACCAGACATCTTTTCACTTACAAGCTGCTGTGTTTTTTCATGTTTTCCCATTGATGTCGCATTCTCTCTTCAGTCATAGAGAAGTGAGAAAAGTGCAACTTCGTCTATATCCTCTATTACCGACACAGTGTGAAACATGGCAGCACAAACATCATTTTTTTTTTGGCTCACAGAGGAAATGAGAGGCATTTTAAAGCTCTCACACGTATTGTCTTGTTCAGTCCAGACAGATGTGCTCACTGCTGCCAAGCTCCAACCCACTGCAAGTCTGTTGTTCCCATTACTTTAGCCTAATCAAAGTAACCTTTCCTCGGTGCTAATCGCAACCAAACTGACCTTGTTCTTGCCTAAGGGAAGCTGGGAGTTAAACATGAGGCATTTGAGATGCTTAATGGCCTGCCTTTTTTTCCCTCTCTTTTTTTTTTTTTTTTTTTTTTTTTTTTTTTACCAATTGCATCTCTGATATGCAAATTAATGCAGCAAGGTGCTCCCAAAATCTAAATCAGATCATCAGTTCTCCAGGGGAAACATGGAAATGTGGATTTTCTATTCTGAATTGTTCTCGAGTTATTGTTAACAGGCGTCTACAGGAAACATTGAGAGAGCAATGTAATGTGTCAACAATTTAAGAGTTTTAATCTTAATACTTTTTCCTGCAATTCTTCCACTTCTGTATTCTGACCTCTGTATCTTAGTGCGAGGCTGATGTGATGTGTGCAGTTGAGGGTTGGCGGGTCCTGTGGGTTCACTACACCCACAGGTGTAGTGGGGTCGCAGAAATAATCAGTGACACAGACAATACAGACCAAAGAAGTTGCAGGTAAATAATAAGCTGGTTGTGCCAGCAGCAAGTAAACCGTGAATATGTTGAAAGAGGTTGGTTTCGCATTCGGCGAGAAGTTCATGTGGGGATACGAGCCAGCAATAATATAGTCCTGTGTAAAGACATAAATTTAGGAGTTAAAAATAACAGAAAACAAATCCATTGTAGCATCTTTATTTGGTTTCAGTAAGTAAGACAAGTTTGTTTTATGACTAAGTCTGTTGTTTGTTTGTCTCGAACCAGATGTCTCATATAAGATTTAGTGGCTTTATTTTGGGACCCAATAATCCTTCATTATCCAAATAAAGACTGTCTGCCATGGCAAGCAACAACTATAAACCAAACAAAGGAAATATATTATACAATTACTCTGAGAGCATGTCTGAAGAATCAACAATATGAGATAAAAATGAAATTAGAGAAGTTATGAACAGCAGACCATGATTCAGCAGGTCAGAAAAGCTGGTAAAGGGTTATGTTGTCCACTAGGTGGTGCTGCTGTCTCTTTATTTTCTGCAAGACGCACCATCTTTCCTATTCCCCCAATTCCACCAGGGATGCTTATAATAGAATTGGTCCCAAATAGCCACTTTATCTAACAGAAGCATGTTCTGTAAATAGCAACTATCATAATCGCCTTAAAATTAGGAAAATGTTGTAAGGAAAAAGATGGCAAATATATGCAAAATTGAAGTATGTTCTCAGTCATCAAGTACAGCTTTAACAAGATTTGGAACGCAAAGGCAAGAATTGCAATCTGCTATCATTGAGTCTGTTATGCACAGATGAACAGTAGTCAACAACTAAGTTAAGAGACACTTCAAACTCACAAAATCGATGCCATCAAATCTATATTTTGCTTCTTCATAGGGAATAGCAGTTGTAGTCACCTTCAGTTCACGCTGGTCAAAACAAGGCGACCAGATTTCACAATGAGGGGGGGGGGGGTATCAAAACATCTCTATGAAAACAAACATCGATATGAATACAAAGTTCCCACTATGTATGGATGCAAAGTTCTCACTTTATGGACAGGATGGAAACACACTATTCGTGCAGTGTTCATTTTTCCTTTTATCATATTTTTCATTAGCCATATTATGGTGAAAATTAATAAACACACATATTGCCCGTCCATATGCTCACTGTGTGCCCAACACACTGTTCTGGGGATTTGGCGGAAAATATAAGTGTTTGGACCAAACTGAGCTAAAACATGGCTAAATACACAGCTTCCAATCTTCTATTTTCATGGTCCTCACGCACATCCATGCCATTCACATTTTTGGCATCGATGTAAGCTGTGTATTTAGCCATATTCTGGCACAACTGTGGGTGTTTTGGAACATGGCGAGCATACAGATAGACAGTGGAGTGGATTATGCTGCAGGAGAGGTTTAAGAATTTTCTATTGATGTTTTCTTTTTTTGTTTTACTTCTCTATGTCGGGAAATCTTGTCACTATTGAACTCCAATGTCAGCCAAGTAAATAAAGCTGAACATATATTAGACCTAACAACAAGCTTTTAACACCTTTCAAGCTTACAGGGGCTCAGAATTTGATACTATAAAAAAATTGTATTAACATAATACTGTTGCTTGCTGCTGTAAAAGGAGTGGTTGAATTAGTAATGTTTGTTGACAAAACTAGTTCAAGTATGATAAGTGGACAAACGCACAAATGACTTACTTATCAAGGCAAACTCTTAAATCATTTATATGAATATGCCTCTAATTTATACAATCAACAAAGTGACTGACTGGGCCTTTAACTAGAAATTAATCCTATTAACATGAATAGAGTTATAGCATGCTGTTAGAGGTGCAGAGACCGGCCCAGGGACCCGGTAATTGGTACACAGAACAATAATATTGATTAGCCCTTAATAAATCTCGTCCTGCAAGTGTTCCTGCGCAGCAAAGGCTTCAGTGTTCTTAGGGGACGCATCAAATGAATGATCACCATAAAGGGCTGGAGATGGATAATTTTGAGAGAGAGCTTTTTGCAAGGTAACAAATGAGCGAGGGGACCGCGGAGCTCGGGCCTCTTCCTGTTACTGATTCTGTATAGATTTTTCATTTGTTTAAGTAGGACATATCATATGCAGGAAATACAACATTAGCTGCCGTCACTGGAAACTCAACAACTGATGGCTTCCTCACCTCCACTGGGGGTTTAATCGATCACATCCTGAAGCCATAACACTATATCATCGTATGGTTATTTAGCTACGTTAGGTAATGAATATGCTTTCACTGAGAGGGGATGATGCTGCAAGTTAACATATAATATAGACCTATTATTTGTATCACGTAATCGCAG
>CALSCE010000091.1:13589980-13658017 GCA_943593645.1 Bovichtus variegatus | reverse complement strand
AATACTTTTTCCCGAATCTTCCGCATTCCAAAATAATTGAACTCATACGGTAGATGAATAATACAATAAGTATCACAGCATACATTAAATACGGTAGATGAATAATACGATAAGTATCACAGCATACATTATTTCAGAGGTAATGGGCTAAATCATTCTTTAAAACCACACAATATCCTCACGCCAAATCAAAAAACAATCAGCCTTACAAAATACAGTGTTGTCTCTGCCCCTATTACATGCTAAGCCCTCTATGAAATCACCCTTTTCCTCTAATGAGGTTATCCTCCGTTGTATTTCTTTTATTTTCAGAGACAGTTATATGGCTTTCCAAGATGCTGCAGCTCATCTCTTTTCTACAATATAAATAAATGAACCAGTGCTTGAACTCGATGCAACACACTGCTACTCTTTACCCTTTGGTTTTTAAACATGAGGAAGTCAATGTTGGTGCTGCTCGGGGGCATCAGAGGTGGCTAAGGCAAACTAAAGAGAATAAAAGAGGATCATTAATAAATGAAAGGTGGTTTGGCACAGAAAGGGTTTTGTCCTGTAAATTTGACGGCATGGCAACACAGCAGGACGTAGTTGTATGGACATTTATTTTAATTGGCAGGCCACACAGATCATGACGCATCTTGCATTTGGATCAATTTATGTCATTAAATAAAGTGTACTGCATTTTCTGTGTGAAGCGAGCACAAGGTTGATGTATTATTTATTTTGATGTTGGCACAGGTGTTCTTCTTTCAGGGGAGGTTGCCCACTTCTACTATGACAACAGTGCAAAACCCTGCAGAGGTGCATTCAAGCAAGGCACTATGCATGTCAAATGCCCTTTATGCTGAGCACTGTGTATCCGTTTGTTAAAGAAACATTTGGAAATGGAGTCAAACAAGCAGAAGTGAAAAAGGAAATGCATGCATTAATGAGGTTACCATTACAGTAATGGGTTTTCATTGTTTGCTTCTTGCTCGTCATGGACAAAATACTGAAATATTTCAAGTCTTGTCACATGCGAGACAAATCTCCAAAAGTGGACAACATGCCCTTTCTTAGCATTACAACATTTCAAATCAGAACATCTTGTTGATAATATTTTTAATGTAGCATTCAAACACACTTGCTGTAAATTGAATTAAAGTTTTTTTTTTTTTATATATTGGCTCCTAAATAGTTTCTGTTTTGCAGAATCTCTAGACTGCAAAAGCAAGCTACAAGCTCACAAAATCATACACCCAGTAAATTCACGAGTGCCGAGTCTTATTTTTCCACTCATTTTCTAAACGTCTTCTTTTTTTCTTTTCTTTTTTCGGTGCAGGAAAACAAACTTTGATAGAAAAACTTCTGTCAACAGTTATCACAGTGTATATGGTAACTGCAATTTCAGATAAAGAAGAAATATGATTATTTTCCTGCCCAATTCCACTTACCACTTTCAATTTGAGGGATTGAAGTACCGCGAAACTTTTCAACATCCTACAAAAAACACACAGCTGTAGGGCGACCTACTCTCTTAAATCAAAGTGCTGCAGGGTATTAAATAGTTTCTTAACATACTGGAGAGCTGAACAATTAAACTGCCTTCAGTCAGATACTGAGACACTTCATTTAGCTGTTCACGAGGAAATATATTTCAACCGGTTATGTTCTCATGTTGTGCGGGCCTGCAGGTTACATAAATATATAATGGGCTATTATAAATGTTGATTTCCCACAGAGTTAAATAAGTGAACTCGATCCAGCTGAAATGTTCTACAGATGTAGTAACACGCTCGCTGCTGGCCATCAATTTGTTTCGACTGTCTTAGCAGTGTGATGTAAACTGAGGCCGTTAATGGGTTTATTTAAAAAAGCAAAAAAAAAGAAGAAGAAAAAAAAAAAAAAAGGGTTATTGTGCGCATAGTCGCATGACGTCACGCCCTCGCGCGTTTGCATCCCGAGCCTCTTCAGTTTGTCACCAGAGTGGAGGACAGTCCGGATCACACGGGGTGGCTTCGTCTCTGCAACTGCCAGACAGGATGGATTTTCTTTCTTCTCCAGCTTTTTAAAAAAAAAAAAAAAAAAAAAGAAGAAGGGGGATGTATCATTTAAACACAGTGCGTCCAGAGCAGTGATGGACAATTAAAGTTGAGCTCCTTCCTTTATTAAGTTGGCCTGATTGGTTTAGAGTTTCATTGTGATCTCCATCTGACTCTGACTCGCGGCTGTAAAGTTTTTTCTCCTCCAACAGCTCCGGACTGTGTCGGATCACACGCGCCCTCGCCGTCTGTGTGGCAGAGCAGGAGTTGATGGGAGCGGAGTGAAGTGGAAATGGTGTCACTGTGGCACGCTGGCTTTTTCCAGTCGTCCAAAAGTCCCACAGGCTTGCACGATGTGGTTTTAGCTGCTGGACTCGGCTCGAGAGTTTGGATTCTCACTGTTGGATCTACCGGATGGATCGTCACCTGAACTCACATGATGTGCAACACGAAGAAACAGAGTTTATTTTAATCCCCGAAACGCATCTTTGAAGTCTCCAAAAGCGCAATGATTTTAATAGCTTTTGTCATAATATTCTCCTTCCCGGGTAAGTGACGCATTAATCTGTTGAACATGTGTTTAGGCTAGAATTTTTAATTTGTTTTTTTTTTTAAAACTGCGCCTGTTTCTTTACAGTTCAACTCAATACACACAGCAAACAGTGGCAGTGAAAAACAAGGCGCATCCTTAGCCAAACGGCACAAACAGACGTGCATGTGTTTGATCTGCTGTGATTGTTACTGCACGATGGCAGAAAGTTTGTCCAATGCTCTGTTAATCTTTCTGTATTATGTGGCAACGATACAATCAAGTATTCGCCAGTGAAACCACGTTAATGGACTGATCGGTTACCCTTGTGGCGTGTTGAACAATGTCGACACATTAGTTCACATCTTGTGCCCAAACATTTCTGACTTTCTTCTTGTGACTCCCAGACTCAGTGTTCACCTTGAAGGGTGATGGCAGCTCGTCCTCGCGGCCCGGCCGCCTGGACTGCGTAAAGGCCAGTGAACAATGTCTGAAGGAGTACAGCTGCAGCACCAAGTACCGGACGATGAGGCAGTGTGTGGCGGGCAGGGAGAGCAACTTCAGCGCGGTCACCGGTCCCGAGGCGCAGGGCGAGTGCCGCAGCGCTATAGAAGCCATGAAGCAGAGCCCCCTGAATAACTGCAGGTGTAGAAGAGGCATGAAGAAGGAGAAGAACTGTCTCCGGATCTTTTGGAGCATATATCAGAGTTTACAGGGTGAATACGCTTACTATAAAAAGCAGTATTGTGGTAGAAGAAGTATTAAGAATCGGATACTTTGTAAAAAAATTTAAAAAACACTCAATTATAAATAAAAGTCCTGCTTTCAAAACCATTTGACCAAACTAAAAGTGACGAAAAATGTACTTTTCTAACTGTATTATGCAGGCAGAAGGGCCCATAACATTGTTATATAATACTATTGGATAATTATCACTGGTATAGCTGGTCAAGGTTGAGCTATTATAAAACCGGTTGGTCTAATCTGTAATAATGCATTATTTCATAAACTCACCATTATACTGTAGGCTTAATGTGTGAAACCTGAAACGGCAAAGATAAAGGTCAGATAAAGGCAGTGGAGTAAAAAGCACAGCATTTGCATCTGAAATCAATGAAGTGGAGTCAAAGTGGCTTATAATCAAAGGAAAGTACAACACTTCAAATGCGTCTTTAAATGAAGCAGTTGAGTGAGTCTGTACTGTCACTGATAACATTGACCTAATCCTCCAACAATCAGTCAAATTGCAGTAGGCAATGATCTCAGATTGCATACTTAGTCTTAAACCTTTGTGAGATAGAGATAATTGTGCTTGTGACAAAGTGAACCTAAGGTCAAACTAGCCCTATTGTGTAATTACACGACAACATGTTCATATTTACACAACAACCACTCGATATATATGTCAATATGAGTAATTAACAGGGATCAATTACCCATTTAGTATAATTGATATAATGTTAAAGAGCATCAGATGACATCCACCCACACCACATGTTTACATATATTTTCAAACTCATATTGTTGACAACCCTTGTCTTTCCCATGCAGGTAATGATTTGCTGGAGTACTCTCCGTATGAGCCAGTCAATAGCCGGCTCTCAGATATCTTCCGCCTGGCCCCCATCATAGCTGGTAAGATGCTGCTTTTTTACGTTGCCGACATTCCTCGGGTTTTAGTTTAAGTCAAGCATAGAGCTAATTACTTCTCAGTTGTGCTTTAAACCCACCTTAAGTCACCACATCACCGAAACAACTCTGTCACTATTTGACAACCACTCTTGCTTTGCTGTCTGGTTCCAGGCTGCAGCTGTCAACGCCCATTATCTATCACAAAAGCTTTTTATCTGCCACTGTGACCCACCGTATACAAAGCAGAGTAATTCAGTATATTTCACTTTCAGCTCTCAAAGCAATGATGAGGGTTTTCATGTTTTTTTCCACGTTTTTTCCAATGCTGGAAGTAGCATTTATGTGCCAGTTTTGAACTAATTATCCTTTTAGAGTAAAGCCTGTGTTGTTTGAGCTCCAGGAGCTTGTAGGGCTGAATGCCTGGATTGTTTAAAAAAAAAAAACGGGGAAAAAAAACGAAAAAAAAAAAAACTGAAATGTTGCTTGCTGTGTGTTGTTGCGAATCTACATGCCATAAATGTCCTCAAATGTCAATGGAGTGCATTTGGACTTGGAAGCATACACCTATAGACAGGCCCATATTTAGAATTCACACACACACACATACACAGATGAGCAATTAACACCATCTGTCTGCGTTCAATGGCACTGATAGAACAAGAGCTGTGTGTGTGACAAGTGCAGCACTCTGGTCCTCTTCAGTGTTAGGCTTTCTGGCTGGAGGAGGGCGTCTCCTGCACTGGCCAGCTACCATTCCAGTGAAAAAAAAAAATGGTCATTTGATTCTCTCTCTCTCTCTCTCTCTCTCTCTCTCTCTCTCTCTCTGGCTCTCCCTCTCTCCGTCTGGCTCTCGCTGTGATTGAATCCACTTAGCGTATCAAAGTGGCTCTGCTCCACACGCGATGACATAATGGCTAACTGTATTTCAAACAGAGGGTAAAGACAAAATTTATTGGAATTCGGATTTCTCTCCTGCGCTGGAATAGTGCAGAGATGTGTCCAGCATTGCGAGACTAAGGAGAATTGCAACAAAACTGAAATTGGAAAGGTGGTTAAGGATTCACAAGGCTCTCGGATAATGGGACTACTGGTGAAACAAAACAGCAATGTTTAAAGACAAAGGAAAGAAAACAGCATAAAAAGTTCAGGTCATTTTTTCACTACAAAAGAATTTGCTTCATGTCGACAGCAGATCCCACTGGACAATTGTGAAATGTTTTAATACTGATTAAGACTTATTCAAAAAGCTGATCTCCTGCTAATGCGGTCTTCTATTAAAGTCAGTAACTTAGAATATGAAAGACATGGCAGTATCACATTGTAAATCCTTATTATTAGGTACTATTTTTATCATAATTATTCACCAATGCATATGTGAGCAACATAAATCGAGATGCAGCTGGAGTAGCCAGTTTAATGTATAGCCGTGTGTAAACAGCCTCAGAGAAAATAAAATCACTTAATGGGTTAGAGATCAGGATTCCATTTGCCAAAAGTGACCTCATTCCTGTCTGCAACTAAGCCAGGCCTCAGGCAAATGTGAAAAATAATGCACATGATATTCAGCATAGAATGACCCATTCTATATCAACTGATAGGACATGATCCTCACTACTCTGAAAGGCTGACAAACAATGTGTGTTATTATATACATGCTGTCCATTTCTATTTCAGACTTCTTTTAACCCTCCTGTTTTTGATTAACCTAGATTGCATGCTGTAGCTTTACATGTACATGTTTTGCAAAGTTTTCTCGTGTATAAATGACATTACTAAACATAGATATCCAGCAACAAGGAATCAACAAGACAAAGAGTCCACAGCCATGCTAACTGCTCTAAGAGGCTGTACTTTGAGCTAAATGCTAATCTACTGTATGTCCAGTATGACTATGCAAACACTGATGTTTAGCAGGTACGTTCACAATGTTCACCAGCTTAATTTAGCGCTGAACACAAACAAACAGCTGAGGCTAATTGAAATGTTTTTACCAAGCAGTGTTTCCCAGACGTAACATTTTTATTTATTTTTTATCTGAGAGAACGGCATTTACATTCGATTAAATAGTGGACTAGTGGTGGCAGGAAGCTGCCGGCGCAGCCTCGGGCCTCGCCGCCTCGGGCCTCGCCGCCTCGGGCCTCAGCTGTCCGGGCTAGACCCACAGTGGGACTACCGTGGCCCGACGTGCTGCTGCACTCCACTCACCTCTCATTGGACTGACAAGCCTCTAGTGACATATGAAGCATACACAAGGTTCATTGCCATCCAGAGCCGGCAGTGATTGCTTAAAAAAAAATTCTTGTTGGCCATTATTTTACTGCTTTTTGTCATTAAATATGTTTTTTCACCCATCCACTATTAATCAGAAATGTAAGGTGGACCAGGTAAAGTTGAGGGATCACCAAACTCAGTGGGATTCATACTCTGGGGACCATGAACGTCTTTATGGCAACCAATCCAGTAGTTGTTAAGATAGGTCAGTCTGGACCAAAGTGGTTGACCGACAGAGAGACCGGCATTGATATCCATAGAGCCATGACTCTAGTATGGCTAAAAAAAAATGTGTTTCCCACTCAACTACTAGTATGACTCCTTCCTGTTTTGAGTATTACCTTCGTTAAGTCACTTTGTCATGTAGTATGGCCTTCTGCTTTATTTATAGCAATATTAATTCAAACTGAAAGGCGTGATATCCAAGCTAATAACTGTTGGAATAAAGTCTCCAGGAACGGCTGAAATTGAAACGCCGTTTCATTTAGAAATCAATGAACACGTGCCTTTCAGAGATGTAACACAATACTGTTGTGCAGACGGAGGGAACGACAGAACTCCCCTCAACGGAGGGAAAAACTGCTTCTGTACAACACATCGTGTGTTTATGTCTTTAAAAAAAGAATTTGCTGGGGTACTTGAGGCCATCAACAAGGAAAACTCAAAGTCTCTAACTGGGCTAAAGACAACTTCAGGTGATTCCAGACGTACCTGCAGCTTCTCTGTTCTGCTTCTTTGCAATCCCATAGCGAGAGTTAAGAAAAGGAAAGATTGCTACAGGGTATATCTTGAACAAATCGCATTCCCAACTTATTATAAGTATGATTTTTTTTGAGACTAAATAATCTGATTCTGCATTTCCTCAACAAGTCTGACACCAATGATATAAGAACAGATAACATCCCAACGAGGATCTCTGGAGTAGGAAATACTGTATTTAAGAATGAGCAAGGGAGTAAACTCATTTCATTCTGCCTTTCAGTATGTTCTCAATAACTCCCTTTGAAAATGAGAGAATAGTCAAATCACTGCATTTATAATAAGTGCTTATTCCAACATGAATATGTTAATTTACATCAGTGTTGGAGCCTTAATTAACGTAGCCATGTCTCTATGCAGACAATCAATAAACTCCAGCCACTCATTTTGCTATGATGTCATGACCACTATACACTGTCACTCTGAAACTGAAAACCTTTATTCAGTCGAGAAAATGTGCTCCAAACTTGATAAGTTTTCATAAAGCCCTCGGACCAGTTCCTCGATAACACATAGGCAGCCACTCTCGCAGAGGTGATCTAACGTGTACTGGCCCTACCACTGAGCCCAGTACCTTTCCCCAGTTCTCCCAGTCTACGCTCGCAGCTCATCAGCAGTCTCACAGAGAATCGAGTCGGTGAACAAGAGATGAAACCTGGCATGATGATTTTCCAACGCGAAGATCTCCAGAATAATTCAGTGGGTCTGGTTGCCTGAAGCAACAGATTCATCCTCTGTTGTCTTTGTCCTCTGCCGTTGGTCCGACCTGCCTATGAACTACAGTATATAGGAGCAAACTGCTCCAGCTGAACATCAGAGTAGAAGAAAACACTTTTAATCTGATGATCCTTTTTACACAAGGCTGCTTTCAGCCATATCAGCGATTCGTCTGAAGGCATTTCCTTTCACACACACTTCTCCTTTGTTTTCCTTCTGCCCCTCTGAGACCGCAGAATAACGCAATTTATTCCAACCGAGTTAACCGGAGGGAGCTTGAAACCCAATAATAGACACAAGTTATGGATTAGAAGTTAGAAATTCACATCGACGCTGCGCCACAGTGAAACTTTAGCTTTCAGTGACGTGAATTGAGAAAAAAAACGTAATGCTATTTATCAGCAAGCATATTGTGTCATGAAGAAAATTATAATCCGAGTGGATGTGCAACCATGGGTGATGCGGGCAATGGCTAATCATGACTTTGAGATAAGAAAATAAAACGCTGTAGGCTGCAGGTGACACAGGATGATGGTTTCGGTCAGGCGTGGCATTATTTGATGTGTGCAGCTAACCACACCCTGCTCTCACGCACACGCACGTATGTACACACACACTTTATCATTCATACTATGTACATTTCTGCTGCATAGAGACCTTCATCTACATGCAAATCACCCTGCCTGCACACATTTCCATACACTGACAGTGACATACACATCCTCTCAGTGCCTTAGGCTTTCCTTACATCTCTCAGATTAATGCATTAATACAGAGGTTCATGGTTTTAACTACTAATGCTTAAAAGTAGGAAGAAAGAAAAAAAGCCCCCCCCCCCTATAGTAATATCATTTGTCAACTGCCGATAGTGAGACAGCTCATAGGCAGTTATTATTTTGGATTGGCGAAGCTGAATATCACCCCTTTTGATAGGAGTGGAAAACTGACGTTATGAAAAACACAAGGCAAGAGTGCACCTGGGCATCCGCATATCAGACAGGTGCAAACACCGCTTTTGGACTCGTACTTTTCTGCTCTCGCGCCCATATCCTGCAGTCACAGTAGCGCTGCACGTCTAGTCAAATTAACGTTAGCACAAACGTAACATTATATCGAATCATACTAACTAAGGCAGACATTAGCAATGCAGAGGGTATTGCACTTCTGTTCGAATGAATACAGGATAAATGACCGACTGGAGGATTAAATGAAAAAGAAATAAATACAGAAGAGCTGGTACGGCATGAACTAAGTGAGATTTAGCTAATTACATGGGTGCACTTAATAAATGGGTTTTGGTGCTGGTCATAAATACTGAGACACTGGCGTGGATTTAGTGATGCTGGCAGGGAGCCTGATAGAAGGCAGGGTGCCATGAAGGAGTGGGCCCTGACCACTGCTGTGTTCCATTATGGGAGATGACAAAGAGGGCACTAAGTGGAGGGTTAGGTTTAGAAGGATTAAACAAAGCAGTGATACATTGAGAAGGAGGATTGTATAGCATTAATCTGCACAGCATACACAGACTCTGCAATATCGTTGAGTTGCAGTTGTTGGGATAGTGACTTTTGAGGTGAATAAAAATAAACCGAATCAGGAAAGTTTTAGACGTTTTGTTTGAACATTATGCATCAAATATACATACATTTGGCTGCACTATGGCTGAGCTCAGGTGCAAAAGAGATGTTGTCATTTATCTTTTGACCTGACCCAGTGGACTTCCTAGTAATAGACTTTTTAAACGGACGCGGCCTACAGATGTGCATGCACACAGCTGGCTCTTAAGGTTTGGTCCGAGGGCCACACGAATACTATAATCTGTGTTTCATGCATACAGGAGGATCTACATGTCGGGGGCAGATATAAAGGGCAATTCCACGACTACATGTTCCTATCCATATTTTTGGATTACATTCAGAGAACAGAGAAGAATTAGGCTTGAGCAATTGTTGGCAGATTATCATCCAGAACGGCTACACTGGAACTAAACCCAACAGAGAAAGGAGGTTTAAGGAGCAGCTTTACTGCTTCTGTCCTCACCGTAGGGCCGCACCTACAGATTTAAATTTTTTTTAGCGATTAATCTAACACTTATTTTTCAATTAGTCGATGAATAGATCGAAAAAGACTGGACCTTGTTAAATCATAACAAGCCTTTCCCTGAACTGAAGAATCATTAAGTCTAAGTACTTTACTTAAAACGCTTCTGACATGATGATTTCTTTTATCACTATAAATATGCAGTCCAGATAATCACTGTCGAATGTATTTCTGCATCAGCGTGAGGCAAGGAAAAAGTTATTTCAACGATTTACAGTTTGCAACAACTGTCTGCAATGGTGGTTTAAACCACTTTCTCAATCGTGTGCTGTAACAACGTTTGATGACGCATGGTGCAACGTTACGTTACGTTACCATAACAGCAGCAGGGGGAGAAACTACTTTTAATACGGGGGGTGTGAAGAAACATTTACAAAATTAATTTTAAGTGACAACTACTGACAGAAACACGTTCCGCGTGTGGATAAACCTAATTCATCATGCTTCGGTGGGGACAAAAAGCAAACAGGACCACGGTGCTGCCGCTGCCGTCTTGACAAAGCCTCCTGGGATGCTTTTGCGTTCGTGTTCGTGCGTTGCACTTTTACTGCTGTGATAAGCCATTTCCAATTTACAGAGCACCGCATCCACATGGGTCTCTGTCTAAAATACTTGCCCACCATCCTCCTTTCAGAGGATGGTGGGCAAGGTGTTTTTCTTCAGCTGCAGCTTGTTATCCCGGGGAATCCACGCTTCGAACGGGCCCAGCTATTCTTGTAATGTGCCGACGCACGTTATGCAAATCGACGCATTTCTTTTACGTCAGCACTACCTCACCTCCCCTATAGTATGTTTAATGGTGGCATCTGTTCAGGAATTACAGCTGGCGCTCTTCATTCCATGTGTCTTTGCAAAGAGAGGATTAATCTAAACCTGCGTCTATACACATTAGCAAAAAGAAATAAGGGGAATGAACAATCTGATGCTGGAAAGCAATGCATCCATGTTCTGATGTTTCAATAGCATCAATCTCACCTGGCACGCACTCTAATTATTATATTGTAGATTATATTAGACTCTAATATGTCCCACATGTGCAGCTTTTAGTGTGATTTTAGTTACGTCACAGTCTTTTTGCTATAGACATTGTTTTACAATTGTTTTGACATTTTACAGCTCAAACAACGAGTCAACTAATTGATATTAAAGACAATAATCCATAGCCACAGTCCTAAGTTTTTATTTTGTCTACCAGCTGTTTCCAGTGAAAGTGCTGCAGAGGCCAGGTGTAAACCTTTGAAGAGAAACGTTTCTCGGTCCAGACTTCGCTTCACCTGTATCCCCGAGCTCATGGGCCAGTGCGCCAACACAGATGCAAGCCATGTGTCGAATGAGCCTACACAATTTGAACATGCTTAAGTCCACTGATCTGACAGGAATTACATGTGAAAATTGCCGTTTGTACACAGCTAAACTTTCACTGGCATTTCATAATTGAGGGCATCCCAAACACTGGAAGTCTTGGCAGCTGTACAATAGAAAAGTTTGGTTCTCATATTCTTACGTGAACGCAGCCCCCCAGGACACCATAATTAACCTCTTCTTTGAGATTCATATTTAACCCTACCTGGTCTTTCAAAAAAAGGTGTTTTGTATCAACCTGTTAGAGGTCAAAGGGTCAGATTCCAGTGTTTGCTACACCGGCTTGGTTTTTGGTCTACATCAATGGCAACACGGTGGCCTTGCTCAGGGGGTGCAACTTAAGAAGGCTGAGGGAGATTTGTTTTTTTTTCTTAAGCCTGTAAAATCTTTGAACAAGATATGTTTAGGTAAGGTATATTTCAGGCAGGCATATAGGATTACAGTTCTTGGTATGCACTTCAAGGTCGAAACACTAATGATACAAGAAACTAGAATGATGTTTAGTTGAATTAACGAACGTATACTTGAGGTTTAAATGATATATTGGAACAGTATTGTACGAGTGCTTGTTCACAAATCACCTTTTTTTGTCATTGAAAGGCTTTTTCTTTCTTCTTCTTCAGATGAATTTAAACAAGTCTGACATTTCTCGCTGCATTTTGCAGAGAAATGTGACAATAGAGACGTTAAGACGGTAAGAGGATTAAAGAAACGAGCAAAGATTGTTTTCTATTGATTAAAATCACAGTGCATGCAGCACAGAACAAAGCACAGAAAACTAATAATATCCCCAAAAAAACAACGTTTATAAGACTCATTGCCGATGTTAAATGACTTCACAGCCACACATTTGCAAAGCAAAAAGGAAGCACATTTCACAATTCTGCCGCTGCTAATGCTCTCCGTGTACTTTTGTGGGAAATTTGAAATAAAGTAATTGTTATCAACGATGTCATGATTTTACCATAAACTACAATGTGGTCTTGGAGACAGTGAAACATGCATTCTACTCCTAAAACTGAAAATGTGACCCCAAAATTAGCTTATTAAATGCAAAAATGCTTCTGCTAGAAAAGGTTTTTTCCTGCCGTGGGGTGTTGCGTCTATATGGAGTCACACCGTGACCTACAGCTCCAACCTTCTTACTCACACTTAGCTCGAGCCGCCTGCCACATGCACACACGCACACACGCAGATATACAACCGTGTTTTAATCCACGAGTAAGAACGTTTTTTTTAAGAAGTGTGTTTTTAATACAACTACGGTAAGCATTTCACTCTTGGTAGCTGTAATTGAGGTAGAACTGTCACACCTATGGCCCAGGACATACAAACAACCACTAAAAGGATCGCAGCCCACATCTCTAGGCACTTGTAAGATGTAAGTAATGGGTTTTGTAATATGTGATTAACCCAAGGTTCAAGAATGTATTCAGATTTAATCATGGCTCATTCTGTGGTGCATGAAAGAGTGCAGTGAGCTTCAATTCCCCCTCAAAAGGCAGAATTATAGAATTCATTCTTCCATGTCGAGGCTGAGGATATGCTTTGTGTTACTGTGCAGAACTCAGTCGAGCAGGAAGGACTTCAGACCAACAAATAAGAAAAATGAGATGTGAGAGAGTCATTATGTTGACACAATAGTGCTTTTGCTATGCTGTGATGGCATAGCAAAAAGGCATACTGGGATGGAAGGACAGGCATACTGGGATGGAAGGACAGGCATATGCATAGATGGGTGACTTGGTTTATGTAACCTCGAAGCACATGAATTACATGATCTGTTGAGAAAAAGACTCAAAAAACACACAATGGGATATTTTTGGCTAATGCTCTGAATATTAAGGGTTTGAGCTTTCGGTCAGTGTGGTTTAAATGCGTTTCTGTTGCTCAAGCAGCGGTTCGATCGTAAATGCTTTCTCAGGTAAGATGTAATTAAACTGTCCGGGACACCTCCAGGTGCGAAGGAACTGTATTACAAAGCGGAAATGGGGATTATGAGTGTAACATCCCTTTGAGACGTCGCATCGCAGGAAAACACTGTATATGAATGAATATGAATGTGAATTGATGGGTCCCTCTTCTCTCTTAGTTGAGCCTGCGTCTACAAAGGAGAACAACTGTCTGAATGCTGCGAAGGCCTGTAACCTCAATGACACGTGCAAGAAATACCGCTCAGCTTACATCAACCCCTGCACCAGCAGGGTGTCTGCTTCTGAGGTCTGCAACAAGCGCAAATGCCAAAAGGCCTTACGACAGTTCTTTGACAAGGTAATTAAGCATGTTAATTCTGAGAGCTATTTTCAGCTTTTGTGCGTGTTTGATGTTGTAGTTGCTGCTCAAAATCAACAGCCAAAACCAGATGTCAATGTCAAAAGGGAAAATGCTATTTTAAGTGCAATGTCACATTACGCTGACTTTGAATCCAATCTCTTGGTAAAAGTGTCAGTTACTTATCAGAACACTGAAAAGCACTAAAAGCTACTATTCTCGTTTGGAGGCAGCCATAGTGATTCACGTTCAGTCACTATTTAACTACAAGGTTTATATATATATATATATATATATATAAACTGGGTACGGTAAGTTACTCAACTACTCTAGTACAGGTGGAAGCTGCATTAGAAGTTGAAAAAGTATTTTTAGACTGCATGGAAGAGGGCAATTTTTTCAGATATCAATGGACACCTTTCTTTCTTTCTTTCAAAAACAAAAAGGTTCCAACTAAATACAGCTATGGGATGCTGTTTTGCTCCTGTCCAACAAGGGATCAGACAGCATGTGCAGAACGCCGACGACAAACAATTGTACCCGTCTGCTCCTACGAGGATAAAGACAAACCGAACTGTCTGAATCTGCAGAACACATGCAAGACCAACTACATCTGCAGGTACGAAAGGCACAGAGGGATAGATTTTTTTCAATCTTTTTTTCTAAATACGCAGTCTAATGTTATTCATACTGGTGTTTGTTTTTGTTTTTTTTAACTAAAGTTAATTATTGAACCATTACTTATACATGGGACAAAACACTTATCCTAGTAAACGCTTGATATCTGATACCAGCATGAGGAAATTAGCATCTATAATTTGTATCTCTATTGTTTTTAGGTCACGTCTGGCAGACTTCATCAGCAACTGTCAGCCAGAAGCTCACTCCATATCCGGCTGTCTGAGGGAGAGCTATGCTGACTGTCTGCTGTCTTACTCGGGTCTAATTGGTAAGTTATCTGAAGCATTTTAAAAATTGGCTTTCGAAATTGCCAGATAAATTCTAAAGCTAGAGTGGTAACTGGATCTAAAGCTGGACTTCTACTGGTATTTTCTTCGTGCCCGTGCTGTTGCTCAACAACCTGTGAATGCTGCAAGGTAGTTTTTCAAAATCATACACATTATTGGTCAGACAATATTTAGCAGTCAAACTTTTCTCTGAATTAGAACTGTGATTAGAAGTGATGTATACAGCGTTAATTCGATTTTGTTTTTCCTCAACCCAAAGATAACAGAAAGCCATTCAAAGTGTGGAGAGGTAATTGTTTTTTCCTCAAACAGCTGCACAGAATATACGGCAGTTCTTTAAAGCTAAAAGTACAGCAGTGAAATTATACCATGATGCAGTCCCTGTGCAGCTAACGCCTCCTTCACACAGTTAGGGTTGGATAACTAATTGTCCACACAGCTACACTTGTTAAAGAAAGAATACACTTTGTTTAGTGTCTCAAACCATTATAGTAGATTACGTTGTTGCACTTGCACTGCTCCTCTGTAGCCATGTATGCTAACGCCCAAGCTGCGTAACAGTTCACTTACAGATGTTAAAGTAAGCCAAATAACTTCATCTTAATTCATTCTCCACAGATTAAGGCACCTAATCAACTCGGCAGGCAGACAGCTGATATTGCAGTTGATAAATTGCAAATCTATAGGGTCTACATGACGGCACAGTTCATTCTAGCACTGTGCAGAAGTAGTGCTTCTATCCTTTTGTTCAGTCTTTCTTCCATTAGCAGGTTCCATTATGTAGAAAGGACAAATGTTGAGTTTTAGTAATGAGATTTGAACGCAGGGCAACAGTGACCAATTGCAAACTCAACAGGCAGACATTTTAATCTACACCATTCATATTCTACTTCACACAGGTTACACCCTCTAATGGGGCCCCCTGGCTTAACCACTTATTTCTGTCTCTGCACACAGAAATGTGCATGTACTCGCACAGCTAATAACTATGAGCCTACTCAACCCCATACTCCCTACAAAAAGGCAATGTTCAATGTTCGGTTACATCAAGATGACAAAATTGGCAAAAATGGTTTAATTTGACTTTCTGTCCACGAAGTACAACGTGCCCCAGTTTGGACTCCCATAGGTGGTAAGCAACAGCAGCCCTGAAAATACTTTTAAAAACACCCTCCAGAGTAGCAGTTTGCCACCTTTCGTTGACATCGGTACATAATTGAATAATGTGCATGTTGTTGAACAGACCACATAATAATGGGTATACTGTACAAGTCAGTGGGGCTTATAATCATGATGCAGCAGGTTGTTGTGTCAGTGTCGAGGCAGAGGGGAGAGTCGTTGGGTTCCACCCTTTCTGCCGGAAAAAAAGGTTGAAGCCTTTGTAAAATAGAGTTATAGTTACGCATCATAACCCAGCTCTACAAAGAGGTACCCTGCAATTCAATGCAAGCTGGAGAAAGGCAGCTTATAATATTGAATAAGCTCACTCTCGTTGGCTGACCTGAACACTCGAATTTCAGACGTGAAGTCAAAAGAGTCCCATTATAGAGGGTTTCAGCTCCGATGGTGGGACCAGTGTTCCAATGACTAAAAGCAGTTATCTCCTCTATGCCGCAGGTACGGTGATGACACCCAATTATGTGCGATCGCTCGGTATTAGCCTGTCACCGTGGTGCGACTGCGTCAACAGCGGGAACAGCAAGCCGGACTGCGATAGATTTGCTGAGTTTTTCACCGACAACCGATGCCTACGTAAGTTTGCGTACTGCGGAAAATGTATTTCCCTTTCAGCCTTGCACTAACTCTTCACAGCCTGAAGCCAGATTGACCATTTGTTATTGTTTTGAAATGATAGACCGGGAGATAATGAATAGAAACTGGAATGGTATGCGATTGTCTATCATGTGTGCTCCCTTCTAATACAGTTTCCGTTACTTTGACTGTTAAGAACAAACACACAGCATGTATTAGCTTTTTTCACTCATGTGTGAGTATGAGTGGCATTCACTGGCATTTTCACATTCAAACTCCAAGTGATAAGAGCATATAGCAGAGCGATTTTAATTGAACGGCAATGTACTAAATTGCTTTGACAATAACTCATGCCCAATTGGTTTTCACTATAATTAAGACTTATACAGAGAAGGAGTTTTTACCCACATTTTATTTTTGCTCATGGAAAGGTATCTTAGATTAATTGTCAAATTAATGATGAGAAAATTGCATCACATTAATTATTTTTGAAGTTTTTTTCTCATTTCAAGCGGTTTACGAAGTTCATTTTTATGAATCACAGCTATTACAGGCAGAAGCTGCTTTTAAAAAGGCTCTTGAGAAAGGTCAAGTCATTTCTTTTCCTACACAATTATCTGAAGTATCAATTATAAGCAGCTTTTAGTTGGACATGAGCAAAATGTTTTTGGGCCATGCCACTGGCACTTATTTGAAAAAAGGCAAGGACAGAAGACATCTGCTGACTCGTTAGATATGCAGACTATATTATGGCTCAAAGGGTATTCTCATGGATAATGCCTATTACATCTAATTATAACATAGAATTAATGACATGATGCATATTTCCCGTGCTGTTTTTCCTCATTTTCCCTGCCACATTCCATTTAATCATATACCGACTAATAATGCATTTTGTACAGGATCAAGAATGCCACTAATTAATAAACTATATTCTTGCAGGTAATGCCATCCAGGCATTTGGCAACGGTACTGATGTTGGAGTTTGGCAACCCCAACCCCCGATTCAGCCTACTGTACTAGAGCCTAGCCTCACTCGGAGGGGTAAAGACCAAACCAATAATGCACTGGACGCACTGACAGACATGACCAAACTGGATCTTGATGACGACTCATTATATCACATCTGTGGGACCTTACAGGTACAAGTAGAGGGTTTAAAAAGTAGAGTCGCATGTCACAACAAATGTATAAAAAGGAGAGAAGTAGAGATCAAAATCACCGCATCATTTTTGATCATATGAAAAAGTCACCACCTAAATCTGTCTCTGTAAGATCTGAAAGAGCGGAGTTGATTTATCCGGTTGCATTTATCTTAATTATTTAATATTTATTTCATTTTGCTCCAAATAACTCACGAGAAAGCACAAACTAATCTAAAAGAAACAAAGTGCCGCCGTCTAGTCAGCTCAGCAGTACATTTTATTTGACGACAGTATATGCTTACAGACAATATAGAAACTCATAATAACCGACCTAAGCATCGCCATTGTAAGGTAATTACTTTCACTCCTCATAATAACTACTTATCTCAATGCACTCATTTGTTTGCAGTGAGTGTCTGTGCCTCTTGTGCAGACTATAGCTTACTAAAAGAAACACAGGGGACAAAACAAGTAAATAACAAACACGATATCCTTCCACACCACAACAAATGTTTTGGTAGATTTCCTTTTTGTCCTTGTGCATTTTTAAAAAAAAAGGCATCAGAAACCTCTCAACACTTGAGAGGAGAAAGTGACTGAATCTAAATTGAGACCTAAATATCAGGTAGAGATCTATTCACAGCTTTCTGTCTGAGCGTCAGACGTCTGGCTCTGTCACCTTGATGGATCAGGGATGGTTTTTTTATGATGGCATGCACAGAATCCCCCCTCCTGGGCAGAAAGATGAGACGTCAGTGTGGAGTCAGAGTCTCCAAAGCTGTCATGTCTAAGCTAATTGGTTGCCAGAGTAACATCAGAAATGGCCCACAGGGGTAGTGTGTGTGTGTGCGTGTGTGTGCGTGTGCAGGGACATCAGTGTGAGGATGTACCACTTTTTTTCCCCCTCAGATTGAGGTTTATGTTTACTTAAATCCCTGTAACAACTGTAGCTGCTCATGCATACATAATATAAATGTTGATGCTGATTACTGGCATGAGACACACAACCACAATTCTAAATAATTGCATTTGAGCATAACTAAGAGTAAACTGAGTTGCTCCGACATCAACAAAAATGTAAAGTTGCATCTGATCATGTCGCACGATCTTCCTCAGCAGATGAATTTTGCAGTCTCATGATTTGTAAATGTCCACTTTTTCAGCTCCGTCGAGAGTCTTTTCAACTACCGTTTCCCAGGTCAGGAATTAGCAATACATCTCAAATGCTCCGGAAACATGGAGGAGAAGTTTTCCCAAATTTTGTGGTGACATTGTTAAACCTAGACCGATGTTTCATGCTTGGATCTTACTCATTGAATTCAACATGTGTCCAACCATATGCAGGAGCTCACATTCCTCACAGACCTTGTTTACAACGAAAAAGTGCGACCAGAAATGTTCGTAGCAGCCACAGAAAATGACATGCCTCTCATTTCCCGTCATTTTTTTAAAGGGTTATTCGTTTTGAAATATGAATTGCAATTATAGAAAATCAATTCAAGGAGCTGATTTTGACATTTCACATCATAAATTGCATGGTTTGCTTAAATGTGCTTCTATGAACTGCGGCTCCGGTTTGGCTTAACCATAACACTTCAGACCTCTGCTATTCTCTTCTGATAAATACCATGGGGCAATATTTTGAAATGAGATGATATCACATACTTTAAAAAAGGAAGACGATGTATCATATTGGCTTTTAATAGCGATAATAGTATGATTTATCTCCAGCGAAAACCTCCTCCAGGAGGAAAGACCTCCTATAGAGCAATTAATCACTCTTCTCCAGAATCCCGGTTCATAGAATTCTTTCTACTTAAAAACCAACGCGTGGACTGTTTATTATGTTCCCAAACCACCGTAGAGTCACTTCATCATTTTCTGCACTCCATCTGTATCTGTGAGTGTGTATTTGTTAGTACGTGTAAAAATGTGTGAGGGTGTTTTTTTTTTTTCTTTCGTTTGGCTGAAAAGGTTTGGAGCGGTCTGAGAAAAAGTTTGAAATGTATTAAACCGTTATAACCTTGAGCTGGCACGAACAGGGGATCTCACACGGACAAACTTGGACACACAAACACACACGCGCACACACGCACGCAAACTCGAATCTTACACGTCTTGCTCGAGGAGGATGATTATACAAAGAGGTCCATGTAGGTCTAAACTATGGGAATTGGTGGGCACTGAAAGCATTATCATAAATCTTATTGTTTGTTTGTATTTCGCTGCACAACTATGACAGTGGGAGTTTGGCTTGATGCGGTAATGATTTTGCTCGACCTTGTTTTACTTTGAAGACTATGCCCTTCCTTTAGCCACAGTTAACTTCCAGACAAAGACAATTTGTTCACTCCACTACACTGAGACTGGCTAACTGAAGATAATGTCTGCTGTATATTTCTGCGCCACCATCAGCCAGCCTGTGATCTTGAAAGACAGACACAAAATCAGAATGAAAGTTAATGTTTCTCTGCCTTCTCCTGCTTATGTTTTTCCTTCCAGGCCCAAAAATTGGTGTCAAATTTAACGGTGGATACTGCTCTCTGTGTGGTGAGATTGTTTTATTCTGTGCATTACATTCAAAGTTCCTATTAGAGCCTGAACACTAGATTTGAGAGGCAGATGAAGATATTGTGTGACAAGGAATCTGATACTAAATGTTTTAAGATGGGTGCTTTAAATTTGGTTAATAAAGAACAAAAATTAGTACCGAGTTCAACATTTTACAGTTGAAAAATAAGCTTATAACATATCTTTATAGCATTTCTGTACTGCAATTTATTGTTACAGCAGACAAATGCAGAAATACAAATGAATCTAATCTGTGTATACCCATCCAAATGTAGCCCAGCTGACCAAATGTAAACAAATAGGCAGAAGAAAAAGCTGATAAATGCGCCCTTTATCGCATTTTGTTTTAAATTGCACCATCAACTTTCCTGCAAGATGATTTACAAGTTTGTAAATCTTGTAAATGTGCAATGTAAATAAAAATCTCATTTATTTTTGCTATCGTTGTAGTTATACAAGCTACACATAATGTGATCCTTTAAATTTCATGGTGAAGAAAAAAATATCCATTTGAAAATAGTATCTCTTCTCAACTTCCCACTCCGTGCAACACTAAAACTATGTTCTTTTCCCTCAGAACCATCAGCTGGATGAGTCCAGTGGCTCAAATGCCAACGCTATAAGCTCAGCAGCTCAATTTGCCTGCATACCCCCCTCCAGTATGCTCCTCGCGCTAACCTTTGCTTTAACACCAATGGTATTACGGATCAAAGGTGTCCAGCTTTTGTAGGATCGGAGGACTATGGATCAACGCTCTTCTGATTCAACTCATTTTGATTTAGACATTTGCCAAAGTGTGACACCTTGCATTTTTTTTTTTCTTGAAACGGAACTGAGCAACGCAGCAGAGCGCTGACGACATGGGAAACAGTGGATTATATCTGGAGGAGTCCATGTTGACTGGTGCTGAAAAGAGACCTGCTGAAGCCGTTGCTGAGATATCAGCTCGTTTGCCTTCCATGCCTCGTGGCGGCAATTTGGTGACTTCAAGAATCAGATTCACGCTGAGGAACTCTTTTTTTCTTGGAGTTAAACCCTGTGATCTGATAAGCATGTGAATAAATTCACTTCTTTGGAATGTGTTGCAATCAGTGCACATTCAACTGAATGGACGGACGATGTACTGAAGAGTGTTTTGGGCGATAAAGTGGATCATTCTCTGCATAACTGTGCTTTAATTTAGGAACTTAGGGAAGCTAAGTGTTGATATAAAAAGCGCTGATCTATAATATGTCACGAGGGACAACTAACACATGTCATAGACACACCGTATGGAATATGATTCATAAAGCATTTTACCTAATTAAACAGCATAACATTTTATCGGCGTATCCTCAAAGTATAAAGACATATCAGCCAGAAGAAAGTAACAATTTTCTCTTCTACATGTTCGGTACTAGGTATAGATCCGTTTTGTAGATTTATTTGATTGTTATGGTGGTTTGTGGTTTTATCACATCGCCTCTTAAAAGAACATTTTGTACATACGATACATCAAGTGTACACTCTATTACAGTATGCTGCCGTTAGCTTGTGACATATCGTCCGTAATGGTTTTGAGAGTCTATGTTAGTATCTGGTGACTGAGGCCTCTCAGCATTATCCAGTGTAGCTATGATTTATAAAATGTGATGGGGTATGGTTCTTTAATCATGTGCTTACAGATATGACTGTTGTGTGATTATATTTTGAGTGCAAAGTGCATAATGTTATCTTAAACGGTATTTTTCTTGAGGAATAGCAAACTATCTGTAACAGCAACAAGAACATAAAGAATTGACAAAGGCGTCTTTAATGGCTAAAACAAAAGTAATGTCATTCTTCTGTCGAATACCTTTCCACGGTTTGATCCAGATTCTTCAGACTGCCTCTTTTTGATTTTACTTTTTGATTTCCTTGTGTCCTGGTAGACAGTAAAAGGACAGGGGTTTGCTTTATAAATAAAGAATGTGTACATATCCACGACTAGAGAAAAATGTGAAAAGACAAAATCCAGTAGACATAAATTGCTAACAATTACTACTGATGCAAATGAAAGACAAGATAAACACACTTAGATAATTGATACAAACATAATGACATCCCCTAATTATCAAAGACATTCAAAGAAGGTGCAACATAATGACGACGAACACTGAAAACTTCTTTTTAAAACATCTTTGCCATTTCTAAAAACGTGTCAAATGCGTGTTAGAATCACGTCTATGAATGAGCCCTGCTGACATCGAAACTAAAGCCTGTAAGGATGCACTTCTTTATAGATTGTGCATCAGATTAGGGTTGGTTATTTTTATGTTTTGGTCAAAAAAAATCTGACGTATAGATATTACCAGTATAAACTTGAAGACATCTCATATAGGAGGCCACTTTTATGTACAAGTAGTCCTGAAAAAACATTTTAAAATGTGGCTAATCTGTTCAGTGTTTGCCAAACAGCTGAAATAAAAATGGTGAACAATGACTCATGCTGGTTTCTACAATCAACAGCAAATGATACATCCTGTTTTTGACTCTTATCATTCATCCCCCCCCCCCCCAATGTTAGTTCATCTGTATTTTCAGCATCTAGGAGGGACTCTTGTAAAGCAGGATTAGAAGATAGCACCAGACAGACCGCTATTGTCAGTCAGATCACATCAGTTCGGGTGCGGAGTGGCACAGCCGGACAAGGACACAGCCTGTAGAGGACAGACTGCTCAGTGGACAGGAGGGGGGACATGTCTGGCCAAGAATATGACACACCTGTTTTGGCACAGTGATGGAACACTTGACCTCGAGAGAGAGAGCCTAAGATTTATTAGACGTGTCACAGAACCGAAAGGGCAAAAATATCCTCCTCATGTTATGCATGAGATGGAAATGACAACTGTCCATTTGAAATGATATAAGAGGGAAGTATAGTGATTGGAGAGATTGCACCACGTTGTTTCCAACAAATCCGTGTAATTATTTGGGACTATACAACACATGTTTTTAGAAATTGTGCACTTTAAAAGAAAGAAATCATCGCACATTTTGGGAAAATAAGCTTGTTTACTTTTCGGTTAAGACTTACAAACAGTACTAAATCATTCATAAAAAGACAAACGCCAACAATGAGTTGATCATTTAGTATTTCCTGTGTAGCCAAAGCGTAATTACTTATTCCTCTGTGCCATTGAGCTGTACTGCTGTTGATAAAAAACTAATAAAAACCACAATGTTGACATGTTCCTTGACATGCAGCTGCCATAAATACTCCAAAATTGTACCAAACAAATGCTATTCACTCCTTAGTGAGACATGTTTGCTAAAAACTACAGTTCCCAGCTGTTTAAGGAAACTATTACGTCTTTCTTATTTCTTTTTTTTTTAAATGAAAGCATATGTTTGCGACCCATAAAAGAAGTATGTCTTCAGAAGGACCGACTGAGCTTGGGGCTGAGAGCCACGGACAGGATGGGGAAGTCGCAAAGTATTGAGAGACAAGACTAACACAATGTTGGATGTTTTAAACAACAAATATACTGTACATCACCCGCCTTATTTATGAAAAAGTATCCATCCACACTTTGGCACGTTACACTGATCAAGCACAGGGGTCTTGAACATGGAACTAAAAGTCAGCGTGAACATTTTCTGAATCGAATAGTCATCTCTAAAAGTTATTTATCATCTTTCACTTTCTATGAAAAGGATATTAGACATTTCGTAAAGAAAGAAACACTTAAAAACAACCACGGCGCTACTCACATGTCCAAACTCTTCATGGAATTTGATTGTAGGACTATTACATTCAGAGATGTGACCGACCGATTACAATTTAACTGTTGGGGTTTTTAAGACTGCCAAGCACATGACTCGAAACAAGAATAGTTGTCATTAAACATATGATAAATATTATCGCTTCCCAGGTTTACTGTTCCATTGCCATAAAGTCTTGAGGACCTAGGAGATAGTATTTTTGAGACGCCCCCTGGCACAACTATAAAACCACTGCAGGTCTACCAAATCCAAACATTCACCCTTGGCATAGATTAAAGAGAGAGCTGATAAAACGGTTCAATCATAGCAGCGCTGCCTGGTAGGGATCACATCTAATTACTGCCACTTTGACCTCTCCTGCAACATTGTTTTAGCACCTCCAAACCACTCTGTGGATTTCACCTTTTCCATTAACCAAGAGAGCAGCACCAATTTCACTTTATTACTTTCTTTTTCTGTTGTGTCCAAATGTCAGGGTGTGCCTGACTTTTCCACAGTAAACACTCCGTGACATCAGTTATGTTACGACGCTTCCCCTCACATGTTTTCCAGAGCAGTGCAGGGGCGAAGATAAGAGATAATAAAGCCATTTGTTGATTGCACAGTGAAGCCAAAAACCATAAGCTCTACTTGACTGAAACGATGAAGGAGACTGAAAACTTTTTAAATCACTGGATGGATTTAAGAAAAATAAGAGTAAATATTAGAGCTGGAGATGACCTTTTAATGTACGGGCTGGAGAGAGACACATTAACTTGTTGACCACCCAAGTCATAATTTTTATTTTAAGAAAACGCACAAAAAGAAGTTGTTGTACAATGTGATATAATTATCTCTTGAAATGACCAGAAAACTGGGATCTTTACAGTTGAGCAACAACCAACTTCTTAATATCTCGTTTTGTCCGACCAAGAATCTAAAACCCACGAACATTCAGTTTACAATGTTAAAAAAACAGAGAAGCAAAACCTCACGTTGGAGAAGCTGGAGCCAGATGATTGATAATTCCACTTTATAATTGACATAATCTATTGAGCGATTACCTAAATGATTGACGATAAATCATTTCAGCACCACTATACAGTAAACCGGCATGAACTAGACCTTCATGGCATTATCAAGCAAGATTCATTTGAACTTTTGAGACTTCATGATACAGTAAACTGATGACTTATCATCTGAAAAGATGCTTAGAAATGTCAATTCAAATGTTACAACTAGCTTACCCACTGTAGTTACTACTGACCATATAAAAACAATGTTAATACGTTAATATTGTCGAACCTCCAGATGACTGTAGTAGTTGATCAGCACGGCATAGAGCTACTGTATCCCTAAAACGTGGGTTTGCACCTCAACAAGCGCTCTTCTGTCGACATCAAATGGACAGACTCTGACGAAAAAGAGACTTCGAAACTTTTCAAAAGTGAAGTCCTTCCTATAAAACCTGGGTCATTTCCGTGAGTAATACGAAGCATAAAACTGTGGACTGTAATAGCCCGTAGTTCAGCACCACGGAGAGCGCCACTTCCACAAAGGGCGACCTGAGGTGAAGCTGGAGAATATGAAACCAGCTTTTCTCAATCAAAGTAATGACTCTCCCACATGAGAATTACCTCCAACTACTGATGGTTTAGTTGCTCATTTTAAATGAGAGTCTACTGCTCTCCTTCCAACCAGTAGCTGACCTCCTATCTGCGTGTTTACTAAGGCAGTGTCTTTCTGGTTTAGTCACAAATTGGCTCCTTTTGAGCTTGCACCCACTTCATCAAATAAGTGCTAATCAGCTTTATTACTGCATAACGTCATATAAAGAATCTCCCACTCCTACTGCAAATGTGGTCGGTCAAGGATAACACGATATTTTGCTAAATGTGTCCCCACAATCAGTCTTTGTTTGTTCAGAGTGATTTCATTTTGAAGGTAGTATTGCTTATAGCCGTCACATCTGAGACCTTGACACAGTGGCTATGTCCTTCACGGAAAGGGGTGTGCACCCAGCTGGAGGCTAATCGTTACGCAAACACCATACCTTAAATGACTCCAGTTGAGTAAACCTTGTGCGTTCAAGCTATTTGACAGCGGCAAGCAGGCAACTCGCATAGAACCGATTTATTATGTAAAAACAATATTTGACAGAGTTGATAGTTGTCAACTAGGTTACGGCGTTGTGACTTCCCACACGCGTACACTAAGTACAGCACTCTGACCTGGGGAAAGCAAAAGTCCTTCTCAAGCCAGACGCCAGGCAATTCCTAAGCACGACGTATGCTACTGCCGAGTGAACTGCGGTGGATAAAGCTAATTAAAAAAAGGCAGATATGCAGCCGAAAATAATTATTAGGCTAACTTAAACGTATGCAACTCTCAAAAAGATTGTTTTAAATATATTATGTTGCATTCATGAGCAGCAGATAACCCAAGTACACCAATAAAGCTTAAGGTTGGCAAGCATTGCGTAGAAAGAAGCAGCTCAGCACTTTAGATGCAATTATGATATGAATAAAGCAAGTTGTCACATAAACGGAGTTATTTAAGTGGGAATGATTTAATCACATTTAACAGACATGAAGCGTGCAGAGAAATTATGAAGATATCGTATCTCCTTATCTTATGTGACAATAGCCATGTTAAGTTCGCCAAAAAGCCAATATTACAGTGTAAATTTCCTCGCTGTGGGACTAATAAAGGATTTCTGATTCTGAAAAGGTCATGTGTACAGACAGTGTGGAAGACCAACCGACTGTTTTTCATCCCTGAAGTCAATATACAAAACTGCAAATCTGAGTTTGCAGTAAACCACAGCAAAGGAGGAAATATACTGCAATTCAGGCCACAACACACATGCAACTTTAATATTATTACATATCTTATCCAGGGAACTAACTACAGGGTCAGTCCCCTTGGAGCAACTTGGGGTTGTTGAGTGTAAAGTTTAATGGTGACAACCCTGGTATTGAACTCACAACCTCCTGGTGTTATATTTGATAGCCTAACCAATAGACCACTTCAGCACCACACCTGTCAAATGAACAAAGTGGGAATGCCCCCAAAAAAACAAAACAAAAACACAGCAAAGCAAAGGCTGCACATACTGTATGTAGGCAGTAGAATAAACCACCAGCTGCCAAGAACATCTGGGATGCATGAAGGGCAGCAACGTTGCATAAACTGATATTGCCAGGAACATAAACACAAACTAAATAGAAGCAGACAGCAACTCACTGTACACACACAAAGCACAGTCTCACCTTGTTGAAGAGAAGCAGCATCCTCAAAGTGTCCCGGAGTAGTCCCGAGGCTTTCCACGTACATCCCATGAAAACAAGCAGCGTCCAACTTTGTGGCTAAGAGCCAACAGGGAGTCCAACGCGAACACACTTATTCCTCCACAAGTCCGTCCTGACTCCTGGAGCGTGTTGTGTTCTTATATTTGGAAATAGAGACGCATAGAAATCAATTTCAGAAAACTTCACCTTCATGTTAACTGTATTTATTCCATGATGATATGGTACGCATTACAAAAATACTCAGCTGATGACCCATTTCACTGTCCACAGACCACATTTAAGTAGTTACTCTGTCTCACAGATCCACAGAACGGCCACGATCTCTTGTTTACAACATATTTTAAACCCGCCGCCTTTCAGGTATAGTCTTCTCCCATTGGTTGACTGGGGTCAGGTCCTATTGGCCCCTTGTTGGCACTTAGGCGTGTCCCCGCCTCTCAGCGCTTCTCTGCTCCAATCAGATCTTCAGTCACCCTTTTAGGAGGTGTACTCTTCCTCTTCACAGTTTACAAATATTGCTTCTTATTTCACAATAGTTGGCCACTATACTATGCGTAGTCACTTAATTCAATAACATTTTTCATATCACATTTAATACTTCTAAATAAGGACACAATAAGGCTCATTGTAACAGCTTATATATTGATTATTCTCACAAGCGACAGTATTGTTTGAGAGCACATTTAGCTTAGCATGCTACACGCCCAGCAGGTAAGCTCGCAGTATTTACAGGAAAGTGACAAGAGGAGTGTTAACTTTGACCGACAAACAAGTGTGCAGTTTAAATAGCCCGCCTTGTCGCAGGAGTGTTGTTCACGTAATATCGTGTGAAAATAATATGAACTTCGTTAATATGAACTTCAGGTTGGGGCAAATATCCACTCTAGCAAGAGAAGATATGGAGAATTTCTGACAAGATAAGACTCCCGGTTGGCGAAACGTAGCTAGTACACAGGTGTGCACTACCTGGTGCCAATACGGCATGAGGCGGGAGTGCAATGCAAATTCCGTCCACTATCCACAATGCAGCTATTTTAGAAAAGAAAAAAAGGTGTGTATATATATATATATATATATATATATAGTAGTTTCTTTATCTAGTTTTAAAAAAAAAGACACATCGAGGGTATATTTTCGTTTATTATTGTGACTAACTATAGGTAACAGGATATTTAGGATATGGATATGTAGGATATTCCTCATTCTGCCTGCAGGCCGAGAATGTAGCATTAATAGGCCTGTCTCGCATTTCCGGTCCTAAAACAGAAATGGGTTTCTTGTTCTTCTGGTAAGCACAGCCATATGCAATGTACTGTAATATATGAGTTAATATGAACTTTGTGGAACAGAGTCGATTTAACAGTAGTCTAAATGCAAGAACAAAAATAATGGCAAAGCTTGTAACAGATGCCTTTATGTTTTCCTTCTTTCTCATGAAACACACCTTTTACCAAATTGACCTTGAATGTCTGTCAAACTAGACATGTAGATTGAAAAGGAATTGGGTCTCTTAGTCTTGTCTCCATGAAAGCAAACGTAGAGCAATTTCTGCAGAGATTTTTTAATAGTCTTTGCCGTTATTCATAGAACCAAAAAGATTATATCAAAAAGCAAGAATGAATCAATTATGGAGGGATCATCAAATTAGTTTTTTTTTTTTAAACGGTAGGTAGTGGGCCTACCTTGATACTTTCCCGGTAATGTATCATGCACTTACCGGGAGGACATACCTGACCTAATAGCTTTACAACAATGCGGTACAGTGTATGATTTATTAGGGCCACATTATTACAATGAAATAAAAGCTTCTGTGCTGTGGGGAAGCATTTTGCAAAAGTTTCTTCTTAACTTCTAAAGAACATCATATTTGCCTCTGAAAATGTCAGGCAAGAACACATGTAGATCTTACACGATGTGGATTTCAATGATGATGATGATGATGATGATGATGATGATGATAATGATGATGATGATGAGGTGGCAGTAGCAATCTTGATCCACAATAAATAATACACACTACCTCACAGATTCATAGTTCATTTCTTTTACCCTCGCCATTATATGTAAAGCACACTGACGTTAATATTTCCTGAAGTTAAGGCCTGGAAGGTTTGATTTACAATGTGTACTGGCATCCAAATTCTTCCAGCAGGATTATATTGGATGGTTTGGCAGACCTGTCTTCCCTACACCACCCCCCCCCAACCCCCCCCACACACCCCCCCACCCCCCATAAATTATATTGCTCAAAGTGACAGATTAATCATCATTTCATGGTAATGCTGGAGACGAACAGGAATAAAAGTCCATACTTTCCATCACAAGTGAATCAGGTAACTCGAGAGCCTTAAAGGTGGAGTCAGCGATTCTAATCCAATACACTATCTGTCAAATTTAGTGAATATCTCCGCTAGCTGTCTGTTCCGTGTGTGTGCTGAATGCATACACAGCCCTGGCTCTGTAAATGGGGAAACAAAGTGGTTTGGACCGAGCCACACAACAGTATTCCAGCCAATCAGCAACAGGGGTGTTCATGCTCATGCATAGGACAGGGGAAAGGCCAAACCTTGTCCCGGAAAGACTTCAGGGGAGCGCTCTTCCCCCAGGGCGGCGATATTCTTCACCAGCAGTGTGTGAACTCGTTCAGCGAGGGCTTGTGACGGACATTTATTGATATGTAAAAGTCCCCACACTCCAGCTTTAAGTGCATTGTGACAGCATACGCAAAAAGACAAGGTCAAGGTCTCCCCTATTTTATTCAATTTACCTCAGGAACATTTTGTAATGTTATCAGGGCAACAACAAAGGAAACTGAATCAGGTCCTATTTATAAGAAGGAGGGGACACACATTGACATTGATACGCAGTAATTTGACTTTGTCACCACAAGAGAAAAACACAGATGACCCAAAAGTTTTTTTCGGGTTGAAAGCTGTCTTGTTTGAGGAACTTCTTTTATTAAAATAGTCATGAAGCGGGATCAAGTAAAAAAAAAAATAAAAAAATCGGAATTTAGATTTTAGCTTTAAAGGATGAGATCAAGTAATTATTATAATATATAATTCTTTCAGGAACAATATGACCATCCGGGTTGGACCAGAACACAAGGATGTGTCAACAGTGAATCTCTGTGCAGCACAGCAGTCAGGCTGAATATGTTTCGGTGCATCACACTCCAGTACTTAACAATGACCTCTGTTCACTCAACTGTCATTTTGGGAAAATAACAGCCAGTCCCACCTTGGAACAGCCAGCAGCCTGTTTGGTCAAAAGTCCTCAGATTTTAGTGCCTTCCTGGAGACACAGGGACATTTATATGTCATATAATAGCAATGTTATATACCACCAAGATGCACCACAGAACGCCACAGGAAGTCCTTTCTCCCTGTAGCTATAAGACTTTACAACGCATCCACCTCAGGTCGTGAGATGGACAGAGGAGACACAGTGACCTGAGGTCCTCTCTCTCTTTCTCTCTCTTTCTCCCTCTATCATTTTCATCATCTTCATTCTTTATATTTGGGTTCATATGTAGCTTACTTCCCTCTTCCTATTTAGCTTGGTTTGGTAATTCTAATTCTCAAATACTGCACCTTACCCCATCTCAGTTCATCTAATTTAAAATTAATTTCTACATATATATATATATATATATATATATATTTGTATAAAACATTTTGCACTATTTGTACATTTTTGTAAATGTTAGAATCTTATACCCTCTCCTACTGTGTATTGCAACTGTTGCACGACAATTTCCCTCAGGATAAATAAAGTTCTATCTTATCTTATCTTATATCACGTGAACATCATATTCACAAAGACCTGCTCAATAAGTGTGTACATATGCATTTAAAAGCAAAAACCTTGCAAAGCTACAATACATATAGATAACCTATATATATATATATATACATATGTGTGTGTGCTGCAGTAAATCAACAGTTCTTCTCTTGGTTTTAATATTTACTGACAGTTTGCTCTGTATGCATGGCATAAATCCTCAGTCATGTTGTGAAGATTTTGTATCCATTTACATACAATTATAGTTTTGGGATTCATGTCTCTGTTCTGCTCTTTTCAGTGCAATCCCATCTACGTCTTTTTCATTTTGTTTGTACAGTGTATTCATTTATTCATCATTTATTATTCATTATGAGACTATATTGGCCTCAGCACAAATGGCAATGATTGTACTAATGTAGCTATTTTGAAGACGTGTCTATTGTCAGCGTCACTAAAACAGCAGGGGAGGACTCATAAGAGTCAAACGGCACTTCACAAGTATCGTAGGACTGGCAGCTACGAGCGCTCCAAAATTGCAAAGCACAATGGAGCCCGAAGACCACCTGTCCTGCAGAGCTACACCTCCCTTTAACATGTGAGATGTGCACACAGGGCATGCAGATTGTCTTTTAACAGACAAACTGAGGGGACAAGTTGAGGTCAAAAAGCTTTTTCAAAATCGCATGCTTGGGTATTGAGAGTTAAAAGCAATGCGGTACACAATGCCCCTGAAAAGGAGACATTGTTGTAAAATATGAAATACGAGTAGAAAATATTGCGTTATACATGCACCCGAATAGTCGCACTCTTCAGATTTCTTGCCGTGAACAGCATTAGAATAAACCCACACTCCTTTATGGTACTACAGTGGCTTTTATCCAGGAGGGCCTGCAGCTAATATGTATACTGTCGAGTAAGTGAGGATTCTCAAAAGTAGCTCTTTGGCAGGCTGCATCCCTTTTTCTTTACATCAAATGCACACCACTTTACGTTGAAGAGGGAGCACAAGCACTCTGAAAGGTGTTGGCACATTGAAGGACAAACCTCTTAATATCAGGCGGATCATTAAAAAGGGGCTAATGCAGCGTGCTCTTTTCTGTCACACGTGTTCAGCCTGAGCCGCACCTCGCAGGAGAAATACAATTAAATGAGAATAGTTTTGTTACAGGATGACGATGTCGAATCAACCTACCTTTTTTTTTTTTTTTTTTTAAAATCGTTTTTGTCTCGGGTCTTTTTTGCAGTCGTTTGCTTGTACTGACTGCAATGCTTGCCGAATATTAAAATGCAAAACCAGCTTCAACTTAACCTGCGTTTGGGTTTTGATTCATTCTGCCCGTTATCAGAACTGTTACAATACAGATAAAAATGATAAACCGCTTAGAAAGAGGTTCTCAGTGAAGTTTCCATATTGCTTTATTCCATTTCAATTGGACTTTTCCCTAATAGAGCTTAAGAAAATGCTTTAATCTTTTAATTCATTAGTGAGTGGATTTTGCGGATTTTAATTCAGTCTTTGACTTTGAGTCACTTTTGTAAAAAAACTAAAGAAATCATTTCACCACAAAGATTAGACAGTTTAATTTACGATGTAGAATTGTTTGTGTGCATCAATTGCTCGCGTTCACTGTATCTTGCACGGGCACAAAATACACAAAAATCCAAGTCTGGGTTTTATTTTCTCTCTCAGACACTTTCAGAGGGAATAATTATCTTTAGCTGTGCACCAGAATGCAATTACAAATTGTAGGTTTAGGCTTCAGAGACAAAAACACCAGAGACAAAAACACCAGACAGGCAGATGCAGAAGCGTTCAATTCAATATCTGTACTATAAGTACTGCATGTGAAAAAACTCGAGGAGTGCACAAAAGATTTTTAGGTCTGTTTTTTTTTATTTTCTGGCATGTTGTCCATCTTTAAAATACACTGAAGATTACTGATATGCAGTTTATCATCTTTTTTTTCACGGTACAGTGAGACCCTGATTCCTGTGTAATGACACTGTTATAGGATTACTCTACAAACACAAAAAAAAAAAAAAAAGGAGAAAAAAAAAAAAAGAAAAAACACATTAGCTGGCATACGATCCTTATGAAACGCATCATAACGACCACTTTGCGACAAAAAAGCAAGACAATGCCCATACAGTCCAAGACAACCGATTTAAGTCCAACAATAAAATCAAGTTAAATGCTATTACACAGGAATCTGTTAAATATCAAAACAATAATATTAACAGAAATGCTCTTTTCACAAGTGTAGCAAAAGACTTACAATGTATCATAGATATAATAGGAACAGCTGACAAGGCCTAAAATAAATGATAATCTCTTGCCATTCTGTCATAAAAACCTGACAAACACATGAAATCTCAAGAGAAACGAGTGACAAAGACTCACATTTGTTCAAACAAGACACTGTACAGCTTAGGGTGGAGGTTTGGGCTAAAAATGGTCGGCAGCTTTTAAAATTCTGCAGATCAACAGGCCCCCCTCCTTCCATGGAAAGCCAAGGCATTATAAAAAGGTAACGCAAGTCCTTGTACTAAAAGATGGAAATAAAGTCATAGTGTCAGAGGGCTCTTAAAAAAACTTACAAAACAAACTGGTCGACAACCAGAGAAGCATGATGTCCCTGGTCTAATTTTATTAAGCAGACGTCTTTCTCTTCGATGGCATCCGCCCGCCGCACCAACCCAAGGGCGAGTTGGAAAAACCTCAAGTCCAAGTCGCACAGCAAAATGACAAAAATAACAAAGTACAGTAAAGATCGACCAGAGCTTCAGTGTTTCTCTGCATTATGCAACTCCTTTGCAACAGTGAGCACACTTAAAAAAACAAATCTGGAGTTTTGCAACAAATTAACCTTCCAGTTTGCTAATAGAAATTGCATCTAACTTTTTCTTACATTTTTGGAGATTTCCATGCTTTAGTCTGAGTGATCGATGGTTTTGTTCGCGTCTCTTCCGGTTTACAGTCTTCACCCACGTGCCGCTCGCAGTGTCTGCAGCCTCGTGTCTCTGCAGCATTTGTATGATGTATTCCGCGGGAAAAAAAAAAATACAGACTTTAGCTTCGGCTGGGTGGATGATACCTATGTACAGTAAATGCTGAAACAGATCATTAATGGTAATTGGCAAAGTGGTGTGACAAAATAATCTCGCTGTCAAAACACTATCACGGGGGTGTTAGAAAGAGTCCCGGCTTAGCGCGTAGCTTTTCCCCGTGAGAAGGCAGAATGATTTCAGCAAAGGCTTCGCATAAGAACTAAATGCTTTAGCACCATAGAATACCACTTGTTGGAAAGCAAAAAGAAGAACAAAACCTCCACAGGCAGCATGTGCTGGATATCTTACCAGCCATTTTCTATTCTTTTTTTTTTTTTAAACCATCTCTTATATTTCCAACACGGTGTGAGGGAAAATCAGTTAAACTTTGATATGATCCAATGTACAGACACCTTTGCTTTTCCTTCATGCTGAGCAAAACGGACAATGAGGTGTTACGAAATATTCACGACTGAAGCTTCAACGGGAGCACGTCCTCCCGATAAATCTGTCTCTGATGTCACTGATCAGGCAGGTTCCCCCCTACAGACAACGGGGTTTTGCGCCAAAGCTGAAGGGAAGAGATCTGGGCCCATGTAGGTGGAGGAAAAAGTTGCTCCAGACTTTGGAGGTGGACTCATGTGAGCAGAGGTTGCAGATTAGAGCAAAAAAAAAAAAAAAAAAAAAAAAAAAAGGGGCAAGAAAGGTAAGCAGAGTTGTGCTCTTGTGGACTTGGCAAGTTTCAGTGAAAACTTGAGTGGTAGCAGCCAAATGTAATCTTCTACATGTAGCCATGTCATGTCTCTGGAAAGGCCTCCAACTGGATTGACGGGTTGAGAGTCAGACGCAGGTGCCTTGGTGCGCTGGAGGAAGGGCTTTCCGGTTCTTTAAACCCTGGGACTTGTCCTTAAAATCTGTTGGTTTCTGCTGTGAAATGTCTATCAGCGCACTGGCAACGATGAGTCCTGAAGAAGGAAAAGAGCAAAAAGAAAATGAGAGGGTGGTGAAAGAAAAAAAAAAAACAGGCAATTTCCACAAATTGTTTTGTTCAGTTTAAAAAAAGAAAAGAAAAATACAAAGCGGATATTACAAATATGTCTATAAAAGTTCAAACACCCAATTTTATGTAGAATATTTTTGCAGCTTCCAAGAGCAAACTTGTTTCCTTCCTGCGGGGACGGTAACTACATTTTCAGCAGGAACATCAAGAATAAGAGCACGGTTGTTTTATTTATTTGAGAAGCAAATGTGTGGTTTTAGCGTGACATTTGCTGTACTTGAGATATACATATATACATATTCCCTGTATAGGATGGCTTGTTTGTGATGTTTGAAATGATATACTTTTAATCTGCTTTCTGAAAAGTAAGAGCACAATTATGGAATTCAATGTGTCCTGCTCACTCTAATAATACAAAATACTGACACAGACTGAAGATGTGTCTGCTGAAGCACAAGGCGCGTACATGCACAACCTGAGTGAAAGGCTTACAAAGTACTTTGTAAAGTCACTGGTCATGAGGATGTCGTGCTCATTGTAGGTATGCAGAGCAGTTAACAAGTTCAACTATATTTACTGAAATAAGTTGGCATTGTCAGCGCATCAGGTGCAGCCGAAACGTGACCAACATTTATCAGAATAAAGCAAATACTATGTTGAGTGTCTTTTTTAAAATAAATTGTTTCTATACACACCATTATGAAGACGTTAAGACAATGTATATACAACTATAATGATACGTTACCTGACTGTCCTGGTGGAGGTAAGTCTGAGAGCCCAGAGGGCAGACGCATGAGGACGGTCAACACGGCAGCTTTCCCTCCGGAACACGGCTCCATCGCAACAGGTTTAGGTGCACCCTGGGAAGAGAGATCAATCAATAAAAGATTTTAACACACATTTAAACGCATTTTGAGATGCACAATGAGTAGGATTTGTCAGTTGCGGTTTGTCAACACCTACACTAGTAATTTGAGATGAGGTATGACAGACAGAATGCAAGATATAACTTTATTGAGTTGATGGTACAACAAACCATGATCTCTTTAACAACCCAGCTCAAATCAAAGTGACGTGGCAGCCACGCTTGGAAAGTCTTGATAGGTGAGGACCAGCAGACCAACAGTCACTGATATTAGCCGTTTGAGTTGCTACATTTAAGAAGAGACACCGTCCTCAAACAAAAACACTTGTGTGTGTGTGTGTGTGTGTGTGTGTGTGTGTGTGTGTCTGTCAGTCCATGTGTTGAGGCAATGACCTACCCTCTCAGTTAATGGCCAAAACAGTTTTCTCAAGCGTGAAAAACATGTCATCCTGATAATGAATGTCAAGGGTTTCACAACATGTTTTGGATGAGGGATTAGAAAATTGGGGAATAATAACATGTCTGAATAGAATTGACTTTTTTTTCTGCGTCTGGCTAAATTTGAAAATGGAGATGAAAGAGTCAGAAGAATGGTAGAAAACACGGCACGTGCATTAAAACATGAGCTCATTTGTATCAATGCGATCCACTGGAATTTCTTGTATATTTCACTGAAACACTGATGCTAATTTGTGTATTTTTGAATAAGCATCGACTCTTAAAAGCCTCGATATATAAACAGCGTGTTAAGTAATAAATGATATTCAAGCGTTCCATGCACATACGGAGTCCTTTAAACAAAACTAAGTGCAATGTTGTTTCCTAGAAAGCATGTCGTGTAATTTCCACAGAAACTATTGAATGTTGATTCTGAGAGTCACTGGATTTGTCCTTCATCAAAAAGAGAATCCTTTTTTTTTTCCTTCTCCAAATTTGAATAATTTGCTGAAGTTATAAAAGCTGTCAACATTGGCCTGGGTTAATTTCCATTTGCCTGTACCACTAATCAGCTGGAACTAATACAGAGGGACAGAAAGATGAGGAGAACGGAGAGCAGGACAAAAGGTGAATCAAGGTACAAAAAGAAAGTATATTAAATGTGACAGACAGACTAATTGTTAATCAGTTGTTAAACTGTTCTAAGAACCAAATATTTAGAGCGCTCTTGAATGCACACATTACAAAGCCTGATTTCAAACTACCTCTTTCCATAATATGTTTTGTTAATATATAGTGCATACATATTGCGATTACTCAAAACCTGCAAACACAAGGAGGCAACAATTTGATTCATACTGTAAATAAGAGACATGTTTCTGTATTCCAGGCAGGCTCCAGACCGCTTATGTGCATTGCGACTCAACCCAATTAGGTCACAGGATCAGAACACAATATTTTCACGCTTCTTTTCGGGTACATTCACGATCGAGAGATCCATATCAGAGTTACGGCCGGCGTACAAAACCAAATTAAATTGCCTGCCATTTCAAGAGCATTCAAGTGATTCTGCTAATGAATAGCTACAGTATATGATCCACATTCATGCAAGGCAGCTAATTCAACCTATGCTGAGTTTTGATTGAAGCAGATTCCAAAACTAAACGTACATGGACCACTGGGTGAAACATCATTACAGCTGTTCCAAACAAATGAATAACACAGACGCAAAATTCTGGTTTTTGTAAGACTTTGTACCAGAAGATACAGCACTGTGTAAATACTGTCTCCATCTTTACTCATTAATCATGGAAGGATCACCATGAAATAGTCTCAACGCATTGGAGTAACTTGTGAAGTAATTAAACAGGAATGTTTTATTTAAATGCGTAGAAGTGCTATTTCAAGCCACGGCTCCAGGGGTGGCGACGTCGGCACCATTTGTTCCTGACGGATGCATCTCAACACTGAATAGCTTGGAAATTCAATTTCGTCCAAACTTTCTTGATCCCCAGAGGATGAATCCTCTCCCGACTTGTCCTCCAGCGTCACCAGCAAGTTGACACTTTTGGCTTTTACTGAAATATTTGAACAACTATTGGATGGATTTGCCTTGAAACATACTATACAAAGAAAAAAAAAAAAAAAAAAAAAGGGTTTTATGTTTAGCTCATGTTCAAATCAGACAGTTGCTCTTTGATACATGTTTGTTTACCGTCTTTGTTGCCATGTTCCAAAGCTATTACTGTCGCTTTTGCTCAGACTTGCAGCATTGGTATAACCTATAAATGAGCTCTTAACATTAAAGGAGCCTTTGCGTACATGTTCTGTCTGCACTGCCACTCCAAACGTAACTGTTTACACATCATACACAAAGTTGAGAATAGCACTAGTATTAGAATACATATAAATGTTGGTAGTAATATTAGTGGAGCTAATATTTCTGGTAACATAGTGCCGTCTTTCCTTTGAGTGTGCAATTTACATTACATTGTCTGTTTCTTTTGGAACTACTCTGAACGACCGCTGTGATTCTTTTTGCCATTAAAGCGTAAATAACACAATTTTGTTTGTGTGAAAGGCAGCAATGACAGCACCTTCTTTCTTCTTGCTCTCTCTGCTTTCCTCTGTCAAATGCTTATATTCATCTGGGAAATATTCCAAAAATTTAGAGGAAAATAAAAATCATCAATAAATCATTTCATTCCGTTTCAATTATAGGTCTGGTTTTCTAAAAAAATAAAATAAATAAATAAATAAATAAATAAAAAAAAAAAAAAAGAATTTTTTTTATCAAGGCTTTTTAAAATGGCTGTCTCCATTTTCATATCTTCCAAAGGAGGTTTACACATTCTGCAATTCCACTATGCATTAATCAGGCGGTATAATGGTCATTCATTATCATCCAAGCACATACACGCGCACGCACACCACCCTGCTGACAGGTGTCATCCATCACACTAGCTGTCCGTTAGTGGTTCCATATGTTGACTGCCAGCCATAGTGAGTACAGACATCTGTGACATTGCGACCTTTGGGCTCTGATTGGCTCTCTGTCCAACAGCTGCTGACATCTTGGTCACTAAAAGCAATGTCCCATCTCTTGGGGGTGTAAACAGAGCAAAAATGGAGAAAATGGGCACAAAGGCTGTTGTCATTTTCTCTCAGACCAGCTGGAGGGTCTTGGTGACAGAGAGCTGGTAATAATTAATGCGGCGAGATCAGTGGCGACAGTACAAACGGAGAAGATCCTAAATATTTTCATGTGTTGGAATGGGTGTGAGGGGTAATTTTGTTACTGCAACCCTTCTGTGTTTTGTTTCCTGTGCTAGCTGCGTCATCTATTACTGTGGTTATGATGTTCGGGTGATAAATCTGCTTTGACGATGAATCTGCTCTGAACTTCGAAGTAAAAATAGTTTGCAAAACTCAAGACTTCCAAAAACTGGCCTGTACCGTAAACTCCATGCAGTTCTTGCGTTATGTGCCGGTGTTTAATCTTACATCTATTAAATTTGTATTCAATTCAACCTTCATTTTGACTCGGAAATACATCGATTTAAAGACCTAATTTACAGTACGGCCGAGTTAAAAACAAGAACATTGTCCGCCCTGACGCAGTGAATGAGTGGCTCGGAGATGAAAGCAAACAGGGCTGGTGAAACAAATAGGGACGCAGTAATGGTAGCGTGACATCGGTGTCCTCTTTGACATCAACACATATTTCCAATAGCTAAGTGGTGCCAGATGCTGACCAATTAATCTTTCTAAAAAGAGAATTAGTCTCATTCACATGGTTCACCTTCAGCTGGAGCCAAGGCATGTGGTCCAACATATGCATTTAGCAGATTGGAAACCATGTAGATTTTCCTCATGGGATGAGTCCAAAACACGCGGACACATTTTAAAAACTGGGAACTTAAATTAGAAGGAAACTACTACAGAAAACGGCAAGACTTTTTGAAAAAAATATTTTCAATAGAGAAATGTGTGTTTTGCTCCCCCCCCCTGCAAGGTATGCTTTATGACCTTTAATTTATAACATATTCATGTTCTGTTTGGCTACTGCACATCTGGAATTAACACCTTGCCAACAGTAATGCTGGCGTCACACATCATTGACATTTGAGATTATTTCCACGCCACTAGAAAATGTGGTATGTAAATAATTAATAATTAATTAATGCTTGATTTACCATGAAGACTGCAGTCATAAGATGCATTTTTTTTAAATACATTTGGTTAATGTACTGGGCAGGAAAGCTGCTCGTTTGAAACCCTTGTATGCTGCATTTACCGTGTACTTTATGTTTAAGGTGCTACTGAAAAGCATTTGGCATACAATTTGTGAAACACATTTAGGACACAGGCACGCAAGCCAGCTTTCTCAGGAGTTTTCCGTAACAAAACTTTTATGGGAACTTCCTTAAAAGCTGTAGGGACATCCAAGTGAAATTGAAAGTCGAGCATCCATAGGTTCATTCTGCATCTTGAAAGGGTCAAGAAACAGATAACTCAAGACTGTTTTTTTCCCAGTTATCGTTTCCAAAACAGCTTGGGATATCGTTCACACGGCGATACTCTCCAGTGGATGCCAAGTCTCTGCCTTAATACGCTCTATAACAAGAACACTGCATTTGTTTTTTTTTGTGCAGAAATGGGAGGGACACTACTTGAATAAATGCTTAAACAACAGATTGACAAACTGTCCCACTGACAAGGATGTAATTAGCATTTTTACTTAAGTCAAGGCAAAGCACTGGTCTTGAAAACCATTTCAGATTCAGACTGTGCCTCACCGCTTTAAAAGCACAACAAAGAAGTGCACTCAGAGAGCTAAGAAGCATTGTTTTTCTCCTCTTTCGCTCTTTATATTGCCCTTCACAACACCATAATGCACGGTGAGTACCACTCAGCATTATACATTAATAGCTAATGTAGTGCCTCTTTCCTGGTTGCCACAGTGATTTTATTCCTCTCAGCGGCAGGTGACACAGAGGTGGTTCTGGCTGAGGAAACACTGTTGGTCCTCCGATGTCAATTTGAGGATCTAGCGCCCCGTATTGCTCCAAGCTATGCTTTTATCCCATGTGTCATAGAGCCCTGGACTGTGCTTAGCGCCAGATTTCTCTTCTACTTTATATATTTGTACGGGAGGTATTCACATCGTGGGAATAAAGGAGTGAAGTGGCAACTGGATAGAACATTTCAGAGGTGCAAAGGCATGCGAGCATGCAGGGAATAATGACAAATGAATCACACAAAATCACCATGCAGCATGTTCCCAGCCCGGGAGGGAAAATAATGCTTAAAAAAAAAACAAAGAACATGCACCCTACAGGATTAAGAACAATAATAAAATGCCCCATAAACCATCCTTACGTCGTCATTTTAGTATCAGCGCAATCCCTTTCCAATTCATTGATGCTTTTCAAAGTTTTTCTTTAACTTTTATTTAAACGACCATAAAAATCGTTAAAAAAAAATGCTTGAAAAATCTATACAAATCTTTTTTTATTTCATTTCTTTCTTTCGAATGGCATCATGACATCACTTCTCATAAAAAAAAAAAATTTAAAAAAAAAGATTGATAACATCGATTGAAAGATGTCAGCAAGTCCGTGGCCCTGATTGCAGAGGACAATTCAAAGAAAGAGGGACATGGGAAGAAAGGACCATCGCTGGCACATTTCTTATTGAAGTGGGGAGTGGATAAAAGGCTTATTGTCTTATAAGACATATTGCGAGTGGAGGACATGAGTTGGTTGAGTACATCACAATATGGTCCAATTATGTGGCACGAAACACAACCATTGTATGTATGTCAGTAGAAGCACTTACAAATCTTAGATTGAGAAGACAAAATTGGGGATTACATAGTCAAACTCGTCGGTGCTCGTCGGGACCCCAGTTTGCCGCTTTAGGTGTAAACATGTGATGGTGGAATTCGGGAACAGGACATGACAATAAGAATACCGTTGTAGTTGCACTGCATACATTGTATTAGCATACATTTGATAGTAGTGCGTGTGTGTGTGTGTGTGGAATCAAGCAGGACTCACATCAACTACAGGCTGCAACAGTTCCGTTTCTTCTCCCCTGGCGTCCAGTGCAAGCGCCACCGAGGCAAATGGCCGACTGGCCATCTGCTGACGCTCTCTCATCAGTTGCTGTAATATCAAACAGAGAAGACGAATGAGCTAAACATAGGACGTATTCCGATCAAACAATAGGGGGAAAAAAACTGAAAAAAGGAGCGAGGATTACATAATCACATGTGAATACATAACAGTGCGTACGTTATTTAAAGCATACCATCATAAATACAAAACACGTCAAAACACATTGCATTTCTAATGATGTTTTATTACTGGCTGTGGGAATCGTGTACAGCACTGTCCTCTCTGTGCTGCTGCTGAAAGGCCATCTCTGCATGTTCGCAGACTTTCACATTGGCTGGGGTTTTATATATAAATCTCTCCTTGGGCTGATTCCTTCTTATCTGTGTACATACATGAGTAAAAAACAAAATCACTATGGACTGCGCTCACACAATATTACACAGATGTTGGTCCCCAAGGTTAGAACAGAACTAGGCAAAAAAAAAAAAGCTTTTAAATACGCCGCCCCTTCTTCCTGGAATAATGTGCAGAAAGAGCTGAAATTGTCAGAGTTGATAACTGTGGAGGAGTTTAAGTACATTTTAAAGGATGGAGAAAATAGGTCTCTTGGTCGATGTGATTGCTTCTGATCTCTCACTGATATATATTGTGCATGTTTTATGCATTTTAACTGTTAAATATTGCATATTAACTGGATATTATGCTCATTCATTTTGTAGTGTGTAACAGTTGTATTTGTCTGTTTGTCTCTCTTGGCCAGGTCACTCTTGAAAAAGATTTTAATCTCAATGAGGCTTTTACCTGGTTAAATAAAGGAAATATGATGAAAAATACAGTGAAATAACAGCACTATAAACCATCGCCACTACAGATTCTAGGAATAGAATTAAACTTGAACCTTGACAAATGAATATTGATATTAACATTCAAAACTGAGAACTCTCAATTTATTCATCTATATTCATTGATCTGATCAAGCAGCCTGCAATATAGTCTGAACTGTCATTTACTTCCCACATACAGTGTACCGCCACAGAGAAACTCTGCACAAAAATGCTGCGTTTAGGTTACTGCCATAGAGTGACACCATTTCTGTTGCTTAGACAGTACAGAAAATAGCCTCTCTTGTTCCCCACTAATCGATATTGTAAAACAACTAGCGCCATTTCATCAGCAACGCCGTGTCTGATCAATATCTAAACAGGCCACCGTTTTAGCACCAAGGACATCACTGATTGGTATTGGATTTGTGATGAGCTTAAGTGTGGTGCATTAGGATCTAATTGTACTTCAGATTACTAAACACATCAAGCGCGTGTGATGATCGACCTCGTCACGTGCCCTTCTTTAAATAAATAAATAAATATGGCTCGACATGTGCTCGAACATACAAATAATTTCATATCAAAGTAATACTAATACACTTCATATTGTAGATGTGAAACGTCAACTAAAAGATTTGCCGGATGTTCTGGGTTCTGTGAATTTCAACGCTTGATGTCTGTGAGGGAGTTCACAACTAATGTCAATTAAAAAATTAAAAAAAACACAATTGTCCAAACATGTCAAGCTTTGGATTTCTCCACATGCTGAAGCGGTGTGCATGCACCTGTACTAAGATGTTTGTGTATAGCTTTCCAAAACCAAAAAACACAAGAGTAAAAGTGTAAGGAATGAACCGATGGCGGACTGCGACGGTTAAAATAATCAACCGTTGGATAAAATAATTGCGAAAGATGGCATTAAAGTACAGCTAAGAGGGAGCTCCCTGTAGAAAACAGTAGAATATTAAATCATTCTAATTTCCCTATAAATATTACTGGAAAAATATTAAATTGAGTGGAAAAGGTCATGTGGATTTACATTTGTGATAAATAAAACAATTTTCAAGTGTCAGATGGAGACATTAAATCGTCAGCCGGAGACAAGCTTTTCAACTCGGGTGGAGCTAATGACAGCTTATGAAGCTGGCCAGCTACAGCAGATACAATCTGCCAATCACAGTTGTCATTTCAGCCGAAAAAGCGATGGTCATCAGCTGAACTGAGCAGCACGCTTTTATCTACCGTCTAAAATGTCTAAAATCAAGTAGCCATTGTTTAAGCAAGCAAAGACACAGTCATCATCGTAAACTGCTGAATAAAAAATTCCAAGTATTCATTTTACTGCCCAACTTTTTCAATCAATGATTTTTTCCGGCACACTTGGCTGTTTGAGCGCTTTCCAATTATCTCACATTATCGGGTCTGCGTGCCTGTTTGGGTCAACAGCATTAGGACGTCGAGTTTTCTGGTGGTCTAAATCCTGAATAGGAATTTGTCCTTGGTGTAGTAATCAACCCTGATATTCTTGTATCCAGACTCCCCACCCTCACTCCCTCTGAATTTAATTAAGTATTCATTAGTCTGGCTATTAATTGGCAAAATTCCGATGAGGTCTGGAGAGGTTGATAGCATTGTACAAGTGAACAAGTGGGGAATCAACGACTCCATCTATGCGACAGCTTTAGAAAAAAGAGTGCCAGAGCACTGTATTCATTTTCTCTAATTGTTATTGTTCTGTTGAGGGTGTACACAGGACAACATTAAAACTTGACGAAATTGGTGGTTTTCAATTAATACGTCAAAATCCTTCATTAAATATTTTTGAGACCCCAACAGTGACTCATTACTGGTACTTTCGCAGGCAGTTCTACGACTAGAGCCCCGATCATCTGTGTCTTTTTAAAGAGATTAAATTAAAAAAATAAAAGACCTCGCACAGGATCACAAAACAGATCAAAACAGCATGTTCTCAAATATCGCTGATAATAAAAATAAACTTTCAAATAAACGCACTCTACCCTGTCTGAAACTTGTGATCTGGCAAACAATGTAACAAACTGCATTTAATTTTCTCCTTAATATTCAACACTGATAATTAACATTACGACATTATTTTATTACGTTTCTTGTAGGTCACGAAACCCACGTATGGGCAGAATGGAAGCACATATCGGCCGGGCCACGTGCATACTAATATGCATTACATAGATTGTTGTATTGTCAAAATGCCCACTAACTAAAAGCAGCGAACACGCAAAAAGGCTGAAAATGAGAAATACGGTCACTGTGATTTATACATGTTCTGTGTGTCATAAATAATTGCTTGTGTCGATGCAGCCCATGTTGGAGCATTTTGAACGTTCAAGGATTCCTTTACAGACGACTTGTACAGCCTCACTGATGGAGAGTGAGCGAGAGGAAAGTTCAATGTAAGAACTTTTTTGTTGAATCACTCTGAAAACATTCCCTGGGGGTGGTAAAGCTGAGAAGAGAAAAAAAAACAAAAAAAAAAACAGCCATATGAAATTGAGATTGATCACCTGATTGATTTTTTTTTTCCTTTGTAGCTCTGATTTGTAAACTTTAAATCTGAGGGCCCGTGTTAGATTGTTGTACATCTTTACCATTAAACATCAAAACCAGCAACACCGAAACCGATAGATTTGAGCTGCTGGGCCACCGCGGGTCAAAATGAGAAATTTTTGCCCTTTTCGAAAAGATAAAAAGCAGGATGGAGGGCCCGGCGGGGTTGTTGCAAAACAAGAAAATAGCTCACGGCTTATTATGGTTTCCAACACAAGAGCTTCAAATCCAACAACATTCATCCTAAATGTCAGATAGCAGTAATGTTATTTATCATGTTGCAGAATCCATTTAAAGCAACAAGGCATAAGAGGAGAGCAGAAGCAAAGTCAGGGAATGCTGGCGATTTGCTCTGTGTCCGGCACAGGCGTCAACGAATGTGCTGGGAATACAATCATCAAAGGGCCGGTACAATACCAGAGAGACTCTACAAATGAATACTAAGTTAATGACAAAAGTGAACTCTACAAAAGCAAGTAGCGTTTGTGCAATGACAGACTGATTTTTGTCAAGACTACAAGCTGGAGCCATTCACGGTTGTGATAAGCACGGGCATGCACTGCATTCCTATGCAACTTGATTAATTTGGCAAATGAGTGCATGAATTATCTGTCTTGTGAATACAGCATTTTGCTCCCTTCAGTGGATTCTATAAAAAGGGCAAGTGTCATCCCGCCTCTGAGCATATTCTACACCTAAGCAGGTCACTTTGTCCTTTTCAAAGATCACTGGCTGTGCCCACAGGCGCTGCCCTGCAGAATAAAATGAAGAAAGCCATAATAAGATGGAAAATAAAATAAAACAAATGCTTTCACAATCTACACAAAACACTTGGATTAATGAGCTTCCCCAAATGAAGATATCCCGTGTAGTAGACTGCCACCGCATGTCACACTGATGTGTCGCTGTGGTTGAGTGGTTTTGTGTAGGCTGAAGTACCGAGAACTCATTAAAAAAAACCTGAAAATATGAATATCTTGCGTTATTGCGGTGATAAGATAAGTAATAATGATACATCCTAACATAAAATATTCATTAAATGTTACCTTGCTGTATTTCTATGAATCGGTTTTACTCATTAGTGGGAGAGCTTCTAAGCTTCCAATGGTGGAGCATATCCTGAGCTGAACTCCTAAGCACAGCTCTGCTCCATCATCTGTAACTTTAGAGGAAATTATTAGAGTGCCAACTTTAAACTGAACAAGGGACCATCAAGGTGACCAGGGGCTTAAGAGAGGGATAATCTTATTATAGCAATCGATGACTGCTGATTGAGCTCTTCAAGGGAAGAGGGACATGTGAGGATTATGTGGATAATGTGTTTCAGTTTGGTCAATGCAGGCACATAGCTAATTAGATAATCGAGTTATGTTGATCAAAATGGGTCGTTTACAGTGATCATTAAGGCTTACGCTGCCAGCATGTGTGTTATTTTATATATATATATATTTTTAAACAGAAGATAAGCCTCAGGCTGCATTCAGACCGATTTAATACCTGCATTTAAAATGCAGCTCTTTCATTCATCCGAATGAAACCCGGCAGAGTGCCGACGCAGAGGGCAAAAAAACAACAACCCCGGCGTCATCCTGCGAAAAAAAGTGAACCTGGCACAACTGGATCACAATGCAACCGTATCCACCAATCAAGCCAACATTCCTGGTACATTTTTTTGTAACATGATCAGTGTATTTCTGTATTTCTACTGTGGGCCTCACCACTGTTGCATCAAAAAGATAAAATAATTGTCTCCATGAACCATGAACTTCTTGGCAATCAGTCTAGTAGAGAATGTAGTAGATACAAAATAGAAGATTTTGACCTGTTGGTGGTGATAGAGAAAAGTCAGGGGATCACCAAAGTCATTAACATTCATCCTCTGGGCACCATAAAGGTCTTTAAAAAAATGTAATGGCAATCCATGCAAATCATTGTTGCAATATTTTTAGTCCGATTAAAAAGAGTTGGACGGACAGACAGACATTGTCGTCCCTAGAGCCAGGGCTAACATTGCTAAATAAATGACACAAGAAAATAGGAACTGAACTCCATCAGTGATGCACCATCATAGGCATTAAATTATATTTCATTTATCTGACGCTTTTGTCCAAAGCGACTTACAGTAAGTGCAAACAAAAGTGAGGAAGAAGAAGAAGACCGCAAGAATCTTGCAAGTACATTAGCTTCAAATAGGTGAAATTGTTTTGAGTGCAATAGCTTACATAAGCCAAACCAATGCTACATACAGAAATAAGAAAATATTATTTTTTTGTTTTGCTTTTTATTGGCCAAGCTGCTTTCGAAAACAGATGGGTTTTCAGTCTGCGACGGAAGATGTGGAGACTCTCTGCTGACCTGATCTCAATGGAGCCCGAATAGCAAACGACTTTTTGTTGAGGGGTCTCTGGGCTCCACTCACAGTGAGGGAGCAGCGAGCTGGTTGGTCGATGTTGTACGGTTCGACCATGGCCTGTAGACACTGTAGGAAGAATTCACCTGTGTCGCCTTCTGGGTCAGTAGGGGACGTATATATACTTATATGACGATAGCTTTAAATAAACTCATGCTAATTAGTTACTGGTGGATTTAGTAAATGGTATGCTTTTAAAAAAGCCGCCGCTCAATAATAGTTTTGAGTGCTTTTAGAGTGGCGGTGAAAAATCTCCGTTCTAAATGACGGTCAGTACATACAGTATGTTGCAAGTGTGTACGAGGTGTGTATCCACGTGTTTGTTGTGTGTGCGAGAGAGATAAAGAAAGAGAGGAGCTGCGTTAGGTAGAGCCACATGTTTGTGTGTAAAACATCTTCCGTGCGACAGTCTTGTGAAATGTCAGCGCCTCCCGTTCCCCCCACAGGTAGCTTTAAAGAGGTCAGCCCTCGTCCTCCTCCGTGGCATTTACAGCTTTTCATCCCTTTGTCCCTCCACTCACGGTCTAAGCCTCGTTCATCTATCCTCAACTGAAATTATTCAAATTACAACAGCTGCACCTTTGCAACCGATTCCTTTCAGCTCCTGACAAAACAGAAAGCGCTTATCCAATTAGTGCATAAGTGTGGTAAAAGATCAGCTTTGTAAGATTAAGTAAATACCAGGAATTACACATTCACCACCTTATGGCTCTAAGTTTCTTGCAGGCTTTTATTGTAACCTCCATCCACGGATCATTTTCGGAATTACAAACAGACAATGCCAACTTGATTATCAATAAATACTTTAGTCAAATCTGTTTCTTGTAAAAATCCAAAATAACATAGTAAAACGGTTTCATATAAACCCATTGCTTTTTTTTTTTTTTATTGAATACCCAGAAGTACTAAAACAGATTCCACACCAGCAAGCCAATAAAAAAAAAAAAATCGTTGAAAAGATCAATCAGTATCAGACATCCATATGTCACTTGGCTGGATCAGTGACTCGTTATTGTCTCCGCTATCTCTAGAGGCCTCATTAACACTAGTTTATTCCATGTACTTATGTTAAATGGGGGCTTGTGGGCATTAGATGGCTTCCAGCCCAAATCCTTCCTGTCCATATTTAGACAAGCCTCGTAAGTGCACGGGCTGTTCAAAAGCCCTTTCAAATGATCTGGACATAATGCTCAGTGAAGAGCCAATCAGTTCTCCAATGGGCAAGATTTACAGGACCGAATCAATTTATCTGATATCATACAAGACTTGCGACTGTCTCTCAACACAAGTGAGTAATCACAAATCCACCGAAACGTCCCATTAGTTACTATGTGACAGAGTTCTGGATGTAACCTAAAATGCCAACCGCTACAAGCAGTGCGGTAAAGTCTTCATTATGAATGGCAGTACAAGCTTGCCCCTGAATGGTTTGTGTCAAAATGCTTTGCTGGATCATTTTTTGAGGCAGTTGCTGCTTGTGCTGCTTTGAAAAAGCTCCATAAACTTAAAAGAACACTCCAGCAATTTAGCATTGCACTCCTTTGACATTTTATTTATAATATAATAATTTATTATTATTTAAAAAAAAAAAAGAAGATCAAATTGACACAAGCAGAACCAGAGATATCGTCTTTTATATTTCACACATTCTTCTTCGTTTGCAAAAACAGTTTCCTACATTACCCACAAGGCTAAAGCAATAAAAGGCAATAGCAGCTTTTAAAACCTGATGACGAAATACCTGATAAAAATCAATGAAAATGCAATTTTATAATGGGCCATATGAAGAGAAAAAATTCTAAATGCCGATTGTATTTTGGACCATATGCGGAATTAAAATTGTGATTTTGTGAATGTATCTTACTTATTTCTTAATGGGTCAAAAAAATAAATAATAATAATAATATATATATATATATTCTTTTTTATTTTTTTTTGTGGTGCAGATTTGACCTTATAGCAATAAAAAACACAAGTACGTACATAAGTGGCTGCCCCATTTCAGACACAACACCTATTTACTCTTGCAGGATATAAAACAGACCTTAACCAGTTCAGCAATAATCACTACAAATGGTCTTACTGATTTGGGAAACGTGGACGAGAGAAGCGCCACATGGGATGCAGTTAAAGACTACTTGCAAAGCTGAAGCAGCAGCAGTGAAGAACACCCTCCAGGTGTTACAGCTTTCAGGTGACCAACACACAGCTTCTTTGCAACTTTACTTCAAAAAGGAGGGAATCTGAAAATGCCACAACAGTAACCTTAAGGTATTATTTTTCTCAGCTTTATAAAGCCACGTAGTAGAAATGTTCAAGAAAATGGTTTACTAGTGCGACAGGGACACATTTTGAAATAAAAAACACAGCGTTTGACTGCATAATGGATCAAAATGTAATATCTTCAGCAGGTCATATCTCAGGTTGTAGCTACAGGTTTTAAACATCCGTTCCCTTCAAACCTGTAATAATGTCGCCTCTGCAGCCAACAAATCCCAACAGATTCCCAGAGGATTTTAGATTGTAGGATGTACTATGGATTCAAATTCAGAAACATGAGCGCAGTGAGGAAGAAATAAATAAAAAATAAAAATAAAATCATATCCTGTTACTTAAAAATAAAAACAAAAAATGACATGGGGGACCACTTTGACAACTGGAATGGACAGACTCCAGGGAATGTGCACTCAAATTCAGAGCAATGCAAATATATACAGTAGATGTATATGCTGTATATCAAATTGAGGAAATTAATCAATGCATAGATACAAACTGATGTGTCATCTGCAAACAACTTTGCCAGTCCTTCACACAGAATGAGAAAGTATTTTTGTTACTCTAGTCACAAAACTTTTCAATCACCTGAAATCAAGCAATGAGAGATTTTTATTTAAATATGTATCTATTTTCATGTGGCAGCTGAAGGGCAGCGACAAACAGATGACGGGAATGCCAAGAGCAGACAGGAAAAGTGAGCAGAATTTCAATGACGTGAGCCCATCTGCCTGCATTAATTTTTATTGACTTTAATTCTTTGGATAGGCATGATTCAGAGTCTCGGTAGCTATTATTCTTGTTTATTTTCATATATCAATTAGAGGAAGTAAAATTTGGATCTTGAGATAATCAATGTCATCCCCAAAGGGGAAATAAATTGTGGGAGCTTTATTAGTAGACTGCAGGTCATAAGGCTGGATGAACACCAAATTAAACTTCCTGATAGAAAGTATGAGACAGCATCCAGGAGAATATAGGATTCAGTCTGAAGAGATGGAAATGATGGTTGCTTTCACAGAAACCAGGAACCACCACATGCAGTTTGGGTTCAAGGAAGTCAGGTGAATTTACATACATTTGCTCTCTTCCTCAATTTCCTGCAACGGTCTCTTTCTCACCCTCTTTTTTTTTTTTTTTTATTTCTACTGCCAGTCATCTCATCTTTCACCCCTTTTCATCCCCATCTTTTGTCAAACCCATCTTTCATGCCAGCAATGAATATTAATGGTAATTCGATCCCCTTTTCCTTTAGTCATTCACAGTATCTCTAAATCGCTTCTAGGCATGGGACCATATGAAAATTTCATGTCACAATTATCCTGGCAAAAAAAATTCCAGATAATCATCAAAATATGCTTAAAACTCTTAAACTGCTAATAAAACATATTGGAATGACTTTACCGTTATATTTTGGGAAGACTTTACCTTTACATTTTGCTAAGAAACTAATATTTTATTGCATCACCGATAGGACACGCATCTTTTTTTTGTGGAAAAAAAACAAAACACTCAAATAATCTTAAATAAGGTAATCATAAATCCTATGGTCCCCCCGCATATATAAAGGTTAATGAAAAATAGAAAAAATAATGTTAGTCTCTTCTTTTTACATGATAGCTTATACCAAGTCACTCATGTGAGGATTGTCCCGATAATGGAAATTCACCACGATCAACTTATTGTGAGTGATTTCATCCCGATCCGCAGTAAAAATCCTTAATCGTCACATTCCTGCTCGCTGTTCACATACCTTTTCCACTAGTCTACCCAACTTCAATACACAATTTCTGAATCACCTTTACTTTTAACAATATTTAGTTCATAAAATCCTCATAAGATGATAAAATGGGACGTCGTAGCCATTAGCGTGTACTGACCGATTTGTCTAGATGTACAGACTTTGGGATGATGTTGACATAGTGAGTACACTGGAAGTAATACAAAACATACAGGCACGATCGGGTATACGCGATACGTGAACAGGATGTGTTTTATGGACTTACTTCTCTCCGTCGTGAAGCCCAGCAGGTCTGTTTGATCTTCCAAACCACTGCAGCCACCAGGAGCAGTGATAGAAAGCAACTGAAGGGAAAGAGAGGAAACAATATCAAGCAAGATGACTTTAACTAATAACAGGTGTCAGTTAGAAAGTGCACACATGTGTTATATGCATGCAGGGAGCAGTCTCCCCTCGAGTATTTGAAGCATTTTTACACGCAACAGTAGATACTGACTGCATATGAACATGCAGCTTCACCCAGGAGAGTTTCCTGTTGCAAGAATCCCCATCTATACATCATGTCCTTCCACAGATTCTGGTTCTACAAACTCTAAATACTCTGCCAAGCCTTTCTTTTGAATTTACATGTATATGGTGTATTTTCACATCATTTTCTGGATATATTAAAAACGGCTACAATATTACTGGCTGAAACACTCAAATGTTCAAAGTTTCACCGTAACTTCAAAAAAGACAAAGCAGGGGAGATGATATGAAGAGGTAGCACATTCATTTCTTAGCAGACTGAATATTTTTGGCCGATTACTTCAATTAATAACCCCAACAGTAAAATCATTAGTCAAGGGAAATTCAACAAGGTCTGAGCGCTGCTGGGATAGAAAAATATGACTGATTGAGAGATTCCACTTCATTATCCTGCTGACAGATGAGAGTGTTGAGATTATCATGTGCTGAAAAGACATTCTGCACTTTCGATGAGCTGGTCGGAGCAACATGTGGGAATCCAAGCATTGTGGTTAGGTGGAAATATATTGCTACAAAATAAAAAAAGGTCGAGTATCGGTGTCCATTTACTTCAATCATTAACAAGTATTTGATCATTCCTTTCCTCTACCCACTGAATTAAAATGACTATATTCCCGTTGGGCAGGGACAAAAGAAATGATATTTGGATTTGAAACCCATACTGTAATATGACCAACGAGCCCTCGTCTTCAGGGACATGCAACAATCCTAAAATGGGCAGCCTGGTCCAATAAGCACATTTCACCAGAGACACATGACTAGCTCTGATTTCATGGGTCCGTTTGTTTGATATTCTAACTTGTGTAGGCTTTCAATTTGCCCGGCCACACCTGCTAGTCGGTCTATTGGCCAGGATCTTTGAACAACGTCTGCGGGGAACATGATAACACTCGGAAAATACAGCCTCTCAAATAAAGCAGAGGGGGCCACCAAGCTTTAAAAAAAAAAGTATACGAGAGGTGCTCAAGCTGGGAACCCTTTCATTCTTTTAGAAAAACTTGCACCATCTTAGAAAGCTTTGAAGATAACAGTGAATGAAGAGGAGGGGGGGGGGGCTGCTGTGGGGGCTTAAATGACATTTTCATGTGGCAGAAGTGACAAAAATCCCGAGACAGATGTTTGGCTTTCATCGTCACTATTTTAGACAGCTTAAATCCCCTTCGTCGTTCCTTCTGCTTGTGTTAATAAAAAGGGAGTTCTGCCATCATTTATGTCCCGACGCTTTAAAAGTAGCGAAGGACAAATATGAAAGTCTTAAAACAAAGATGCACTCAAGTTTTTCTACAAGTAGTTATTGATGTGGGATAGTTTGATTAGTAGATCTAATAACAGCAGGTGTTACATTTCACTCACCCAAACATGCTCAGGAGGAAAGCAAGACAGTAGGAAGCTGCCGCACACTATTATTCATTGCCGGAGTTTACTGATCTCAGACAAATCCCATGGTTCTTTATACCACCTTTCATTATTATTATGTGTTTTTATAGTAGACTGCCAAATGTGTCTGTTTTTTTTTTTTTTTTTAATAGTGATAATGTTACGCAATGTGCAACAGAAGAAATGTTGCCTTTGACAGAGAGGAAACTGAACTAAACGCAGCTCTCCTTTTAATTACACGCTCATTTCCGTAACCACACGGCTACAGTTACCACAAGGGAAAGCAATCAATAACATCTATACCTGCTTTCTACCCTTTCTTTTTAGGCTTCTAAAACATGATCCTGGAAGCTCTGTAAATAAGCACCCTTAAAATGCTAAATAAGGAGGACGTCATTATTTCTTGTACGCTTAAAAATAAAATTGTGAAATATATATACGCCTGAACCTCTTTAGCGTATTCAGACATTACACACATTTTAAGAGTTCAGTTTTGAGTGGCGTCATTCGACTTCATCTGACATTTTATGAATAAAGTTGGTGTGGAATAAATCAAGTGTGCGTGCATGCTTCTTAATAAGTCTACCTCATGCACATACAGTACGTAGATGGTGCGAACACATAGCGACACTTAGAATGTGCACGTGTAGACACTTGCATACTCTGTATATACACAAACAAACATACAAATGTGACTTGTATGACACTTGTTATTAGTATAAATTAGACCCTGGGGTTCCAGTGCAAGTGTAGTGCAGCATCCTATTAGCGAGTTTCTAATCTAATCCATCTAATCAGAACGCATAAAACAATCAGACTCTAATTAGATTACAACTCAGGCAGTGCTGTGCAAGTAAATATTGTTTAGGAAATCAGTTAGATGAAGTAGCAAGGTGGAAAATGGGGGGAAAATATTTCTAAAACGGCTTGCAGTGACAAAGGCGAGGCGATATTTGAATGTATCAGAACAGAAGAAAGCAATTGTTGTCATGGCGTCATTTCTTCACCCCATATGTCTGATACAAGGAGGTCTAGAAACCCTGTGGGGTGATTTGACATTTTGTCATCAGGCTGATTATGTTTCCCGCAGGTTCATCCCCTTCAAACCTCTCACACACACACGCACACGCATACACACGCACGTACACAGGCTCGTCACGGCATCATAGCCTTTCACTTTTTCCTGAGTTTATGGGTCAGTGAGAAGCGGACAACAAGGACGCAGAAAAGACTCGAGAGAACAAGTTTAACCTGCACGACAATGGGAAAACAAAAGAAACAAAAACATACTGATGGGGGAAAAAGAAACGCAACGTTAGGCTGGCAAAACGGGAAGAGCTATGTGCTGTGTCATGTGATCCCGATTTGATTTAGAAAGCACAAACCAAATCTGAGTTCAAGTAATTACTAAAGGAAATATTGTTTTGTAAATAACCCTTTCCAAGAGAAAGGAGTACAATGCTATGGGCCAATGAAAAGTGCTCAGTCATTTGTTAGTTTAAAAATACCAAAACTGTTCCTACTTTTTCCCCCCTGTGCCCCCTATTGTGACTCTATTTCAAATGATGCAAGTAGCTGTCAGACACATTTTAGATAAAATAAGCTCTGTCCTTCTCCTCTTTCCTTCTAAAAAAATCCCTCAATTCGGGGTGTTCAACGGTAATTTGATCGGATGGAGGCAGCAGATAACCGATTGTGTGACAGCTTTTCGGGAAAGTTATTGTGGCCTGGGCAATGATGGGCAGGTGCCTTGGGCAATGGCTGTCTTCTATTCCCACCTTGACAGCTACACAGATAATATGTTAGTCCATCAGGCTACTCTGGGGAGCACACCTTGAAATGAAATGAACACACACATACACAGAAACCGCACCATGGTCAGTAACCATCAGTGTTAGGTGTGAAAATAACTGCCCCCACCAATGACACTGATCTAAAGATCGAAACCAACTTAACTGATCTGCTACGGATTTGGCACGACTACAGTAACCAAAGCTTTGCGAGGGAACTCCTGTAAAAAAGGGGTTAATGCTGATCTTTTGAAGCTTTTTTAAATTGCCAATATCCCACTTAATGCATTCACTTTCCAATTATACTCACATCCCCTTAATGTATTCAGACTTTGCTGTGCTTTTGAAAGAACTCAAATTGACTCATTTTCAACATTTCAATGAGAAAAGATTTCCATCGCAGCTCTCAAGATGAAAAATCATTAAGAGCCCCTCATATCTTGATCGCCCATGCCTGCTCTTTAGATGGCACTCACAGAGCAATGTGTACCTATTTAAAATGGTTACTGGCTGCTTCATTTGCCACTTGAAAAAAAAAAAAGGGAAATCACTGCCTAGAAGACACAAGAAGCATTTACATGTACTTGGTTAACAAAACAGGCTCGAGTAACTCAATAAGCCCCAAGAGGCAGGAGCGGAAAATGAAGAGGTGGTGGGTCAAATTCTGGATGAGGCTTCCTGACTGGAGAAGAGCTAAATCCAATGACATGAATGAGTGTGTCAGATGTACACATATTTGACTCACTTACCTGAAAAATGTAACAAAGAACTGGACAAGGTCCATGATACTGTTGTGTTGGGAGAAGGCAATCTATTTGAGAGAAAGAAAGAAAAGAGAGAAAAAAGGACTTAAAAAATGTCACAACATAATTTGAACGTTGGTATAAGTCACCATAGTAAAAAAGGTAAGTCGGGCTTTATCGAGGCATTATCAGTCAAAACGTGTTTGTAAACCTGGACTTTATGTTTAACATATCTTGTGTTAAGAATTGTTTAACACTCTCACTTCCTTCTGACTGAGCTCTCCCAGTAGATCTGTGGCATGGTGAAGGGGTTAACGCAATGTAGTGTAGACCGTTTAAGTCTGCAGTAAGAGCAGAATGGACCGTCTAAAAGGTCACCGACAAGATTGCACCTGTAAAAGCTTCTGCTCCGAGAAAAAAAAAAGAATAGAAGCCTTTTTGAAAAAGATGAAAACTTTCTGTAGACAATCCACCAGTTCTGAAAATGTCTCGGATCATCTGGAAAAACTCATCCATTGATGCATTTTTACGAGTTGACTCTTTTTCTTCTTCTGAGCCAACAACAGGCTAATGACTTGAGGCCAGAGATGAAAAACACTATCTTTAAAAGATTTTTTTTGAATAATTTCCTCATGTTCCTGCATTACTGGCTGCAAGAACACAAAAGAAAACATGCAAGTCCAATAAATTACTAAACATTACTAGAGCATTATACCCTTTCATTGTTCTTAAACAAAAAACATGTGACAAGTATTAGGGACAGCCCATCTGCTGTCGAGGTAAACTACATACAGTGAATCTCTTATAGAGCTGATTAGTGTATTTATTTTCACGGCATGGCCAGTACATCATGCTTTACCATCATTAAAAGAAGGATTACACATTCCCAGCAGTGAAATCACATCTGATCATAGTGACGCGTCATTATCTACTATAGATGCTTTGAAGGCATTTGGCCCTGAAAGCCTTTAGACAACGCAACGTCATCTGCAGCAGTGTGGAGCCCCTCTGGTTCATAGCACATAGGGTCAAGTAAATTGTAGGCCACAAATTGTGCTTTTAGAGGTCAATTATGTGCGTCACGTTTCATGTTTAGAATGCTGATGAGGCATAAAGGAATTTATCTCGATGATTCAGTCTATCAGTGACAGCTGATGTATTTGTAATTAGCACACACACACACACACACACACACACATATTCGGTCATTCCTCAATTGTCTGTAATTGAAACGCTACAGAGCTGAATAGTTGGCTCGAGCAGAGGTATGCGCATGTTTAAGGTTATGTGGCAGTACAGAGTTTGGTGTTCTTTATCGACCACTTCATCACCCTTGCAAAGGTCTCCCACCTTTGACTTTTTCTAACCTTTTTAGGTAGAGAAATGAGAATCGCTGATCTGAAGCGAGATGCTCACTGACATGGCTAAAATGACTCAACAGCACACATTACACAGATGCTTTGCTGGCTTTTCTAGTAAGTGGGGCAAGTTCTACTAAGTGCTCACAACCCTGCTTTTCACATAATATGAGGTCAAAGCAATACTTTTGGGGTTAATCTAATTTCAATTCATCTATCTGAGCCGGCACTGGCATCATTTGAGAATGTACTTCCATTACAAGTGGACTTTTATTATATTGAAGCGTGTTGCTCTTGGGTAACAATTATACTAACACATAATGATGTCACAGATACGTTGTAGCCCAAGTCCTCCCTTTGCTATCTTTACCCACATTTAAATACTTATTTTATGGGCTCAGACCCGAAACACAAAAAGGCTCATACGTGCGCTCCCAATTTCTGCTTTATCTCATGCAGGCCTACGCTCTCCCCCTGCATCGTAACTGCAAGTAAAGGAAAGAGAGACCTTATCCTGTTACAAAAGCCATTTGCTTTAACAGCTCAGGCCAGTCCATAATAAATAAGTGACTGTTGGCCAGGAAATCTAATAGAAAACTATTACTGGGCCACCTCCACAGATGGACTGACCCCGAAGATATTATCGCCAAAGCGAGGTCCAATCATCTACCTTGTGAAAGGGAGGCACAGAACAAATATAAAAATCAATACATGGGAGTGGGCTAATTAGCAAAAAAGGAATTGTGTGATATTATTAGCAATGGATCTATCATATTTCTCAGTAAAAGTGCCTGTGTGTGTGTGTGTGTGTGTGTATATATCCACACACACACACACACACACACATATATTTTATCACCTTTTAATTGAATATGGTGAAGTTGTTAGCAAATAGTTGCCTATTTACACATAGAGCAGATATGTGGAAACGTTATTATTCGTTTTTGTCTTTTATTTCCTGCAAGAATAAACCGACAATATTTTTTGACAACAGCTTAATTGTTGTTTTCCTGCAAACCCCAAATAACTGACAGCAAACGCTACTTATTATTCCCCGCATTGTATTTCCGCCCCGTCCGCCACATCGAAGCCTCAATCTCCTCCATTCAGAAAGAGAGGTAGGAAAGGTTAAACGGTGCTTTGCTTTTGCCCGCAAAAAAAAAAAAACAAAAAAAAAAAAAAAAACAGCTGTGCACCTATGCACACTAACCCTCCCTCATTAAATCTGTAATTAGAATAAAGTGCACTTGAAATCACCCTGAGCAAAAACAACAAGCTCTGCATCAGCAGAGGCTGCTCCTGCTCTCTTTATGTTAAAAGGAATAATTGCGTATCAATACAATGACTACGTACATACTATACATATTTGCATATTAGATCACAGTGTTCTCTGCTTCATAAGAGCCATAAACACAAGTCCTTACCTGGATCTTGATGGGCCATGAGAAGTTACTGACGTAGACATAAAAGGTGATATTGGGGTTGCTTCTAAAGGTGAACTTCTCACAGGAGAAGCTGTCTCTGTATTCCTTGATGTTAGTTTTGGACACGATGGGCACCTCCTCTCCAGAGATGGTTCCAGCTGTTGGGGCAAAGAGTTCACGTTTAGCGCGCTGCCACTTGGCATTCACAGAGATCACCTACATACAGAGATGGAGCTGGACGGGCTGCAACATATCATTATGAATCCATTAATGGGTTTATCAAGCCATTTGGGACAGGAAAGCTCTCATAAGCAATTCATATTGTTATGTCTTAAGTGCATTTAACTTCTTTTGGACTGACCTAAAGCAGTAGAGCTTTATTTTGTAATTACACATGTCGTCCATATTTAATTGTTAAATGGACGTGGGAGAAAAGCACAGCTTGAAAGGGGGACTGACGGGCTGCTGCCGTCCATAGGTCATGACTGAGTCATGCTAGCACATAGTCATCATTTGAATCCATTTCACCACTATCGGCTAATGCATTTAGTCGATGTGAGACCTAGAATTTAGCATTTTGTTCCCTTGGGGTGGATGCTGTCTATATAAAAAGGGCAAAAACAAAGCCGCACAGAGCTACTATTATTTATTCTAATAGTTTGTGTGCATTTATGTTCAATATTCACGAGTGGGGTGTTTTACAACAGCCCAAAAGTGGTTTAATAAAATTCAATATGGTCAAAACGGAGTGGTTCATAAGTACAATTCTAAACGCTCCTCGTTAAATGAAAACTAATTCATTCCCGACCGAAACTCTTGAAAGTGTAAGTCTGTTTTCCCCTCTATCTAAATGTTTCAAGTCATTTCTTATTCTTCCTCGTGTCGGTGGGTCCTCAACATTGACATTCCAACCAACAGCTCTGAAACAAAAGAACTGAAAATGACAGCTTGAGTGTGGCTACGTGAGCACGTTTATCTTAATTGAAATCACCCTCCTCCTCCCACCCAAAGGCGCTTCAACGCTCTGGTCGATTGTGGAGAGGCTCCCGTTCCTTCTGAGAAACAATATCTTTGTGGGGGGGAAAGGGGACACAACTTCAAATATTAATGACGGTGGGTGCTCCGAAAAAAAGGGTGGGGTGGGGCTGGGGTGTTAACGCTGTTGCAGTCGCAGGAGGTTAACGCGTTTTAGTGGTTGGAAAATGTCAATGTTGTGGGGAGGGAGAAAGTGGCAGATGACTTGAGAGGAGGGGAGGGCAGGAGATAAACGGCGGACCTGGACGACTGCAGTGTCCTTGGGTGTCTTTCCTCGGGGGACATATAATACCCACTCAACAGTGACACATTACACACCAACAACAGAGGGTACATTATTGTTCCTGTTATACCAACCGAATAAATGATTATTTATTTTTTTTTTTTTTTACGACAAACTTAATTATCTACATTAGAACCTTTTTCTTTTTTCTTTTTTAAAGCCTCAGGCATCTCGAGTGGCAGTTTAGTAAATGTGTCGGCAACCAAATTCAAACATTAAATGTTGTTAAATGCAATTAGAAAATGAATGGACTAATTATTGAACAAGGGTTTTTGACTGATAATATTTAGGTCTATTTCAACGGTGTTTTTCATTATTTCTGTGAATGTTGTGGAAGCAGGTGACTACGTTTGCAGAGGCACATGTGTTGACGTTAAAATGACAATAAATAAAAGACAATATGTCTAATCACCCTGGCTCTGTGTTTGACCTGTTGGTATAAATCCCTTTTCTAATCTTCTTATTGATGCTTGGGACAAACTGCGTGTATATTTTTGGGCTGTGGTGGCAAATTATGCAGTAGGAGGGCGGGTGTGAACATATTCTAAGATTTGGAATATCTGCTTTGCTAAACTACCAACGCTTAAAATCATTTATAACATCCAAAGATGACCTCAAAATTCACAATTCTGACACCATTTGAACCGAATCTCTAATAGCATTTATAACCTAAGCCGTTTGTTAGGGTTAGACTTTTTTTTTTTTTTACTGCATAATCTTTTTTGCTCCTTTGCACATATGTATTTTCACAATCTAATGGGTGGATTTACAATACAATGAGAAGAGGAAAAGAAAACTCATTAACCGATGGGCTTCTGACTGTTTGGGAAATTCATCCGCCCAATTAAAAAACTAAACTTTGAGGTGCACTGAATATTCAATCCCCACTGATGAGCTAACGGACTGTGTGCACAGCTTAGCCCTCGTCAAGGTCTCCGTCATACAGAACGATGATATAAATCAAGGCGTTTTCACTACACAATAAATGAACTGCAAAGTAAAAGTACCTGTTGATCCCACCGACCAGGTGATGTTGAGGTTAAAGTTGTTGGATGCATTAATGGACATGTCCAGGTTCTTGTTAGCCTTCAGATTGAGAACATAAAAACATAAACTGAGAATATCTCACAAAAAGACACAAGAGCCTCGCTGTGGTAAAGTACAACATACAAGTGGGGGATGTTATAAAGAGGTTATGACATTTAATAAGGATTCAGGGGTCCTTTATTAATGGTCAGTTCCAGACTCCTAGTGCAACTCTCCAACTTCTTGATGAAGAAAAAAAAATGGTCATCGGCCTTAAATGTGAGTGTATGACTAGATATTTACCTGCTCAGGTGAGGCCATAAAGTTGATGGCAGTGTAGTGATTATCATCTTCTTGGATGAGACTGAAGGTGAACTGGTAGTCGATCAGGAGGTTGTCTAAACAAAAGAAAGAGAAAAAAAAAAAAAAGTTCTCGTATCCTTTCCCGTCATTCGACAGCACACTGAACGCAATAAGGAAGTGCAACTTTCTGAGGAGGGAACACAAACTAAGCTGCCAGCTGTGGCTTACACTACTATGACAAGATAAATATACAGAGATGTACGCGATGCGATCAAAAGAAACTTCCAAGTGATAAACTGAATGACGGAGACAAGTGAAATCAAAATGTCTGTAATCAAATCCAATGACAGCAATCAGGGTGTACAATTTTCTAATCAAGCAGCAGAGAAGGAGTAGGAATACCTGACCCTGACAGCGAGCTCGAAAACTTCTCCTGTAGCAATTAATAAAGTATTAAATTATTCATTAATAGTGGTCACTTATCATTTCGAGTATAAAGCAGGAATATATACACCCAATGTAGATTGACAATTATATTTTGGACTGTATCCTCCATCACATTTGTACCCTGGCTGTAATGGGGAAGTTTTTTGAATAAATAAAGACAATATAATTTATCAGTCCGACTTGTTTGTGATGATCCAACTATTTGCATAAAAATTATTTCTGACTGACTGGTTTAACATGGCATAACATAATTTACGAGCTCATCTCTGCACGCTGTAGTCTGTTTACAGTATTCTGTCGTTCGGGCGTCTTGAACTGAGAGGTTCAATTCCCATTTGTGATTTTGGTCTGCATTGTTGACCTTTAAAATGTTAAATATCCCAATGGATACATACATTTATAAAAAAAAAAAAAAAGATAATCGTGTGGTTGTAACATCCACAAACTCGTCATCAACTGTGTTTCTGACTTTTCAGCATCAAAATCGAACTTTTCACCAGTTCGTTTTCAACAGTCTTCTGTTTGATACGCACTGTGAAGTAGCTGGACAGCGTCACAGTGACTGCAGTGTGTTAACCCATGCTCAATGGCCTTTCAGATAGTCAGGGGTGTCATGTTTACAACACTGCGTAACAGAGCTCAAGAGACAGTCCCAGTGCTGTGCAGAGGTTAAAGCCAGCTCCAGGCTTTTAGTTCCCGTCTCCCCCTCATTGAGCCGGTGTCAGGCTATGGCATTTCAAAAAAAAGGGACACAAAAACTTGGCAAAAGGCTCTGTTGTCAGTGGCGTGGAGTGTTGAACGAGAGATCTGCTGCAGCACCGTGAAGGACACCACATCATGCAAATAAACCCACAAACACCAACATGTACAGTATACACAAGAATACTGGCACAGATATGCAACCGCTCGTCGACACCGGGTGTCAACTTTACGCAATTCTCTCTCTTCTTTTTTCATTCTTTTTGCGTCACTCACTTTGATATATTTTCCTTGTACTTCACACTCAAGTCAAACTGACATTAAGTCAACTTTCTAAATTAATGAATGAGTAGGTGGGTGATTGAGGGAGTGAGTAGTCAAGCGGAGAGTTTTTACACCTCCGTCTCCTTGATTAGCTCAATCACTCACTCCTTCTGATGCACTTGACATTTTCACGACAAGTCATTCTGCCACTGAACAAGCGCCCCTGGTGCCAAAGTGCTAAAATGCTCCATCTGCCCTTAGCAGAAAAGTGGAAGTGGAGAGACAGAGAGAAAGATAAGCAGAGAGAGAATTGCCAAGAATAATCAAGGAGGTGTGTTTGTGTGTGTGTGTGTGAGAGTGCATATGAGCTGTCTCTGTACAGTGCGGAATTACTCACAGTAACAGGTTCCTCTGAGTGGATTGCCAAGGTAACGGTTTTCTGAGTCACATCTGCAGTGAAGAAAACAGAGAGAGAAAAAGATGAAGAAGAGTACTAACAGATTGAGAGCAAGAATGCCTCCATATCAGGAGTCGTGTACTTGTGTGTAAGTGCTAGCGCATTAGCTCCTGCTGGTGGCGCCTCATCAAGTCTCTTAGTTGTGACAAAGAGGTAATAATCTGATATTTTGAAAAAGTTAATTAGTTTTTTTTTTTTTTTTTTTTTTACGTGCAACTTTTGTTTATCAAAGCAACACAGTGCCGCGCAACAAACTTTATGTACCACCTGATCACAGAGCACAGAGAGCGGCATCTAAAAAGTAATGTACTAAATTTAATCCCTTAAAGTCCTCGGAGCAAACAGCTAAATTTATGGAAATGAATTCCTACTTGATTATTTGAGATGTATAATCCTACATTGAGACGTGAAAGCCAAATCAAAAATAACCACCAACAATCAAGGTGACTCCTTTTTAAAAAAGGAATGGATCAGGTAAGACCATGTTGAGTGAAGTGCAGGTAGTGAGTGGGGAATGCAGAGTTCATACGACAGGTTAGAAGGAGCCCAGGGCGAGTTTAACTTTGTTTCACACTCATGTTATTAACTAAGCGCTTCGGGATTCAGACTTGATAATCGGAGCTCAGGGGGAACATCTTTGAAAGGCTCACAGCACATGACTCGTCTGCCTTTGATTGCAAACTGATCGTCCCGTTACTTTTGGTTCTTCCCTCGATTTACAGCAGAATTAAAGCCGTTGTTTTTTTGGAAGATAACCCAGAAAGAGCAGGGATAACCCTTTTCTGAAGTGTACGTTTTAATATCCACAGACCTAAAGGGCAGAATAGGGTCATGAAAACAAAACCTAGATATTAATGAAAAAAATGTAAAGTGAAATTTAATTACAAAATAAAAGTTGCAATGTGGAAAAACAAAGAACAAGAACTACTTTAAAATGATGCAAAAAATTTAAAATCACAAACCTGATCAAGACTACATTTGACTGGCACAGCCACTTACATTACGTTGCCATGGCAAACATCAGGAGAAAGTGAGGCGGTCCACTGTCGTACTTTGTGTACAATTATATGCCTTTCTTTAACTAAAATTATGCATAAAATGGATGTACCCTTGCATTTTTTATTATGCTGTTCAGTCTGTTAGAGTTATACTCTTTATAAAAAAATAAACCACAAAACTAACTCTCACAAATTTTATAAACCATTTTCACGGTTACATGCATTTATTTAAACATGTAGCACACAGTAATAAAAAGGCAACTTATGATCTTTACGAGGGAATAAATAAACAGTATAATTTCTCCTTTAAAAAAGACGACCTGGAGAAGCAAAGAATACTTTTTCCAAGCTATAAAACTGGGACAAATAAGAAGCAAACAAAAAGTAGTCAATTCCCGGAAAAAAAAAGAACTATAATTACCCTGTGCTTAACCCATGGTCTGTGTCTGTAGCAAGTGTGAAATGACTGTAAGCCCAGGGCCAATGAATCTGGTCTCCAGCTAATGAGGGTCATAACCCAGGGCTAAACATGGTGTGAAAACTGGACAATTACTAGGTTCCATTTGCCTCCAATCCATTGTTGGTAGTTGACAAAAACTCTCATTTTGAAGCCTCGAACAGTGCCACTGTCCTCACAAATGGCCAGTACAAACACTAACTGAATCTGAAAAGATGCACAACTTCAAACCGTGCTGTGATTCACTGCTGCTCATACTGCATGAGAGTTATTCTCCAACCATTTAGGTTGCAGTCTCTATACTGTCCTGCAGAGTTCATACATCTCTAAAGTCACAGCTTTTACTCAGACTTTTCCCCCTGTGCATTTGTTAAATAGAAGGATGTGAGTTTCTTCGGGTCCTGTAAGGTCGTGAGGTTTGCTCAAACCGCTGCAGTTTAACACTGTACACAATTTTCACACAGATATCGTCGCATCAGCTAAAATAGTCCGGTTTTTAAAAGCCGTGCTGCCGAGCAAAAACAATTTAGATTCAGATTGCCATCAATTGTTCTGTGCATGCGTGAGTGTGTTTTATCAGGCTCGTGGCTTTCCAAAGCCCTGTAATGAGGAGGAAAATATGGCAGTTTTCATTGGATTACCATATTCTTTATCTCCATTTTGATGCATCTCTCCACTCTGTCTCTCAATCTTTAACGGTCTACAATTCACTCTGAACTACTAAGTCATCCCTCTGCTGCAAGAAGAACTACAACTCCTTTCGTTTCCCAGTTGATTTTTATCTCAGACAACCAATTAGAGTTGTTCGAATGTGAATATCAGAGGCGGTGTCGAGGAGTCAGAGACGACACCCAGCGAGCGAAGGTGGTGGTGGTGGTGTGGGGGGGGGAACCAGCTGAGAGACACGAACGCCGCTGAGGAGGAGGAGGTGGCCGAGAGTGATGTTGTAGCGAATGACTCTGCCTCTAAAAATAACACAACATCAGTTGTTTTGTAGCTTCTTGGATTCACGAGACAGTCGACAGTGATGCGGTCTGTATCACTGTCGACCGGCATTATGGGTAGAAAAATAATGTAAATGTCAGATGTGGGACGTATTTCAACACCTTAAATACCACCAGGGAATAATACAGGCAGTATGTAGAGTAAAAAAAGTTAGAACTTCAGCTTATATTTTAGCTCAGATTTAGCTTATAACGCACATATATTAACTTGTCCCCAACAGTTGTTTTACTGGAGCTGCTACATGCAGAGTAAATGCATGCTTTAATAATACTAACGATTCTGACTCTTTATCTAACCAGCAAGTCCTGAAGGACAAGCATCGGTGCTCTGACTGATCTAATGGGGGGGCAGGACACTGGGCTGGGCAGGAGCCGGCTCTGTCGCTCTCACTGTTAATATCAAATAGGCAAGGACAGGGTAGAGTGCTCTTTTACCACGGTGCAAAGGACGGAGGACACCGCAGGCTTTTGAACCTTACAGAACATCGCTCCTGGGGTGCTTTAGCTGCCTGGCATTTGGAGATGGCAAAAAAAAAAAGTAAACACACACACACGCGCACCTGCACGCTCATCGTGAAGTGTATAATGCAACTCCCCTGCGCTGTATCTTAATTTAATCTACACCTGCATGCATGCGTGGACACATCGGAACTTCAGGCAATCCCCCTCCACTGTATCTTAATTTGATCTACACTCAACTTGGAACCTTTGTCTGTGCTTGTGCACACACTGGGATTTAACAGGCAGAGCGCGCACACACCAACAAAGAGGAAATGTGCTATGAACGTATACAATGTCCTTCACACATACACAGGCTGGAGCGAGCACACACACACGCACGCGTCCACTCTCGGAGCTGCTCCCCGTCACCTCCAGCGCAAGAAGGATCCTGATGTCTGCATCCAAATGAGCGCTATAATAAGAAATATTTCCCTAACCGCGCTTGTTTGACTCATCGCTGTAACGCAGCGTGGACCTCATCAATTGTTTGCAGAAACAATTGTATTCTGCACCGATGCACCCTTCACTTCATTACTGCAGCTATTATTCGGAGGTCCTAATGGCGTCGGTGCTAGCAGTGCATGCATGTGTGAAAACGCGCACGCGTGTACGGCTGTGTGTTCGTCGCGGGAAAGAGAGTACCCTTGTGCAGAGGTCTTTGTTTAAGGGTTACTGCTGGGGATGGGGAGGAACTGATTACATGTAATGAGATACCAGAAATTACATTACAAAAAAGGGAACGGCAAACACCCCAATACAAACACACACTAATTAGATTACACTTTGGGGGGAGGGGGGGTGCTCACTCTAACATTTTTGAAAAGTGAAAATGCATCTCGATTTTGAGACAAAAGACACCACGGAAACAGATAATGACAGTGTAATTAGAGTCTGTAAATGAGACTGAATTAGCAACATATTTTGGCCGTTTATGTCGCTGGCTAAATTTTAAGATGATAATCAGTAATGGGCTACAGGAACCTTTCCCATAACTAGCTCCAGACCTGTATGGGCACATCCTCCCTCAAAATGGCTGATGATGATGATGATGATGATGTGCCTGCTGGTGCCTGGTTTGGATACGCCACTCCGATTTTGTTGAGTGGAAACTTGCTCGTTTGTGTCAACTGTTAGCCAACTGTTAGCCACCTGCCATCCCCGAGTGTTGCTCTGCATTGTACCGCACCGTGTTCCATCTGGTAGCAGGAATTAATGTGACATTTTGTCATTTGTGCAAAGTGTCATTTATTTACCGTCGGAGCCAACAGAAAAGGACTGAGGGGTTTGAAGAGCTCCCAACTCTCAACCATCCATCTCAAGGTTGTTTCTTGCATGTTGCAGGTAATCTCCCTCGTCTCATCCAAGAGATGAACTTTGCAGATACATTTCCAGTCTCTATAGTGGATTGCACTCTCTTTTCTGTTCAAACATGGTGGTCATAAGAGAATGGCTACCAAGTTTCTGTTCTATTGGCGTCTATAAAAAAAAACAAAAAAAAAACTACTCCCGAAAAAAAAAAGGGGTAAAAGGTAAAAATATAAAAAAAAAAAAAGAAAATATTGTCAGATACAGAGTGTTTAGAACAGCAAAATGATGACTTAGTTAGTACAGTTTTTTATAT
>CALSCE010000091.1:13553684-13589580 GCA_943593645.1 Bovichtus variegatus | reverse complement strand
CCCCCCCCCCCCCCACTTTGAAGCACTAGGCTAGCAGTTTCCCATTGCTTGCAGTGTTTGTGCTAAGCTAGGCTACCGACATCTCCTCTGCTGAACACGCAGAGATGCAGTTAATATCGCTCTGGATAAGATTGTAAACAAGTGTATCACCCAAAAGATTGGCTGAACTTCAAAGATCTGAGATGTGATGAAGAATATATGCCCCCCCCCCCCCCACCCCAGACAAGACACCACGATACCCACTGGGCATTGTGTGTATGTGTGTGTAATTTAAACAGTGCTGCGATAGACATGGGAATTGGCTCCTTTAGTGCTTCTAGTGTGGCAGCCTTTCAAGCCTTTTGCACTTGCAAGACAAAAAAAAACAAAGAAAAAAACAGACCTATTCCTTTCAGTTGACTGAGCTTTAAAAACACTGAGAAGGTGTATTACAGAAGGGTCAGTGGACACAGCACATTTCCTAAGATGGTGCATATGAATATTTGAGGCGACAGGATTGCTTTTAACTGTTGGAGAAAGTGTCATAGCACTTTCTCCAACACTCCTTGGTATTGACAGCTGGCGATACAGGGATTTAGTTCTACTGTGTGCGAGACACACTGGATGGGAGGGTCTGCTAAATGCCCACTGTGCGTAAAAGAAACATTCAATATGCAATGGGTCCCCTGTCACATTAAAACATGGATCTATTTGCATGCAGTAATGGCACATAACGATTGTCCTCGGGCTCCGAAAGAAGAAGAAGAAGAAGAATATTCCCTTCACAGATGCTCACCTGTGTAGTTTCACTTTACAGGTTACAGCTATAGCCTATGCATTAACAGATGGTATCTGAGACCATAAAGCTCCCAGGTGTGTGTGCGTCGCTCAGTCTGGCAATTCAAACAATAGCCTCCATGTAATTTCTCAGGAATGCTATTCATGTCTCATAAGGGACGAGTGCGGGTAAGTCTCGCTTTTTTATACATTAACTTAAGTTCCTAAGCAACCAACCTTATGTTTACACCCATTGTCCGCATTAAATTCAGCAAGCATTATGTGCTTTTGCCTCGGAAACGAGAATGATGTATAAAGTATGGGCTGCAGTCACTCCCACTGCATTGAGCAGGAGAAATGGATAATAAATCTGCATCATGTGCAATTGAAAAACTCCATCAAAACAGTTTTATATCCAGAGAGGAAAAACCTGAGTACCACACCCTAACAATTAGAAAAACAATCAAATCACTGCAGATATGTGTTGGAATTTGTATCATGCCTTTATAATACCACAGAGCTAAAACAGTCCTGCGTGTGAGCGTCTGTGTCTATCCCCACATCCAAAATCAAGATGGATGACGTATTTCTATTTTCAACAAAAGCCAGGCTTCAGGGTATGTGACCTTCAGCCTCACCTCCACTTCCCACAGTGTACCACATGTGCTCTACGCTCACTCTAATGTCAGGAAAACACAGTTAATCTTGACATTTCACTGTTTTTAGCGAGAGTGGTATTTTCAACTGAGTTGTCAATGGCAAAAATAAACCAACAGAGACCAGATGTCTATTTTTACCTTTAGTTGTTTTTCTGTTAACACTTTATGAAACCAACACAGGGAGGAATATTCTCCTTAATCAAACAGGACAGACAAATTGTCACCAATTCTCATCAATACACAATAGTGCCCTCTGTTGGTTAATATGCTGTATTGCTGTATGTTTGTCACGCACTACTTAGAATTCAATAAGTAGCTAGGATTCCTACGAGTTTAATTATCATTTGCACACAACAGGTCTAAAGAAAATAGAGGATGTAATTTGGGTTTGTTTAAACTTAATGTTGATTGTTAACTGAAATGAAATATATACAGATGACTGAGAAAAGATTAAGTGGGTCAGAGTTAAACTACATCAGTTGACTGCTTCACCAAAAACGATAACAAGTAAAAAATCCATTTAGTCTGATGTGAGCAGAATAACAAATTTCTGTGGCGATGCGGCACTCACCCTGGCACTTGCCGCCATTGGTCGGGTCTCCATGGTAACCAGGCATGCAGGTCTGGCAGTGGGGACCGGTGGTGAGGTTACGACACTGTTCGCACACACTGCCGTTCACACACGTGCTGTGGCCATTACACTGGCACGCTGAGCAAGAAACAGAAAGCGGTTATGGATTAATGCATCTGCGGGGTCTGCTTTAACTACATATCTAGGAAATAAGTGAATATGGAATTCCAGATCTCGACACGCTGAGCAACTCGTGGTTAATGTATCCTTACTGTGGGTTATACTGGGGGGCAAGAGAACAAGTTACAAGATGGAACTAACAAATTTCAGTTTTTTTATGATTAGGGACCAGAAGGGTGAATTTCTGCCAACATGATTGCAGTCACAATCTCCACGTGTCTGCCAGTCCCACGGGACCCTGTTTTACAGAGTTATTTTTGAATAGTTTGTGTCACACAATCATTTTTGAGCCCTGTAGCTAACAGGCAGCTAGGATTTGACACCGGCCCAGAAAAACTTACACCTAGGGTTGTTGTTGTTGTTGTTGTTGTTGCTTCCTGGAAAGGCAACAGACCCATTAGAGCTGCCAGTAGCTTGTGTTTGCCGTGTCATAATAATTACAATTTAAATCAGACTTGCCTTTTAAATATTTTTTTTTTTTTTTAAATGGCTGAAACTTTTAAATGAACCTGCATCTAGGTGTCCTATTGGAAATACAAATATAACAATAAGAATTGTTTATTCTATGTGAGACTGAGTCGTAAGTTAACCTCGCTTGTATTGATTGTTCACCCACAGTAATAAAATTATGGATTGTTACAACAAATTCCAACTTTGAGAATGGAAAACATCATTATTATTATTTTTTTTTTTTTTAAAGACTGCAACATTCACATAATAGCCCATAATAAAAAGGCAAAACATATGACCAAAACCCCTTTACAAAACCCCTTTACATTACATTGCGTCACTCAAGGCTTTTACACATTATTGATACCACCGAGCCACTGAGCACGCGTCACATTCTCAAATTACAACTATCTCCGAGTATACCATCGTCTTCCATGACGTGGTTGTGTGGACGGGGGCTTGATGACAGCATTGTATGGCACACTAGCATAAGGTTGCATAGAGTCAGCAGGGAGGGATTAGTTGCATAGGGAAGCTGTAACAGGAATCCTTGATAGGAACACATTTGTTTTTTAAACTTAAGACATGACAGTCAATAGGTAATAACAACCTCTCAAGTAGATACGCTTGTGTAAGACGGACAGGAAGTGGATCCCTTACCGGGGCAGTGAATGAAGGCCCACTCGTAGCCTTTGTCTTTGGGGCAGATGCCCGGCTCCAGGATCATGTCCGTGGGCTGGACCTGCTGGCTCTGCTTCATCTGCCTCTTCATCGGCCCCCGGTAAGAGCCCTCCGTGCACAAGCCCTTCCCTGTGCTGCTGGGATCTCCACACCAGCCGCACTCGGGCTGCTCCAAACATTGGGAACATGTCCGCAGGCCAGAGCAGTTCTGGGCTAAAAAAGGAGAGAGACGAAGGGTGAGAGAATTACTGTGTTGTATTTCTCACCAGCATAATATTGGAATGTTTCTATTACCGTTGTCGCACTCATTTGCTCTTTTAAAAAAATGATTTACAACCAAAATTGTTTGTTGCCTTTGTTTGTTTTGCTTTGTTAGAGAGGTGATACGAGAGTGCGGGAATTTATTTCTTTTATATCCCTTTGTTAGCCGCATTTGTCGAATACTTTTTTTATTTCAACATTAATTTACCAGGGTAGTCACCTTGAAACAAACAGCAGAATGCAAAATTGTTACAACAAGGTCCAATGCGGCCACAAACAAAATCCCAAAGGATGTTGCTTTCAGGATTGTATTTGGCAGGACTTCAGCCTTTTTAAAAAACAGACAAAAGCAGTCATTTCTTAGCCTTGAACGGGACATGCAGATTGAGGAGCGTTAATGTGCTTTGCTGACACAAGCTGACACAAGCTGGTTATCTAGTGAGCTGTCAGATTTAAGAGCACATAAGAAGATAAGAAACAAGTGTTGAGCGTTCAACAGTTGATCGAGAGGGGGAAAATACATAGAATGAGACAGAAAATGTGTCCAGGAGACAGTGGCAGTGAAAAGTTTGTAATTTGAGCAGAGTTCAATGAAAGGCTTAAATGTGATGCGTGAAGTGGCACCTCGCTCGAAAATCAGAAACCCAAGGGAGCGGTGCCGTTTTGTCAGTTGGGGGACGAACTTTCAGGCCACTAAATTGCTTGACAAGTTTCAGCGCCGCCACTTGCCTGCCAGACAGACACTTCAGTGTGGGTGGGGGGGGTAGTTTGTCTCCCACTACTACTTAAAGGAGACAAACATTGAGTGCTTTTAGCTCAGTTTATGTCAAACAAATCTACAGCTATTCTGCTAATAGATGTGAAACCATGACAACGCGAGAACAATCAGTACAAAGTAAGGCCATTTATGTTTGTTTTGATGACAGGACCCAAGTGGCAGATTTCTCACTAACATACCATTCGGAGAAAAGAAGCAGCTGGATGAGGACTTTAGTCTTGCCACAACACATAAGGCATGTTGAAATACAAAATCTGCCATAAAAGACAAAATCCACATTTTCTGCATGGATTTTGACAGATAGATCAAGCGTGAATCTGATGCCTGGAGCCGTTGCATAAAGTGAACGGTGATTATGACCAAAACATGCGTCGCTAAACCCGGTGATAACAGCTTTCACCAGCCGAGCAAATATAACCACAGTATTGCACAGATTCTATCCAAGTCTGAATTTGTTTATGGAAGCTTTCAAGTGCATTTTACAAGTTTTAACTCCAGCATTCAATCACAAGGTAAAACTCTAGAAGAGACTATAGAGATTATTGATCAAAATGACAACCTCACCACTTCAATATCTGTATATATATTTTTTTTTTTGACGTCTTTTAACGCACCCTGCAATCAACGGATGGAAAAGTAAGTATCCTCCCGAGCAGGTGGACTTCTATATGCAAAATGTAACATCTTCAGATTCCGCTTTACTGTTTTTACTCTTTCCTAACCGCTCTCCTCAATTGAAGAAAAATGTATCTCTGGTATTACCGTTTCTGCACAGACGCCGCAGGCAAGCCAGGGCCTCTTAAAATATGATGAAATCTAGTTTTCATGGGACCCAAGCAGACTTGGGAACATTGTGATGGGAGAGATGCAGAATGATTAGTTGCCAAGACTTTCTAACGGCTTCTTTTGCTATAAAAACACCATTAAAAACCTCTAATAACAAGGGGCTGCCCTTATTTTAACAGCTGTCTCTAGGCTCGGGTCGCAACTAATGATTATTTTTATAAATCAGGTAATCCGTTGATTATTTGCTCTATTAAATCGATGTTTTCCCCCCCTGATATAAAATGACAAATTTTAAACAAATTATAAATTCCCAGAGCCCAGGGTGACATATTCAAAACAGCTTATTTTGTCCCACCAACAGTCAAACAAGGACAGATTAGTTTTACAGTCATGACACAAAAAACACTCTTTTTTTCTAAGCTGGAGTTTGTGAATGTTTTTTTTTTTTTGCTTGAAAAATGACAAAAAAAACGTATCAAATATCAGAATAGTTGCCACTTAATTGTCACCTACTGTACACTCAGTCACCTACAGCCTAACTGCAGGAGAGAAAACAGTGGAGTTGATGTGGGAAAACACACAACACAGGCAGGTCCTAATATAAAAAGATCAAATTAAGGACCAATGAAAATGTTATAAAAAGGAAAAAGGGGAAAGTCTACTTGCACCTTGCATGTTTAAAATTCTGCCTGAAGTCAATGCAGCTTTTTGGGGACGAAACAGATAAGACAGTGGGTTCAGAGCGGAGACGGGAGTTAAAGTGGTTTTTTGGATCACGGCTTACAGGACACATAGAAATCACACAGACTGCTGTTGAAGGCCATAAATAAAGAGTTCTTCCCCATGGCAAAGAAACTACTACTACTACTTGTGCAACGTCAGATCTGCAAAATTAGACTTTTTTTCTACAATGCAGTGTACTCAGCATAAAGAAAGCCTCTCTACGTACTGGAAGTGAGGAGGAAAGAAGTAAAGTGTGGGGGGGGTAATTCAAGACTTAAGTGGTGATTGAAATGTTCAGAGTTAACGTGAAGGAGCAAAGTCAGACAGAGGAAACAGAAAGAGAATTACAAAACAGGGAGAATTTATAGGATCCCCTTCTCTGTCCTTCATGCCAAAAGGGACACATTCCTCAAGACAAATCTCCTCAGTGTACAGAAACGTCTCTGGGTTACCGAACACCATCTGACGCAAATGAAACCCTTCAGCTCCCTAAATTTGTTACTCGCTAAACCGATCTGAGATCTGACACAACAAAGGGTATATTTCATACATCACGCAGCACAACTCCGCCGACCTTCAGGTGAGGCACCGCTCTGATCAACTTACCAATGTGAGGTGAGAATACCGTCAACACTTGTACCTCTGCAGGAGTCCTGTACTTATTTAATTTACTTTTGGCCGTGATAACAAATAAGAATGATAAAAAAAAATAAAAAGGAAGAAGACGTGTTTTGTTGTTCCAAGATATTATTTCATGTTTGAATCTAAGCCTATTACGCCATCTATCCAACCCTGATGGGTAATCCCTTTTTTCTCCTAATCGTTTGTTACGTGTGAATTGTTTGTCTAGGGTGTAAAGCACCTCGTAATCTGTGTTTAATGAAGAATAAAGAGGTTCAATCGTTAATGTCATATTGTTATGTCATCCCCAAAAAGTGCTTTTTATGTACTCGAAAAAACAGGATATTCAAGGTTGAAATGGCTTCGAATTGTAAAATGACGACAGAGCTTTGCACATTTATTTTTATTTCCTTTCCTTTTTCTTTTCCAACGCACAAAAAGATGTATATATAGATGTATAGATTATTTTTTTTAAAGTAGTTCAAATCTATAGTACAGTCATCTTTGGAGCGTTAAGATGTAAAAGAGAGATCTTCTTTTTCTGATGTTTGTCACTGACACTTCATTAAAGAAGGGCTTTGGCCTTTTAGCATTTTGCAGTTGCCTCGGGTGAATCTATTCCTTAATCCTATTCCAAAAACAACAAAACCGTTCATATTTACATTACTGTATGTGCAGGCATTCCCATCATGCTTCTCTTCTCATTCACAGAGTGAAATTATTTGTAGGCTTCTCTGAAACTCTTTCTTGATACATGGCTGTCTTTAAACCAGTTAATGCCAGCTAATGGTAAATATCCCATCTGCAGCAGGGTCAACGGGGAAATCTAACAGTTGGGGTGACTATATGCCAGAGTAATTGGCCATTACTAAGCAAAAAAAAAAAACGCTTCCAAAGCCAATCACAGGCAATCACATACAAACACCTTCCACTTTAAGCTGTTTTTCTCCCTTAACCTCCTTTCTGGCAGTGATGAATATCGACTGCTAACAGAAGCCAATCTGGTAAAGCTTAATGCCGGCCACCTTAATGCCAGACTATAGACTTCAAAAGACACCTCATCTAGATTAAGTTCAGCAAAAGACACTTACCCACACAGTCTCCAGTCTGCCACTCCAGACACTGGCCGTAGGGGAAAGAGATGACGTAGGCGGTCGAGTCGACACAGCGCTGCGCGCTGCCGCACCACATACACTCCATGGCCTGGCTGGTACAGTTGGCACAGTTGGTGTGCAGCGAGCAAGGCTTCTTACAGGATGGACGGCTACTCTGATTGGGGTTTCCTGGACAGGAAAGGACAAGACCGAAGAAAAGGAAATGATAAGAGTCCTTTTCCCATCGGTCTGTAACTCCTTTGTAATGTTACAAACTGATAACATATTCATGTAGTGTGTGCGTGCGTCTCACCGGTAGCTTTTTCACAGATGAGGCCGTGGGCAGTGGCAGTGCATGGATTGGCCCTAAGGCCGGAGACCTGAGTCTCCTCCAGGTAGGCACAGAAACCAGAGTCGCTGGGCTCGCCGGGCAGCCAGCGCAGGCTGCTGTTGGTGAAGGGAGACATGTCCTCCCAGCCCCAGTACGACACGTTGATTTTTCTCAGGCCCACCCAGGGAGACAGCCGCTGTGGAGACACGGCAGAACTCTAAAAAAAAAAAAAACAAAAAAAAAAAACACACAAGTCGCTGGATATTCAAATATGAGATGAAATATCACAACCCTGCCTCCCTTTTGTGCTCCATCATGCTATTTAAGAAATGAATGGCTGCTGCATTTACACCTGGGAACCAAGAATGCCATTAAAAATCTACTGAAAATAATTTCACAGATATGATTACTTATTTGCCTTGAGGATTCAACTTGTAATGTAATGGGAAAATAATGGGAAATGAGATGCAAAGGTTCTGTTTGGAACAAACACGCGTTTCAACCCAGCAGACTGACAACAAATGATGCCCTCATGAATACAGCAGGCATGACCAAACTAAAATCAGCATACTCCACAATTTTCTTTCAGTGCCAGGCGAAAGTGTAGCTGTGGCGAGATGAGAAGGAGAGGGTTTGTCCAAAAGCATAATTTCCATTAAAGATGAAGAGGCTTAAATTAGGATGTTGTTAGGACAATTTGTATTTTTATTTTTTTTTTTTTATATATAAACAAATCATTGTTTATAAGTTCTATTTTATGAGCTGTTTTCACCTGTATTGCCGGGCAACCTGGACATCTCAAGGTCGAGGGTATTTGGATTCGGAGACTAGTAGTTATGAAAATGTTAACTCGAAGATGGTCGAATGCCCCAAACTGACACGCGCACATTTTGAATTTGTAGCACAGATTTCAGTTAATATGTGGATATATTTGTGCCTATCATGTATGGATTAGAAAACTTAAAATGTATTATATAAAAGCAAAATAAATGTGGAAGTTATACTCTGATCAAAAGGGAAAACTACAAGCAAACCCAAAAAAATAAAACATGCTTTACATACAGTAGGTGCTTATGATTGTTCCTACAGAAAGTGAGCCATGTGCCCCTGGTTTGTTATATAAAGCCGAAAGAAGAAATGTGTGCAGTGTTACAAAGGATAAACAAGTCAAAACAAAACTACAAGGGGTGTTGATTCTAACAGTCCGATTCATCTGGGTGCAGTATCTCAGAAACTAAAGCCTAGCATTGTTGTCTAATTGTAATTGCGCCATAGTCAAAAAACAAACCATGTAGTTTGTGGCACTGCCAAGTGGAAAACAATTGGATGAAAAATGGTAGAAAGACACAAATTACACGAGCTAAAAGCAGGGCTGCAATCAGACAGAAAACCGAGCGGTTAACAAATACAAAACTGATCGGGAGAAAATCATCCCAGAAGGCATAACTCAGAGCAAAAGAAAGGCTCGACGAGCAGAAATTCACTCCCCGTTATCTTCTGTCAGCTGAACACCAAGTAGTAAGCTGCATACCCAATCACCCGGCCTCTGAGGATACCTTAAAATATTTCTGACTGAATTTCATATACAGTATTTACTGCAGGCATGACCCATAAAATGTATATTTACCTTGTCTTGTTGCTGGAGCTTCTTCAGCTCCTCAAGCACAAAGTCCACTTGTTTGGAGGTGGTGAGTGAAGCGATGTTTCCATTAAGGTTCTTGCAGTAGTGTTGGGCGTTGTCATAACTCTCACGGCTGGAGTTGATCCTCAGGCAGGCCTCCCCCACCTGGCTCCATCCCTCACTGCACTGCTGGGCTGGAAAAAAAGAACGATGAGAAGATGTAAGAGCCGTGGGCCAAGACATGTTAGATGCTAGTAAAAGATATAGGTCTACTCTCCTCTTGCTACATACAAGTGACACTACTTTGACAAGATTTTCAGTCCCTCAAATTTGTAAGAGAACCCCCCCCCCCCTGCAATATCTGATTATGTTGTGGCCACTAGGGGGAAGCAGACACACATATTGTGAACACAACATTGAGATAATCAACTTTTAGGACGACAGGGTGAACTTGTTAGCTTGTTTACACATCAATCACAGAGCAGCATCAACACTTACTGTATGTAGAGGCATGCAGCTGTCCACCTGGCAATATATATCTAATATTTACTCTCCATTAGCTCTGTTTTTAGTCCCTACCAGCTCCTGAGGGAAATATCTAACTCTTTAGGCTCTAAATGCTCGACTATGTTCACCAGCTCGTCGCTTACTTTGTCCGTCTGCCTGCCAAGCGGGTTGTGTACACACGTTTATTTTCGGGTTTTGGCTTCTGTGGGCGACGCTACAAGAGCGGTGCGAGTGATAGTTCTGCGGGTGACAGTTCTCTGTAGGTGCGTTTCACATTGTTGCATTGTTTACATTATCATTTAATACGTCGTCATAAAAATATTACTTATTGATACTTTAAATACTTCTCAACAGGGAGCGCCATTCTCCAAGAAAGAGAAACGCAAGTAGAAGACAGTGATGGAAGCAGATTGCAGGAAGTCTGCTTTCTTCCAAAACCAGAGGGAATCACAGAGTGTAATCTGCACTTATTTGCTTTAGTGAGATGGAGTGACTGTTGGATGTCAAATTGCCCCGTTAATTACTGCTTCTGATAAAACCAAAAAATATGGTGGGTGCACATTTAGACGTCTGTGTGCAAGTGCATGTGGACGCACGTATCCATTGTGTGTGTGCGGACCATTGCCTCTGGAGATCGAGACATCCTTTCAGGCATGAGAAACAAACATGCACACGCACGCACTCTCACTGCTGCAATAAGCCCTTTGGCGACAAGGCTTCACAAACTGAAAATTATGGATAAAGTGACAGCAGCAATTCTTCAGATTCAGTCAGAGTCAACATTTGGAAGGGGGAGTAGAGGATGAGAGGTAAACTAAATAAACTGCCAGACCTGATAAACAACATCGGGATGACAGCTTAAAAGTACATCTCTGAAAATACCAGATGCTGTGTTTTAGTCACATGCACAATACAATGTACACATAAAATGATTTTTTTAACAAGGAGGACATTCGGAGAGTGCCGACCTCTGCCAAGAGCATGCCCCAGAGCCCTGCACGGGACCGCTTTCTCAATCCCCCTCCCGCCCGCAGTGTCTGCACTCAACCGCAAATATTCTGACCGTGCACACACGCTTGGCCCCGCACAACAGAGTTCATCATAATAATATGATTTTCACATGATAATCACGTTATTGAAAAAAACATGGTGGCGTCTGGTGAGAATGGGGCTGAATGCCTGGATAGAATTATAATAATACTTTCAACATATGGTCCTTTGGTGTATTATGCGTTTGCCAAGTTACAGGAGATCCGCTCTAAAACGTTATGTTAAAATGTTACCCTTCCACCAAGTTTCATGAAAATCGGAGCGGAAGTTTTTTTTCCGTAATCCTGCTGACAGATAAACAAACCGAGCCGAAAACATACAGTAACGTGCTTGGCGGAGGAAATGAATATCAGTTTAGATATTCCCTTCAGGTCTGAATATCAGTAGAGCCATGCATTACAGTGAGCACAACATCAGATTGTATCCATGAGATCAAGGATAAGGTTCACGTACGTTTGTAAGTGCTACACTTACAGCAGAAGAAACAAACAAAAACAGTAAACCGGACCCTCTTCTCACGCATGTGTGTGAGCTAAATCCAAAGCCTTCAATAAGATGGCGTGCGTTTGTGCGTATGGAAATGTTCTTAGGGGTCCAACGTCTGTCTTACCGGGCAAAGCGTGGCACTCCGACTGATTCTGGTCCCACTGACAGTTGAGGTTCAGCGAGCAGCTTTTGCAGTTGGCAAGCTTGCTGCACACCTGCTCGTTCCGCACTGGACACTCGGTGAAGTTCCTCACGTTCTACAGAAAAAGAGAGGAGAGAATATACAATACAAAGGTTAACAAAAGCTTTTGAATTGAACATCAGGGACTGGTGAAAAACTCATGCGAGTAATAATCTTCCACCTCTAAAATATAGTCCTGTTTGTTCTATGACGCATTCATTAAACTGCAATGTGCATCATGTGGACAGTAGTCTCCTAAACAGAGACACCAAGTAAAACCTGACTCATCACTTGATTTCAACAGTGATGATGCCCAAATATCCCAAGCTCCCATAAAGGGTGTTTCTGTGCGAGTGCGTCAGAAGACCAGAAGTGCTCCGGCGCCCCCTGTTGGACCACTCACAGAGGTGCAGTTGCTGGAGGCGGAGATGCACTTCTTGTCATCGCACCACTGGCACCCGTTGGTGTTGGCTGTACAGCTGGCGCAGTCTGAGAACCGGTAGCATCGCTCATCCACTGTGACTAAAAAGAAATAGGGAGAGGGACATTGCAGTAATGAGGGTATGTTTGTGTACATGGTCCACAATCATACATTTTCTGGAATACATAAGTATTTATTTTTGAGTGGATGGATACACTTCTTGAGGAATAGGAAAGCCAAACAAATACTTTGTAACTCAGCTTGCATTAACTAGCTGACAATTTAAAAGGAGGAAAATCCTGTTAAAGTCACAAAAAAGTTTAGTCTATTATTATTACTAGTTAAAGATAAAAAACAAAATAGCAGGCATTAGGAATAGCTGAGAGCCTTAATGCCTGTGTTGTCACTCTGGAGGAAAAGTGTGGAAAAGCAGATAGGCTGGGACATATTAAATGTGTGGAAAGGAGGAATCAAGCAGAAATGAAAGCTCTGATAAATACGCCAAAAAACCACAACCTGGACATCTCTCTCACCAGCTTTAGGGGGGCAGAATGGGGCAGGAATGAGGCTTCCATTAGCCATGCTGGGTTCCCAGGGGAGACAGCGACCTCTGCTCCAGATGCAGCGGACCCCTGGCCCAGCCTTCACACATCCCTCCTCTGCCATGAAGGCCTGGCAGCTGGGGGGTCGGTAAACAAGCACGTCGTTGAGCAGCACGCCGGAGAAGCCCCCGAACAAATACATGGACCTGGCAAAGAAAAACATGAGAACAGAGTGTGAACAAGAAGGAACAAACTAAAGATAAACCAGATGATTCTATTAGAAATTCTTCACAAGTGGACAAATCACTCACAAAAAAAAAAGTGCAACAAAGTAATAACTATAAAACGTAGCAAAATGTGACGTTGAGAGCTTTTTTTAAATAAGCAGCCACACGTGAATTGTACTAAAACTTGCAGTGTGTATGAAGCATCTATCGGGTGTGTTTTAGTCCAGATTCCATGAGAGAGACTCACCCATTGCTGACCACAGCAGAGTGACCAAAGCGGTTGACATCCCTGTGCAGGTCTGGTTTAGGCAGGAGTCTCCACTCATCACAAGCTGAGGAAAACCAAGACCAAACATTATTCAAGTTGCTAAAAAATTTAAAAAAACACCACTAGAAAGGTCACCATTCAAACTGTGGCATGATGTTGAGAATAATCTACCGTCCTACCGATGTCATAGGCAAGGAAGTCAGCAGAGAAACACTTGGCCCCGTTGCTGAGTGATGTGTCGTTGTGCGTGTTGCCGCCAAAGAAGAGCAGCGTGCCGCTGAGGAGCACAGCCGAGTGCAAGTACCGTGGAAATCCGCTCTCTCTCAGAATGAACCTAGAACATATGCATGACAAATGGGTCAAGGGCAAGTGTAACGAGAAAACATGCACCAAACAGTGTCATATACACAGACGTGAATTCATAATGAACGCGTGTAGATTTACCATGTCCGGGTGTTAACGTCATAGCGGTAGAGGTCATCAACGAGGCCGTATTTGTTGGCAGGCAGTGCCTTGTAGCCTCCATGAACATACACGCTGGCGCTGGCACTGTCATACGTGCTGCTGTGGCCGTAACCTCCCTGGGGAACAGCACCTTTAGTCTCGGGCACCAGCCAAGTGTTGGACCCTGACAAGGACACACATATACAGGAAGCTATTAATAGCCAAGAAAGAAAATGAAAGGAACATTTTCATGCTTAGTCATTTGAAAAACCGCCGAGCTCTTCGCCCTTAAAATCTTAAAATACAAAAAACGGTTCGCATCGGTTTGTTGCGTGCACTTCATTTGATTTAATGGGTTGTCACATCTCACTGAGAACAGACTAATAGACCTTTCTTCTTCTTTTTCTGAGCTTTTAGTAATTCATTGTGAAAGTTGGTTGTTTATTGTGGATTCACAATAGTTTTGCTTATTACTACCATATGTCTGTTTTGCACTTCATTTAAGCTAATAAAAGTTTCACGCAGATACCTTTTCCTACAATGTATTAATGTCATGCAATGGGTGGGATGTAAAAAATACAGAGAGCCGATAGATTGGGAAACAAACTTAAGGCTGTGTGACTCACTCAGGCTGTACTCCTGAACGTTGCTGACGTAGCTGTAGATGGGGGAGTAGCCAAAGATGACCAGCATAATGGCCTCGCCCTCGTCTAGCGGCACACAGTGGGCTGAGTGACCCTCCACGGCGTAAATCTGAGCCTGAGCCGGGGGCCCAACCACAGGGTTTCTCCGCTGCCACGTCCGGCTGGGTACGTTGAACACCCACAGCTCGTCTGTCACGTTCCCCCAGCCCGCCTCCAGCTTCCCACCAAACATGTAGATATCATCCTGAAAAGAAAAGAGTTGAGTGTTTAAACAAGCATGCAGGGAAGCTGATGCACGCTGTAATAAAAAGTGAAAGGAAAGGCTAAAGTGTGTCAAAACATAAATGATAGAAAATGTGCCTTTTCAAACAAGACTGTGCAGTCGAGTTCCTTCATGTACTCACTGTTCAGTTATAGAGCCATAAAGCGTGCTCATGTTAAAAAAAAAAAAAGGGGAAATATTGCAGATGTGTAATATTAATCTTTTTTCCTTGTAATCACGGATGTGAGAGAGAAAACACGTCTCTAAGCTTTGTGTATGAAGACATAGACGTAGTTATTCAAAGATGACATGTTAATATTGAAATTCCCTTTGAAAGCGACAACTGTGGTTTCCCTTTTGTGTGAGCAAACTTTTATTGCTCTTGCACCACATCTGATTCTCCCTCCCTCCTACTCCCAGTTGTGGTCTTCTAAATTCCATCTGTACCCAGAGCGGTTGAGTCATATTTGTGTGCGTTTACCTGGCAGGCGGCGAGTGAGTGGCCGTATCTTGGCACAGGGCCACTATTGATGGGAACTGTGTTCCAGATGCCACTCTCCAGGTTGTAGCTGCAGAGCAAAGCAACACAACATTACACTTCAACGCATGAAAACGTTTGCACAGCATCAAACCTATTTATATAACCTGCATACTCAAAAAAAAACCTGCCGGCCCCTCCGTGACTTCACATAAATCTATTTTTGCTGTTTCCTTCATGCTAAAGGTTTCACTTTAGTGTCAGTCACACAAAGTACTTTTGTTAAGCTAGAGGTGTTGCACACAGATGGACACAGGAGAATCGATGCAAAAGAACACCTGGTCATGTCATCACACATGGTCATTCATTCAAAATACTTTCAGAGCCCAGGATCAATTAGGAAACATAGCCCCCCGAGGATGAACAAACATGGAGAGAGCCTGTCCAGGCAATGAGACCAAAGCTATCAGTTAACTCTGAGCCAGGATGTGACTCAGCACAGATGTCAGTTCTGGAGAAACATCCAAGTACACTAAATACTAAATTCTCAATTTAGCTCAGTGAATGCAACACCTATATAGATATATATATATATATATATATTCACAAAGCACATGAAACTTTATCTCCCGCTTAGCCACATACTGGGTTGGGTTATCTCAAGGGACTTTCAAGACAGATTTTCTGCACTTCCTCCTTTAGTAGATGTTGCTTAGATATGTATGTGAGCATTCAAAGTAAGGGCATGGTCAGGACTTAATCTGAGACTCTACCCGGGCTATGAATTCGTAAATGAGAATGAAGATGATTCGGCAGACAGGCATGTTTTGGTGTTCAAACTAACAAAATACCTCTGATTACCTCCGACAAGGAAGTTATGTTTTGTTATGTTTGGGATGTTGCTTTGTTTGTCAGCAGGATTACAAAAAAAAAACAAAAAAAAAAAAAAAAACTAACCTGATGTTCATGAAACTTTGTGGAAGGATGAAGCAAAGGCCAAGGAAGAACCAGGGCGGCTACACTGATTATTTTTTAATTTATGGAAACAGCCTTGACGGAGGTCTGCGCGCTCCGATTTCTCCTCTAGTTGTTTTATTTTTTTCATTTCAAAAACAGAATATTTTCTTGTGGAAAAACAAAAACTTTGGGAGACGCTTTGCTTTGACTTACTTGAGAATCATCTGGAAGGAGCTGTAGTTGAAGGTGTATCCGCCCACGACCCACATGACCTTTTCTTGCACTACAGTCTTATGGGAAGCTCTGGCGAGTGACGTGCCAAAGGGCTTGACGCTCGGTAGAACCCAGAAGGACTCCGTTGAAGGTACAGTTAGCGAGCAGTCTGGGCCTACAAGACAGGATGAGAAAGAAGTTACAGCCGAGGGCTCGTGTGAAAAATGAAAAAGCAATGCTACCACATTACTCGAGATCTCACATTTCCAAAAGAAAATCCTCTTCATAGCTGCACAATTTTAAAAGACAAAGAACTACATTTAGCTGATGCTAAAATCACTTTTAGGGATGGAATTGTTCAGCAGCATCCGCCACATATTTTCATTCTCACCCAGTCGAACTTTGAAGAGCCAATACAGCGCTAAACAAAAACAATAATACTCCTTGAGGCCGTGACACACCGAGCCGATATCGGCCGTCGGTGAGCGCCTGTCAGCCTCGTTTTTGCCGTGTGTGTCCCGCGCTGCCGACAGCCTCCACAGCTGATTCAGCATGTAGAATAAATCACTCTGATAGGCTGTTCAGCAAATCGGTGCGCGAGAAGGAAAACGGAAGCGAGCGTTTATTTTTCAGCTTCATCTCATCTGAATACAAGATTTTTTTACAACATCATGGCCATCTGGAATGAAGCAATTGAAGACCAACTGATCAGCATGATGAAAATGGAAGGAAAACGCTATTTCTTGTTTTGTATACAAGCAGTCAACAGCGTTTGAAGGACGACTACAGACCACCGGCGCCTGCAGGTGTGGAGAGTCGTTGCCACTCACGCGGCCGCAGTTCGTACGTGCTTGTCGGCTGTCCGCTGTAGTCGTTGCGATGTGTTCAAGTGCGACTTTTTGGCCAAGACAAAAGGCGGCATGAGGCGACACAGCGGGCGGACCCGTCGCCGCTGGTACTTTTATGTCGGCTTGGTGTGTCAGGGCCTTTAACCGAACATGACAGGCAAGGAGGTGTGACTATGTTAAACTGTGTGTGAATGAAGGCCGCGCTGAAAAAGCGCATGCCCCTGCTAATGATTCTGTCAAGTTTCATCACGAGAAAGCATTTGGTACCCTCCAGCTGGAGGCACATAATAATAACTGTCACAGGGCTTATCTGCGTGTTACCGATCAGCATTATGACACAAAACAACACAGCTGTTCACCATTTGTCTGCTAACACAGTCTTCATTATATCTTTCCACATAATCGCAACAGCACACACGGGAGGAGCATTTTGAATGTAGGGAAATAACTCAAGACTATTTCTTTATTATTAGACGTGTGTGAATGCTGTACAGGTGCTGCGACTTTGTTAAAATGTTCCTGTTGTTGAGGTCTCTACAAAACCATCTGACAAATAAATTCCAGTTATGTTGACGGTGGAAATGCAGAAACCAAAACCTGTTATGCCAAAGTAATGAAATTCTACTTAGTTTAGATACTTTAAGCCATTATTTTGGATCTGAAAGTTTGCAAACATTTGGACGGAGGTGGCAATTACCTTGCCAGCTGTCATTGCAGACGCACAACTTCTCCCCGGTGAGGTCGCAGTATCCGTGGTCGGGGCTGCCGCAGTTGTTCCTGCAGTATGGGATGTCACAGGCCTCGCCTTTCCAGTACTTGTCGCATTCACAGTACACTCTGCTGGCGGCCGAGTTACCAGGGGTGCACTTCCCGTGGCCAGAGCAGTTATTGGGACAAGAGTTGATCCTGGACAGAAGAATGTGTTCATTTAGAAAACACTTTATGCGCGATTTAGGCCACTCGCAGACCTTTACTTGGAGACTGAGGAAGATTAACGAGTATCATCAAGCCTTCGGCAAAGGTGCGGTGGAAAAAAAACGATTAGTAAATAATGAAAAACGATTGAAAAGGTCACTGGTCGTTAACAGTGATTGTTGCTGTAGGTTTTAGTGCAGCAGAAAAGCACTTTTTGTTGCTGAAATGAGGAACGCAGAAACATTTACCATCCATCAACAGCTAGGCAAAATAAATGGAGGTGGAAAACAGTCCACTGTAGTTTATAATAAATAAAACACATCAATAAAAACCTTTTTTAAAAAAAAGAAAAAATGGCTGTAACACAGGTGATAGCTTGAAACACAACCTCACTGGACTTTGTTCCTGCTGAGGAATTTAACTCTTAAAATATAGACAGTCAGGTTTTATATTATGTGATGTTTAGCTTGTAGTTTAAGTTCAAATACAGCGTCTGGATACTTACGAGTAAAATATTTCAAACCCCGTCAGGTTATAGGCAGCATCACTAAAAAAGTGGAGTAGTGCGTAGCCCGAAGTCGTCTCCACCTCAGGAACCGTCTCATTTCCTCGTATCTCTGGTACGATGAGACCGCTGTGGAGAAAACAATTATAAGTTACAGTAACAAACCAATAAGTTACAGTAACAAACCAATTACAAGTTACAGTAACAAACCAATTACAAGTTACAGTAACAAACCAATTACAAGTTACAGTAACAAACCAATTATAAGTTACAGTAACAAACCAATTATAAGTTACAGTAACAAACCAATTACAAGTTACAGTAACAAACCAATTATAAGTTACAGTAACAAACCAATTACAAGTTACAGTAACAAACCAATTACAAGTTACAGTAACAAACCAATTATAAGTTACAGTAACAAACCAATCATAAGTTACAGTAACAAACCAATCATAAGTTACATTAACAAACCAATTACTCTCTACTATAACAGAATGACCATGAATATATTTAACAGCCACAAAATCATGTCAAGCTCATGTCTTAAGAAAATAAAAGACATTCATTTGGAAATGTTTTTGAACAACCAATACCCGTTTGCTGTTTAATAATCAATACATATGAACCTTAAAGTGTCTATCCACTCTGTCACTTTGCAGTTTCTCACCTGAAAACAGCAACCAGCGGGGCATATATCGAGTCTCCATCATAGACGTACATATGGTCCCAACTACATTCTGTGGCAAAGTGGTTAAATCTTAATCGAAGCACCGCATTCGGACTGCAGAAGAAACAAGTAAATAATGGTTTAAGTTTCATGGATGAACATTTGAAGAACAACATTTCAGTTGAATGATAAGTCACTGCAGGATTCAGACACCCAGGCCTCACACTGTGTAAGCAACAAAAGTACACATCCGTCAACAGAGATGCTGATCTGTTTAATTGCATCAATCAGTGTTTAGGCGGCATAATTAAATGTGGCTGGCGCGTGCTCGCCTTCAGCGAAACACAGCGATTTACAAAAGTACTCACTAGCCCTCGATGAGCCACGTGCACTTTGTTTTGTACTTGTAGTTGATTGGACCGTCGGTGAGGTATCCCGAGGACTCCGTCAACCTGAAAGATCACAGAGGTCGGGACAGTCAGCACGGTAGTAATGTGAAGTTAAATCACAGAAATACATTTTTCAATAAAAACAAACAATACTTCTAATGGCCGTTCATGGATTGGTATGCATGTATGTATAAGACTAACAATTAATGGGCTACACAGCAACTGATTTTCTTGATGCTGTCAACTCAAGGTACATTTTTTCATCAAATGGCATTTTGGCATTAAAATGAGCAATTTAGGTTAAAAAGGCATAAAAGTGGAGGAAACATTAGCATCTTAAGTAATCATTTCATTTGTTTGTCCAAAAGACAGCGGACCTGTTTCTGAAACATCAAATACTTAAATAAAAAGTTAATGTCTGTATATTGTTGTTTGAAATCTATTCTTTCAGAAATAGCATTTCATAAATTGACAAAGTCTTTTAACACTGAGCTAATGTCAGAAAAACCTATAAGTCTATAAAAAAATTTTTAAAAAATCATCCTCCAACTCAAGCTTATAGACTGAAAGTCTGTCAAACTTTTTCATGTTTTTTATTTCACTGAAGCAGCCCTACATTGTAAAGTCTTGTGGTTTAACATTTAAGAGTTTGCAAGTAAAGGATCTTATTAAAAAAAAAAAAAAGTATTTTTGAGTATAAAAGTGACCAAATGACAACTGCCTTGTGAAACCCCCAGCTCTTTAGGCAAGGCACTTGTCTTTTCCTGGTTCAAAGTCTCCTAGAAATGTGAAGCCAAGCCTAACGACAGTGTCACACATTTCATTCAGTGCCCAAGCTTCAAGATAAAAAGCTCCCCCAAAAAAAACTGTCAGTCTAAGGTCGATCCTTGACAGCCAAAAGAGTCAATAATCGGTCTCTTAAAAAGGCTCCTCTGTTCCTTCCTGCCCATGCCTCAAGTATGACACTAAAAACATTTCAGAAAGTATTCTTTACGTAAAACACGTCACGAAAAAAGATGACGTAAGTGGACATTCATCACTGTCCCAAGAATCTGAATATCAAAAGAAATTAAGAATTGTACGTATCCCACCCCCACCCCACAAAACTCAGAATGAATTGAAAATGATGAGGAGACAGATTACCTATATCTAGTTTTTGGAAACTGTGATGCATTTTCTGGTTGGCAACAGATTGGACTTGAGATAAATACTTGATGGATCCCCAAAACGAGTGTCTGTCGCTTCAGACCTTGACATATCGTTCAGACCTTGACATCACAAAAAGACTGAGAGCCCTGGTTACTTTTTTCTGTCTTTGAAAGCTTCACAAATACATACTGGTGGGTGGTCTGAGTAACACAGGAAGTGAACCGTATTCCCTTTTATGTCCACAGCAGTTGTTTTAGATGCATAACACCATGCAAGAATACTTTCAATTGAGAGGCTTTGACAGGATAATGGAATAAAGATGGCTTAAAATCTCAAAAAGATGCAATGCATATGATATAATCTTGACACATGGCTTAAAATATTAGTTTACTACTTACATCACTAAAGCATGTATTATCATAGATATGCTCGAGGTGCATCTAAGGATTGATAGACTTTATGGAAAGTCTATTGATCAATATAAACACCCGGCAGCATGCAACCAGCATTAGAGTCGTGCAGACATCCAAGAGTGATGAATGTTTCATGCCGCACTTTGGACTCCACAAGGAAATATTATCCTGTGCAAGAGTCTGTCCCTAAACGTTTCAAGACGGTGCGTTCCTGTCGTCCACACCGCTGTGATGTTCGGTACTTCTCCGTTTAAAAACAGACATTATAACGCAAAGAACAGAAATTAATCTGTGTTGGCGACTTTAACTTTCAAGAGAGGATTTGACACTTGTTATGGAGGGAAGCCACATCATTTGTTAATGTTGAAAAGTGGAATTCATCGTGTATTTTGGGTGCATGTCTCCGTTCCACTGAGTACAGAGAAGCAAACTGTTACATTCTCACATCACAACCTCAAATATATCCAGGAGCAAAAGGTAATCACTGTGATCAAAGCACTTCTGTACCACAGAGTGCAGCTCATGTGTACTGAAATACCATCAGATGTTCCTGTCACAGACAATATTATTATTATTATTATTACTATATAGCAATTTGATGTTTATTCTTCTGCCACTTTTTCCCCCTGCCTTTTCATAACTACTACCCCTCTGTGCACACAATCCTTAACTCATTGCACCTATTTGAGGGGTTGACATGGTATTTACCTGTGCTGATCAACACTCATATTCTTCCAATTTAGGAACACTTTAAATCGTCACCATATATATATATATATATATATATATATATATAGAGAGAGAGAGAGAGAGACAGGGAGAGAGAGAGAGAGAGCGAGAGAGAGAGAGACTGCATGCAAAATTAGTTACAGATGTTTCCTAAAAAGCAGCTGTAGGCTCCTTTCTCTGGCAAAAGCTAAACGGAATATATTTCTTTAAGTGTTTTATTTTTAATCAATACAAAAGCATCAGTACGCAAGTCAATATAACAGTGCGTGTTAGTCTTGGATTTCTGCTCCATGCTCACGTGTGCAGATTAGAATGTGCAAGATAATTGCACTTGTTCCTTTAATGTTCCACATCAGACATGTGGGTAATACACGCATATACATCACCAGTGAACACAGATGAATCACAAACATCTAATTGAAGGACTCTGAGAAGCGGCAGGCCAAGTGAGACATTTTCACCAATACGATAACTTGAATAATCAATTAGTAAATCCCCCAAAACCTAATCTGCAACTTTTTTGGACTAATTGTTTGAGTCAACTTTAAAACAGAAATACCAAACATTACTTAGTGGCAGTTTCAGATTTCAGAACAGTGAAGATTTGCTGCCTTTTCTTAACTAAATCTCTTGTAGTTTTGAACCGTTGCTCGAACGCAAGACGCAATTTCAATAAGTCACCCTCGGTTTTAGGAAATTATGGTAAGCTTTTCAGACATTTTTATAGACCAAACTATCAATCACGGAAATCAACGATGGAAATAATTACTGGTAATACACCCCAATATATAAAATGTGGGCTCCCTGTCATCAAAGCATTTCCTACTTTTCGATACAAGCATTTCTATGCAGAACACTAGTCATATATTACAAACATGTGGAAATGAGCCCTGCATCTTCTGAGCACTGAGCTCAACAGGTCTGTTGCCAGCTATTTGAAATATAGCTCAAGTTTTGAGCAACAGTCGGCTTCTTTACTAAACCTAAATCAAAGTGTTTAAAAGGGGTTTTGTCTTTTTCCTGGGGGAGGCAGTTATTGCAACCCATCTCCCACAAACCTGGGTGCACTTAGGGTTTTTGTCGTTGAGTGCCGATGACCTCTGCTGACACACTGTACTGGATCACATTTGATCCTCACCTGCTTTGGGAGGCTCAGCAGATTATAAAACTGAATATCTTGAGGACTGTGAAAACAATGATGATGATGATGCTGATGTCGGTCACAGATGAAGTCAGATGTTAGTGCATGGCCACTTACTTGAACCTGCCATGGCAGTGCTGACACTGGTCTCCGACCCATCCTCGGTCACAGACGCAGGATCCGTTGATACATTTTCCAGAGAGACAATTCTTGTCACACGGTTTCGCCGGGGAGGCGTGAGTGTACAGCACGAAGTAAAACAAAACATAGACCACCAAGTATCTGTTGATGCCCCGCAGGTCGCCGTGGGTGGCTAGTTTGGGTCCAAAAAGAAAGAGTTCATTCTTACATTTCCCCCCAGGATCCATTTTTTTCGCCAGGTCGACCAAGCCGAGGAAAAGACCGGGGCCTTTAGGTCTGCTTTGGGAGAAAGCCTCGGCTACTCAGGCTGTTTCAATTATAACGAAGAAGTCCTGCATATTCGTTGAGTGTTAGGCATACTCACATTAAGGCTTAGCTAAGCCTGTTCACGAAGCAACACGGCTAAGAAAACGTGATGTTAGCTAAGTGTGTTTAAAGGCTGCTTGTTTAACCGCATGCATAGACTTGGAGTGGGAGGAATTCCCTTCACCCTACCTCTTGTTGGGAGAACCTACCAAAAAAAGCAGACCCTCGATTAAAGCTAAAGTAAGCAGCTAACTCGTTGAATACCGAGACTAGCTAAATACATAATTCGTTAGCATATGTAGCGTATTTGCAGTTTGGCCTCTGCTAGGTAATGTAACGTTACTGCATTGATTCAAGACCACTCTCTTCCAAATGCCATTTCAGCAGCCATTTTAACGCGTAAACAATCCTTCAGACTGAAACAGGGATGTACAGTGTAACATCCGATGGTCCTTCCACAAACCGCTGTAACTTAGCCGTCTCTGTGCCACGGAAGAACAAAGGGGTTGTGGTGTTTGTAGCCCTGGACCCGGTGCAAAGGCTGCCGCAGTCAACATGGATGTGGTGTGATGTGTGAACTGGAAGGCTATTCCTGCCGACTGGGGGGCATTGAGCAAATACTTTGAACTGTTGTTGGTCCTGCTGGTCTATTCCCACGGCAATTTAAGCGCCTTGAAACGTAGACTTCGTTGACAGCATTGTGTGGTAGTGTCTTCTTGTAGTCCAGTGGGGAAAAAACACCGCTGTTGCTCTCAAAACATGACAAGAAGTGGCAGCGATGGATTTGCTTTGCTAGCGCAGCGACACTAGACAGTTCATCAGGTTGGATAAAACTAAACACAGGCTGCGCATGCGCACTGGAAACGGCTTCTGTTTAAAGGTACAGTGTCAAAAACCCTCCAAACTATTTTATGCGGCATTTAGTTTTTCATATCAAATATTTCCAGACATATTGTCCTTAGACCACGGAGCCACATTTGGAGTCATTTTGTCCTTGTTGTTTCTTGTCCTTTGACCTTAAAATGTAAACTATCTCACTGGCAGAGACCGATTTCCAATAAGATCTCATTTGGTTACGTCTCCCTTCAAGTCGTACCGAGCATATTTTAAAAAGACTTTGAGCTCTGTGTAATGGCTTTTTGTTTCTTATGTCATATGTATATCATGAAATCGTTACATATTTTTGGTATGCTGGCATACTGTATATGGCAATTACATGGGAATTTAGGTTAATACTTTTAAGAATAGGCTATATGAACAGTAACAGTGAGTGGTATATTGCAAATGTTCAACATATTAAACAATACATTGCGAATAGCCTATGTATATGTAAATATTAGATCACCCTATATTGCAAATCTGGAGTACATCTGTTGCATATGGACTCTGCTGTTTAATGGCACATAATTGAACACTGTAACCAGGGAGGTGGCAGTGAGGAAGGTAAACGCTGTCAACAAATAATAATAATAATGATAATGTCACAAAATAGTCAGTGATGCTGCTTGCAGGGCAGATGATGGCTGTAATCCGAAGAGGTAATTTTCACAGCTACAATTGCCCTGCTGAACTCAAACCAAGCAGACAGGATGATCTTCTGCATCTGCGTTTGAAGTGCATGAGATTTACATGTCAATGTGTCTGTGAAAATGATGTACTCATCCTACTTTGAGTCCTGGCACAGCTCAGGAAATTTCAATAACTGAGAATAATAATTGCGGGGGGAAAAAATCAGTGGCAAGGTCAAGGAGGGACAGGCACTTTTTTAATAAAGTCTCTTATCATTCATGTGTTTTAGGAGGCTCTTGTGCCTGTGCAGTACTCTAACATCAGATGGAGTACATCTGTCTGAAAGAGCACTTATCTTTGTTCGAGGTGAGGCTTGTCGGGGCGGTGCCAGCAGCCAAGCTGAGGAGTCTGACAGATGTATCAAGCAGCAGGGCTAAGAGAAATCTGACATGTGCTTCTGTTTGTGTCTATCATACATATGCCAATTAATTTGCATAGTGTTGTACATGAAAAAGGCTTAATTCTTCTTCTGCAATTTAATACACTAGATAATGTTCATACTCACTATAACAGAAAAGTCATCATTAACTTTCAAGTACGCAATAATTCCACATTAATATTCTCTGTTGTCCTTTTTGGTTTGTTGAAAAGATACATTTTTCTATAGCTGTCCACACTTCTACGTCTACACCTGCAGGTGGCAATGTTACACAGCGACATGCAGGCATGGACCCTGAAATGTAAGACAGTGGGGTACGTACTTCACCACAGATACACAAAAACTACAGGCTACAGGTTTAGGGCTGGATGAATAGAGCAGGAGCAACTGAGCAGATGTCTCTGTTCTGACTGTTGAGGTTTCATAGTCATAGCACAGATGTTAGGCTACTAATAACATTAGCGGTGGCTCTGTTCTATTCAAGTGTCCCAATAAGCCGTGACAGTGTGACAGTGAGCCAGTATGCACAATACCGGAACCTTGAAAGTGACTCAGCCAAATGGAATTCAGCCATTACTGATTTTATTATTTACACAAGTGCGTTTTCTGTGACATGTCAAAATGTGTTCTCAGCTAAAAAGGTGCTACTGTTACCACTGTTTTATCTCATTTAGGCAAAAGTAATGCCAAAAAAAATATTCCACCGTGACACCAAACCTTGTCATGCATATGTCTCTAATAGCAATATTTATACTAAGGGATTATTGTTTTTGTTTATTTATTTCATCTTTATTTACACTTGATGGTCTATTGAGATATAGGTCTCTTGAGAGAAATCAGGCCAAATGACAGCACAATTATGTTATGAGCCAACACAGGCACAACCGGATGGAGTTTAGGTGAAAAAAGAAGGGGCAAGAAAGAAATATAGCTTTTAAAATAATTGGTTGATTTAAAGGGACAGTTCACCTTACAATTGAATTTACATGCATTATTCCATTAATGTAAATTATACAGCTCGGCTCCTTTTGTAAATGTAGTCTCTCCAAGTCTCTTCGTAGACTATCTATAAATAAATCCTGGAGCTGCATTGCAGACCTAATAATAAAGAATAATGGAAATAATGCTAGGGCCCTGTGACACACACGGTGATTCACAGCTGGAAGCCTTCGTCTGGATATAATCAGCTCTAAAGTCATCTGAAGACTTCTGATATGATTTTACATATTAGGGATTACATGTCTTTTACTATATTGTAGATAATAACTTGATTGTTCAAAATGTATTGGAATTGTGAAGCATACAGTATTAGTGACAAAGAAGTAAAGCGAAGGTATATTTTGTGAATCATCTAAATACCTGTCATCTTCTAGGTCTTATTTAAAACTTAACTGTGAGGAGACTGCTAAAATCCCTCTCAGTGTTCCACAAACTAAACCTACCTGGCAGGCAGGATTTAAGCTGTCACAAAAAATATCGCCTCCACATTTTCTCAGCCCTCGCATGAGTCATGCGCGCACACTTTGAAATCTGAAGAACCTCTGTTTATTTTCCACAGAGGATACCGTGAACCTGAGCACACATGAACTAAAAACAATATTATTGCGCTATGACTTAACACTCTTCTGCTTAAGCCACGGGAGAGCCTCTTGGCGTTTAGTCAGGTGCGCGCATCTGCGGGAAAACCAGCACCATCTTTACAAGGTGCAGTGTGTCTGAAGCCAGTGCCCTCTGCATTCTTGCTCTAAATGTTCTTAAAACAACAGGGAGGTGCAGCACAGCCAGTGGATTCAACTTTCTTTGGAAATTCCTAGACGTAACAGTAAGAGGGGGCGCGGGGTTTGAACTAGATTAGATGAAAATACCTAAATAAATGGGGGGTCTCTTTTCAGCCGATTGGAGGTGCATTATGTGCGTGTGTATATGTGTGCAAACATGGGAAAGGCCCCGGAATCAAAGAGGGTCCAGGGCTAATTTCGAGTTGAGTTGGAGTTGAGTCAGTGACCTTTGTCCTCTGATTCACAGCTGAGGAATGCTCTTTGTGTTCCAATCAGCAGCATAAAAAGAGGAGAGAAGCCCACTCCACATTTGCACCTTTCACTCAAAAATGTAATCTCGTAAAGTTCAAGTGTGTCTGATCCACTCATAGACTTTTAGCACCCTTGTTCTACACCTACACACACATACCCCACACACAGGGACAAGCATGATGACCCGAAATCATGCAAATCTGAATGTCTCAAGACCTGAAGCCACTGGTACAGCCAGGTGCTTCCAAAGGTCTGCTGCACAATAGGAATTCCCCTGCTGGTTCCCCTGCTGGATTATGAAGACAGTTCTTTTGCGGTGGACAGAGAGGAACAAAGAAAGACCACCCTTGTATTCAATTCATGCTGAGTCATCATGCCTGACTCACATTCACACTTTCCTCATTTGCTCAAGGCTACAAGAATAACGTGTAGAAAAACTGTGACATCACCCATTGACTTTTAACTGACCCGTGAAGTCTGAGCAGAGACTCAGGCTAATACACACAGCTTCAAGACTAAGAATTGAATGATCACCGTACATTGTAGTTGCCCAAGAAGAAGGTGAAAGGGTTTGTTCAAGTGCGAATTTTCTTTTGTGTTTGTGCATAACAACAAAAACTAAATATTGAGCCAGGAAGTTAATTCTTGTATTTGGAAACAATAGTTTTACACACAAAGACAACAAAAAAAAAAAAAAAAAAAAAACTCAAAGTCCCACTGTATTCAATAAATATGTTATCAGCCTTTGTTACAATACATGAAGACACAAAAGCCAGACATTGTCTTCACAATGAAAACTAGCTGTGCCAACATTTGGAGGCAGTCTACCATCCTGAAAACAGACCCTGTGGAGTTTTACATTTAGCTGAAAACAGAGTACATTCAACAAAATCCCTGCTGAATGGCGGTCTATTACCGCTCTTACCAGCTTATCCTACAGTATTTTGATTGTAAAGTAATCCTAACTGACAAGAGCATTGATTTAGATTCTGCAAGCTGAAACTTCATGCTATGTCAGTCTACCAAAAACACAATAAAGGTATGAGGACAAAATACACCTTGAGACCTTCACAAAGAACTCAGAGCGAGCTCACATTATCGGCTTTAATTAGGTCTCAAATTAACTGTTTTTATTACCAACGTTTCTTTTCAATTGGTGAGTTGTTGATCCACATAAAGCCACTTGGGTTACATAAGACTTCAGATGAAGGTTTCTGTTGTCCCCCAGTGTCTTATATCTTTTCTCTCTGGTTCTGAACTACAGTAAGTGTCAGTCTTGTTGTTTTGAAGCATTAAGTATTAATATTGGGCACACCGTTAAAGCACAAAGGCCACATGGTATGGCTCATTATATATATCTCGTATATACGGTGTTATATTACACTACAATGGTTTGGCAGGTATATGACAATATCGACCTCCAAGAGTTAAAGTTCACGGTTCATAATGTTATTATTGGAAAATACAGTCAGCAGATATGGATGTAAACCTGGTGTTAATAGTATTGGTATTAATAGGTATGCACTAATAAAACTTCCCATTACAAACACGTGTTTTGAGTTTAAGCTACTACATAGATCACGCCAACACGCAAATCCCAGTGAGTTCAATTCGTCCCGAGAAAATGTCCAGAGGCTAATGATGCTTTTGTAGCTCATATTGACCCACAGAGCCACACACATATACTGCGAAGGTATTGCCATCAATGCTCATAAATAACTTTGTATCAATAAGTGTTGTTGTGTGAAGGTATGGGATGGCCCGCACCTGTGTGCATTAAGGAATAAATATCACAGATGCTCAATACTAGCAATGTCAGCTGTTCTTTTCTTTAATGGCATCAGTTCAAATGTCTTTTCAGCCTCGTCTGACCCCAAGGGTGCCTGTGACCCTGACTGTAAAACAAATACAATCAAGATATATATATATATATTACATAAGGAATATGTAAGATATTGTTGAAAAGCTAAACCCTCTTTCATGGCTACAAATTCTGACTTTAATGTTAAAATCGCTGACAGCCAGACATGGTGTGATCAGACAAACACATGTTGTCTCAACAAGAGATCAAGGAGGGAACAGACATGTGTCTCAGAGTCCAGTGGTGGAACTTGTACTTAAGTACACATTCAAGGTACTTGTACTTTAAGTGTTTCCATGGTATACTTTATATTTCTAGTCCACGATATGTCAGCGGTAAATTTCACGAGACTACATTTCTTCAGTTACACCCTCCCTGTCCAGTGAAACGTATCTCCAAGATTCTTTGATTTTGAACGTGTCTGATAAACTGAAGGAGGAAGTGTTTCTATATTCGTTGAGGAAATCCAGCTTGTGGATCAGCAGGAAAATGCATCGTAGCAAAGCTGAAAAAAGGGCTGTTTTTATGATTTCATGAAAAGTTGACTTTTCTTTCTTCCAGAATATGACGCATTGCTGTAGATGTATTAAACTTCTTAAACCTCCACAGCAGTAAAATGTAACATTCATAATAAAACAGCAGCAATATTATCCAGAAACATGATATATAGCAGTAAAACACTGACAGGGAATATTTTACTGCAAAATAACTACTTTTGAATGCAGGAATTGTATTTGCAGTGGAGTATTTTTAGTGTAGAATTAGTACTTTTACTTCCTTAAAGGATCTGAATAGTTGTGTCAACTTCTTGCCCTCCTGTCTGCTGCAGTTAGTCTACAGAAAGAGTTCCATTAACCAGTCTCAGATGACTTCACAGGACTACCACCTGCCTCATTTTCTAGCTGCTCGTTATCTTGGGCGGGACTGATGCAATAGTAACTAACCGTGACCAAGTGGTGCTCTAGTTCTGCTTGTTTTGCTACTCAACCACATAATCGCCCCAATTGTTTGTTTTTTTTTTGTTGCGATTGCGCCCAGGTTACAATATCACACCTTCAGCCAGGTTGATGGCTTTATAATAAACTTTCGCACACACGTCATGCATTTCAATCATCTTCTGGAGCATGTTGCGTGCCTCTGCGTGACATTCCTCTCATACCTTCCCACGGGGCAGAGCACTTCACGTTTCTTATGCGTAAAAGTAGAGTAAGTAAGTAATCGCCCAGTGTTTTTAAGAAATCTGCATTTTTTTTTGGGTAATAATATCGACAGCCTGCCATGTCAGATTTTTGTCCTCAGACATCATTTCCTCTCTTTCTGTCTGATCTGGCAGACTATTCCCCCTAACTTGTTTTGACAGATTTTTTTTCTGCAAAATTAACCCATATTTCTGACAGGAGTCACACACAGATTTAGTCTTATCAGTCAAAGATAGTATATGTTTATTTTAAAACCAAAATTTAAGTTGTGTGTTTGTTTTTTTATAGCAGGAATCAAACCAAATGTGATCAGTAGAGAGCACACGTAGAAAGACGCACATAATGCCATCCTCTCAGCTTAAAAGTGAAACTCTTCCTCACTTTGTTGTGGGACCCATGGGTTCCTCTGAATGACACGTTGAGGAGAAACCGAGCTGCAGTGTGGATGCTGCATACGGGAGGAGGTGCGGCAAAACTAGATTAGGAAGACAAGGAGAGCGCTGTTGTTCCGTCAAATCTCAAACCCAGCCAGCAGTCAGTCAGTCAGTGTGTGTTGTTGAAAACGGCAGAGCGTCGGGCTGCGTTCTGCAGAATTTCTCCGTCCCATCACTCAGAAAACCTGTCTGCAAACTTTGGGGATTGTTTGATTTTTATGAGAGGAGGAAAGCGAGGATCAAGAAGGTGAAACGGCGAGGGAATGGAGAAGCACAAAGGTAGGACTTCTTTTCTTTTAACTTTGTGTCAATAACACGAGCTGCTGACTTCTCGAGTGTCTCCATGTCATCGCTGACAATGCGTCTTTGTGAGACTGAACGCTTCACAACCAATTTGCAGCAGTATTTGGTGATAAATGCTTTAAGGAAAATACACCAACCCAGATTTTTGGATGCATTAGAGTCATTTGCATGTTGCCAAAACCGGATAGAAAGACATTTAATGAGAGTTTTTTTTTTTAAAGTTTTTTTTTTTTTTGTTCTTTTTGTTTTTTTGAAATTGGGAAACCACCATCACGATTGAAATCTTCTGCTAAGTTTTAGTTGTGTTTGGCTACGCCGTAAGGAAACATTGTTTCACACATTTAATTGGGTATTGGTCACCTGCCACTAATACTGATGATTAAAATTCCTCAGGGGGTCGGTGGGTTATTAAACATAGCCTACCAAAACAACCAGACTGTCTTGTCAAACTGTTAAGATGCCTTTGGGCAATGAGTCCTCAGAGTCAGAGTTGAATGCACCCTGTGTCACCAAGAATATGAAGATTTGTGGTTTATCTCTAACCGCCTCGCCATCCAAGTGGGCTCTATTAAATAGTTTACACTGTGGCCACTGATGAATTCCAATAGCGGCAACATTGTTCTCACAGCATTCCTCAAATTCCTGTGGTTATTTGTCCATGAGGGATGAGCAAGGCCGCTTAATACTTCCTGATTGGCATAAACAAAGAGTTTAAACGGAAAATGATCGGCCATGCAGTGCACCTCATCTTGCTGTCAAAACATCCTAATGCAACAATCACAGAGGCTAGTTAGAGGGGAGGTTAGTCATCTTTGAAAGCTCAGAAACATGACATGTGGACCATCAACGCACTTTGAATCCCCTCAAGCCGCTTCACCCAGTTGCCTCACCCTGACCAGAGACGGTTGGGCTGAGGTAATTGGGTGAAGCGGCTTTTTGGACTGTAAACAATGAGTGACTAGTCTAACTGGAATGGACTATTTGAAATTCTTGCTGCAGCATTCCCGATCTCTAGCTGACCAGGCAGCCCGGTCTGTTTACTCCCACCATCTCTCTGACAAAATAGCCAGTGTTGCAGTTTGTTCATTCATGATCTATCCATCACACAATACATCGATGAATTTACCAGATGAATAAATAATAATATACGAGTCATTTTCATGCAAAAAACAGCTGAAAATATTCTCTGCTTCTCGTTTCTCAAATGGGAAGATTTACAGCTTTTCTCTGTTTTATATGCATGTAAATTGAATATATTTGCCTGGGGGGAATTGTGATGTTTTTTTCTTTATAGATTAGCCCATTAGTCATCTGAGAAAATAAGAGCACTCGGTAATGAGAAGTTGCATCCCCAATCACATGCAATACATCGATTTTGACAAAAAGTAAAGGAGTGATGCATCTTGATGTCCTGTTTTTGCCTTTGTGAGAACACGCTGAGTGTCCACATTGTTAACTTGACTCTATCTCTAACACTTTTGACTGTTACAACTAAGTTGGAATAGACTGCCTATACAGCATGTGTGTGTATCTTATTCATTTGTTTCTGATCAGATGATGACGGCTCTGGAAATCTTTAAGAATGGTTGCACTTTCTTTGCAGGGCATGTAAGGGGGGCCTGAGTAATGAGGATGTAATTCATAAGAGAAAGGGAGAGCAGAGGGCAGGTGGAGGGATGCAGGTGATCCCACACCTGGTAGTTACAGGGTGCAGAGAAAGAGTGGGGCTGAATTAAGGACTGGAGTGAACTCTTTTGGCAGCTGTATGCAGCGGCACCAGGACACTGAATTAGATACTAACAGCCACAGGCAGCCAGTGGAGGAGGTACAATAACAGGGAAACCTGGGAAAATTCAGGGAGGCCAATGACAAGGCGAAGCATTGTTTAGTATTCTGGATGTACTCAGTTTCTCTCAAACCGGTCTCATGCAGGTTTCATTCCAGATGAAGCGCTTTCAGCAGCTCGTGTCACTGATTCTCACACCTTCTGCCAGAGATGAGGATCAAATTAGTGAAACCACCTGGAGCTGTGTTTGGTTTGAAAGGCCTTTGGAGTGGGATGTTTGAGAATCACTGGAACAGTAGAGGACACACATCAGCAGCTCAGCAAAGACATAATTGGAGCATTTTTTCATGCAATTATCAGCTCATTGGTTAGTTTCACAAACCAAAAAAAAAATCTAAACAATATACACTTAATTGAAGTGTAACTTCCCTTAATATTCTGATTAAGAGGAATGGAAATGTTTTTTAAATGTTTTTATTTCTCTCCAGTATTTATTATCTCCCTTTCCTTGCCTTCCATCTCATGCCTTTGCTTGTTTTGCTTTCTGTGTTATTATGGATGCCACCGGTTTCTGGGTAAAGCACGTCCATGTTGAATTCACTGTGCTGGCTGCACGTTCTTCGCGGCTGGGTTTCACACAGGAAAGCAGCGATGCGCTCCGTGATGATGGCTTCTTTTCTTGCCTCCAGCGTCAGTCGTCTTCTCCAACAATAATCTCGTCCTGCGATGCCAAAAATTAAATGTAAGGCAAATGGAGGCAGATTGACAGATGTATTGATGGACATTTTTGGAGTGGATTGCATCGCTTGACACGCAAGCAAAGACACACAAATTTGACTGACTGCGAGAAATGGCAGAAACGGTATTTTTTTTACACCAAAATGATCTCCTATAATATTCCGTAAAGGGTCCTGTAGTCATTTGCCTGTAGGCATTTCGAGCTGTTGTGGCAGGAAGGTATTGAATGAATTTAGACAGGCTCTCTAGCATGAATAAAATATAGTTCAAATGCAGCTTTCAACCGTCGGCAGCACCGTCAAAAACCACTTGTTGCAGAAAAGTTATTTTCACTTTTATTAGCATGTGCATCCCAGTGCTGGCGGTGCTTTCAGAGCTAGTGTTTTAATAGCCTACGCTCTGTGAACTGCAGGGATCATGTCAATCAAAACGACTCTCAGTCAAAATAAACTGTGCAGTTTCAGTAATATCAGTTAAAAATTAGAGTTTGAGAAGTGCTTTTCAGTGTTGCATGACAATGTGACAGAGTCAGCGGGTTTAGTGGGTTTGACCTCCCGTAATAAGCTCAGCAGATGCAGTCTAAGACTGGCATGGGGTCTCCCGCCTCACTCTCTGTGTGTGTGTGTGTGTGTGTGTGTATGTGTGTGTGTGTGTGTGTGCGTGTGTGTGTGTTGCCAACGGGGAGTGAGTGGAGTGCGGGTAATTCAGGAAGCTGGACTGGGCCATAAAAATGATGAAAAGAAAGACGGTCTTCCTGATCTGTGGCAGTGCAACGCTCCATGTGAGTTCAGCCCTTTTCGCCCTCTGGGTCTCGCTCCTGTTCTTTCACAACACATCAAACGCGCCATCATTTATTGGATACAGGAGCTCTGGATCAGACCTGTATTGTGTTTTCTTTCTTCCCCTCTTCACCAGGTACTCTTTTGAAGGAAATGGGACTTACGAACAGGAGCTTACTCTCTTGTAATCACACACATGTGCACACTCACTAGTTCGTACTCTGCCTGCAGCCCTCCTGGCCACTTATCTGTGGGATAATAACTAAGCAGAGAAGCTTTCATGTGGGTGACTCTGAGGCGGCATTGCTAGTTAGTTTTTATTTGTCAGCAGCTGCTTCTAGTCTGTCGCTTTCTTTCTCATCGAGCCAAGACTGTGGAGCCTTGTAAAGCTTAACTTTTCCTTAAACGTGAATCTGGATATATTGATGCATGTACACCACACACACCTCACTGTTGGTGGGGTCCTGTGGAGCGAGGGGACGTAAGGAGAGGATGTAGGCAGGGTGCTGCTTTAAGAGGAGGAGGTGGAACCACACTGAGCCTCTTCTGCACCGTGGCCCAGGGCTGACAGAGTCATGTGTTTTTTGTCTGGAGGAGTCACAATATTACTATAATTTCCTGGCAGAGTACATAGCTAACATGCATTGACTTTCTGCACGTTGTACTGCACAGATCAGTTAATGCTGCTTGGATATTAACGTGCTTTGGATATGAAAATATCTTTACAACTGCATTTATTGATTTTTTGGCCACTTGAGGGCAGCACAAAAAGCTGTAAACCCAACATTAACATATCGTCACCTAATAAAGATGATATTGCTCATTTGCAAATGTAATTCCAGTATTCACTTTCCATTTATCTCTGTTTTGGTTTCCACCCAACTCCTGAGATAAATATCTCTCTTTAGCTGCTAGAAATACACTAAGATGCTCTTTAGAGCTCAGAGAAGCTAAAAACTGTTATTTCTCTGTGGGTTCGTCACCACGCTCATTTTACACATTTTAAGATAAGAATATTAGATCAGCTTTAAGAGATGATATTTGAAACTTTCATGTTTGATTTAGGCCACCATTTAACATCGTTTAAGAAAGGTCATTGGCTTTTGTCCCACAGTTAGTACAGTAAAATATGATAACGTTGTTAAAATATGTCATTAAACGGAATCAGCTGCTGGTTACAGCAATTCCTCATACATTTCTAAAAAAAATGGTTTAAAAAAAATGTAATTTGTTAAAATATTATTAGTATAAATGGCAGATTCTGGCATTATCCTCCAAACTTAATTTTAATTCAGCTCTTTTTCTCCTTTACCACATCTTTCACTTTGCTCTCTACACACTCACCCACACACGTACACACACATGCACACACATGCACACTCACCCACACACATACACACACATGCACACACATGCACAC
>CALSCE010000091.1:13538091-13553674 GCA_943593645.1 Bovichtus variegatus | reverse complement strand
CACACACATGCACACACATGCACACACATGCACACACATACACTCATACACACACATACACACACATACACAAACTTCATGTCATCATCTAAGCCAGAACATTGAACCTTCAGCTCAAGCAGTCGTCTGCAGGGACTACAGTAACATGCGCTGCATCCTAATCAAGATGAAGTTGTTCAAGTACACCATGGCCCCTTCCTATAAAAAAAAAAAAAAAAAAAGCAAAAATTGACTTGGATTTTTAGAGCCCATTAGAATGCTTCAGCTATAAAAACTTCCTGATTTCTCCAAGGGCTGAGCTGTAAGCCTCAATAATCACTGAGACTGCACAAACCTAAAGAAAGACGGGAAGAAAGAAAAGGGTGTTGGGAAAGATGAAGCGTGAGATGAATAAAGGCCAGATTCTATAGCTGGGGCAGAGGGAGATGAAAGAGGAGTAACTTGAAAAAGAGTATTTGTTACTTTATAAAAGTTAACGCTTCAATCTTTGGCTCAGGATCTTAGGATGAATTGCTCCAGCCTGCCTATAGCTACTGTTTTAAACATTCTCTGCCCCACAGACTCGTTCTAGTCTCTCTTAAGCCCATTCCCTTTTATCTTTTTCCTTATATGACTTTGAAGCTTCTGTTTATTTGCATATTGTCTTACTTGCACTAATCACAATTATTAAAAACCTGGTTGATATGTAATTGTGCGATAAGCAGCATGCCTTAAGCCTATTTTTGTCCCTGCCAAAAAGAAAAAGAAACTCCAAAAGAAACAAATAAAAAAGCCGTAGACATAGGCTGTACTACAGTAGTTCAGTGTGAGGCGTCATGGCAAAACTGCAGGTTTGGATTTCACCAAACATACACAGCAACTGGTTCCACTGAGTTCCTCTTCTCTCCTCAAAGTCGTGCTGAATAGTGAAACGAGCTGCTGCAGCGTTAAATCCAGTGGATTCTACGCACTCTTTGGTAATGATCAAACCACTGGACAACATCAAGCTCCTCCTACATCACATTTTTCCCACAGTGTAAGAAACACTTCCTGTCACTAGTATATGACCTCCTTTCTGACCTCACGCGACTACAAGACAGACACGGATTCGATTTTTTTTTAACCACTTTAACTTATTAACCATGCCAAAGTTGTTTTCATATTAGTCATTAGTGATTCATTAATTGCAGTTTTTGAATCTGTTTTGCAGAAGTCCACCCTAAGCAAAGCTAAGCAAATAATGAAGTCAAAATCTCCTCGAGACTAAAACAGCAAATCCAATTGACTTGGACTTACTACTCCCACGGTAAACATCTATTGCATATGAATACAAATCTTTATTAAGACAGAGAGTAAAAAGGAAAAGTCACAAAGACACAGAAAACCAGAGGTTCGCCTTTAAATGCTGCAGAGTCGAGGGACTGACATGCAGAGTTAATCAAATGACACTGTTTGCTGTGAATGTGCAACCAGAACTTAAAGTGACAATGTGACATGGTAATGTGTGACACTTTTCCTGCTGGCTAATATTCAGAGAGCATGTAATGTGTGACTGCAAATACAAGACAAATCATCCTTCATCAATCTATATTCTATACTTTCGGATTTAGATTCAGGGGTCACGGTGAGAGAAATGTGTTTTAAGGAAGTAAGCGGAAGGATGCTTTGTTTTTTCAATTTACTGGTAAACGTAGATTTCTCTGGCATTGTGGCTAGGACCTGTAAAACACAATAACCTGAAGTAAAATATAATGCCACACTTGGGATTTCTTTAAAGGAAGCTCAACATTTTACTGTTCCTTGCTTTTTATGGGGGCAAAGTCTTACGTGGCGTTTGTTCCAGATAAACCTGTGATAACAATCTTTGCCAACAAGTTTTCTTTACTCACATCTTTTGTTAAAACTTTTGAATGTTGACTTAACGCTATGAGAAAGGGACTTATGTGCTTTTATCCGTAACAATTAATGTACCGTCTTGCTTTTAGCTTTAATATATTCTTTCACTTTTCATTCCCCTCTTGTGTCACTTTGTCCACTTCTTTCCAGAGTTTCTTCAGTTCAGCTGCTATCAGACACAGCCCTCTTCCCTGAAGTCATCTAGTTGACACTCACTTTTTTTTTTTTTACTCAGGTTTCTACGGCAATAACACCAAAACACAGCTTGGATTAATCCAGTCATGTTCACACATGTCCCTGCCCCACAGCTGAACCCAGCATGTTGCAGGGAGATAGACCTGTGTCTGCCAACAGGGATCAAACATCAATCAAATCAGTGTTTTATCTTTTTTTTTTGGGCCTTGCCATCAGCCAATTATCTGCCTTTCTCACTAGAGCCGGGCCAGGCTGGAACAAACCAATCATACGTGGCTCCTTCCTCCAGTTGTGTGAAACTGACCCAAAGTTCATAGTTCAGAAATGATGAGAGAAAAAGCTGCTCTGCTGTTAATTAGTATAGCTTGGATCTGTTGGCGTATACAAACCAAACATTTTACTTTCGTGTTTGGTTACTGGTTCCAATTCTCCTTCATCCCACCACTTCCCTTTTAGGTGGTGTTGTAGCTCTTTCATTGTTAGTCACAGGATGACACTAGATAGTGCTGTGTATCATTTGATGTAACTTTGGTCGACTACATCTACTAATCATTGGTGTCTTTGAAATGGAATCATGTAAGTGTCTTTTCTCATTCATAAGAAGGTGTCTCCTCCTCTTATGTATTTTTTAGTGCATGCACAAATTGTTTAAATCAGCACCGACGCTTTACCCAGGACCCATGAGTAAAAAAACAAGCAAAACAATGGGCTGTTTGTCTTATTTCTTAGGGTTCTTTGGGTTATTTAATTACCCAAACTAAAATATGGAATGATCACAAACCATTATAATCTACTCTATGTCACTGTTTGTTACTGATTGTTAGTAATTGATGACAGTTTTATGGTAAAACTTGAGCTTGTTGTGCCTGACACTGGGTCAAAAATAACCATATTTTAGTTTGGGTGAATAACCCAACCGTAACATAAAAATAATATTGCTGGGCACCTTTTCAAAACAAAATTACAATCAAAGCCCAACGGCCTAAAAAGGCTGTCTCTTCTATAGAGGATACTAGAGCAGCTGCTCAAATGGGGTGCCAAACAGATGAAATCACATTCAAATACACTGCCAGTTAATCTCTATCATGAGTAATGGTGATAGCTGTGTTGTAAACAACTTTTATGAGTTTAGAAAATGCTTGCTCAGTCGGATTTAATGTCCTTTCATTTACTTAATCATGTTAAACAAGTAAAAGATGTGGTGGTTTGTTGGTTACCAGTGCAAACTCAGCATTGTTTTCAGATTAATAAAAAGGTTTTTAAACCAGTGTGCCCTCTGATAGCATGTCATATGTGACACAAGTCAGTCATATGCTGCATTAGGCTATAAGAGAAACATTGATAGTCTGTAAGAAAGAGTTTGACTTTCACCACTGATCAAAAGCATACACATGCTTAAAGGCAGCACACACATAGCGTGTTGCATCAGTGAAAAAAAACCCTGATATTTCCTGGAGCACGAATTGATATGCAGGAGTTGTTTTGAAAGTAACACAGATGCAGGAAGCTGATGTAAAGATGAGAGGAAACAGGAAAATGTGACCAGTTTGATTTAAGAAATGAGAAAAAGAAGACGATAGAAGTGCACACCAGTCACACATTAAAAGAGAAAGAGATATGAGAGATTTGAGGTTGTTTTCGCTTTTTAGAAGACTTGGATGAGGATTTGAAAGCTCAACTGAGCACAAGAGAAATGCTCAACTCTTTTTAGGGCTGATGTGTCATTCCAAACACTCATTATCGTTCATTATGGGTAATTCTTGCTGTTGTTGGAGATATTACACTTAGAGGGAATGCTAATTAGATTCTTGTCTAATTATATTCTCCCAGCATGTTTTGAGGCCAAGAAGTACACGTATATCAGCAACCTCATTTAACCCGGAAGCAGTCTGATTGAAATAAGAGGTCACGCCTGCCTCGTTAATTAATTGCACTAGTCTCTGCTAAGATGTGGCCCGTCAGTGTTGATGCAGGGCCCCTCAAGCCTCTCAGAATAAGAAATGCTGCCAGGACCCTGACAAGACCCTCTTGTTTAGCAGAAGATTTTGTCAAATTTAACAAGGAGAATGGTGGTACAGACCCAAGCTCAAGTCCGTCTCTTCTTGATGAATGAAAAAGCCCCTATTGAGACTTTTTGAATGCAGACATATTTTTGTCTATTCCGTTCCTTAGCCGAACACTCAGTTTGTTTTTAGTAAGACCTGTGTTGTGCACAGATGGAAGCACAGATACACATGCATTCAAATGTATTTTTAGATTAAGGTTGGTTATTTTAGGAGGGCTATTAAAAAAAGTTCTTTGGCAAATTGAAAGAATGAGCCTTTTTTTCTATTGACCACAGCCAGGGTCAGACAAGGTAAACAGATACAGAGACAAGCACTGATAAAAGACTTCAGTAGATTACAATTAATAACTGATCATTATGCCTACATATTGTTTATATTAATATAATAACAGTCCAGTACGAGTAGTCTGGTTTTGTACAAATTCCCGGCTCAAACTCAGGTTAAGTTTAACCTCATCAGACATTACACAATACACCTACTGACACGCAAACGCATCAGAGCACTACCAACCACAATATGAGTGGACATCTCAAGTGAGTGAGAAATCAAACAAAAACATTATGGTTTAATGAAGCAAACCAGGAAGTACAACCCCATGCGCGAGGAAGAGAAATTCCCCTAATGCATGTGTTTCTTGATTACTGACTCAAACCTTATGCTGTTAAGTGTTCTCTCTCTTTTATTTTATTTATTATCATCTGCTCCTTTTACTGTGTTCTAATTGCATCACAGGAATCTTTTTCTTTAGTTAGAAAATGCTGTAGCACTCTGGCTGGCCGATGGTCTCTCAGATTCCTCTTGGCCGTTCTACAGAAGTGAATTGTTTATGCTGTGGAGGCTGCGGTCACTCACTGGATGTGCAGTGGGCGTCTGGCCAATCCGTAGCCCACAGAGACTGCCTGCTACAGACCTCCCTGTCCTGTCAGCTGACTCAGTTTCCCAGGGTCCCCCAATCCAAAAGGCCATCAGAGTCAATCTCTGCAAACACACAAGGAGGAGAAGCTGGAAAAATGTTTAGATTCATACTGAGCAGCCAAACATCAGCAGCTAAACAACTGTTCGAAATATAATGAAAAAGTTTTAATCAGTATAGTAACATTTTAATTACTTTACATACTGTGTGTGTGTGTGTGTGTGTGTGTGTGTGTCCAAACCAGTGATGTTTTCCATGGTGCAGGTCCACCCACCACGGGGCCTCTCAGCAGACGTTGACTCAGCTTGAGCAGGAGTCATTAAAAACAACTCAGCTTGCTGTTGCTTTGGGAAAGCCTCTCGTCATCTCCGAAAGGCAAAGCTTACCGTGGTCTGACACCTGATTTTGCAGAAATGCCCCCCCCCCCCTCCTATGCAGAGGTCCTTTGATGTGCGGCAGTGTAGGAAGGAGGGGAGAGGGCATGAGTGTACTCCTCCGCCGCAAGGCCCAGTTATCAGTTTGAGCCGGAAGGAGCCACTGAAACAGACTAGCTGACAGTTTTAAAAGAGTTCAAACAGAGAGGAGCAGTTTACTCTCCTTATAATAGTTGCGAGATTTGTGATTTATTTAATGTGGAGGGGAGTTCAATTCTTGAGTGGAGTCTGATGTTTTCGACATATAAATGACAGTTTTTGTTTCTGTTTTTCAAAAACTTTAAACTTTACTTCAGCTTTAGTTACAGCACGTTGGTTGTCAAGGATACAAATACTTTATAGGAAGTGTGGCCTACTTGTGGAGTTCATTAGTATGTGTAATGTCCAACAATGACTGTAAAGAGCTATGCGTGGTACTCAAAGACCTGCAGTAGGAACCTAATCCAGGGTTACACCTGAGGTCGAGAAGCTTTTTTTTTTTTTTTTTAATTGCGGCTACCGGCATGCTAAACCTCCCAAATGAATATGTTAGCTATATATTTTGTTTAATCTGTACACAAACACAAATGTGATCTGGGGTTAAATTTTGTCTATTTTTAACATTAGCCAAGTGGAAGCAATGCTCAAGGTCATTATAATACAGACACAAAAAACATCTAAAGGTATAAATTCTGTGCGTGATTTCATACATTCCAGCATCTAAGAACAGTATGACCCCCTCTGAAATTAGCCCCACCTTTCCCTTTAATACGGTCTCTCTTCTTTATCCCTCTTCTGTCTGGTATTTTGGTGAAATTCTCAAACACTGAGGCCCACTGTAGCAAGGGGCCTATTCATGAGGCCAAGAGACAGTGAAGGGAAGCACAAAGAGCTCCCCACACAGGGGAGAGGGCTGTGAGCTCAGCGCTGACCCCTGAAGGATGTGTGTGGGCTGCACCCAGACCCAGACACTGAGGCCCCGCCGACTCGGGGGCCCAGGCTCCTCCCTCCTCTGGACTTGACCTTGCACTAAACCCTTGCAACTCCCAAAACAACCTCAAACCGGCTCATAACTGTCAAAATCAACTGGATGAGAGTTATAACTGAATGACATAAAGTCTGAATGGTTATCAACTTATTGCCAGCTGAAATCCTCTGAAGAGTCGCTCCCATGTTAAATGTTGGCATACAGCACACAGCTTGAGGCACAAAGGCCCTACAGTGAGAATGAAATAGCTTACAAACTTGCAGTTAAATCCAGTGTTAAAAGACAAGTCATTGAGTTTAACTCTCAGCCATAAATTAAAGTCCATTTCTGCCTGGAAACTTCACAGGCTTTAAATTGCTCGTAGCTCTTTTTCTTTCTTGCTGTTGGGAACTGTCACAGTTCTGGCCTGAAGCCATTGTTTTAATATGTTTCACGCCAAGAAACGTGTAACACTATTTAGCATAAAGGAATTTTTATTTTGCTATACCTCTTGAGACCATCTCGTCTGTCTGTGTGTCTTCCAGTGCTGGACCAGCTCCTGATGGAGCTCCACCGCTTCCTGCTTATCCTGGACAAGGAGACCCTGAGTGGGAACGCCACCATCCAGAAGGGCTTGCTCTCCGATCTCCTGCGCTCCTACAGTTCCTCCAATGGTATGAATAAAAAATAAAAAATGGACGTGCTGGTTGTTGAAAAGAGAAGGGAAGGTACTACGGAATCTGACTTTCAGTCTAGTGGAGCATCAAAAGATGTAGATTAACACTTCAGTCAGGAAAGCATTGAATCAACCTGATTTCAGCAGATGGTATCTGTCAGTAAACTATGAGGAGTGCATACCTGTAGATGATAACATTATGATCTAGTTCTTACTTTCAATTGCATGAGGAACTGATTTCAGTGGAAATGAAAGGTTGGAAAAAGATCTTGGATGTGATAATACCTCATACCATAATAGTTGTATTAGGAAAACTACAATAGAGGAAGATATAGGAAGTTGCTCTTCCTGGTTTGGAAATGAGTGATTAGATATATACTGTATTGCAAATACCCTCCAAATTAGAAATAAAATGTAAACTGCAAAAAGGTGTGTTACTTTTCCAACAATGTTCTTTGATTGTGTAAACCACAGTGCTTTTCCTTTGGTTACTTTCTGGAAGACAATCTTTCATTCCTCAGAGTGATAAAAAAAAAAAAGAGTTACTGCAGACTTCCAGCTCCATGAAATATAAAATGGCACTTTTTCAAATGTAAACCATAGCCTATTAGCTTTGCTACATAGGCAAGATGAAGGCTATTTCCAACGAGAGCTTGGTCATTTTGAGAGAAAAAAGAAAGTCTCAAACATATTTCCTCTGTGTTCCTTTATTTCTTAATGTTGTGGTATTTGTGATGACGTGACAGTTACTTATTGGTTGAGTTTTAACCACAAATCTTTAAACATGGGTCATTTGAAAGCCTAATCAGTTAGTCTGCCTTTATGCAAAGCACCTTATGTAACATGTGGTCATGCCCTGCGTTTCCCACAATTCAATGAGCTTACATTGTCGGCTATCAAGCAACCAACTCTGGTATTATTTTGCCATTATGAACTCTCAGTAACCACCATGTAATAATTATACTCCTGCAAGCTTCTATTAAAAAAATACATTTGGGGTCTTTTATCCCATTTTGGTGGCTGGAAACCACACTGCGGTGTCTGTATTAAATATTTTAGCATTTCTACTTCCCTTGCAAAATGACTAGATTGACATTCTTTTTAATTTTTGCGAATGTTCGCGGTTATTAGTTTTAGGCTTACAAGCGAGATATAATCAAAGCGCCTCTTGCTTCATCTTAAAATGAAGCATGGCCCGTTAATGTATCCTGTCAAACAGCTCAAGACAAGTTTGTTGTTCTTGCTCACTGGCTTTGACACTCAACATGAAAATGTGGCAACCGCCGGTGGACTGATGTGATTTATGGTGCCTGGAAGTTAGTTACAATGTGCTATACTGAGCCTCATTCAAGCCTCTAGGTGTGTGATTAATTGGGAATAATAAATGACTGCTGCTCTTAGCTTTGTGTGATTTAGGGAAAAGTTGCATACTTTGAGCTATGAAAACATCAGATGGCTCAAAAATCTTTGCTTCGTGCTCTTTATAACTATATACTGGGCACTTTTATAGTTTCATTTTTAGATTGAAAAAGCCAACATGAGTTTTGCTACTCCCTCTTTGTCTTTCTCTGTCTCTCACACAGTGACACACACAACAGCTCACCAACACACACACGCACACACACACACACACACACACACACACACACACACACACACACACACACACACACACACACACCAGCAGTCATTCTTTTCCATGTTCAGGTCCTGGAATCGTCTCTTCGTACTTCCTCTCCTGGCTCCAAGCTGTATCGTTTTTCCGAAGCTGCATTTATCCTCTGAGGACGCTCACTTCCTTTGAGCAGCAGCTTAAAAATAGAATTTCAACTCTGTTCCCCGAAAATCTGTTTTCACTGTACAGGCAAAACATAGTTTCAATCTGCTGTTGTTTGGTTTCACCTCGTGATATCTATTTCAAAGGAGAAAGCTTCTCCAGAGTTTCACCCAAGGTTAGAGTTTTGTTTGATTTCCTCTCAGGGTATAATCTTAGTCAGCTAAAATATTTAATTCAATGAAACAACCTCCCTCAAAATTGTGCTGCAGCTCCGGAACAAATTCCCATAACAGGTTACAGTAACCAGCTGGAGCCCGCTACGCCGAAACCACAGGGTTTATTGTTCAAGAAAAGACATTCAAACTGTTTATGTGGCAATGTTATGCCGATGTCTTCGCCAGCTTGTAATTATTCCACCATGCTTAGGCCGACGTTAAACCAAACACGGTCCTTTTCTCACTAAGCAGACTTCAGCATTGGTGTATGACATGAGGTTTCATCATCGCCGCTTATTGACTAAAATGATACCATTGCTCACACTGACCCATAAATATTTACGTTTGAAGTCAAGTTCAGTCTGTAATGAAAAAGCCCTGATCATTTGTCCAGCGCTGTTTCACTCCAAATGTGAAGCATTTCCAAATCACTGTGCTTTTATTGTCAAAGGAAACCACTTTATGTCACTTTAATCAAATAATACTCTTTATGGTTTTCTGACTTTTTACACCTATAAAACTAAAAACTGTCATCCTAATTATTGTTTGTGAACATAAATTCCACGAAGATACTGAGTGGAGGTATCATTAAAAAACCAATAACTAAACCAATAACCACATATTTTTGGTTGTAATGCAAACTCTTTTTGACTGGTTTTAGCAGATGGACCAAGTTCAGGAGCTCCATCGTATATTTAGCTGTACGATCTTCAAAACTTCAAAGATAGAAGAAGTGACACAGTGCTCTATCTGTGCAGGCAAGGAGTTTTCTGACTAATGTCCGATGAATGCCAGCCACGGTGAGAGTGGGTGTCAATAATGGGCCCATCTGTCCGCACAATAGTCCACTTGTTTGGGTCAAGTTCCCCCTTTTAATCCTGGACTTTTGTCAAACATGATGAAAGTTTGTTTGGCACTAAGGTGGAGTCCGATTTTCACATGGAGTCAGGTGGTATCGAATGGCTCCTTTTAGTTTCTTCAGTTTAACGCGATGTTAGTGTTAAATACCTTCAATGTAGCCTACAACTGCAGAAAGATACTGATGTTGACCTTGTGTTGCTGTCTCCATGCAGGTGCTGATGAGGAGTATATCTACATGAACAAAGTCACTGTTACTGGGAAGGACAAAGGCAGCAAAGGTGTGAGTTTCAAAAGGTTCCTCCCCGAAGTGTGAAACTGATACTTTGTGAAAATGTTTCTCCTCTTTAGAAGTAGCTGAAATATGACCTAAAAAGTAAAGGATTTTTATCTTTTTTTATTGAAAATGGGGGATAGCTACCACAAAATAATTCAACAGCTGCTGGATGGATTCCCATGAAATTGAATACATAGGCTATATTAATGGTGCAGACACGTTGAATCCTAATTACTTTTGTGATCCTTTAACTTCATCTTGTGGAATCAGCAGGTCACATTTTGTCCAAAACTTTGCTCCATGACACATGCCTGCTAAATATCAGCATGTTAGCTTCGTCATTGTGAACGTGCTACTGTAGCATGCTGATGTTAGCATTTAGCCTCACAGAGCCATTAGCATGGCTTGTTAGAAAACAATAATCTTTTTAGTTAGCGTTAAATGTCATGTATCCTCGTCAGACATGATATGCAACGTGGAACTAAAGTTTGGTATTTTGATGTCGTCTAAGTCGGTCAAAGACCAGTGCATACTTGTTATGTCATTGCATCTTATAATTTGACATGATTCAAGTGAATAGCAGATATGAGAATAAACTGCAACATGCAGCGCCCCCTCCTTAGCTCCCCTCCTCTCACCCACCATTTCCTGTCTGTTTCTTCAGCGCTCCTCACCATCTGAAACCGACCTGTTTTGTTTGGACAGTGATGAAGAATGTGGTTTTAGCGAGGGCTAGACTTAACACACATATTTTCAGCAACGACGCTAGCAAACCCGCAAGTTTTCTTTCTCAGAGGCTGATGGAAAGTGGAGGCCAAGATGTGAGAATTGCGGTTTCTGAATCATTGATACTGTGGTAAACATGCACTTTCTATTTCAGATGGAGCAAAAGAAAGACATTTTAGACCTAGATGTTACAGTAAAACATTTCTAATAAAAAAAAAACAACACTTAGATTACTGGAAATCTTAATGTCCTGAGCAACAAAGTCACAAACTTAACACGTCCAAACCTTTTTTGCTCTCTAAGACTGAAGGACGTTGTAGTTAAGTTCATGTTTGAGACAGAGAAAGATACACAAAGAACATTTAATAATAGATGTTTAAAATGTGTTCAAGTTCTGTCTTTGTATGTTTATGTTGAGTTCAAGTATAACCTAGATGAAAGATCTGAGGAGAGAGGAAGTAGCACACAATGGCCTAGACAATAGTATTGGCAGAGATATAGTCATCAAACCAACCTGGGGGTCCGAGCTACAGTCTACAGTCTAAGCTACAGCCAGCTGAATGTTAGCTTAGCTTAGCAGACAGACAGGGGAAAACAGCTTGCCTGACTTTCTCCAAAGTAACAACTCTGCTTACCAGCACTGCTAAAGCTCAACGATTAACATGTTATATCTACATTGTCTGAAAATACGTTAGTTGTTTCCCCCTGTTTCCAGTCTTTATGCTTAGCTAAGTTAGCCGTCTTCGAGCTGTAGCTTCATATTTAACGGACAGACGTGGAGTGGTATCAATCTGCTTATTTTACTCTTGGCGAGAAGAAATTATTGTTTTTATTATTATTTTCCCAACAACTTCTTTAAGGAGGTCACAAGCCAAAAGGTTTGGGAACCACAAATGCACATGAAGCACTGGCCATTGTTATTGAAAGGGAAAATCCACGGAGAAGCATGATTCTTAAATCTCTTATGCACAGTCTTCTTCAATTTTCTCAACCTTGTACTGTGGTGTGTGTTTTGCATAATAGGGTTGTTGCTACCATACAAATGCTTCCCCTTGACTTGGGTTATGCGGTCACTGTGATTTAACAATGAGGGGTCTGTGCTCACAGTGAGGGCTTGGGATACCAGGAGGTAGTGATATGTATAGGAGACATCTGGACATCTGGAAATAGTGTTGAATAAAAAAATTGACTCACAAGTTGTTGATTTCTGTACATTCAATTTACAGAAGCCAATATAAATGTTTTCTGTTATTGGCTGACCTCCCGCTCTGTACTTTCATGACCTAGATGACAGATCAGATGCCCTGGTCAATGGAAAAGCAGCAAAATGTGTCCCCGTCCCACAGAAGAGCCTCCCTAACCTGCCGCCTCCCAGAGCAGTAAGTGATTACCAGCTTGATTGCATCAGATTGGATTAACATGTAAAATTATTTGTTTTTGTGAGCCCCTGCCATTGTGGTGGGAATGGTAATAGCACAATTGACCCCAGTACCACTGCTGAACTCAATAAAGTACATGGGAAAGTTTAGTGGAAACCATGATTTTCAATGGTATGCAAAAGGAGCCCAAAGACAAATTCTGACTTTAAATGCAATTGACAGTATTTTGGTCTTTTGTTACAGTAAGAACATTACTGTCACTAAGCACCTAAGTATTCAAAATAAACTACGATGGATTGATATCACATGTTGCCAGAGAATTCCATTGGTTTTTAATATACTTCAACAAATGCAGTCTGTGATCATACAAGCCAAACACATTTCCCACAACCCTCAGAGTCACAAGCTTGAGGCTATGTGAAATGTATTCTCCCACAGAAACAGGTATTTAATCAGTCACGGGGCAGCAACTGGGGAAGTGAGTATCCAAGAGTGTGTGAGAGAGCTGTGTTTTATGTCAACTGGGAGGCCGGTGGCTCCTGAATTGGCCCAGTGTGACTTCAGGAAAAACGTAGAGAATGAGAGGTTTAGAACATCCCGTTAGTGCCTTTGAACTTTGCACACACACACACACACACATACATGCACAGTGGCCTCCCCTAATATAAACTACAGTAGCAGCTGTTGCTAATCAGAACAAATGTGTAGTGTCAGCACGTGTTCATGTGTGTGTGTGTGTGTGTGTGTGTGTGTGTGCAAGTGCGAGTGCATTTAAAAGTAAATGCATTGAAACGAAGAACATTTGTTTCACTAGACAATCTGTGTTTTTTTTTTTTGTTTTTTTTTATTCTTAGACTCCTATTCTAGCTTAGAAACTCCAAAAAATGAAACATTGTTTTTCCGTTGTGCAGTTATTTCACAGTTGCAGTAGAGCTTCCACAAATCCCTCAGATGTGTCTGGCAAAGACATTTCTTCTTCCTCTCCTTTTGCATCCAGCTGTGGTATAACTGGTCCCTTCTTGGGAAGCCTGAGTAAACACGTCCACAGTGATCCACTCTTTGGAAACCCCTTCATCTGCCTGCGGGGCCTCCAACTATCTCCAGTGATGGTGTACTCAAGAGTTAGCATGTGCTTCACTGTGAACACAGAGTCCCCCCTTATCATTGCAGAGAACAGCGCACCCTTGCTGTTGATGTAGTTTCCGGGCATGGCTGTCCACTGGCCTGTTGTGATGTTGTAACAATCCATTAGACAGCGCAGAAAGTCGTCAGAAGGCCCGTTGCGCATTACATATAAATTGTCTCTGTGAGCTACCATACAGTGGCCATAGCTTTGAGGTTTGATCATGGTGGTTGCAAGTTTCCACTCGTCATTCACTGGTATGTACTCATAGATGTCGGTGGTGGCAGGTGGTTTCCAGAAGCAAACAAACATCCTCCGTCTTGCGACAGCACAAGCTGCAGACGCTACAGGTCTTGGTGCATGTTGTATAAATGTCCACTCTCCTTTCTCAACGTCGTAACTCTCTGCTGTGGAAATTGTCCGTTTTTGGAATTCCCCGCCAATGGCATAGAGTCGGCCCTCAAGCCCCAGCAGGGTGAAGTCGTATCTTAGTTGCTGGGGACCTGGAAGAGCAGTCCAAACCCCTGACTCAGGGTTGTAGCAGAAGCTGCCGTCCACTGTGTCCTTACCGTAACCGTAGACTCCCCCCACAATGTACAATCGGTTGTCAAGCACCGCCACTCCAGCCATGGAGGTGCTACAGAGAGTTGGGAGGTTTGTCAGATGCTTCCAATCTCCCTCTTTTTCATCAAGGTAGCAAACGACCCTAAAAGAGTCGTGAAGCAGTTCCATTGAAGGAGAGTGTGTGCCTAGAGCAATGTAAGTAGCAGGACACAATGATTGAGAATATTGAAGAAGGTCCTCAGGAATCGTACTCTCTGCTACGTCCTTCAAATCTTCAAACGCATCACACAGAAAAAGAGCAGCATTGTGAAAGAGTGCATGCACCCCAAAGATGGAGGCTGCCTGGTAAAGCAAGAGGCAGTTGTCTGAGTCAATAATGTCACAAAGATGCCGCACCAAACATGCAACCTGCAGAAAAGCAGCACACTCTACAGCTTCTACAAGCTCATCCGGGTCACCGATAGGGGGGGCCTCTCCCCTGCAGGTAGAAAGGGCAATGAGGAAACCCCTTGCGCGCACTCCTCCCTTCAGGTAGAGCTCGTCCTCATGACTTTCCGTCATCCCAGACTGAAAGAGGGCGCAGAAGTAGTTGCTGCACCTCGCTAGCAAGGCCCGCTCCACAGTGAACCAGCTCTCCTCCACCCTCACTCTCACCCAGCCCGCCTGGTGCTCTCTGTCCTCCAGATCAAGGGTCGCATTCTCTGCATGAGTATCCCGTTTGACTCCCAGGCCTTCAGGCACTTCCATGATCTCTTAAACCCTGGTCTGTTCTCTTCCTAAAACTGGGTCTCAAGTGACAATGCAGCGTGTGACTCGAGTGTAGTTTAGCCATTTTTTCCCCAGAACTGCTCGGTAAATAAAGGTTTGTGAGACTTCCATTGCATGGTCTGAAAATAGAGTTGTACTATAGATAGCAGCTGTGGCACTCGCAAGCGTCAGGCAGGGAAAGGAAAACTGTTGACATGCACACTAAGCGGTAATGTGGCTGCCGGCAACTGGTCATTATCATAACCGCTATATAATTGGCTAGCGTACGTATTTGCTGAATTATTCATGATCACGTTATCTGCCAGCACTGCCCCTTTAAATCCAGTTCTTCAATTTTATACATATATGTGTATTTTCTTTCTTTATAGTGTATATAGTAAACAGTTATGCATACACCAAAATAGAGGTGGTTAGATGAAGGTTAAAGTGTTCCCAAGAAGACAAAATAATGGGAAAATGAAATACAGCATAAGCAAAATCTGTGTCATGTGATTTCTTCTTTCTGCCTCCCCAGCTGTCTTTTTTTTCATTTTTTTTTTTTTTCATTTTCATTCATGCTTCAAATATTATTAAAATAGTTTGCATTTTTCATAAGTGTTTCTAACCAAAAACGTACTATGTTACAAGAAGTGGAGAGATAGCAAAGGCCAAGAGAGTTCTTCCGAATCTGGCTTTCCAAAGCTGATTATTTTTTATCACTACCTTCTTCTCTGCTCTGAGCTCCCAGCAGACTCTCGGATACACTGTGTGTGTGTGTGTGTGTGTGTGTGTGTGTGTGTGTGTGTGTGTGT
>CALSCE010000091.1:13520262-13538081 GCA_943593645.1 Bovichtus variegatus | reverse complement strand
TGCTGGATTCTTGGCATGGGAACCAGGGATTTTCCATGTTCTTCTGACTGTTCGTTTTTTGGGCTCTTTTTCCCACTCTTTACTCAAAGCCCCACCACCACACCCCTGTTCCTCCTCCGCCGCCCCTCTCCTTGCTTTTGTTATTTATGCTCTGACTCCTCGATCCATTCCTTCTACCCGATGTTTCTGTGGAGAGGATGTCTGTGTATGTGTGTGTGAGAAGTGAAGTGAAAGGACTAAAGTGAATATAGAGAGCTGGAGTGATTGCAGAGTCTTCTGGGACAAAAATAATACCCTTACAGACACACCTGGCATGTTCTTTTTACTCACTCGGTTTAATATCAGTCCAGCTGGGCTGAGGAATGGCTCGCCATACTGCTCTTTAGCCATGGCCCAAATAACAGATTTCGTTTTTTTATAGATACGCGAAAGGGAGAGAGAAAAAGAAAGAAGATAGAGATAAGGGTGGGTGTGCAGGCGGGGGGGGCTGCTGCTTTCTCTGGAATGCCTGGCTCCTTGTTTTAATTAATAACAGATGCCTGAACTGCTGTTTTTTTCACTGTGGAGCAGTGCTGTGTGTGTACGTGTGCACTTATACTTCAGTGTTTTTCTCAGAGGATTCACTTTTTCTTATGAAGTTCCTCACATCTCTTGAGCTTTTGTAGCTGTTCCTCACTTCAGGGGTTATGTAATCTCAAACATTCAAATGTTTCAAATGGATCAAGTTTTTGGTCATATCAAATCTACAAAATGACTCAACACACCCTAATACCTATATTTGTTGTGATTTGGTTTCAAGGTTTTTAAATAGTTTTTTTATTTGAATGAACTAATTCATCATCAAAACAGCGCTTTGTAAATGTTTTTGTTTTTTTTATTAATCTGCAAGTAATTTATTAATGTCAGTGACACACATTTTACTGGCTCCCTTGATCTGAAGGCTTGTTGACTTCCATCATTGTGAAACTAGTTTAATTCCACTCTGTCAGTCTGTATAGACCAGGCCTGCATCTGAAAAAGCCAGTTAAGCGTGCTGTCCCTTTAGCTAATTTACACTATCTATGGGACTCAGTCATGTTGGCTTTTTTTTTTTGTTCCGTGGTGCTAAAAGGCTTTATCTATGCATCCCAACGTCCAAAGGTGATTAACATTTTAGCTGAGAATCTTGGATGTATATACAGGAGTTAGAGCCAAATAAATGAGTGACAGTAGAGACTTTTCTCATGGCAGACATTCTGGCTCGCTATAGGTGGAACTGATATCATTAACGATGGCTCTGCTCCACTTAACTGTTAGTGTACCAGTAAGCCAGTATGCACAAAAAAAAAAAGGCTTTGTCACTGGCACACGTAAATGAAATGCATTATAGTTATAATAGTTACACTAGCTTGATAAGTCTGTTCTTACCTTTATTTACAATGCATTTCGGAATTTCAAAGATACAAAACTGTAACTCATATCACATTCTGACATTTTGTATTTGCTGATACTTGCATTATGAGAAATCTTCCACAGCCCCTTAATGTATAACTGATGTTACGCTCCTTAAACCGCAGTGATAACAGCTCATTTCTTTGTGGATCCTTTTCCCCTGCTCTCTGGCATGCAGGCTAATCACACAAACAAGTCTCCGTCACTACGACTGTACGCGCACCGTGACATGACGCCAGCTATTATGACAGCTTACTGCATCTGCTATGCATTACTGCAACTGTGTTAGATATGGTGGGAAAGGAGCTCACAAGCAGGGAATTCCCTGTTTACTGGGATCTGACTAACTATGACAGCCAGAAATTAAATTTTATACAAACAGATTTGTTTTTTTAGTATTTTGTTGGTCTGTAAATCTAACCTGAACCAGTAACTTTATTACCATTATACCACCAAACACAATATATTACTCTCTGTTTTCTCTTTAATTTAATACATTTTTCTGTTACAGAGAGTAAGCGTTAATACACCAAACATTATCAAATCAAAGTTATATTGCAGGAAGGGAATAGCTTTCGTTGTATCAAACATTGCTACACCAAAGGGAAGCAGTTTTGACCAGCTGAGCTCCACCCTTAATTAAACAAACTCTGATCTTATAAGATACTTTAAGATGTTCGACTCGTACTTTTCCGCAGAGCCAGCCTCCCTCGGGCATAGTTTGCATGATAAATGCAGCTCCTCTGCTTAAGGGTTATATTTCATATTTCTCTTGCAGAGAATGTGACAGCCTTGGGGTAAATACAATGAATTTAAAGGAATACAGACGGCATGCGCAGATCAGTGGTGGGAGGAAACATTAGACATAGTTAAGAAATGTTTGTCATTCAACTCGTAGGGTTTCACAGAGTTCAGTTGAGAAAAAGTTTTTTTTAAAAGTATATCCATCAACAGCAGACTTTTGCAACATGTCGTCCTCATGTGACTTTTACTGCATGTTTTGCCTTTGTCCCACATTAACAGAATAGTTTGAATCTGTTAACATAATAATCTTTAAAAGGAGGATAAGTACAATTAAGAATCCTCCCTGTCTGGACGTCCTTCTCCATCATCCATCTTTGCTTCATGATGTTTTTATATTGGAAAGAATGCAAAGATTTCATCTTCACTGGCAGCTACTGGATTAATAGAGCTGGTATTTCATCTTAGTATCCTAGTACGTACCAAGGCAAAACTTGCATATCTCCCATCTTCTGCTTGCCGTCATAGATATAGGAAAGCTTGAGACTTGTGGCCACAGGTTGAGGAGATAAAGAAGAATTTCCAACTGGTGAGAAGTTTCTGTTTTTTTTTTTAAAAACTGAACAAAGTATAAGTCAGAAAGTGATTTTTCAATGCCCTAAATAAAAACACCTGATGATTCCAGTGTGACCTTTAATTCTGCAAACCACGAACACAAATGAGCTGACCACAAACAAGGGGGTTAAAAGAAAAAGAAATGCATTATTTTGTAATGTTGGCTGCAGAATGAACGCATTTTGCAGAATTTCACAATTCCAAAGAAAACAAATCTGTGTTTTTCTACCAAATAACTGGAAATGTATCCCTGACACACCATTTATACTGGATCTGATGTGGTGTTCTACTAAATTTCCTCATAATTTGCCGCAATTGCCAGATGCGTGGACGTGTGACACGTCTTCACAGCTTAAGATAAGCTAAATAAGACTATAAGCTAAATGGATGACAGATGTCTCTTAAATGCATTTTCCGATCACGTAGCTGATTAACTGACTTCAGTTGAGTGTAAAAGTAATGGAGATATTCTAAATCAATTGAGACTCACTCAGGCAGCCGGACAGCAGAGAGTCTGGTGGTTTCCAGCAGTATGGACAGGGGCAGGCAGACAGTCATTACCACACAGGAGATGTGAAGTAAGACAGAAGTGAAGCCAGACTGCTGATTGATTTCAGGAAAACCACGGGGCCCACACACACACACACGTTAAAAAACATGCTCTTCCTCTCTTTTCCACACTCTCACTCATACACTCTTCCCTGAAGGCAAGCGTGTAACTCTCTAGTGCACGAGGTCAGACGAGGATTGGTTACATGAGGAATTCCCTACTTACTCTTGAAGTGACAGCTGGATTAGCAAAATGTTCAGCCTGCAGGGGGAGAATGCGTGTTGATAGTGTGTCTGTGTGTGTGTATATGAACATATTCATCGAACATATATATGGAGGCTATATGGTTGTAGGGGATATCACAGAAATGAATTTGATGGATAAAACCGTTCCATATGTATTCTCTCATCCTTCTCTCATCTTTCAGGGTGTGGTGGGTCGGGAGCCGTTCCCCTTACCTGCAGTTCCTTCTCCAGCCTGTATAGACACTTCAGAGAGTTACTATGAGGAGGCTCAGCCCTATGAAGAAACTTTCAATGGTAAAAACTCTTGTTTAATGTTATATTTCTTCTTCCCCGTATACCTGTTTCACAGGGTCTTAGAATATGCTCAGTAAGGCCCAGTGGAGGGATTGTCACATTCAATACATTCAATTCCTCAATGTTCTGTTGGTCTCCTATGATGATTTGTTCTTTTCCCCCTGGAGATGATGTGATTAAAGACGATGTGATTGAATGAACCACGGAATAAATGTTGAGAACGTATGAACGACTTTCTTAATGCAACACAATGAGAGGTGCAAATAAGTGTTGTGTACAGTATGTAAATGATGAATATTATGTGCCCAGGAAGACTAGTGCTTTTGGCATCAGCTAATGGGGGTCCTTTTAAATAAATGACTTCTTTATGTATTTGAGACAATACTGCCGCACAGGATATCTGCGGTAGTATCGTGACAGAGGAATTCGTCATATTTGACCAAACATCATTTACTGTCAGCTCACCATCTTGAGGTCGAGGTCCCTTCTTAAAAATAAGATGATGTTCATGTATATTGTAGCTGTATTTTCCAACCCAAACCAATAAGCTGTGCGTGTTATAGACTTGTCAGAATCTTTTTCTTCAAAAAGCCTGAACCTCTGAGCTCGAGCTGCTGACCAGAATAGAAATAATTTGTTTACGACATTTGCTTACTCGTATATTCTCAACAGGTAAAATGTGAGATTATTCTGAGAAAGCGGTTTTCACGCTCTGCAAGACTTGCACCATGGTAAAAACACAAGCTTATATCATGCAACACCACGACCACATGCTATAAGAAGCTTTGTTCTGCTGTAGTGCAGTGGTATGTCGGGCTGGCTCTGGTAAATAAGTTCCGAGACACGAAGCAACTTTCTGTGCAATGCTGAAATCTAAAATACTAAATGTTTTCTTCCTTTCTTTCTTTGTTTTCCTTATTTTGTTCTTCTTCTTCTTCTTCTTCTTCTTCTTCGTCTTCTTCCCTTCGATGTGGTGTAGATCTGGACTGTTTTGGCCTCCTCTCAGGGCCCTGGATGCGCGTGCACAGCTCTGACAGTGTGGTCTATGCTGTTATCAACAGGGGTAGCTACCTCTCTGTCACTGGATGCGTGTGTTTATGTCTGGCATGCGCACAGGCCAGTCAGCATGCCCTCAGACCTCATTGTCCAGCATGACCAGCGTCTCGCATGTAGTTCATGTCAAGACAAGTCATTATTCAGTCTTATCTTAGCAATTTCCTCCGTTTTTTTCTCTTCTTCTCACTTTCATCCTATCTTTATCCTGTCACCATCTTCCATCCATACTCTAACAGCTTATTTGCAGCCTGACTGTTAAGAGGAAGTCCTCTTTCATTGGAGAAGGCCATCAACATCCAGAAGTCAGACATTGACCTCAAGCTCATTTAACAGTGTTGTGTGTTTCCACTCATTCCATTTCAACCCCTCCCACCCTCTCCCCCTTTGTTTGAGTTTCTTATCACCTCTCTCATTTTTGTTTCTTAGATGACGGGGATGCAGTTAGCAGTTCGTACGAGTCCTACGACGAGGAGGAAGTGACCAGAGGAAAGTCAGAATCAGCGCAGCACCAGTGGCCGTCAGCGGAGGCATCCATTGAGCTCATGAAGGACGCTCGGATCTGTGCCTTCCTGTGGAGGAAGAAGTGGCTGGGCCAGTGGGCCAAACAGCTGTGTGTCATCAAAGACCATCGCCTGCAGGTGGGTCAAAGACTGCGCGGAAATCTGAATAAAAGCCCCCGTGAGACTTAGTTTACAACAATTAAGGTCATGAGCACGGAGGATTTAATGAAGGGTTTGTTTATTATAACAGTTCAATGTAACTCAACATGGAAAAAAAGATTAAAGTAAGCAAACCCTGAAAATAAATGTTATGTTTAGCTGTTACATACAGTCCTTGTTTTGCCATTTATTTTGAGAATGGAAAAAGTGTATCCCATCAATCAGCCTGTAAACAAATGTAGCAGTAGCAGAGTCTATTATGGTAATGATGAGTAAGTCCCCCAATGCCAAGCAGCCAAAATGCAAAACACCAGGAGCCTGGAGTTGGGGCACCTTTATGGTTTGTACGATCACAAAGTGAAGTCCGGCGTTGTCTCTGCCGCTCTCAGTGCTATAAGAGCTCCAAGGAGCAGACGCCTCTGCTGGATGTGAGTCTGCTGGGCTGCAGTGTGGTCTACAAGGAGAAGCAGCTGAAGAGGAAAGAGCACAAACTGAAGGTCATTCCAGTGGGAGGGGAGGCCATCGTGCTCGGCCTGCAGAGCAAGGAGCAGACGGAGCAGTGGCTGAGGGTAAGACTCAAACACTGTGCGGGGCAGTATTATTAATAAAAAACTAAAATCGGGAATATGTTGACACTAATCAACCTGTTGTTCATCAGGTGATTCAGGAGATCAGTCCCAAGCCGGCTGAAAACTATGACTCCCAGCACTCTGTGTCCGACTCTCCAAGACTCATTTGCACAAAGGTACTTACTCTGAACATTTGTGCTTTGGAGTAGCTGTCTTTTCTATGATGGGACAACCTGTGGAAGAGGTCTGAGGGGCTTAAACTTAAACGATAGGGCTCAGTAACAGTTTTTTGTCATAACTTGTAGATGTTGATCTGAACTTTCAGGGAGAACTGAGTGAAAGATACTCAGTGGCTTCAGAGAGCGGCAGCAGCACTGACAGCCATGCTGATACTCCCGAAATCAAAGATGGTGAGTAACTCCTTGGAGTTTTATTAATTCAGTTATTACGCAGACTTGAGTCAGTCCAAAATATGCGTTGAGGGACACGGTGCTGCTGTGAGTATCTGATAGGGAAAATGTTTTTAATAAAACATCAGAAGAAATATTCTCTTCCCCTCCACAGTGAAGAAGAAATATGGGGCAGGTTTGAAGTTTAGCAACCTCATGAACATTGGCAAGAAAAAACCCTCTTCGTTGGAGAGCCCGGAGAAAAGTGTGGACACCTCAGGTGAGCAGAGACCTACTACGCATGTAGGGTTGCATTAATATTGTTGTATTATATACACCAAGTGATAGAAATAGAAAACATAGTCATCCATATATACATATACACATACACATGTATACATAGATCATGCATGCATGCATCCAGACATACTGTACCTACATCCACATCCAAATTCACTAAAATAATTGTTAATCGTGCTAACTAAAGATTACAAATACCTCACGATTAAGTGACCTCCTCTTTCCTCTGTCAGGCTACCTCAACGTGTTGGTGAACAGCCAATGGCGGACCTGCTGGTGTCTTATAAAGAACGGGCAGCTATGGTTTTACCAGGACAAGGGCAAAAACAAAGTGAGCCAGCCAGCCGTGACCCTGGGGGGCTGCAGTGTTCTGCCCGACCCCAGCCCCGAGCACCTGTACTCCTTTAGGATCGACATGGACGGCACGCAGGTGGCAACCCTAGAGGTAGAAAACAACTGTCTTTTCTGCTTCTCGGAAACATCTCCGCAAATGTTTTTAATCTGAATAAATGGTTTGACACTGTTTAACACACAAGGGTTTGACACCGTGTGGTATTTAACCAAAGCGAACGTGTCTGTAGGTTGGGGGGTGTCAGATATATCTGGCGGGTTTGCGTTTACCTCAGACAGTGTTACTCTGCAGGAGAGGACGGCTCTGAGAAATAACCAGAAGTCAAAAGAGAACAAAAACAACGTCAGCATCTCTCAAAAAGAGAAATGGTGCCTTATAGGAAACACTAACATGTCCTCATTTGGAAATTACCTTCTGCTGGCATCAAACTTAGTATGTAATATATATGTGCACACAAGGGTGGTCTGCGTCTTTCTGTGTGTGTGTGTGTGTGTGTGTGTGTGTGCGTGAGAAGGGTGTGGATGCACTGGGATTTTGGGGACTAAAGCTTACGCCCTGTTTCATTAGGTTTCCAGTACCACCCTGCTACAGTGCATATTTGGTCCTCGGCCATGGAATTTAATGTTTAGTCTTGAAGGCTTGGACACGTTTATGTTTTTTTTTTGTTTTTTATCCCACTCCAAGTATTCACCAAAACAAACACGCAACTTCAACGTGGGTGTCAACTACTTTAATTCATATAAATATGGGCCAAACCATCCTGTGTTGCTTCATACAGCTTGATGAGATGAGCTGTTTGAATCTCCCAAAGTAATAACAAGCTGTTTATATGTATCAGTCACACTGAATAGTTGGCATATTGACAGCATATTCTAACTTGTCACAAAACTGCAGATTGCTATTGCATCCTAGATAAGTACAACTGCTCAGCTGAGGATATTAGACATTTCACACAAAGGTTTTGCATATTGAAATAGTGCTGGAAATACTGTAGAAGTAATTTCATGAATACATCGTGACGGATATGGTATGCAACGTAAGCCATGAGCTGGTTTTAAACTCATGATGTTGCAAGTGCACGGTATCTACTGGACGCACTTTGATCTGCTCTTTCCTTCCCTCTCTCAGGCTAAGACGTCCGCAGACATGGGCCATTGGCTGGGCCTCTTGCTGTCACAGACGGGGGGCAAGACGGACCCCGAGGAGCTGACGTACGACTACGTGAACGCTGAGAGGATCTCCAGCATCGTCAACGCTGCCAAGACTTCCTTATAGTGAGATCCTCGCTCCTCTCCACTTTAAGGCCGGTGTGTGCGTACTTCGGCACAATATTCAAGCGGGACCTTTGTGTATTTGTGTGTCTCTCTAGCTTGATGCAGAGGAGGTATTCAGAGCCAAACACCTACATAGACAACCCGCCCTCCATGCCTCACAACTCTGATGAGCTGTATGATGATGTGGCGTCTATAGCTGATCCAGAGGTACGTTATCTAGAACCAAGGCAACAACTTTTTTCAATATCAATATGGTATTTCTGGTATTTTTTCCGGTATTTTCAGATTAGGTCAAATAACGTGCACATGGGTCAAAGAATGTGCAGGTTTTTCATTTCAGCCTCCATGTTAATTAGTGTAGCACTCCTTCAAACAGGCACGAGTGATCAGTAAAATCATCTGGTGTGGTGGTTATTGTGTGTGTAAAAACAATAATACCCTGCAGCCTCTCTGCCTCCTTTTGTTTTCTAATTAACTTTCATTTTTACATGGACTCAATCGGGCTACTTTCCAACTCATCGCTCACTTCCTTCTCTCGTGAAATACAGGATGCTGAAGAGAGCGGCCTGCCAGACAGTGAGGACAACAATCCTGAGGAACATGTTGAAACGTGCACGCAGGACACCGAGGACTCGGTGGGAGCAGAACAGGACAATGAAAACAGGATCTACCTAGACCTAGTCCCTGTACGCTCCTTCCTCCATACGTCCTGCGGGGGTAAAGCCCTCCCTGCCAAAGAAACTTCTAGTCATTCCCCGGTCCCAGGAGAGGACCAGAAGGAACCCTCATCTCAAATAAAAGAGGTAGATAATAAGGATTTATTCAAATATATTCATAATATGTGCTGTATTTGGAGCAAATAGCTGCTACTTACTATTTGCATGGCAGTTATACGTCATAGTTCGTGCTTTAATATTGTATGTTATGCATTAATATAGGTCATTTCAACTAGCCGCACTGAGCCGGATTCAACACCTGTGTTAAATGGAACAAGTTCGACCTCTATAACCAGCAAACCAGAACCAGAGCACACCCCGACTCCCACTCCACAACAGCCACAAACTCAGCCAGTCAAGACCTCATCCCAAAGCCAGGAGACCCCCAAGAGGACCAGTGTGGGAATCCCACAGGTCTTCAACTCCCCCGGGGTTCAGATCCATAAAGGCCCAACGGTTTCTGCTGGGCTCCCTCACAGTCCTAACCCCATGCGGCCTAAGGCACATACCATAGGTGAGGACTAAGAAACATAGGAAAAACCCATCAGTATCACTATGACAACCTCCATGCGCACTTTTTAAGACATTTGGAAAGAACATTGTCAACATCATGTGGAAAAAAAATCTTAAAATAGGGAAGTTTTAGTGAGTCATTGTAGCTATTGTTGATTTCCTTGGTACTGAGTGAGATTAACCGCTTCCCTTTCTCGGTAATCTTGCATTACCATGGCTCCCTCTAGTGAAAAGCTGCGTCCTCTACACTCAAAGGCACAGCCTCCCAGCAGAATGCAGATTTAAATTACAACAGAGATGCAGTTTCTCAATCATGATGGCACCTTTTTTCTTTTTGCATTCTTGGGCAAATATGATAAATACTGGATGTTGTTCAACTTGTGTATGAACTAAAAATGTACATTTCAATCTTTAATTCCCAGGGTGTCCCGGTGCAGTCGAAGTGAAACTGGGCAAGAACCGCACGGAGGCAGACGTGCGGCGCTACATCGATGAGCGCGACGGTCTGGAGAGAGAGCGGGAGGAGGTGAGGAGCAGTCTGGCGAACCTGAAGAAGGAGAGGAAGGAAACCAAAGAGGAGCTCAGTGCCTGCCAAGGTACATCTTCACTTCCTGCGACACATACTGAAGGTTTGCGCTCATCTGTGTGACTCACAGCGGTCTGTTATCCTCAGATCCAAAGCAGCAGGCCTCATTAGAAGCCCGTCTGAAGCAGAAGGAGGAGGCGTGTCGGGAGGCAGAGCGGCGCAGGGTAGAGGTGGAGCTGCGGTTGGTGGAAGTGAAGGAAAGTCTGAAGAAGGTGGAGTCAGGGCCTTTCACACTGGGGACCACACTGGACAGCAGCCTCCAGGACTCACCCACGGTTAGTGTGCAGGTCATCAGGGGGAACAGGATTCATGTGAAAGGCTTGAAAGCCTTAAAGCCGCTGTTTGCTTCACTCCCTAACTACATCTCCACCATCTTACCCTCAGCCTAAAGCAGCTACCTGGCCTGGTCTCCAGACGACGTCATCATCGTCATCATCATCATCACCATCATCCCAACCATACAACAGCAACGTCAGTGCAGACCCGGCCTCCCCAATCAACTCTGCATCTACGCTAAAGAACAGACCTGCATCCATCATGGCCACCAAAGGCAAAGTCCTGCAGAAAGCTAAGGTAACACTAGAAATATTTACACAATACACTAATAGATATTTGAGTTCCATTCCAGGACAAGAATGTATATTTCAGGAAGTATCAATACCTACTTAATGCTTTCTAACACCTACATTTCATCCTTTTTTTTTTTTTTGTATTAACAGGAGTGGGAAAAGAAATCCACCACCTAGAGGGAAACCTGAATGCCCTTTGACCTCTCAAATCTATAAGTTTCTCGAGGTCTGCTCTGCTTTCCAAAGCAGGAACAGCCGTGTTACCAGACAGTTAAATCAACATCCTCCCTTCTCTCTCTGGATCCCTCATCACCTCCTTGCCAAGACTATAAAAAGCCAATCAGGGAGCCGTCTTCTCAAATACCACTGGAGAATCTTGGTTTCAATGACTTTTCAAGTTGTTTTTCTCCATTTGCTGAAGGGAGGACATTGATGAAGTAGCATTTTGGCCAGTCTAACAATTGTTCTTGATGATGAGGCACAGATAGGGATGTTTCGACATTGAAAAAAGCCAAACATCTGAAACCCGAGACAGAAAAGACACCCCTCTAATAAATTGGCCATTTTGTACACTCTAGATTGTAGCTTGGTTCATATATGCTGGTAGCCAAGATGTAAATATATTTACACCATTATTCAGCCTAATTTGGCTTGTATTGCTAGCTAAAAATGCACTTTTTATTCAAATAAAAATGTACTGACAACAATACTGGCTTGAAATGTGTTTATGAAAATGTTGTTTCTGTCAGTTAAGCTCGTCTGTTGGAAATGGACCAAATGTTAACTGTAGTAACAATGCTTTGACATTTGCAAAGGACATTGGAAGCGTTCAGCATTAAAATTTCACAGGGTAATTAGAGTCAACTCAGGCACTTCTTACTAATTAAATAATAAAGCATTCATGAAGTGGAGTCATCTGATAACAGGATGTTCACCTGGCAAACGTTTCTGAAGGTTTAAAGTGTTTAAATTTGACTTTTGTCTAACAATTTTAATGACTAGCCATTTAAATTACACCATTTCTTGGGCTTTTTAGGTGTTGCACGGGTGAAATAATTCTCCTGTTTAAATATAGACACGTTTCTACTAAAGCTGGAATGACAAATGTATTATGGAAGTTTGTTGTGGTTTGTTTCTACCGGTAAATTACAGGGTAAGTTAAAGTACAAGGGTTGTATAACATTAATATAACTAATCATGAAATGCATATATACATATATATTTTACAAAATCATTTTTGCTCATTACTAAGAGCAAATAATCATCTTTTTATCATCTAAAAAACATCAATTAGTTGAGTGAATTTATATTGAAACATAAAAATAGAGAATTTGGTATAAAGCATTTTTTGGAGCAAATTTTTACGTTTTTTTTGTCCTTTCTGAAAGAAGGTTGTGGTGATTACACAATAAAAATTAAATGACGCAGATATACACTAATATACTATAAAAGTTTACATCTTTGAATAGACAACAGCACCATATTGAGACAATTGCACAACAGTGACAAACTAGGACACAAATAGACAATGCAGTAGAAATATATAGAGTTTGTAGGCACTTGTTGAAGTTCGAGTGCAAGTTTAAATATTGAAACAGTTACATTAGTTTTCCCTTTACTCCATTGTGTAGCCGCAAACATCCGTAAGTGTCCATAGCTGGCTTGTTTCTGTGTGTATCAGGCAGCATGTCTCCTGCGGTGCAGTTTGTAGCGATGCAGGAGCTCCTGCTCACTCTTCTTCTGCCTGCTCTTCTTCCTGAGACCCGCAGGCCTCGGGAGATCTCCTCTGGATGAAGGCCTGCTGCTTTCTACGGACAAACCACAGAAAAAAAACTCATAAACACATGCAAAATAATGCTGTTGCTGCAGGTAAGAGGAAAGGGTCTATAGCAGGGGTTCTCAACGGGGGCGGTAGAGCCCCCCAGGGGGCGTTCAGAGAACGTCGGGGGGCGCTGGAAGCAATATTTTTGAAAGGGGGGCGTTTGTGTTTTTGGGGGCCGTTTATTTTATAGCAGTCTTCCTCAAACAGTGGTCCGCGGACCACTGGTGGTCAGTGAGTGACCCCTAGTGGTCTGTGAGTATATTATTAAAATGTCACATTTTAAATTAATATATTATAAGTTTAAAAGTGTTTCTCAAACAGTTTAAAAATGACTAGTATAGAGTGTAGCATAGATGTAGCATAGCTACGTAGCTACGTGGGTTCATTTTACGATCTTACGTCATAAATGATCTGCGCGGTCAATTTGAGCGTCAACTGACACGATGGATCGATGGCTCAAGATCAGTTAAAAGAAAATTAAATGAAAAATCTGACGCAACAGTCAAGGTGCATCGTCCTGATGCAGCTGGTCCAGCAGCTACAACAAGTGATTTTGTGTGCGTTTGAGAAGCCCTGATGTAAAAAGCTTGGCTGTAAAAAAATTACTTCATTTTCCTGAAAAAAGCATGGATGTGAAAAAAACCTTAATTTTCATCAGTATTTTGCAGCTCTGTTCGCTCAGCCATAAACTCAGTAATAAATGTAAAAAAAAAGGTTGAGAACCACTGGTCTATAGGAAGAAGTAAAGATAGTAAAATGATCATAAAAAGGAAGCAAAGGAAAGAAGTAAGAAAACCAGAAAAAAGACTGACTTGTTTCACAGTGTGGTCCTTCATAGCCTTGGCACTGACAGCGGAAGCTCCCTCTGGACAGGATGCAGGTCCCATTATTCATACATGGGTTGGGCTTGCACAGGTTTACCGGCTTTTTAACCTCTAAAATAAAGATGCATCACAAGTCAGCTGGTAACAGAGTACACATATTTTGCACAGGTAATTTTCCAGCTTTTCTTAATCAACCCCTTCCTCTCATCCCCCCCTTCCGAAAAAAGCCGTCCTGAAAAGGTTTTTCTCTCACCTGAACACAGCATCTGCACCAGCACATCCTCAAAATACTTGAGATCCTCATAAGACGTTACCGTGATCAGGTGTTCCTCTGAACCAGCAATCTGCAGCAGCCTCTCTCTCTGTACATCTCCGATACCGATCACAAACACTGAAACTCCATTATCTCTTATCTTTTGAGCTGGAACAGCAGCGTCATTCCCGCCTGAGCCATCTGTCACCACCACCACGGCCTTGTTGACTCCGGGCCGGGCGCCTTTGGCCACCGTCAGGACGTTGGAGTGGATGTGAAGTAAAGCGGTGCCCGTCGAACCCACTCCACCCATGTAGTTGGCGTCATTTACAGCCCTGAGGATGGCAGAACCGGTCTCATGGGTGTCCAGGTTGAAGACGGTGGTGGCTCTCCGACCGTAGGACACAAGTGCCACTTGAGCTACGTCACGGTTGATGTCGAACTGGACGGTGAGGCTGCGTACGAAGTCGCGCAGTGTGATAAAGTTGTCAGAGCTCACACCACTGGAGGCATCCAGGGCAAATACTAGGTCTACTGCTTGGCCGAGACAACCTGAAAAACAAACACAAAGACTTATGTACTGTATGTACAGACAATTAGTACTAGTTGAAACACATAAAACATGATTTATAAAGTAGTATTTCAAGACCCTAGAAATTTATTTTTCCTGCAAAATCCAGAGGCTTTATTAACCTACATGTCAGTCAGAAAAGGGAGATTTTAGAGATTAAATATTATCTTTTGCATCTTAAAAGGGAGTACTTCATCATTTGTGAATCAATTACTTAAACAGTGTTACCTTGAATTCTTGAAGAAAGCTTTGTTTTTCTCGCATGCCTCCACGGTGAACGAAGAATCTAAAAACATTCTTTGTTCACCGTGGAGGCATGCGAGAAAAAAGGTTTCTTCCAGGAATTCAAGGAAATGGTGTAAATCATTTATTTTTTTATTTTTTTATTACTTTTGTGCATTTCTTAGATAAGTGTCTCCCCCTCAAAAGGAATGACTAAAACATAATCACATGAAGTAACATTTTTATTCACATTTTGGATTCTGGATCCTAATGGCAGTTTGGATATTTTATTAGGTATGAAGTAGTCAGTCTCTCAGTCAGTACCTTGTGTATCCACACTGCAGATCTTGGCCTTGAGCTCCGGGATCTTGGCACTGAACTCAGGTGGTGTGTAGGTGATAGTCCTCTGGGGATTTCCTGTGATATTATTCAGTTGCCCCTTCAGGTAATCCGGTCCCACCCCGATCAGGAAGATCTCTCTGTCTCGTGCGTATTTAGAGGGCTCTACCACCTCGTCAACAGCAGGAGTGGCAGTGAGCAGCACGACCACGCGGGGCAGGTCGTCCGTGACGTCCGCAAAGACTGGCGCGCTCACGAAGCCGTGACGTGTGACATAGCGAAGTGCCTGGCCTGTCAGGGTCTCACCGCCAATTGGTTGAATGTCCTCCACAGCCTTAAGCAGACCCTTCATGTCCCCTTTGAACTTGTCCACATGGGCTTCGATTCTGGTCTCTCCACCAAACACCGCCAGGCCGACTTTACTGGGGCTGTCAGACCCGATCACGGTGCGCAGGAAGCGCTTTAAGAAAGACTTGAGGCGGAGAAAGCCTTCCAAGGTGAGCGTGGCAGAGCCCTCCACCAGGAACAGCAAGTCTACGGAGCAGTCCAGAGACAATGCAGGAGCTGAGGAGGGACGGAGGGTCAAATTACTGGTTCGAGAGATAGTACGCAGCCGGTGGGACGATGCTAATAAATCAGTAAGACAATGTACAGACCACAATGTGGATCTCCTCCATAGCCAGGCGGACATACGCAGTGGTAACCCTCTGGACCTTCTGATACACATGTGCCACCATTCAGACAGGGCCGAGAGTCGCAGGGATCTACAATATAGTGGAGAGAGAGAGAATGGCAGGAAGTTGCACAAATACACATCATCTCAAAAACAGAAAGATAGAACGGTTTTGTTACCTGGACAGATAGTCCGATGGCAGACTGTCTGGTGTCTCTTGTACATCTTTGTGTACCTGAAACACACACATTTGGACTTACACAAAATTCACTTTTTTTGTCAGGTTGAAAATTAATCGTTTTTTTCTCTCGAATAAATGAAATTTCCGTGTTCAAATTGGCTTTGTATCAGAAGTTATACGATGTAAATACGGCGAGCCTATCAGTTAATACGCTACAAAATAGGATAAGCAACTCACATGGAAGGCATTATACATTTACATGTATTCATTTGGCAGACGCGCGTGTCCAAAGTGACGTGCAAATTAGGTATCTCACTTGGATTGCAATTTGTTATTTGCAATTTATGTAAATATTTATTTACATGGATATCATAAAAAGACCCATTTGACAGTATTGTACAAGCAGCAGACCTACTTTGTGCTGTACCTAAAATGCTTAAATTCAGCTTTTGTGAAAACAAATAGCTGGGTAGTTTACAGTGGAGTCATGAGAAACACGTATTTGTGTTCTCTATAAACAGCGAGCTCTATTTGGCTGCAGCCATTTCACTGTGGTAAAGTAGCAATGTGCTGTGAAATTAATTTAGTCCAAGGCCATTTTAATTTGCCCTGGGAGGTTCTGAGAGAATCACACTTGTTTATATTAAACACCCTCACACTGACACAGCACATTAACAGATAGGAGTTGCTCTGTTGAACAACCACAGCCTTGTGTTTTATTGAGCGATGAAAAACAAGTGTTACATATTTGGTTCCAATACATTTTTTCCCGCAGTCTGACCTGGAATGACACCGGCCACCTCCTTGATTATAAACCGGTCTCTGTGTCCTCTTTAATACCCGTCAGACACTGCTGCGGTACCATCATTCCAAACAAATGTCTCCCGGTGACTTACAGGAACGTTTGTATTGTATAATTATATAGAAATTGTCAGGAATTTTGGTGTGAAGTTAAAGCTATTACAAAAAATGTCTCAGAGTTCAGTGCAGAAATTCACCTTCTCATAAAGACTGTATTGTTGACTTCAGGTGTGGAAGACAACAAATACATTAGCATTATTCATGCATCCACATACACTTGCCTGTAATATGGACAGAGAGACGTGTATGGGGAATACCCTTTGGAGCCTTTCCAACACATGTAATTTCCCTGCAGCTCTTTCACTGTCTCCAGTGTTTTCCTCTCACAGGGAAACAACTCCACCCGACAGCCTGGGGGAACAGGACAGGAGGATCGGGGAGGGACAGGTATTAGAGAGGGTAACACGGAAGAAGGAACTTAGCGAGGGAGAGGACAGTTATAGTTGCCTCCAGTAAAAGAGTGTTGCAGGTGAACCCCACCTGCAGGTGTGGCATTGCAGACAGAGAACGTGGTCAGTGTGGTGTACAGGCCATTGACGGCGTCAGAGAAATGCTCGGCGAAAAAGACGTGGCTCTCCATCGGCTCACTGGCCAAAGCATGTAGCTCTTCCCACCTGGAAAACACACAATCTTTTTTAGAGACTGCACTGCAAAGAAAAAGAAAAAGTTGAAATCATTAGAATTTTCCAGCCATCAAACATACCTGGGGTAGCGAACACCCACGGCAAACAGAACCACGCCCGTCTCTTTGAGCTGCACGGCCGCCTGCACCACGTTGCCCTGAGACCTCCCATCTGAGAGGAGGATGGCGATCTGGGCCACAGCGGAGGAGTTGCGTCCGCCTGGGAAACCCTTCTTCAGCACGTATTTTAAAGCCAGGCCTGTCTGGGTGCTGCCTCCCCTGGGAGTTCAACATTTGGAATATTATTATTTTTTTTTTTTATGTTATTGTTACAACAAAACTGAAACAGAAAAATTAGAGAATGTGTACTGTATTACAGAAGCCAGCAGAGTTAATAATCCACCGCATATGACTGCCAAAGTAAACCACAGACCAATTTGGGTTGGATTCCTCTTTTAGTTCTTGGACTGAAAATGTGTGTGTGGAATTGGCTAACGTTTCATCACCTTAGGGCTAAAGAAACCCATTTTAAACCTTTTATATTTGGTTCAAAAAGACATAAATGTCAGTCAGAGCAGGAGCCTCTTTCAAT
>CALSCE010000091.1:13505262-13515262 GCA_943593645.1 Bovichtus variegatus | reverse complement strand
GATTACATTGCCCCATGACTCCCGCCTCTTCCCTCAGGCAAATACCGACAGTCTCAGGTCCGAGACAACAACTGATGATATGCTGTAAAAGGGATGCAAAATTGGACCTGCCCGGAAAAAAAGCAGGACCAAGGAGGAAATCACTTTGAAGAGAAGATGGTGGGGATTCTTCAACACTGGAGACTTGACAGGTTTAAGCAGTACAATATATCTTGTAAAGAATCTCAGGTTGACCCTTCACCGATGAGAAGCGCATGGAGTGAAGGGTCAACTTGAGATATATTTTACATCATACTTTTTACAGCATGCAGTGCCCCGACGTAGACCTCAAAAATCCTTTACAAACACCAACACACACACATTTTACTCACTGTGTTTGTGAGGACATTACACTGCATACACTGATTTCATTCTTTGTATTTGCAAACACTTATACCTTTCAATATATTCCTAATATAAACATTCCTCTCAACTTCGGTCACACATAAAATCTTTTTAAAAAAAAAAAAATATATATATATATATATATATAATGTAAAGTCTTGGAAGTTCATAAACACAAACTAGCGCCTTTAGAGCCATGCTACCTGTTTCCGGTCTTTAAGCTAGGCTAAGCTAACTAGCTGCTAGCTCTAGAAAACTAGCTTATTTCCCAAAGTGTTGAACAATTTCTTCAAATAACCAAGGAATATTTAATAAGTGAGTTTTAGAGGTGTTTGTAGGTGGATTTTGTTACGTTTTGGACGAGCCAGGCTAGCTGTGCACAGTATTTATGCTAGGCTAAGCTAACTGGCTGCAGTCTCATCTAAGTCTTGACAAAAAACAAACATATTTCCCAAAACGTGAAACCATTTCTATATACAGGTAATTTGTGAAAAGACCTGAACGTTCAAATGTGGATGTATCATAGGTGTAACCACCTAACACCCAACAACAAACCCAGCTGGTAAAGATGAGAGAAAGGTTTTGTACTGTGATATATTATATATTTGCTTTATGCTCAAAATGATTTTTAAGTAACCAAACATTAGTAATGATATGGGTACATTACAAACATTACCAAAACTGTACTTTGGACAGTCCTTGAACTAAAGGCTCTGAATATCAGAGGCACAGAAAGCACTCCTCAACTGAAACTGAACGCCAAACAGTAACAAAACCAATCCACCAACCTTGAAGAAGCAGCAGCGTTAAGAGGAGGGAGAGATGGATATCAGGGTGCATGTCGAGACCTGGAATGATAAACAAGGGCACACACTTGAGAGCTAAGTGACAAAAATGTGAGACAGGAGTGTGAACTGAGGTCATGGGGTTAGTGTGGACAGTCCTTTGAAATCCAATATGGCGTATCCAATATTTCACAAGGAAAACAGTTACAATTATGGAAAAGTTAAGCTTTGTGCGATAGAAACCTTTTTTTTTCATCTTCTTTCTTATCCCTTTAATCATCTTGTGTGCCAATAAATGTATTTTGGTAGGGAGTCCAGGTTGGGAACCACTGGTGTGTTTCATCAGAAAAAAATAAATGTGGGCAATGCATGGACAATTTGTGCAAAATCAAAGAAGTTTGAAGAACTATTTTTTTGTTTTCATTTTGGATGTTTGTTTTTTTTGCTTTTTCCACAGGAAGACTTGTAATCAAGTTGAAAGGAATGAAAAAAAATAAAGTTCACACCTCTGGAAGTGTTGTAGGGGGGGGGGGTTAAAATGACAGGGGAGAAGTGACGTGAGGTCAGTGTAACCTGCTTCAAGGACCCTGAGTACACATGTTTTCACAGCTAAGTGTTGGTCGAGCCCTGACCTTTTAAAGAGGACTGAAAGAAGGGATACTTGATTACTGACAGCTACTAGAGGAACAGCAGGATGTTAGCGTTTTTTCTTTTATAAAACTGCACCCGGTGCTATACCTTTAAGAGTTCTGCACATCAGAGTGTTTGGGTTATTATTCTACAAAGACACATCAAATTGTGGGGAGAAAATTGTTGTTAAAGACCACCTAAGTGTCTGAGATGCAAGATAAAACCTGCCCTGACAGCGGAGTACAGCGATTAGACCACAAAATACAGACAGCATCGGAGTTCCTGAAGAAAATCATTCATTTATACACTGAGTAACCAGTTCATTCAATACACTTCTACATCTAATCCTACCTCTGTGACACAGTCAGAAGCTGTGGAGTGGGATCTACTTTATAATCCTCATTTAGTCATTGTATGTTTTGAATATTCTATCCCCCCCCTTCGGTTAGCGAGTATGGGCGGACTTAAAAATAAATGAAAACGCATGCATAAGTATAACTTTAAAAATCAAAAGATTCTTAAAGTGGCTACAAAATATTAGAAGTAAAACAGCTATATTACGCATCATAAAGACAATCCTTATTGCAAGGCTGCGATATTAAATGCCATTCAATCACACAGGTGTACCTGATTAACGGTTATTTGATTGAACATCGAAATCAAGGATTAATAACCCCACCTGCCTTATTCAGCATGTTCATTGCTGGGTACACATACGAAGTTGAAAGGCTGCAGATAAGGTTTGATTAACTCTGGTTGCTGATAAGCTTGGCCATAATATCCTGTGTGTGTGTGTGTGTGGGGGGGCTAGAGAGGAGAGACGTGCCAGAAAAACCCTCCCTAAAGCTACAGCTGTGTGTGTTTCTAAGACAGAGATAGAATTGTGTGCAGGATAGAGCCTCTCTTTAAGAGGAGTCTGTGTGTCTGCGATAGAGATCTTCAGAGTTGACGTGCAGTGGCTGTCTGAGAAGCCGCCGGCTGATAAACATCACCAGGGGCTATTGATGCTCTATTTGTGCACTCACTGGTACGTCGCGAGGACAAGAGATCTCATTACTGCCGGGGGTCACACACACACACACACTTTTGTGGGACGAAGCAGTCATGCCTGCCTCTATATATATATATATATATATATATATATATATATATATATAAAAACACACACACACACGTGCACTGCACACACCTGTCTCAAAATTGGCTGCCTCTTCACAAGCATTCTTCTGGATCCTTCCACCCCTCATCTTTCTTTTTTCCTCATTTTCTGCCCATCAGTGAACACCTTTCTGCTCTGCCAGTCTGGAAGTTTGGTCATAGCTAAACTAAAAGCACTATGCTGCTTTCCAGACCCAAAATATGTCACTGAAAAAAAAAAAAAAAAAAAATCAGCAATGACAACAAATGCCAAAGCCGGGTCATTTTATTAAGTAATAGTTCAGATATTTCTGATTTGAGATGGTTAATCTAATACTTTGGGCTATCAGTCCTGATCTACAGGGACACAAATTAAAAATGAAATTGCAAGAGGGGACATTCCTAAAAATGTTATCACCTTAAAAAGAAAAGAAAAAAGGAAGGCCTAAGCCAAGGTTGTGCCGTCTGCTTTGAATTGGCTGGCAGGTTGGAAAGTGCCTCTGCTCTGTAGTCTATAATTAGAAAGGAGTGCTAGTTTTTGGACCAACTTCATACAAAAATTGCAAGATCTCCTAACCTGTACTTGGACATGTGAAACCTTCCTAACAGTTGGGGTGAGTCACCTGAAATAGCCACTTTAGCAACTGAAGAACAAATGTTCAAACTTGTCACAATGTGACATGTCTGATTGATAGCCACAACTAAGTATAATTCAAAAATGTCCTGGGATGCATTTAAGCATGGGAATGTGTTGCACAAGCAAGCTGACAACCAAACACACACACACACACACAATGTAAAGCGTCAGTCTATTGTGGGTAAATACATTTTCTCAAACTAGGAAACTTAAATAAAAACCCAATCTAATGTTATAAAACCTCACAGTAACTTTAGATGGAGGCTCATCAGTATAGATTACAACACCACAAATTAAGACTTGTGTGCAGAAATGGAAGACAAAGTCACGCAGACACACACACACACACAAAGCCATACTCTTATAACAAGTAAACCTGAGCCAAGACAAAATGTCACAAGAAACCTATTCAATTTACACGTTTATTTTTCTTTAAAGCCCATCTTTCAACACTTGGTCAGTCTTAAATGTGTCAAGGGGCAAGGCAGGTTTAAGATGGGCCAGAGGTCAAGACCCTGACATGCAACAGTAGAAGATGTTTACTCAAGAAACTAAGTGATGCCTGTCAGCCTACTTAAGTACTAAGTAGGCAAATGGAGTCAAAGAAAAGCTTGTTGTTGCCTTTAAACCCGCAGTTCTCCTAGACTTGTAGTTCACACTTCTAACTTCACAAATATAGCTACTTCTCACCTGTGTGCTAATATTGGGACGTTTTTCTTGCACTTCCATCAACTTTCCTTCAATTTATAACTTATACGTTGATCCATCGACGCACAGCTACTTTACATTTACAAACACTTTTAAAAGTTTCACCTCTTTTAAACAGAAGCCGGGATCATGTCGCACATCAGGTGTCATTAGTTAGTTAGCACAAAATAAAAGCAAAGTGCATCAGAAGCTGACGCGCTGCACTCCAGCAGGTTCCGTCCGGTTGTCAAATACACGCTCTCCAAAGTATTCTCACTTACCATGCGCTGTTCAGGGTTCACGATCCTTAAACGTATTCTTTCAGACAGCAGTCCAAAGCGGCTCCTCACACCTCTTCGTTTCCGCACTGATCCCACTGGGGCTTACTGCTGCAGACTGGAGGAGAGCAGCGACCCCACCTCCTCGCCATGCCCACCTCTGATGTACCTGCGCCGGTAGGGTCTAATTTGTCCTCCTCTCATCCCGCACAGGAGAAGCGTGGAGACGGGGAGTGAACAAGACTCATTGGAAATGTTTCCTATTGGTACTCTTGTAAACATTTCCTTTTTCCATCTCCGAGAAATATTTTTTCCTACCATTTTAATTTACTCTAGTATATAGTGTTTGTGTATTTTTTTTTACGTTTATGAGCATATTTCTCCTCATGCAAGAAAGTTGTATCTTATCTGTACTGGATGAATGTATAATAACTATTTATTTATTTTTTAACTGGCTTTGCACAAAGCTTAATTGTCCAAAAAATTCTGCCCTCTAACACAGGGGTCCCCAACCACCGGGCCGTGGACCAGTACCGGGCCGTGGATCATTTGCTACCAGGCCGCACAGAAAGAATAAAACTTTTTTTTTTAAATTTATTGTAAACATTTTGATGTATTATATTATATATATTACAATCAATGTTCCCTCAAATTTTTCATGTGTCAGAGCAAACACACAAACTCGGTGAGCAGTCCCTTGGACCACCGCAACATCAGATGGGGGGGGGGGGGTTTAATTTTCAGTTCAGTCTGGAGTTTTATTTTGTGCGCAGTGTAGATTTTCTGTGCGCGGACACAGTGTCAGCAGTGCGCAATTGAATCGATTACAATGTAATAATATTATTAATAAAGTGATTAACATAAAATGGAATAATTACATTTACATTATATATGTAATAATTCAATTATATGTTTCGCACTATGTTGTGTGTTTTTGTCATGCCCCCCCTTCTTGGTCCGTAGAAAAATTGTCTCGCATGAAACCGGTCCGTGGTGCAAAAAGGTCGGGGACCGCTGCTCTAAAACATCACAAAATAAAATGACTTCAGTGACAAAGAACCTTTACGTAAAGACTGAAGCACATGTCAAACATAAATCCCTCAGGCTGGACATCCCACCTGAACAGGTGATTAGGACTGAACAAAGGAACGGGTGACAGCACAGCATGCAACAGCACACTTACAGGAGAGAAACACACATCATTGAAGTTGAACATTTGTTGTTGCAGAGTTTTTTTTGCCAACTTTAACAAACCTAATAAGTGCATAACGTATTTTTTTTTTAAAATGAAAACCTCCAGAAATATTCAAACATAAAAAGTGACTGAAATTTATCCACAGGTTAAAAACATTAGAGCCCCGGATAAGGGAACAAAATGAATGCGGAAAAGCTAAATTAAAAGCTGGATGGCTGCTTCTCGAGGCCACATTCACAGTTAACTTGTTTTAAAGAAACATGGCTGGAAAAAAAACACAACATACTTGATTTTAACAAGTTGGCGAACAAGGTAATGCAACTGGTAAATCTCATTCTTTCTGTCCCACTAACTGCGTGATGAGAGAAAGCTGCAGCTGCAGCAACTGCTCCAGGTGGTCAATCTGTGAAAGGTAACACAAAACATGTTGTTCATTTGAACTTAAAATTTGAAGTTTTTGCCACATGCTGCTCAATCCATTTCTTAACAAGAATGACATAAGTTGCAGGTCAAAGATGGGCATTAACTCCTAGCCTTAAAAACTAAAACCCATGCTCTATAAAATTAAATAACACAAGTTCAAAGATGCAGAAACAAACATTAAACCACCTTAGTCGTCAGGTTCAGACAGCAGCAGCCACAAGTCTCAGAATCTGGGATTCAAATAGAAAAGCCAAGTCATGCTATATCATCTGGATCAGTCACAAACTAGTTGTAGAACGAAAGTGTGATACATGTTCCAAGTTAGGCATAGATCATTGTTCTTGTTTAAAAGCATCCCATTAGTGTTTGTAACTTTGCATGGAGGCTCCATTTGCTTAATCATCTTCTGAACTGGACCTTCTGAAAAGCAAAATATTATTACAACTGCTAATTGGTTTCAGCACTTGTATAATTCATGAGTCATCCTTTATTAATTTAGTTTAATATTCATTGATTATTCAGTAAAAATTAATAGAATAAATCAATGATGTAAATAATGACTTGTTGCTCTTTTTTCCAGAATGTCAAACCTAATTAAGCAAGGCAATAAATAGGATGCATATCATAAATTGTGACAATATAAAAAATATACTAGATTTACGATGGATATTTTGTTGAATTTATGATGTAATAATAAATAGCAACTAAAAACAAATAAATAAATAAAATAAATAAAGCACACTGTGAAATTGTGATTTGACCAACCATTGAGTGACCCAGCAGAAGTGTTTTCCTTCTGCTGGGGTGAGGCCTGGGGTGAGGTCTTCGGGGTTGTGTTTTGCAGCCCCTTTTGGTCTTCGGGTATTGATATGGGCGGGGGGCAGTTATGTACAACTGTAATGCTTGCAGTAGAAGTGTTGCTGTCAGTTTGGTCAGCCTTCTGGGTGGTGGTTGGGCCGGGGTTACTCTTGGCCTGGGCCTGTAGTGCATCCAAAAGCATGGTGCTGAGGTGCCCCCCGCCTTTCTCAGTGGGCAAACTGAGTGAGAGCACGTTAGCAGAGCCATCGAAGGACTGGACAGTGGCGAGGACGCCATTCAACAGCAGGCTTTGAAATATCTGCAGCACTTCCTCTGGCAACTCAGTAGGGAAGTGTTCCTTACCTAGAAACAAAGAGGGGAGGGGGGCAAAGTAGCGTATGAGGGAGTAAAAGAGACATTAAAATGAACACTTGTGGTCAAGTATGAAATATGAAAAACAAAAATAGAAGAAAAACTGTCTTCTTGCCTCACCAGATAGAGTGCAGCGAGTGATCTGAAAGGGGAGCTGCAGCAGTCGCATGGGGATGGGCAAGATACGGGAGAATGGCACCTTCTCAGTGTTGCCATAATCTGCATAGACGACACTCGTGTCATTCTCACCAGCCTCCAGCACCACCGCACGGTACCAGTTGTTGTCAGCTGAAAATAAAAGTTCAAACAGGGCGTTAAATGTTTTATGCTTATTATATAATTTATTTATTTATTTTTTTAACATTAGGGCTCAAGGCCCCTTTGGAAGCCTTGAATCCATCCTATAAGATAAGACAAAGATGACTCTACCTACATAGCTGTCTGTAAAAATGGATGAGCCTTTTCCAGCTACAAACAACACTGAAAACTCCATTAAAAACGGACCCTGTTGTTAGCTGAAGAATGCATGCCAGGCTATAGTCTCCGACTTACATACTGTGTTTAAAGAAGAACCGCTCCTGCGCTCTGCAGCACACGCTGTGTAATTATATCTACTAGCAGACACCAAATTACCAGTTTAGGTCTGCAGGGGCAACAACTGCAGGTGGGGTCTCAAGAATAATCAAGAGAGCGAACATAAAAACTAGATGGGAGAATAAAAGAAGGGAATTCATGGTGGCAGGTTGTGTGTGTGTTTCCTCGTGTAATAGCTCAACGATGGATCAGCTGGTCTGTCCTCAACCGTCTCTTGCCTGTAATCATTCAACAATAATACTGAGCGATGGGGTTTCCCCACTGCTGACGGTACCTATTAAACTGCAATTTTCTCATAAACCATGAAGGTAAAAACTAATCCACCTTGCAAAACTCAACTTTAACATTTTGTCACTTACATTTTCTCAAACAAGATTACAATGGTTTGAAAGCAAAACACAAGTTCATATACTCAACATCAATATTGTTGGCTATTATGTATGGATAGACTTTAAGTTGCATTTCTTACTTTTTTTCTGATTAGTTATCCGTTGTAAAAACTTTGCTTAACATCATGTTAGCATGTGAAACTCCATGAATTCAGAAGCTTGCTCACATAGTCATTCCCTTATAATTTACCTGTCTGACATTTAGTGGTTTTAAGTGGTCATGGCAATGACTTAAAAACACTGAACTAGGCTCACTCACTCACTGCATGTCTACAGTAGAGTGGAGAGCTTTGGATCTCCCTGCTATAGCAGTGTGTGTTACAGTTTGGGCAGGCACATTATGTCTATCTGGCAATGTTATAGAAATAACCCAGATTAAAGTTTTTTTCTGCACCCATCCTTTTTGTGATGTACAAAATGTTTATGGAGTAATAAGTGTTCCTCACCAGAGAACTGGGCAGAGCAGGCAGCCCCAGGAGCTGGTCTGCTCAGGACAGTGGAGGCTAAAGAGGCCTGACTGTTGCTGCAGTATGCAGCCAGCTCCATCATCACCTCCTGAAGCTTCTGCTGGTCCACTGCACAACAACAACACACACCAATTACAACAGGACGGATTATCAAACTGTCACCATTTGTGCATCTTCTTATGACAGACAGGGACAAAAGTGAGTGTTCTGACCCTGGCTGGGACCGAGCAGGTAGAAGAGGGAAGGACCGGTGATCGCTGCAAAGCAGGGCTGAAAGGTGTCGTTAAGGTGCAGCTCCACCGTCTTCCAGTCCACTGGGAAAGATGGGGCTGAAACAAGATAACATACAATTGCAACGGGCCTCCTTAAAACATCAACCATTGCATTTCATCTTTAGGACACTCTAGCTGACCTTCTGATGGCATTGCAGTCTGCCCCTCAGTTGGCATCTCTTGCGCGTGTATTTGGCTCTGCTCATTTTCCTGTGTTTTCTCTCGGTGTCCAGAGCCTGCGGTTGAATGCTCTTTGGGAATCGCTCCAGGACCTTTGGCTAGTTGCACAGAAATGAGGGCATCTGCCACATTCTGCCCTCTGCTGTCCAGCTCCACACCGTAACCTTGTTTAGTGACAGAAAGGACACGTGCAGAGAGCTGCTTGCCATGTACCAGAGTCTGGAACCACAGCAGGGCTTCGCTGCTCCACTCTGATCCCAGGGGCTCAACACCTGCGTCCAAACATACACACTTTGTAAGAAACTTAACGTTAAAACCTAGTTTCATGCCCCTTTTATCAAACTATCGAAGAACAATTCAAACAACAAGTATTTTATTATTTAAATGCAAAGTGCAAAATGTCAGTCTGGAGTGACAGTGAAGAAATGCTGAAGTGCCAACACTCATAACTTGGGTGAATATTCCAAAAGAAACAAACCTATTTTGATCTCACACAGCCTTTGTTACAACAGATCATTTGTCATTTCATGTCAAGTATTTAATATAGGCCCATATTTGGAGATGACAAATTCAAAATAAATGCAAAAAGATCTGATACTCTCTTGGCTGCTAAATAAAGCATTTCATTTGAGAAATCACTTAAATGTCATATTTACTTTCACTCTCCCTCTTTTTTATTCACATTCAAATAGTTTCTATCTCCCCTCTCTCTTACAGACAGACAGACAGACAGACAGACAGACAGACAGACAGACAGACAGACAGACAGACA
>CALSCE010000091.1:13482676-13505252 GCA_943593645.1 Bovichtus variegatus | reverse complement strand
ACAGACAGACAGACAGACAGACAGACAGACAGACAGACAGACAGACAACCTGTGAGCCAGCAGCGAATTGCCTGGAATGGTAGAGTCAGGAGTCGTGGTGTAATGGATCGGAGGTGTTTCTTTTTAACTTTCATGCTATAACCATAGTCCACAAAGACTACAGACACATCTTCAGACAGCTCGTTTACCATAGCCCGATACCACTCTCCATCACCTGGGGAGCAAAAAGCATATTATGTACAACTAGATCCTCCTAAAACACAAAAGAAAAAAAGAGAATTTAAATCAACGCTGTTTAGAAATAGTTCCATGTGTCAACAGATTATGTGTTCAATTTACAGATGAGATTCAAAATTACACTATTTCATAAAAAATTAAGCCAGTCCAGATAGCATTAATAACCACAATCTTATTAATAACTAGTTCTGACTCGTTTGCCAATGTGTCAAGCCTTTCATTTTTCAACAGTCTGTCTGAAGAGCTGACATGTTATTATCACAACAAGAGGTAGAGTAAATAATCTCACCAGGGCACATGGCGCAGCAGGGCTCCCCCACTTTGGGCTCAAAAGGTGAGGCTTTTACCTCACAATGCTGTTTCAACTCAGCCCCCAGCTCCATCAGCCGCTGATTGTCTGACAAACACACAAACACATGAGATGAGAAAAGGTCATCTGAAATGATCATAACCCTGGTAAAATATCACACACACACACACACTGCAGTGTTTTCCGTAGTTTTTCATTTTACTTGCATTTTTCAAGGAGTGCAAAGAACAATTAAAATACTTACTGTACATCTCTCTAGGCTGAAGAAACAACAATACCTGTAACATTGTTGATGCGGCAGTAAAAGTCTAGAGGGTTCTCCACGACACTGGCTAGCAGTGCCACTGTCTGGCCATCACAGGGAAGTTCAGTACAAGACCACACCAGAGGCTCACAGGCTGGGGTAGGCACTGAAGAGCACATTAAAACGCAAAAATAATGCATAACATACAGGCCTTACTGTCTGCCCACTTACATCATGTATTTTATATTAAGCATAAGTAGCACAAATATAGTTAGTCATTAAATTCTCTAACTAGGACTCTGTTAGGTACATTTGATGGAATGTCGACACAGTGACATTTAGTAAAACGAACATTATGCAAATATCTAATACCCTGAAAAGGTAGAAATAGTACAATATCTTCATTGTTAAACACTCAAAAAAGGAACAATCATTTCTTCAATTTCAGGATTTTTTCCCGTATGTTTTCGAATTTTCATATCAAGTAACAGATTCATTTCAGACACTTCCCACCATGTGCTTCCGCAGCAACAGTTGTTGTCTGGTCAGCCTGCTGCTCACTACTGGTGGGAAGAAGAGCAGGCGCAGCGAAACCAGCAGAGGTCAACAGCTCGGCTACATTGGCCTGAGGATCACTGGCCTCATCAATCATGGCCACCAAAGCTTTGCCATCATGTGCTCCCTGGATCTCAACATGCAGTATTCGGTTTGATACCCTTCGCTGCAGAGCCAGCAGGCAGTCCTCCGACCAGCTCTCCCCAACCGGCTGCACCCCTGGAAATGAGCCCAACAACAGATGCTTGAGAGGGTGTGAGCGTCGACTTGTTTCAGAAAGACATAAATGTGCATTTTCAAATTTCAGTAAAATCCTGCAAAAATAACCCTTTGCAGTTTGCAAAAACAATAATTGTAGAACACACTCACATATAATGCTCATTGAAAAAGTTAACAGTTTCAGGGGCATTGGGGATAAATTTGCTCGAATAAAAAGGATGTATAAGTACAAGTCAAGGAATTTTATAACTATCTGAAACTACAATCATATTTTTCAGGTATTTAAATATAAGGAGTTACTTAATGTAGATAGAGTAAAGGAAAGGCAACCTCATGGTGACATTACTGTCCAAAATAACCAATAAGTTAAGGGAGTTTTTGAGTAGATTTCTTTTGAAAAGTTGAGTGCCACTACAGAATTTAGGAAAGGAAAAAAATCAACTAATATTTAGACCTGTGACTCAAAGCAGAGCAGATTCATCAAACATCATTTAAAATGTGCTTTGCTACACATATATTACCTGCTAGACCACAAGGCATAGCCTGCATCGGCAGGGCCAGTAGTAAAGTGCTGATAGGCCGCAGGTGGCCTAAATCTACCTCCTCCGAGTTGCCAAAATCAAGGTAGCCGACACAAACGTGTTCCTCTGATGAATAAGCCAGAATTTTTGCCCTGTACCACTGCTTGTCCTCTGGAAGAAACACAGAGGTCAGCGCTTGGATGCACAAAACAAATTTACCAGGGGAAACGACTTATTTGATATACTGCTGTATGACACATTTTGAAATGATAAAAAACACATTTATAAAAAGGGAATAAATGAATCTTTTGGCAAAAATCACTCTTTGTTCAACTGAAACTTGGCTGAAATGTCACCAGTTTAAAATGTTGTGCGTCATGTATTCACTTCTTCTGCTACAATAGGTTCAAAATGTTTACTTTTGTTTATGGCATAACCAATTGAGCATATTCTCATTAACCAACCTACGTGCAGCCATGTGTTAACGGGTGATTTATTTAGGTGTTTTACCTGAGAACTGGGCACAGCAAACTGTGCCGGGGGCTGGCCTGAAGTTCTTGGGGGCCAGGGCCTGACAGCAGTGTTCCCTCAACTTCAGCTGCAACTGCTGAATTATTCCTGTAAACCAAAAGGCGCTCAAGTGAAAGATACATGTTAAAGTCCAGAGGATAAATTGTGTGTACCAGATTCAATGCTACCTACCAGCATTCTCCACCTTCTGTACAATAATTTCATTGGGTGACTGGAGGTGGGTGACCACGACAGAGAAGGAGTCACCCAGTGCCTGTGTCAGTGGCTCTGGTGCCTGAGCCCAGGTGTTGTCATCCTTCCCATCAGAGAGACGCCTGAAGTTTTCCAAGGATGCACTCACCATGGCGTCTGAGGGAAATCAAACTTTACTGGTAACAAAAACACAACAATTCCAGATGCTGAACAATCCCATTACATTACCAGTAGCTAAATGTTTGTATTATTTTAGCCATGGTACCTTTCAAATCTTTGGGTATAAATTAAATGACCATGTAAGTATACCGGACACCTGTATATTTGATATTTCAGCAAACTGTACAGTTGCACATGCACTTTAACTTGTCACTTTGAGGGCATGAGCCATATGGTTGCACTATTGTACTTATTTTTCTTCCTGTATTGTATTTGTATGTTATTGCATTATATATATATATATATATATATATATATATAAAATAAAAAAATATATTTATAAATATATATATAAATAAATATATATATAAATTTAATTTTTTTTATATATATATATATAAAAAAAAATATATATATATATATATATATATTTAAAAAAAATATATATATATAAAATATATTCATATATATTAAAATATATACATATATAAAAAATAAAAAAATACATACATATAAATATATATATAAAAACACGCACACACACTCTCCAGCTTTATGCCATCTGCCATGGCCCTGGTCTGCTATCTAAATCAGATGGGATGGTTAAATACATATGGCTTACTTATTTTTTGCAGAGTTGGTGTTACGTTAACAGTTTCTTTTGCTGCATAACCGCGCTCCAGGAGGAATGTGCTCAACTTCTTTCCTAAAAGACACAGGGAAAGAGTTGCATTTATGGCTTTAAGTGTCTGCAAATCCTTTCCTGTGAATCAATATCATAAAACACATCATGTTTTCAGCATTCCCAAATCTATATAACCTACCCATGGAAAGCAGGATATCCACAGCATAGATGTGATCATTTTCTAATGTTTCCAGCAGCCTAACAGTTACAGTCCTGCCGGCCAACAGTTGTTTCACTGACAAACAGGCCATGCCTGACCAGTTGTCAGTCACTGGAACCAGCCCGACGATACGGCACTCCATTGCCTGGAAGTAATATAAATACAAGTGCAAGTGTCATCATGCCAGCTGTAAGACACTGCTGACTGTCAGCGTGAGTGTTGTATAGGGGGAGTGTTATCATTACCATGCTTACAAACTTTGAAATGGTGTGAATATACACTCACGCATGGACACAATGGCTGGATATTAACAGCCAGGTGCTTGATCCTGTCCACAGGGACATCCTCTTCATTGCCAAAGTCAATGTAAAGGATATTAGCCCTCGTCTGGTCAGCAGCCAAAGTCTGTACCAGGCCTCGGTACCAGTTCTACACACACAAAAATAGTGGCAAGTGGCACAGTCAAGGATTGAGCCAATATGCATATTAAAACTTGTGTCTATTGTTGAATTGCTTGATAAGGCCTATGCTCACCAGATCACAGGAGAACTGAACCGCGCAGACCTCTCCAACATGGGGTACATATGTCGTCACTGATGGGCAGCTGTATGTTTTCTGAAGCTCTGTGCTGATGCTTTGAAGAGCTGCTAGCAGCTCAGGACTTTGGGCAAGAAGGAAAAACCTGCCAGGGCTGTAGAACTCTACAACAGATGCCTAAACACCACACACAATTAAAACAAAAAGATATTACATTTTAGTATTAAGTAACATTGGCTAGAGCAGTCTTTACAGTTCAGGCTAACTGGATATGTTGTACCTGGAATTCTGTTCCCTTAATAATTTTAGCTATTGGCAAGTCCTTCAAATAGACCCTCTGGTGGCTGGATGCATCACCGTGCTTAGATAAACAGAGGTTAAAATTAGATGACAAAACATAGACCACAAATCCTTTACAAATGGTTGTTTAAAATCATTCAAACTTGCATTACTTGCATTAGAATATCTCTAAATCACTGCAATTACCTTAGACTCAAGCAGGCTGGCTCTGTCTCCTGTCATTGGCAAAGCTGCGGTTTCCCGGGTTTTCTCTCTTCGATTAAAAGAAACAAGTGAGTCCAAATTATCTATTGGACATTATAAAACGATTCTACTCTTGACTGGTGAAAAACTAATTGTTATTTTGTTGCCATTACAAAAGAATCAGAGCTGACAGTCAGTGGTATTCAGGGTTGACCTAGCTTACTTTGCAGGTTCTGGATCAATGGACTTGCACACGTGTCTGTGTGCCTTCCAGTCTTCTCTCTGACATGCCACAGAGCAGTACGGCATCTTCTTGCAGCGTTTACAGCGAAATGTTCCTGTCAAGTGAATACTAGTTAATTAAAAAAACTGCTAATTATACCGACTCTAATACAAAGACGCTCTGACAAGAACGCTGACGTTCACAGAAGGAACCATGAGGAAATGTGTTGCATACCATAAACCATAGTGTCAGGAAATATTAATGTACACATAAAAAAAGACACACTCCAGGACTTTTTTTCCCCCATATTGTCCCTTTTTTCTAAATGTTGAGAAAACATTCAATTAAAAAGGGGTCATCAAAATTGTAATTAATTTGCCTTTTCATTGCCCATCATCAATTATGCCTTTAACCAGAATACATCTTGCCATAGCAGAGATAAGAACATGTGATCTGAAGACAAAATCTCAACAGCTAGTCAGCATTATGTCCACCATCAGTCTATTATGAATACATTTTATGAGTTGTTTTATAAAATACATCGTTTAACAGGATTTTTATGGAGAATGTCATGCTCCAAAACGTTATCTTGGCAAAGCCACTCTGATGTGGGACCAGCTTTGGTGAGGCAAGAAAAGCCACTAAAACTGAAAGTACATGTTTGATTGCAAATTTGAAAGATTTTAAGAAGTGTTACTTCTCATTAATAAACAAAATGTAAATATTCCAGAATTTGCTATTTGGGCTGATTTTCATCAGTGGGATTAAAACTTGTATACTGTTGGTACTCCATGGTGCACGGCTGCAGGAACTTTACATACTCCTTTACATGGAGTTGAGACTTTAATGGATGCAATATTACCTTGATGACCACAGAAGTTGCAGAAGTATACAGTCAGTGCTGGTTGTATGAATCCTACCACCTATGAAAACAGAAAAAAACTTGGCGAAAAATGGCAAAGTCCAAGCCAATGTTGAAGAACTACAAGTTTGTTACATACTGCAGATTGATCCCTGCTGACTGGTGAATTAGTAGGGCCTGCAAAACAGAAGAGGAATGAACATGCTGAAATATAAGGTGTGTTATATCGGAGCTAATAATATTGCCATGATCTAGGATTAACATGGTTTTGCTGTTCAGTTATTATTCGCATTGCACAGTTGTCCAAATTAGAAAGACAACGGGTATGCCATGCAGGTAATGGACGCCTGTCAGATCATGATTGCATTGATTTACCGTCTCCAATGGCGCCTGGCGCGGGGTGCACAAGTGGTGCATTGGGCATGGAGGGATGTGTTGGAGGAGGTGGAGGAGGTGGAGGCCTTGAGGTAGAAAGAGCCAAGGGGCTCGATGATGGTTTCCTCAAGGGCAGGTTGGGTCGAACCAAGTTCGGAGAAAATGAGCGGTACATGGCGACAGCTGCCAACGTCATTAATATTATGTTAAGTCATAGAGTTTGTTTAAGCATATGAACATATGAAAAGTGAACACAAAGGGTCGTTTTGCACTTAAAGAGGACCGCATTATTAGCAGCTCACGTTACGTGCACTTCACGGTGACTGATGTTAGCCCGCTAACTACGTTTAGCAAATACAAACGGCGATAATTAAACATAACGTACAACAACCTCAAATAATGTTATAATACGAGAAACAACTGTATATAATCAACCCAAATAAAATATGTGTGTACTTTATAGTTCTATATTGCGTAGTCAACATTTTTACCTGAGTGCACGTGTTGGTAGACTCGGTGAAAGTGATGCACATGCGCACTGCGCGGTAGGCTCAATTGTGGACAGTCACAAGTACTTCTGTTTCGACAATAAAAACAAATCCTTTTATACGAACTCTGTTTATATTGTTTTGCGATACTGACCTGTGACTTTAGTGTCCATACATTTTATTTTAAAATGTTATTTGCCTTTTTGCAAATAATTTTTCATAACTATAGGAATGTCTGACAATGTTTTGTTGTCCTTTAGAATTATTAAGACCATAGAAAATCAAAACTAATGTACTGGAGTGATGGCAGAGAAGGAAACTAAGACATGTGCTCATATCTGTAACCTCTCATGTGAATTGAATGCTGTCTTGGTCAATGCACAATCCACACTGACTTCATTAATTGCATTTGAGTCAAATAGCATATCAGTGAGTACAATAACCATGGGCTGCAATCAGGTAATTTCATCATATAAATAGTATGAAACATGTGGTATGTAGTATGGTTTAATTGTGTTGCGTTCTCGTTTTTTATATTTATAATATTTATTTTTCTGTAAAAAATTAAATAAGGTGGAGGTGTGCTTTTTTTTCTCTTTATTACAACAATTAACATTATTTGACATTAAGACAAAACAAAAACATTTAGGCATCAAAATACAATGAGACAAAACAGGCTTGGTAGCTGTAATATAGTGATTAAAAAAAAGAGAGAAAAGAAAAAAAACGATCAAATGAATAATAACTTAACAAAAGAGGTAGGCAATACAATCAAATGTCTCAAACAATTCCCTGTAGCTTATAAAGTGAAGGTGTACCTGTCATGTGTGGACGTCAGACTGACGTCATTTCTCACTGGGCTGTGATTGGCTTATATCGCCTCATCATTTCTCCCGCAGTGGCCATATTTGTTGATGTGTCATATCAAAGTGACTTGTTGGGGCTATCAGCTGTTAAGGCAGAAAGCCCAAAGTTAACTATTATCCCGGTTCTCTCTGCATTGAACTACACCATGGACTTTTCGCATCCGGTTGGTGAAAATATAACCATGTTTATTAAGCTTTATTTGTCATGTATTTTGGTTACTAACGTTAGCTCCGCTAGCTGCATTGTAGCTAACGCCTCTCTTATCAACGTTAGCTAAGCTAGCTCCAGTAAGCAGTGCCTCCATACAATATGTCAGACTGCAGTTATGCGTAAAATCTATTTGAACCACCCATTTTTAGTTTGCTGTGTATTGCGTTATGTACTGTGTTTTCCCAATGCCTTGTTGTGGTCGACTAAGCAGCTAGCAACATTAATATAGCATTGGTAGGTCTATCGTTAAATGACCCGAAGTGTTAATAAAACGGCAGTAAATACAAATGGCATATCGGCCTGCTGCTTGCTAACTACACAGTAACCAACTCGATGCATGGACACCTAAAGGGTGTCTTTTAATAAGGCTGGTTACTGACATTACGTTAACTACTTTTGACAGTGATGGCATGACACCTGTCGCAAGAGCATTAATGCTATTCTGTGTTTTTTTTCTGTTGTGCTTTCACTGCTTAACTTGAAAAGCTTGATTATTTTTCTGTACGTGGCTATGATCCATTTACCACAATAGGATGGTAAGCACTATGCTTTCAGTTTTTATTGTAAGTTTCATTTCTATCCCCATTTGTGTAATAGGGCAGAAATGGGACAGCTGTAGTGAGTACGGATAAGATGGTATTGAAAGAGCTATGACAAATGGTGCTGGGGGGATTTTGGGTCAAGAAACATGGTGTAACATATCATCCTTCAAAGAAAACAACTCAGGGAGCTGTATTAAAGTTTACAACGCTTCCAGCTATTTTCAGTCATCTCTCAGTGATTTATAACACAGTAGATGCTGACATGGCCATTTTCCATTCCAAGGGAATAATGTGTTATTGCTGAATATTTGATTTATGAGGTTCTAGCCATGACTGTGAATGTTTCAGACTAAGACGGGGCAACTTTGTTTATTAACTTTTTTCATGGCTCTCGTGAGTTTAGGCTAGTTTAGTGGCTGGCTTGTTGTTTTTTTCATATCCCTAAAATAAGATGAACAATAAAAGTGTCATCAAGCTAATCCATAAAGTTTGTATTACTTATTTTCAAAAGTAAACATGAGAACGGAACCATGTGTTGATGTACTAGCAGCCAGCCCTCAGGAGCTGCCTCATTTTTATTATTTTTTCATATTGCTTTATTGCTGTGTTCATTAGACAAGGTTAAAAAAAAGTTGTATACTTAGGAACTGAAGTCTAACATTGTACAGTTCTTTGCATAATTTCCAGATCCTCCTAAGTTAGTCATGACTTCTGAATGTATTTGTGATAGATTTTTAAGATGAATGCAGTGAGGCAGGATGTCTGATAATCTTAAATACCTATGTTAGTTGTATGACATTCTGCGCCACAAGACCGCAAGTGTAACTACGTCACAGGCGTTGACAGGACCAAACCTCTTAGTATGCGTCTGTTGGGCATGTCTTTGAGTTATGGGATCCTTTCGTTAACAGATACACTTGCAAATCACCAGAGAACTAACATGAGGGAATATGAAGCTTATTCTCTGTTTTTTCCTGGCAGTGTTTTTGTATTTGCTCCAACTCAGTCTCCCTCTCTTCTCTGTGTCTTCTCCATCTGTCAGATTTGAACCAGAGAGGGACCATGGATCTGCCTGGTCCTGCCTCAGATACACACACGATGGAGGGATCGGAGGTTGAATCTGTGTCGGAAGGGTCGCACCCTGTGAATCAGCCTCACAACAGCACATCTAACTTAGAAGACGAGGAACAAATCTCTCACAACAGTGCAGATGAGGCAGAAAAATTCAGTCAGGCAAAAGATGAAACACTGCTTGACGGTGAAATAAACAAGACTATGACAGATGTTCAGTCAGACATAAAGACAAGGTCGGAAGCTCAAACATGCAGTCAGGAACATGTGGAGGGGAGTGAGCTGGATGCTGATGCCGGCTGTGATAGCAGTACAGTTTCCATGGAAGGCGGGATGCCTTCACTTTCAGATGAAGCTGGTGGAGCTTTGGTAGCCCCAGTCACCACTTTGGATGATGTGGTAGAAATCTCTCCTTCTGTTCTCGAAAGCACAATAGAAACCTTATTGACTTTTGATGAAGTGAAGGATTCTCATGCCACCGTTCCAAACTGCAATGAGCAGCCATTAGTCTTGGTTACAAATTGTCCCACAGAGCCATCGTCTGCTGATGATAGTGGTTCAGCTGAGAGTCCTTCATCCTCTTCCGTCCAAAGCGCTTCCAAGAACTCCCCTACCGACTCGACAACCACTTCTGGCTTCTGTAATGGCCCTTCGACCCCCAGTTCGGACACAGTCAGCTCCTCACCTGCTTCCAGCCCACAAACCAGTGCCAACACCTCAGCCCCCTCCCATTCCTTGTCAAGTCCGTATGACACTGATTGTAGCCGAAAGCTTATCTCTCAGATCCAGCGCTCGCTGTCACAGGAGTCACTGCTGGATGAGCTAGAGTCAGAGCTCTTGGCTTGTCGGCTGCCTGAGGGGGAAAGTGGAGGTGAGAGGAAAGGAAGCGCACCTGTCAATGGACTCGCTACAGACCAAGAGAACTGCATGGTGGTCTTTGAGAAGTGTGTGCAATACAATTATGCACAGCAGGAGAAATCTATTCAGAGGTAAACTGCTGTTTTGTTAAAATGATTGGACTATGGTGTCAGTTATTAGATTAATCCATGTATGTGGTTCATCTGCTGCCTAGAGCAGCTGATTATGTACTAGGCCACCTTCATCCCGTTATTTTAAACTGCTATTTGTACAGTACTTAGCTTCTATTGTTATGGGTCAGTTAAGCAAGAGATGACCTACTTTGTAATTGCTATGGTTTTTCTTTTTCTTTCACCTTGGTTTTTTATTTACCGAAGAATCTTTTTTTTTTTAAGCCCAAGCAATGTTTTTCAGAATTTTTGGCTAAATGACACATGATGACCCACATATTTTCCTATCCTGCTGTCAGTCTTATTCTTCAATAATTTGCGTGGACTTGACCTGAATTGGTATTGTCTGTGTGTGTGTGTGTGTGTGTGTGTGTGTGTGTTGTGCATCTGTCTGTGTACATAGGCTGCTTGAGGAAAACAAGAGACATCAGGAGCTGATCCTGGGTATCTGTTCAGAGAAGGACAACATGAGGGAAGAACTGAAAAAGAGGACAGAAACAGAAAAGCAGCACATGGCCACCATTAAAAAGGTTAGTTTCATTCTCTATTGTCTATTCACATTGTTTATATGGCACCAAGTGTTTGGAGCACAAACACAAGTGATGTGGTCTGTATCTTTCCCTTGGTCCAACACAAGCATATTCTAAAATAATGGGCTTTGTTTGTCCTGCATGTGTCTCTGAGCTATTTTTAATCAGTTTTTGAAAACAACGGAAGCCTATTTCCCATATGTTTTTCATCACCAAGGAAGCACTCCTGAAACGTTCTGTCTGACTTCCTGCCTGATGCGGGACATTGACTTCTGCTAATTGTGATCACATAGCACCTGCATTTTTGCAAATCTAAATTTTTTTTCGCTGTAAAATGTTTTGGGTTAGGGACTGTCACAGCTTAAAGAAAGGAAAACACTTTTCTTATGGCTTATTAGAGCATTTGTTTGTGCATGTCCTACCCTTTTGATTTAAAAAAAAAAAAAAAAAAAAAAAAAAGCTTACCATCTACCTAGCACACCAAAACACAAGTACTTCTCTGTTCATTGGATCTGGTCGAGCATCGCTGTTGCCATAGAAGGAACAACAATTGATTCATGCTTTCTTGGTAACGCCGTTTGTTTAAGCATTGTGTAAGCAAAAGGGTGTAGGAGGGATTTTTATGACATGCACCGAATATATGCTTTGATCCCTTTTTTCTTTTTCTCTCTCCAACCATCACATGTAATTATTTTAGGCTTGCATTGCCAGAGACATTTCAGTCATCTTTTACAGTAAAAGTCTCTGATTTTGAGGACGGGAACAATGCAGGACTGCGTTCCGCTTCCTCTGCTCTCTAAATTTATGTAGCATCCAACATTGTGTGTCAGGTGTCATCCTGTAACGTAGGTGAGCCCAGGTGTGGCTCTGCCTTACATGTTGCCTAACAAGTTGGTTACGTTGTATACTCCCTGTTTCTACAGTTGGAGGGCAGGGTGGAGGAGCTGCTGAAAGAATTGAAGGAGTCGCGGGATAAACTAATCCATCAGGATCATGCAGCTAAGGCTGCCCTCCAGCAGATGCAGAAGGATACATCCTACAGGCTTGAACAGGTATAACTGGAACCAAAACTGGAACAGTGAGGCTGTGTGATAAGGTGGTCACACAACATAGTTTTGCTCCAGCCTCCACCCTTCTTTGCATGCCTTGATTTTGTTCCGTTTGGTTGCTACAGTATCTCTATTTTCCTGATCGAGTTTGTCATTTAACTCACAATGAAAATTAAAAAAAAAAAAATTAATTTCAGTTTTTGCCCAGTATCCATTATGTTTCTTTAGAGTCATCTGATTAAAAAAAAATAAAGGAAATTATAGCTATGCACTTGCATCCTGTCCTAACTAGAAGAAAAGTGAAGATGATAAAAATCCTCTTGAGTTTAACAAGTTACAACAACAAAAATTCCTACCAAACAGTTTAGGGATACTTGGGGATATAATCTATATTTGACACAAGATGCCAGGGATACTCACTGTCTTCAGTGTGTAGAGTATTATTGATGTATTGCCTACAGCTCCTGTGGTCAGAGATGTCCCACAGAGGCTTGTCGGAGAGAAATAAACATTAAAAAAAAAGACATTTCAAACCACAACACAGCACTTGTTGGCACTCTTAATCATCAGTGCATACAACATCGATAAGTATATACTGTATGTATATAAGAAAATGGATTTTTATTATTTAATCAAGAGAGTCAGAGATAAGGATCAGTGATGTGATGTGTTGTCTCTCTATCAGGCAAACTGCATGATGAAGATCTCCTTCACCAGTATCTGTAGTATCTCAATCTATAAACTGACTTTATGCCTATATGCATCACTGAGTAACTTGTACAACCTTACATAAAGACATGTTGTATTTATCTTGAGATTGAAATTATTGCTAATGTTGATCTAGCTAAATGGAGGATAATCACAACTGCGCAATACTGCTGTGCATTGGTTTTTTGCCACACACTGTGTCCCATGTATCTTTTGAAGATATTTGCACAAAACTCTCAGCTGAACGGTCAAGGTCTTTACACACCTAACTCTTTGTTATTGCAGATGTAATCACTTGTTAAGCGAATAGCGCAGGAGAACACATTTTTCATCCAATAGTTTCCACACCTGTTTGGAACCAGGTAGGGCACATTTTTCTTGACAGCTTTGTCACACTTCCCAATTTTTAATTTCACTGTTCAGTGAACAACAAGGGGTACTTTTTGCACTCAGTCGTCTCTTTTAGCCCTTCCCTTATATCAGTCCTCCCTTGTAATAAGATGGTGGCCCGGTCCTAATCAACTTTTGCCCCTGAGATTTGAGACATTTGTTATTTTATAGAAACTCAGTGCCACTTGAATAAACGTAATTATGCCTGGTGCACAAAATGTGCTATACCTATTTCAGCAAGCACACTCAAAAACTCGTACTTGTAGAGTTTCTCCCTCCTTCTCTTGCTCTCGTGAAAGTCCAGCTCGTTCGAGCATGCAGTGAACATAAAACATACAAAAACTAAGAAATGGCACTTGAGCATATCATTGGCATGAGGAATGAACACACAGGTGTGAGACCTGTACTGTGTACCACAATGTGCCCTCGTCTTAAAAGTGCTAGGATAATGAAAAGAGAATCGATAATGACAATAGTTGTAGGTTTCAGCCCCTAGTTAACAAAATATGGGATAAAGAAAGTCTGGTTGCATTTCTTTATTTAAACTAAATAATAAAGTAATAATAAACCATATTATACAGTGAAATAAAGCAACAGAAATGTGGCTTTGTTACATCGCTGCAAAGTGGAAGCATGTCAGCTCTATTTGCAAAAGGTTAACAAGCTGACTGATGAAGTAAGTCAGCAGTTTTTTGTCTTCCATCCACTGTGCAATGCAAGTTCTTCCATCCATCTATCCAACTGGCCATAATACTTTATTACTTGTGCCAGTCCAGGTTGAAGTTGCAGCAGGCTATGTAGAGTAGCCCATACACCTTCTCCCCAGCCGTCTCCCTCCTAGGTCTTCTTAGGTTTTCCTAAGGAAACATCACTTTCTCCTGATCCTCTTAAGGATCAGTAAAAGCAGCTCAGTGACTGAGGTGTGGGAAATGATATAAACCTATTTCATGATCTACACAACCATCTCAGGTGAACAAGAAGTGTGATGAGGCACGCCAAGAGAAGGAGGGCATGGTGATGAAATACGTGCGGGGGGAGAAGGAGGCCCTCGACCTGAGGCGGGATAAGGAGAGTTTGGAGAAGAGGCTGAGGGAAGCCACCAAGGAGGTAGACCGACAGGCCCTCCGAGGAAACCAGCTGGCTCAGGAGAAGGGTCGGATGCAGCAGCTGTATGATGCTAAGGTAAATACTGTCACTTTTAAGTGCCTTGTTAAAGAGGGGGAGTTTTCAAAACTTGCAAAGCTGCCCTACTCATTAGTTTGTATTTTACAGTGAAAATGACTTCACATCAATGTGTATTCTCCATATCAGCTTATCAAAGACATGGCAAACATGGTGTGGTGCATACAGATTTTGATCTTGTTAGTCTTTCATACCCTGGTTTGAGTCTTCTATCTCAGCAGTGTGTTGGACGTCCCACTCCGCAGGAGTTAAACATCTAATTTAATGAATAAGTATCTCGGCTCAGCCAAAGATCTGTTCGCTGTCCTATCCTCTGATATTGTTCCCGCTTCACCCATCTCTCTGTGTTCTCAGGAAGGCGAGGTTGGCAGGTTGACTCGAGAGGTGGAAAAGTTGAAGGAGGAAATCAACTCTCATCTCATCAAGGTCAGATGGGCCCAGAACAAACTTAAGAGTGAGGCGGATGCACACAAGGTAATGTAACTGCAATTCTGTTGAAAAAAAGTTCCTGGTTCAACAAAGTAACAGTCAAGCAAGATGTAACGATTCACAAGCCAGTGTACAGTTAATACATTGCCTATATCAGTTTGAAAGAATATATTTACATTTCCGGTTAATGTTGATTTTTCTTCATTTAGTCTATAAACCACGCCTGTTGTTTGTCAAAGATGTGCGCATTTGTATTTCCAGGATACAAATGACATCCCCTTCAGTCATTTTATTTTGCAGCCGCTCCATAAAACCCATGATTACACACTGTTTTGATTCAGGGGCGAAATGAAATGGGGGTGAAACTGGTACAGTAATGATCCTGCAAGGAAATCATCATTAACAATGTTGCTATTTTTGAAAATTTCTATTACGAAATAATGCTTTTATTTTCAACTGCCTCCTAGCAAACGCACAACTATGAAAAGAGGAAAAAGCAAAAGCTCAGTAGTTGCTCAAGGCCCCAGTAGCTGAGCCACTAATGTTTCTCTTTGTGGTTGATGTGTGTGTGTGTGTGTCTACAAATGATAATAAATGCCTTTGCCAGGAAAGGAAGTCACAAAAGAGGAACATTTTGCCAAATAATTGCCTGTCTTCATACAGTACTTGCTTTTGAAGTGAAATGCCCTTTTTTTTTTTTTCTTTCTTTTTTTTTTGTGTGTCATAATTACAAAAGCATGTTAATGTTGTTTATCTGTGTGCAGGAAACTAAAGACAAACTGAGAGAAACCACTTCCAAATTGGCCCAGGCCAAAGAAGAGACGGAACAGATCCGCAAGAACTGCCAGGACATGATCCGAACATACCAGGTCTGTGAGATTTATCACACACAAGTATTTGTTTGCTCACGACCAATAGTCTGCGCAAATGTAAAATATCTGTGTATGCGTGAGAAACATTGTGTTTATGCAGTGTAACATTCGTGTGTTTATCAAAATCTGGGACTGCAGTCAGTCAGCCTACTCCCTGAATGAACTAAACCGTTGATCAAAAGAATCAACTGTCATTGGTCAGTGATGCATGAGGTGAGAAAACATTCAGCTGCATCACATATTGTGCTCTCGCGTACATGGACTGAATGACTCTGTTTCCATGTAATTATTTGTATTTTCTTTTCTTTGTTGAATACACTTCGATGCAACTCAATGAGCGAAATTGAACTTGATTGATTTCTGCTCCAGGAGAAGGGCAGTTTTCATTTTTACCTTGTGATGGTAGTAGAGAGCCGTTATGATTTATTTCTGTGCTGGAAAGATTAGTTGGAGCTATTGTATTCACCAGCAGTGTCTTTATCAGTGTGTGCTCGGGCAACAGTGACAGCATATCTCTGGTTTACTCTGGCATTAATACAGCATTAATTTATTCATACTATAAATTTAATTAATATTCTTATTTATACTATTCTTGCATTTTAATACACTTAATCATAGCTTTATTATGTACACTGTTGCACATATTGTTACACACGCATTTCTTATTTGTATGTTTCTTAGAAGTTCTGTTGAGCTGAGCTGGTTCTTAGAAGAATGGGTGCAACTGTAACGTAACCCAATTTCCCCGCAGGGATCAATAAAGTATTTCTGTTTCTGATGTAACGGAACAAGACATCAAATCGAAATGACCCAGTTCCCAAAATAACAAAAACATACACATTTTTGTATCACATTTTTTAAAATCTATATTATTGGCACATTTAAAAGTCTAACTTTTAATAAGCAAAATAAAATCAAAACAGAAAGATAGCAGCCACGGTTACACGTTTGTAGATAATCGAAGAAGGGTGTAAACAAATCCAGTATCTTGAAATGTATAAATCAGTAAGTCCATAAGTGTTTTCATGTCATAAATCATCCATTTCTTCCATTTACTAGCAAAACATTTTCACTTTCAGCCTGATTGTTGTCTTGTTTTTTTAATCTTTCACCCCTCTTTTCTCAAGGAATCAGAGGAACTCAAGTCCAACGAGCTTGATACTAAACTGAGGGAGACCAAAGTGGAGCTGGAGAAACACAAGCAGGAACAAACAGACCAATTAGAGGTGCCGACCACTGCACACATACAAACACTTTCTCACACACATGTATACACTCATTAGTGTGTTTGCTAGTAATTCAAAATAACATCTACTTTCTGTTCCAGCAGGCCGTTATTTAGCCCTTTTCTTGATGGCCTTGATGCCAGCACTTCTAGTAAAAAAAAAAATGTTATTTTCAGCTGTTTTCATCAGTTTGAGAGGTGTAATTGCCTTAAGTAGGAATGAGTAACAAACTGGCACATGGGCTCTACAGGCAGACACGCATGTACACAGGCACAAACATGGACTCAATCCAAACACAATGGCCTGTTTTTCTCTGCCTCATTCTGAGGGGAATCGCTCTTTTAAAAATAAATGACCTAGAAATAATCAATACAAAGCTGTGGGGTTTCAACAACAACCCAGAAGACATCACCCATTTGTTGTTTACAAGTCTTTCAAATTAAGGCCTTAGAAGTCATTAAGTTGTCTTGAATTAGAATTATGACGTATTAGCTGAAAAGTTTGATTTAGTACTGTTTATTTAAAAAAAAAAAAAAAATGAATACGATCAACTTTAACACCTTGGTATAATACAGCATATTGTGACCTATCACTGTGTGCAGACTGTTGTTAGGACAGGTTTTATAATGTAGGACCTCCGTTTTGGCAGATAGCGCTGCCCTGCTGATGAATAAATTGGTCTAAATGTGTGTTATGCTCAAGTTATGATGCAACTTAATCATAAATAATGCAAACAAAGCAGTTGGGTATCCATTACTCTGTGGGTGTTAACATTAAAATGTGTTGGGAAGGGATGGATGCATGGACAAAATAGACAGTAAATTTGCTGGCATCTCCATTAGTGGCATGTTGTCTTGGATACCACAGGCTACTAATGGCTTCTAGGAAAAGTTAACTATCAGACGTATCATTAGCGGCTTTCTTCAAAAGATGAGACAAAACCTAATTAAGTTTTACTTTCGCATGTGTAATGACTGCATAAACAAAAATAATGTTAATGAATGCCACATTTGGTTTTCCAGGAAATTCATCTGTAATGAATGAATGATTTATTTATTTGTTTCCCCCCAGAAAGAAACGTGTTCCACTAAGTGTGACGGTTAAGTTAAAGGGTAAAACAATGTAACTGAATTGGAAATGTGTATTAAATCTTATTCAACGCCATTGGAATTGACGGAGAAGAAACCTTTTTAGAATTGGGTATCCTCTGAACAGTTAGGATTCAGAGGTTTGGAGAGGAAAAATAGCTTTTTAGAGCAGAATCAAAGTAAAAACTATAACACTGGATACATATCTATTGTTGAACTTAATTCGTCTGGCAGGTGCATCGAGTGAAGGCCAAAGAACTGGACGACCTTAAAAGAAGCTACAAAGAGGGCATGGATGAGCTTATTACTCTACGAACCAAGGTTTGTCATTCAGATATGTGCTTGAACATCTGCGTGTGCACATGATACCAGCAGGTATTCAGGTTAATTAAGGGTGTGTGTTGTTCTGTAGTTAAAATGTCTAGAGGACGAGCGCCCACGCTGGGAGGACGAGCTGAGCAAGTACAGGGAGATCATCAACCGGCAGAAAGCTGAGATCGGACGCCAGAGAGAAAAGCTGGAAGAGATCACTGCGCTCCAGGAGCAGCATCAATGGTACAAACGCACACTCTCACGCTGATCATGCAGGAACAGTACTTAAACTGCCAAACATAATTGGTTTGGATAGAACAGTGCAGGTTGTAATAATGTTTTTTTTTTTACCTTATTGCAAGATTTAAAGATAGGCCAGGGACAGATATAGGACACAGGGCAGGAAGGGACTCGGGTCCCTCTGTGGGTTGTGGCTCTGCCGGCCATGTGCAGATGACTTGAGAAACTTTTCCACTTATTGAAATGCAGCTTTCTGTGTGTGCCAGAGTGCCATAAGTAGGTGGAGCGAACCCAAATAGATTTATGCAAAAGCTTCTCTCTACTTTTTTCTGGCTGTCATTCTAAGCAACAGGACGGTTTTTTTTCACCACTCGCACCAACATTTTTAGCTGTTGGCAAAAAGAAAAATAATTTCATGCCACCAGTTCTTTGGCCCGTAGACAGCTTCCCCACCAGTGAAGATTGTGACCTTCATCCTGACACATTAACTGTGGTTGAATAGTCTTTTTTTTTTTCTTAGATAGGTTCCTAACTGCGTGAAATAACTCAGTAACTATTGAAGTGGCAGCCATGATAAGAGCTGGTCGAATCTAAATGCTAAGGAAAGGAGCTTCAATGCTTCCTTTCTTATCTCCTTTAGCATAAGGTACACTGGACCATCCTTTACCAAAGGAAAGGAGATAATGCCGTTCCCACAATTTCTTGCGGCGGCAACATAAAAGCAACACGTCAGACCCATACGATAACATAATGTTAGTGCATTCGGTTGTCTTTTCCGCTATCCTATAGCTTCAATGGCCCATATGAATGCTGATGCAAAAGAACTGGCTTTTTTAAAATTAAATAATGGATTACTAATTTAATGAGAAGGAACAATTAACTCTAACATATACTCATGTTTGAAGCATTTCTGTCTTTTAGGACAATAGTTTGTATCTTAATTTTATATATATGAGAGGGAGAGATAAATATGTAGATTTATATGCTGTATATAGAGAGAGAGATAGTATCCCTAACATTATGCATTTCACACACGCCCATAAAAAGGGAAGTTCATTGTGAATGCTTGTTCAATGTGTGTTGCTGTCTTTATTAACTCCTTGCCAATAATTATTTTTGTCCCGCAGTGATAAACAGGAGATCACGTCTCTTCGTGAGGAAGTGGACAGCCTGACCAACCAGATGGTAGACCTCCAGCGTGATGTACAAGGCAGCAGGGAGCGCGAGGCCGAGTTACTGGGCTTCACAGAGAAGCTGAGCAGTAAGAACGCCCAGCTCCAGTCTGAGAGCAACTCGCTGCAGTCTCAGCTGGATCAGCTCCACAGCAGCTTCACAGAACTTCAAGCAAAGCTGGAGGAGACCAACAGGCTGCTAGATGACAAGGTGTGGGAACTTTGAACATTTGGAACAAGCAGCCATTGTCACAATATTTAGCCACTCTATCGTGGCTGTATCAATAATTTCCTCTCGTTTCTTCTTAATCCTGCAGTCACGGCAGCTGAAACAGGAAGAGGTGCTGAGGCAGCAGGAGGTGCAGGGCCTGCAGGAGGAGCGGGCAGCATTGCAGTCGGAGGTGGCTCAACTAAAAAACAGAGTTGAAGAGCTGAGAGATGAGCTGGTGACTCAGAAAAGGAAACAAGCTGTCAATATCAAAGACCTGACGAAACAACTAATACAAGGTGAGGAAACCAGTTTACAGTAGGAGGATTCCACCTCATGAGAGCCATGTAGCTTAGTGTGATAATACACTCAGATATTTTCAGCCAAGGCTCTCTGGACCATCTTGACTAGATGCACCATTTTTCACCAGCATTCAAAACAAATACAAGTAAAAATTCATTCATTCAGTGACTATCAAGTTGTCACATCCCCAGTCAGCATTCAGCAGATTTTAAGGGATGTACTGTATTACTCCATATTTTACAAAAAGTAATGCAATGCGTTTGCTATTTAGAAGCGTCACAGCTGAAATGAAACAAACTGTTGCCTTGATTAAAATTACAAATGTATCTTGGTTTGGTAATTGTTAGAAACATTTGGGCAACTCAACAAAATATATAACATAGAAGTGTTGTCTTTTTTTTTTTTTTAAAGACATTTTAATGTGGGAAAATGACATATTATATCTTTTTTTATTCATTTAAATTATACATAAAAAAATAGGTGGACAAAATATAATAAACTTCAACTAAAAAAAAAAAAAAGAACTCCAGTTTTGTTATTGCAGGCAATCAGAATCAATTCAAAAGTATATAAAGTACACCCTGTGTCAGAATTACTGTAGATTAGATTGTATTTAAATTGAGAGGTATCAAAAGTGTATGATTTCAAGCCCTGTGGAAGTGGAATAGTGTGTTCCTGCATCTAAAACCATATCCTAAAATGTCAAAAGTGAAAATTATAGATTTCCTGTTTCCCCATCATCTAATTTCACTTCACTGTGATATTTATCTTTTATTATAAAATGACTCGACTGAGAGACTGTCCATTGTCAGGATTTAATGTCAAGTCACACGTGCGGATTAAGAGGAGAACGTGCATCGTGATTTAGAAACAAAGGAGATGGGAGTGTACAGATAGGTGCGGCGTATAACGAGCTAATGTACTTCTCATGCTAGGATTATATTTAATAGACTGAGTCAGCTCCCCAGACTTGGTTGTCCGGGACACACGTTGACCTTAAGGTACGAAGTTCAGCACTATTATCTTGGAAACACGAGCTTTCCACCTTTTTTTTTTAGTTTGCAGACCGGACAGGACATTTTTATTAGGAGAGCCTGTGATCATTCATCAGTGTTGCAGTTACCGTTTCCAACTGCAGCGCAGTAATTTTAAGCCTTTGTTTATGCGTGGAAGGTTTGCTGAGTGTGCACTCTTCTTCAAAAGCAGTCTGCATCACCTTTTATTGAGGTAGACACCTTCACAGAGAAAATTCAGTCAAGCAATGATGCCTAGCTTTGACTTTCATCTTGCCTTTTTTGTGGGCTTCTGCCTCTAATAGTTTGTTCATAAGATTTCATTTTTGCATTTCATTTTGACGCCACTTTGGGATGTGTGGAATGGCCACGTGAAACTAGTCAGTCGAGGTGTTATTTCAAGCACACAGTGCAGAATTCTGCAAAAATAATTAGTTCAATTCAGTTAAGTACTTAATGTTAATGCACTTACCAATACTATGTTTGTCAAAGCATGTGTCCTCACTTTCAAATTGTGTCTATCACACAGACTTTTTGGTGTTAATCTCTCTGTTTGACAGTTGACAGTTCTTTACTTTCTTTACGTCTACAGCCCGTAAGAGACTGGACCAGGTTGAGAATGGAGGCTGCGACCGGGATGCCAGCAGTATGGGCAGTCGCTCAAGTTCCTCAGGTACTCCTCCTGGATTTGGTTAGTATTCAACACATACAGAAGTAATATCATAAAAGACTTTTGTTTTTCCAATAATTGTCCTATACATTTTTTTTTTTTTTTTTTTTTTTTTTTTTTTATTTTATTTTTTAATTTTATTTATTATATATATTTTTTTTTTGTCTGGTGGCATAAATGTCCCTCCAAAAAAGGTAGTGTTTATTTAACGTAATGAAATCACAGTGAGAAGGCAATATAAGGAGCAGTGAAAGTACACAACACAGAGTTTACCAAGTTTATCTCGATCTCCCCTTCCATTCCTCAGGCTCCTTGAATGCACGCCATGGTGTTGAAGAGCGGTCTCCAGAGAGCCTGTCAGTTCCTTCAGTGGTGGTCGTGGACAGCTTCCCAGAGGTCGACAAGACGGTGCTTGTGGAGCGCATTGTCCGTCTGCAAAAGGCCCTGGCTCGCAAGCAGGAAAAAATTGAGTTCATGGAAGATCACATAAAGCAACTGGTGGAGGAGATCCGCAAAAAGACCAAGTGAGTGGCATGGACCAGTACAGTACAGGGAGCAGAGAAAGAGAGATGGCGAGAACATTTTCATTGTGTGTGTTTGCGCGTGAGTGTGTGTGTGTGTGTGTGTGTGTGTGTTTATAATTTTTTTTTTTTTTTTTTTTTTTTTTTTTTTTTTTTTTTTTTTT
>CALSCE010000091.1:13472078-13482576 GCA_943593645.1 Bovichtus variegatus | reverse complement strand
TTTTTTTTTTTTTTTTTTTTTTTTTTTTTTTTTTCTTTCTGTTATATAAAATGCTGAATTAATTTTTTGAGAGCCGTTTCACCCCAGAATGCAGGGTGTTCTGATGTTACTGGTGCAGTGCATGGTGGTATATTGTGCTCAAACAATACTGATGGATGGGTAAAGTTAGTTATAGATGCAGTGTTTCAGACCATAAAGCTTTTTTTTTCTTTCTTTTATGTAACAGTGGTGCAGTAATAATACAGTTTTGATATAGGTTGTTAACCTCTCAGTAGTGCCACAACCAGCAGCCATTCAATTAAACAAGAAAAGTCAAGTAAATACAATAACTTGCTCGCTAAAGAGACGAGAATGTAATCAATGAGTGGCGGTGGAGCATCCTGAGCCTGAATCTTCCTCGGAGCATTCTCGTCTCTTTAGCGTGCAAGTTATTGTATTTACTTGACTTTTCTTGTTCAAATACCAAATACTCTGTATCCTGGCACCCTGTAACATCCTGTGGAAACTTGTATGGCCACAATTTGTGAGACCTGCCTTGAAGAAAAGTAGCAACACCTCAAGTAATCACATAGTCACTCAAGTACAGCCCAGGAGTTGGAGCAGCTGTGTTTAAGTGTTAAAAGGGAAAAAAGTTTAAGGACTTAATGCAGTGTATATTTTCTTAATTGCACATGTTAAACACCTCTTAGCATTTGACTTTAGTAATGCAGATCGATTATACAGGACTAATTAGAAAAGATTATTTATTAGACTAGATGTAATATCTTGGTTTTTGACACCCATCTTCTTCCCAAACAATTATTTCTGCACATCATACCTCACTCCACCACTGCTTCAGCTCACCTTGACAAGACGGCACAATGCTTAAACACGCAGTTTATGGCCCCCCACCTCCTCCCGTGTCTCTCATCTTTAGACTTTAGACTCACGGCTGCACTTCTGATTCGTGACAAACTTCACGCAGAGCTATTTATAGTCGAGCCCATAAAAAAAAAAAAAATGGGGGGGGGTGCATTGGTGTAGATCCTTAATGATGTTTCATGCATACTCATGGCCTTCACCTAAACTAAAGAGAGTGTGTGTGAAGGAGGTTAGAGCTGTCTTAATCACGTCACTACTTTATGTATAGGTTAGGCCTTGAAGTGGATTGTGCACCAATGTCTGGATAAAATGTGCCGTGGATGTGATTTCAAAACCTCCGTGGGTAGAACCAAACAGACTTTCCTTGGAAACTTTTTCTCTACTGAGTAAAATGAGTGAAATCGTATTCATTGATCAGTATAGGTCACGCCAAACAATCATTAATCATGTTGGCTCATGTTGCCTGACGATAATTTCAATGCTGAGAGATATCCAAACATCTGTACTTGATTCTACTTGGATAACTTCTCATTTGATTCTCAGCTATACACATGTATTGAGTCCATTAGCCTCAACCCACATTCAAGAGTTAAAATTGAGGACGAATCCCACGGTTGCTGTGCTAAATTTAGCTCAGCAGAATCTCGGCTAAGCGGGTGGGGGGGTGTTGCACTACCCAGAATGTGGATGTGAATTTGTCCTTTTTGCCTTTCTGTCCCTATCCCTCCAGGACAGCCTGGTGAACACTGATGAGCTAACTGTAAGCCTGAAGCAGGTGATGAATAAAGAGACAGCTGTGGAAGCAGACGCTTAGTGGGTCTCTGACAAAAGACAGTTAGTGGAAGAAAGGCTCACGTTTGATTTACGTTTGCACATCCATAACCCCTCTGTTGTATGATCATAGCAGTGTTTTTGCATCTTTAAGCTCATTTACTATTCACGCTTGTCACCATTTACTACGTATACCCACTACTTTCTAAAGAATGTAGAGTTGCAAGGTGGGAGGAACTATTTTGGGTACCCCTGATTCAGGAATTAAAAGTTCCAAGGTGCGTTTCGGTAATAAATGTCCAATCGGAGAGCGTAAAACTCTCGTTACATGCAGTGTTAGCTGCAGGCCAAACCTAAAGTCTACGCAGTTGAGAAAACTGATGATACAATCTGCAGCGTAATTCAATTAATGTTTGGATTCTGCGTCAGTTTTGTACGAATTCAGCAACCGTGACGCTGCGTTTTGTGTTCCCAGCTGCACTGCGTCAGCGTTTTGCATTTGCTCAGGCTTTGATTCGCGCCTCTGATTGACCTCTTCCCCGTACCTACGGTGGCTGAGACTCATGGGTATTGCTGTATTTAGAGCCATCAGCCATGACAAACTGATGCAAAAAAAAAAACCATGATTTCTAGAAAACTAAGTTGAACTAATATATGAATGGTGGGCTCGAGGTAAACAGACAGGATCGTTCCATTATTCGGGAGAGTTGAGTAAACACTCGAACTTCGTAACTCTATTGCTACATGATTATTTTTAGATTTTTATTTTACCTACACGCAGCCATACATTACGTTTTCCGAGCTAGAAAAGACAAACGCGGCTCATTGGCTACATACAGTATATGTGATTTGTAGTAAATGAGCTAAAACATGCAGCAGCAGCAGCAGCAGCAGCAGCATCCTTCAAGGGCAATGATGTCTCCTCCAATACACACACCTGGTTATTCTAACCATTAAGTTTAAATGGGCCCTTTATGTGACTTGAATTAAAATGATGCTGATACAAACTAGATGAGAATAGCAGGCCTTATGTTCAACAAATGTAGATGGTTATTTATCTAGAGAGCACCCCTTTCGCTTTGTTAGGATTGTAATCAATGCTAAGCAACATAAGCTCTGTCAAGGGCTGTTATGGATACGCAACTACTGATTGTGTTAAAATGTATCATAGTGGAGCTTTTCAAGGTTATCTGGGATTTTTGTCCCACTACCAGTCAGGCTTGGAGTTTCTTGATGCTTTTGATTTTGGTTGATAAGTAAGCCAGTGCCTGTGATTTAGTTTTTTTGTGTAAATTATAATGGATACATTTTAGATTTGATCATAAGTATCTACATTTATCGAGCATGTACAGTTGTACGTGCACATTTGTTGCAGTCTTTAATATGAAACTGGTATTTGCCTTCCTAATTCATTGTTTTAAGCCTGCGTAGTTCTAAATATGATAAAGGTAAAACATACAAACAACCACAGGCATATCTTTTTTTTTTCTCTGCATCTTTTCTTTTTTGTCTTGCCACTTTTTTGGGCACAAGGTTTAGTCACCTTTTTTAAAGCTGGGCTTTTTACTGTAGTGTGGTCCGACGCAACATATCTGAGAGCTGTACTGTACTCCACACTGCCACCTTCACTTTATGCATGCTTGACTTGCCGCCTTCATTGCTTGCACTCCCTTAGCTGGAAAAAAAAAAAAAAGAGGACATATTACTAACAAATTAAAAAAAGAAGTTCTTGTCTTGCTCACATCCCTGCACCCCGCCAACCTGTGCATGCCGTTCAGCAAACCATGTGGCCACATCTTTAATTTCTGTCACTTTTTTTTTGTTTTTACTAAACACTGTCGTGATGGAACTGGGGTCCAAATATGGACCCTTGCAAGTCTAGTCAGAGGTAAGTCTCATTTTATGTCTGTGCAAGCCCAGGTGTGTTGTGTGTGTGTGTGTGTGTGGATAGGGATGACTTGTGATGGTTGCTTTTTTTTGTAGTTCATAGCTACTGTATAATTCCATTTTATTCAAGACAGAAAACGCATTAATTAATTATATAATAAGGATGGGACTGATTTAAAAAAAAAAAAAATAATAATAATAATAATAATAATAAAAAAATAAATATATATATTTATTTATTTATTTATTTATTCTAAATATAATATCTTGATTCCAAATGTTGATAAACGCTTTCACATTTAAAAAAAAAAAAAAAGTTTGAGACTCAAGTATCCCAGGCCACTGCATGCCCAGTAGTCTGTGCAACACAATTCAGGTGTTTCATCTTGGTATTGGAAACCTCTATTGATGCATGGTATATTCTGAAATGTCTTCAACCATTCCAACATCTCTTTCACACTTGAATAAAACACCTTCCTAGACGGGTGTAGTTCAACAGCAGGCTCTTTAATCAATATCTATCACATGTAAAATGTTGACGCTTCAAATTTAAAGAGACTGCTTGAAGTCAGTGTAATTGTCTAGCTTGGATCGCTAAGTTATTAACTTGTTATGACCTTAAATATGTTGTATTTGGGCGGAGCAGTTCTATTTGCCACACATGAAGAATCACAGCATGGAAAGGAGATATCCTTAAGGACGTAGTACACTAACTATCATTTTTTTATATGTGGTATTTATGATTTGTAATTCCGTTTTTTTTTTCATGTTTTTCATCGCTAGATAATGATCAGTAGTAATAGTTGTAGTCGTAGATTTTAGGCATTCACCTCAAATGAATCTACACTCCAGTTATTTTCTCATAAATCCTCCTATTAAAAATGTTTCAGCTCTGTGACAGAGTGCTGATTTGTACAGAGTGGAAATCTTATTTCAGAATCTCACTTACGGTCAGCAACGTCCCTTTGCTCTTCCTGCAGGTACCCACCTTCTAAAAGTCACTCTCAGACATGTCCTGAATTTGAACTCAACAATGTCAGTATGCGGCTGAATATTGTTGCTGTTTCAGGTCAGTGCTTAAGATGTACAGCTGGGTAGAGAGCCGGTTTAAAATATTGATTACTGTTCCATCTCGAGAGCTTTACACGCGGATGTTGACCTTTCCTGTAGGGCATTACCCAACACTTCACTTGCCCACACTCTCGAGTCTTAAAGAGAAAATTAAGAACAAAGTTGCAATTGCAAAAGCTTTGCATTTCCATCCTTGTCCGCATTTGTATTTGTCTTTGATGCCTGGAGGGAGTCCAGCCCGAGCATCCTCATTCCCATGGCAGTAGACATGCACATTAGAAATGTTCTGAATGAGCTTCAAACGCTCATTTCCTTAACCATCTGCTTTTATCTTGAATATTGCTTTGTATTGTCTTCCCTTCTCTGTGGTGGCGTATTCAGAAGAAGATAATGTAGGACGCACTAATGAATTCCAGTCACTCTCTCTGGGTCTGTTTTCCTCTTAATAGAAACACACTTGTTTGTCACTGTTGTCTGGGCTGCGCGGGGAAAATTAAGACAAAAGTTTATAGCTATTAAGCTAATGAAGTCCCCTCTCTCTGACACAAACATGGCTTAACACTATATTGTCGTTCAGATGAAAATGTATTCCGAACATAAAGAATTATCTCACTTTCACACAGACACGTAGCTGATGAATTGAATCCTGCCAGCCCATTCAAATGCCGCCCTGTTCATTACCTTTCCGCCTCTGACTGGCACGAGAATAATCTTTTAAACTATGACTGAATATATCCCGTGCGCGCTAGTTCAACAAGCCGTCCCACTGGAATTACTATTCTAGAAACGTCTGCTGCTTCTGCTGCTGGAAACGGTTTTATAACAAGTTTATAAATCCCACTTTTTCAATTTCCTTAGCTCAACAGTCTGCAGCTGATGCCACGCATTCACTACGCTTCCCCTCCTCTTCAAGTACACCGTTTTGAACACACTCCTCTCCTTCCTCCCCACAGAATTATCCAGAGCTATGTGCTAAGAGAGGAGTCGGGGGCCCTCTCATCAGAGGCGTCGGACATTAACAAGGCTAACGTGAGCCGGCGGGGAGGCATCATGGCTTCGCTTTACACCTCCCACCCGGCGGACAGCGGGCTGACTCTGGACCTGTCGCTGGAGATCAACAGGAAACTGCAAGCTGTGTTGGAGGACACACTGCTGAAGAACATCACTCTGAAGGTAATGCAGAAGAAATGTACACACGTTGGTAATAGTGACGTGTAATTTGCAGTAAGTGATTTTAATTGTTTGAGCTTAGATGACCGGAGTGTCAAAGTGAAGCATGACACTGACACATCCAATTAAAGCGTGCAGGCGCTGCCGTCTCTGTTTTTAAAAAAAGAAAAACACGTTTAGTCGAATCTGAATACAGAAAGCTTGGCGTGAAATCATGTCAGGTTGTATGTTACGATACACGTGGATAAGACGCACTATGTACAACGGTTTTTCATCACTCATTCTTATGACTGGTATTACAGCGTGTCTTTGTGTTAGCAGTTAGGTTAACTTTCTCTTATTGTACACGTAGTGTTTGTTTGTTAAGGTGGATTCTGCTATGTTTAACCGTTTCTGAATATTTTCTACGCCTCCATATTTTATTCAGAAACTTCCATCAATCTGTTTTGCCCATCAGTGCCTTTTTATAAAAAATATATATATATATATATATATATATATATATATATATATATATCTCATTTAAGTCAGTAGGCAATTTTATCATTGTTTTATTTGATAGGGACAGAGCACGTTAATGAACATCAGTGTGAGAATACAAGATGTAAATATGCATCATGTGAGTGAGCAAAAATGCTCATTCCATTTCCATTCCCATGGCAGGTAACAAATATGGTACATTACAAGTGGTTGTATACAATTACGATTACAAATATATTGCGTATTCTTTGTGTGTTTTCATGCATGCATCTAAAAATAAACAGAGTTCTGATGTTGTACTGTAATTAGGCGTTTAGATTTCCTTTCATTCTGAAAATGAGGCTCACTTCCTTTAAGTCTTCACACCATCACCGGCCCAGAAGACTGCAGGCTGCCTCTTCTGTAGCGCTTTGGCACAGTATGAACTGCTCATGCAGAATACTGATGGGAGGCTCATTTAGTTCTTAGGCCCTGCACAGTGATTATGACATGCTCAGGCATCGCAGCCAACCTTTCCATGTTCCGTGGTTCCTTTCACTGCTCTAAAATAAATCATTTCACAGCTTTTATACATTAACTACAACAAATCCTGACACAAAAAACGATCACTGCGTTTCGTTGTTTTTCCCGCTCTATATTTTTCCCAAAACTTCACACCATTGTTTGAATGCTTGTCTGAGAAACTCATTTGAATGAATTTCAAATACTTCATCTTGATTGATGCTGTTTATTTATGTTAATTTAAGTCACAAAAGGCTTAAAAGGAAGTTTATGAAAATGTAACTTTTTTTTTTTGGCTTATATAAATTCGGACCAAGCTGCACAACCGAAATAGCGCAGTTAAAATCTGAAATCGATAAAAATGTAGAAGTTTTAACGGCTTTATTTAAACAACAACAGAGAGGGACAGTAATAAAAAAACTACTAACAATATGACTGTGTAGAGGTGGATAAAAGGGGGGAGTTTAATCAGAGCACAGGGGACGTCGAGCCAGCTGCTACTTTTTGTCCGGTGAGGTCTGACATTCGGGTCGTATCTCCCAAACCTTTAAAGTCAGCCACAGCATGTATCACATTGTCCGTCCGTATGTCACTTTTCATTTCACTTGACGTCAGGTTCTCTATCAACTATCTCAGCGTTTTAGAGGGAAAACATTCAGAACCTGCACTATTGATGCTTAGAAAGGAAACTGGTCCCCACTACAACTGAGACGCGTTTCTCCTGCACCTGAAGGTCTTTTTTTTCTTTTTTCTTTTTTTAATAATCATTTAATTGAATTAGATTCAACTGAACCAATTTTCTGATGTGTAGGTGGTAAATGAATGAATCCGTTCCAGCTCGCAGCTCTCGGTTTATAACAGCAGCGTGTCTGAAGAGGTGATGTAGCCAGATGATGTACCTACCGGGAAATACACACGGCCGCACACTGTTGTTGCTAGTGTATTTCCATTCCATTCAATGGATTCAAGTCGCAAAGAACTTACAAAATAAAACATTAAACCATCACGTTTACAAAAAGGGATTGATTTTGCTTATATAAATGAAGCCCCATTGTGACTAGTTCATTTCCCTACTGTGAAATATGCTTATTATTTCCCAGATATACCTTGGTAAAAGTGCTATTATAAATTCTTTAATACATCCTTCATGCACTGTAATACAAGTTACTTTTTCACAATTTCTACATACTGGAAAGTGTCAATCGTAGAATTAAAATATTCTAATGCGCCCACATAAACAAGGCGAAGTCTCGAAACGTGTCATTGTCCCGTCTTCGTGTATTGTTGCAGCTTCTTTGATGTTTGCACTTTTGCTCGATGCCTTAATAAATATATGAATATTCAGCAAACAAGCAGCTTAATATTGTCTTTTATATTGTGTCGAGCTTATTTTACAGATACCCTAAATAAGACAATAAATGATTAATTAATGTGGGAGTATTTCTGACAGCAACTTTTCTTTCCGTGGATGAAAGATGATTGGCAGGAAGTAATGCTATAAAAACACAACATGGGCACAATAACAAGACAATAAAACGCTCTGACAAAGCCAAATTAAGTCTTCACATTTACTGTGATAGATAATTTGGCTTTGGCCATTTTCAAATCTGTGATAATTGTTTTTCCATTATGTATCAAAATTGACTGCAGTAAGTGGTTTCTTCAGAAGATACGACAATATGTCTGCTATTTTCAATCGCACTGGACAGAGAACACTTAAATCTTAAAGATGTTATGATTATTTTCTTCTAAGTAGTTTTAATAGAGTCTCTTTTATCCCATGCACTGTTTTGACTCTTAATATAAAACCGTGAATGTCATTCATGCTTTTAAATCCCATTTTTTGTTCTCATGAATATGCTATGTATGTATGTGAGTATTTCCACATACAAAAAAATGGCATAGTTTCCTTTTCTTTTTTCTTTTTTTTCTCTGTTTATTGCTGATATACAGCCACAGCGCACCAGTCCCTCTCAATTATCGTCACTTAAATGTTGTATTCGAGTCTAAAAGTCTTCTCTGTCTTTAACAGGAGAATCTACAGACTCTGGGGGCCGAGATCGAGAGGCTCATAAAACAGCAGAGAGATCCTGAGGACGGAGTAAGAAGGAAGTGACATAACCATGTCACGGGAAAAAGGGAATAAAGGACCAAGGACTACTTAAGGAACCTACCATTTTTAAAGGGACAGCAAAATTAGAGATGTCCACACACGCCCATTCTCCCAACATATGAAGGAGCAGGTTGAATGTTGTAAGTGCCAGTAGCACCTCAGGCTGCTTTTTGGAGGACTTTTGGAACTCTGTCCATTTCGAGAACATGTCTGAACTTACTTGAACCGTCATTACTCTATCCACATTGTACCGCCTCCTCCGACACAACAAATCTTCCTCTGGCTAACGTCCATCTCCCCTGTGCCATGGCAAGATAAAATTCCTCAGGCCAGTTGCTTCAAGCTTCATAGTCTGTCTGCCTGGTTAAGTAATTGACTGAAGATGCCATTACTATGAATGTTTAGCTAATTCTACCTTGGAAGTAGTCAAAAAAAATGACACAAAAAAAACACTGATTTGCCAATGAATTCATCCTATAAACAAAAAAAAACAAAAAGAAAAGACATTCATTTCCTCACGGCGAGTCTGTCCACCGTACAGTAAGTAAAGTGAAATGAGATGATCATCACCCAGCATGCGCTGCTTGTCTCCTGATGTCTGTCTGCCAATAAGCCAAATGTATTTTTGAAAAGCCGCTTGACTACACCGCACTCCGAGAAGCAAAAGTGAAAAGGAAAAAAAAGAAAAAAAGATCATCCCCGGCTTCATAGGGGCCGTGTGTGCCACCTGCACATTTTCCATCAACTTTTGCACAGCACTTACGATCATATTGGTGAAGCAAGGTGCCTCGCATCAGCAGACCCACCCATGCGTGTGACATCAGCGCTAGACTGAAGGAAGCAGAGCGCGGAAGTATCCTAAGACTGAAGAAAGTTTATGACGAGTATAAAATCATGTTAAGGTTAAAAATTTAGAGCTGGTCTTGAGTTTGGCCATTTTGAATGTGATTTTTAATTTATTTAAATTTTTGTTGGTTTAAATCGAAGTTTTATTTGTCCGACTATCCGCTTTCATTTGTGTTATCATGCATTTTCACTTTCAACATTTATAGCTTTCTTAGAATCTTTTTTTTTTTTTTTTTTTTTTTTTTTTTTTCAAACAACTTCTCTTAATCAGACTCTAACATCTTAAGCGGTTTATGTTTCAGCTTCCCTCAAGTAATTTGTTAGCATCATTTGCATTCCTCATTTTAAACCGTGCGCACAGAGACGCTATCACCTAGTAGAAATGTTCTTTGCACTGCGTGCATTACATGATGTGGTTTGGGGAAAAAGAGGGAAATGTTAAGGTATTCCTGTCACTCCTTGTTTTTCTATGTAGTGCCACCGAGTCCGTCAATTGTAGGAGAATCAAAGGGAGGACATGAAATCTGTAGCTGTAGCTCAGGAAAGCCAATGGAAACTACAGAAATATATCCAGGGACAAAGTGCAATGCTGTTCCTTTCATTGATTTTTTTTTTTTTTTTTTTTTTTTTTTCTTTTTTTGTTCGTTCCTATTTTGTCTTTTTTTTTTTTCTTCTGTTCTGAATGCGTTTGTGCGCCAGTGTACTGTTTTACATGTCTGTTTTGTGACTGCTGGTTTAAAAGTATCCGGCTTGTCTGCGTGCATGGCTGCATGTGTGCCTTTTTATTTTATTTTTTTT
>CALSCE010000091.1:13353079-13467078 GCA_943593645.1 Bovichtus variegatus | reverse complement strand
ATGCTTCAGCTGTCGGGGCTCATGGGCTTCCACCAGATTGACCATGAAGTTTGTTTCATCCAGGGGGGGTAAACTTGATTTTCATTTAGACCAGAACACACACCTGCAGCGTCTGTCTCTCATTCACAGCTGTTTCACACACACTCACACACAGTCTGAAGGGTATAGAGCAGGTGACTATCTTTATTCAACAATACTAAAGTTTCCATGGTCTTTTCAGAATTTGTCCCAGAACATAAGCCTCCATCTCTTTACTTCCCCGATCAGAAACAGGCTTTTATGGGTCATAATGATTACAAGTTGATCCCCTTCACTTGCGTCCTGAGGCTATGTTGAAATGGCCCACTACGTGAGTGTGTGCTCTGCGTTTCATATACCTTTTTCACTTTTATTTCCTCCATAACGTACAGACAGCACACCTGGAGATTACATCTTGATTCTCCTTGATATTGATACTTTAATACCATTTTAAACTCCTAAAGGTTCAGTAAGGTTTAAAGGTGTATCACTTTACATTTAGGTTTCCATCAAGCCAGTTGATTATTTCAAAATGAAATTTTTGCTAATGGTCGTGCATCTTAATGCTAGAATGAGCTGCTTGCTGCTGAATAGGTGTAAATCATAGCAGTGGGGGTTTTTTTCAGTCCGTTTCTGGGACAGAAGTAAAATGCAACCTATGCAAAACACTCGGAGGCATGCAAATGTTTTCTTCTGTTTTGGTCTCAGCCTGTCACCTGAAAAATAACCATGCTGATCTAAGATTTCATAAAATGCCTTGAAACGAAGCCGTGCTGCAGCATTGTGTGGCTGAATGAATCAAGCCTCACTATATGGATATGAAGAAATGTGGTTCACTGTGTGAATGTCAACATGTGGCATTTAAATTACACATTTGTCAGTTTTTCTTCCTGCTGTGCAATGATTCCCCCTGCTCCTGTTTTGTGGAAAATTCAAACTGTGATCATAATATACATTTGTAAATATGTCATTCTGTAAAATTATAATGAGATTGTTTTTAAAAATGCTGATTCTGGATTATGTTTGTATATATGGTGTTTCCAGGGAATAAAAGGAGATGAGTCTTAACTTTCTCTTGAATGTCCTGCAGTATCTCATATCTCGTGTTTTTTGTTTTTTTTTTGCATAAAAAATAAGGTTGACACTAACATCTGTATGGACGTTTTTCACAGAGAATATATCTCCCACACTGACGCTTTGTGACATGCAGCTTTTAGGTCCCACTTCAAAAGCAGCAGTGTCAGCAGTGCTAGAGGTCAAGCACGTCACTGCAACACTGTCAGTCAAACCAGGCAGCCTCTGGTATCATTTAAACCCAACTCTACGGGAACACTTCCAATAGCCAAACAAAAACATGTCAAGGGTGACCTTTCCTCCACAGCCACAGTCATTTTAGTGTCAAAGAAAGCATCATCGTTGTGTAAGTGAGCTAGTTTATTAAAGGGACCTTTCACCCCAAAATCTAAATTATTCATATATAACATATTTTTCCTCTTTACTGTAGTCTTATTTATCAATCAAGATTGTTTTGGTGTTTGAGATATTTGCCTTTTTTTTTTTTTTTTAAATATATATAATGGAACTAAATGGCACTCGACTGCAAGTGCAAAAAAAAAAAGACTGTCTCTCTTCAGAAGTCATGAATCGGTTACTCAAGATCCACTGACCTTATTGTGAGTTTTTTTTTTTTTATGGAGGAACTATTTTCTTTCAACCAAACTACACCCACCCAACCTATTATTTTTGGTTCAAAACCATGATTTTGTTGAACAATAGCCTTACTCACCCTGTCAATCTGCACACCTCTATTACTCTTTCCCACGCATGCACGGACCTTAAAAAAAACACCCACGGACCAACTGTCATATAATAATACATAATTTAGCAGGAAAATAAGACATTTGATCCCATGGATATTCTCATCACGTATGAGTGAAATGTCCCATTTTCGCCACAGGCACGGCGTCACACGGCAGGTTCAAATATCTAATTCAGGCCAATGGTTACTGGAGGGCTATTTTTAGCTTACTGATAAAAGATTTTCCTATCCGCTTAGATGACCACCCGTGAATTCATAAAGCATTGCGTGTGTCCTTTAGACGCAGTGGCAACCATGACAGTAGCGCTCAAGGTGCCGAGATAACAAGCCTGTCCTGTCCTTGTCAGTCTATTTTTGTTTACTATATTCCATCCCAACACAGGCAGCGCTACAGCTGCAACATTAAGATAAAAACATTTAAATATGAATGGGGCTCTTTAATGAGTCTAATTAAAGTCCACTTATTGTCTTTGAAATTCAGTGTTTTGTAATTCTGTGTACAAAAAAATAGACCTTTTTAATTGGGAATATTCATGTATCCATCTGGTCTATCATTAGATACCATTAGAAGAAGCCGTGTGGAACGTCTCAGTAATGCTTTGATTGTATGCCACTCTCCTGCTCTGCCTCTTCAGACGCTTCACTTCAATCTCCATGATGGAAATTGAGAGGTCATTTTCTCCAGCAGTGCTCTATTACATTTTTCTTTTTTTTTTAAACTGAAACGTTGCCATGTTCATTCAGATTTGTGATTAATGAAAACAATAAATGAGCAGAGCCGCAGCTTTTAGCAGAGCGCATTTTGTGAATGGATTCATGAATGAAATGTATTTTGTGTCATGCTAAAACCAGAACTCAGGAATTGTCTTCTGCGTCTATGATGGAGGCGGACGAGTAGAATCAAAGCCTTGAATCAGTGCTGAGTGCAAAGAGTCAGCAAGAAAGGTAGCGCCTCGGCTTTGAGAATGATGAAGGCCATTAAAGCTACCACAAAGAGTTTTCGCTGGTTATGAAACAGTGTTCATTTATTACCGATGCCTCAATATGACCTGCATAAGCAAACGAGACCATCAGTGAGAAGATTGGCTATTTCTGTATTGTTATTCTTAATGACTGTCACAGGGTCCGATTCCTCGAGCAATCACATGAAACGATTCACGGCACGCAGATTGGAAGAGCCTATGTTTACATTTCCGCAGGCAAAGTTTCACAGTGGGTAGTATGTACAAGCAAGCAGGAGGAGATTTTTTTTTATGAGTTATATTCCGTTGTTATGGCTAATACTGGGGCAGGATCAGCAAAGAATTGAGCTGAAGAACTGCATTTGTCGAGCAAAGCCAGGACGGCAAAGCTTTCTGTGATTTTGAGCATGATGACTAACATGCACCAGGAAATCGACAGTAGTCATCGTTGCTGTACACCCTGCAAACAGCTGTGTTTAAAAATAAAAATAGTATTAAAAAGATGTTTAATTCAATTCAATAAGGCTTTATTTTTCCCGGGAGCAATTCTGGTGCAGCATAAAAACAAAAAAAAAAGAGTCTTTCTTTTATTCGTGTCCAAAGCAAATGCACGTGCTAGCCACATCAAGATGTTTACGACACAAGGTAGTGGTGCTCATGGGAAATGCAGTCTTCATACCGGGAAGACACTACCGCTCTTGTTTACAGGGGCCGCCAAAATGAACACAAAATCAAAGTTGTAGTTGCTCTGCAGTGCTGGAATGTAACTCGTTTATTCAAGTACTGTACTTCAGTGCTAATTTACTTGCATTTTTTTTTTTCTATTTAATTGTACCTCGTTGGTATTCAGATTAAGATATTACAGATAATAACTTTTGGACTTGTGACCTCTTACAAAAGAAAGTGCTTTATATTTGCAATTTATTTCACATTACAAAAATAATCAAGGATTCGAGAAATGTCCTAAAAATGTATGAAAATGTGTTTTTTGTTTTATCCTTTTTATTTCCTCGCCCATTAATTGTGATAAACCCCTCAGATTTACCATGTGACCGTTTGGAGGGGGCCTGACCCCTAGGTTGGAAACTAGTGGACTAAACTACTTAACTGTATATAAAGTAGTTAAAAAAAAAGCTCCATTTGACCATTTACAACAGTAAAATGTTACTTATGCATTGATGCATTGGTAAAAATCTATCAGTCACAGGTGATCGTTTTTTCTGCAGAATGAGCTCTTTTATTTTTGAAACTTTAAGTACATGTCGTGTGCATTTGCTCTGTCTTCTTGACAAGCCAATCAAAAGTTGCAGGGGATCTAATGCACCATGCACTGTGATGCTTTCTTGGTGTGACACAGTGGCCTTATACTGCGAGGGGTATATTAAAAAAAAACCAATGTCAGTCGGGAGGCTTACAAAAGGGCCCTTTTCCCCTTTTTGGACTCAGCTTGACCTCTCAGAGGGATTTGAACACTCTGGGAAGCCAAAAGGACTGGGGGCTGCAAAAAAGACTAAACTGCAACCATCTGTATCTCAAAATGCTTGCATGTGTGATGATGGTGATCAGATCTCTGCAGCCTGGGTGAAAAGGAGATAACTTAGAGTGCCAGGGGTTAGAGTTGGACTCCATAATAATGTTTGCTTTCATCGGCGCAGTCATGCCAGTGACTCAAAAGAATAGTTTGACATTTTGTAAAATACATTTTTTTGGCTTTCTTGCTGAGAGTTAGATGAGACGATCAATATCGCTCTCAAATCTGTCCAGGAAGCCACCGCACCTGGTTGTCTGCCACATGTCTGCAGTTGTTTTGTTTCTATGGCTTTTTCTTCAGATTAAACACACATGTTAATCACTGAGCTTTAGAGGCGCTGGGAGGCAGATTGTGTTAACTTTGAACAGCGCCAGGCTAGACCTGTGTCCAGTCTTTATGCTAAGCTAGGCTATCCCTAACCCGGCAGTAGCTTAATATTTAACGGGAGAGGTATATTTTCCGAGAGGTACGGGAGTGGTATCTTTTCATTCGAAAAGTCAAAACTACTCCTTTAATGACCATCTCTGTTTGGCACACACATTTTCATCTTTTACACAAAATCTTAAGGCGTCAAGAGGGATTCCTGGACCATCCGACGCTGAATCATCAGCTTACTGAAAGGATTAGACTCGTGAGGTTGGCGCCTCGAGCTACAATTAGGAAAGAAAGTTAGAGTAGGTTTTTGGAGACACAGTGTGTCGTTGTTTTGACTGAACCAAATGTATTTACTCTGGAGAGAGAAACCAGTCCAATGAGAAAATGCTATTGCCTATTTTGCTCCATCCTGATAGCACTCATGACTACACAACTCAGTCTTTTACCTAAGTGTTGTAGTTTATATTCCTTTAAGTGCAACGTCAATTTACATCGTAAAAACATTAACACAAATGCTGAATATGACTGACCACAGTCGCCCCAACCTTTACATGAGCCACAGTCAAAGCAAGCCAAAGCGCGGCAGATGGAGACTGCTTAGCGCCAAGTTCACATGGGAATCCAAACAGATGGACACACGAAGCGTAGCACCTGCTTTTGGCACCGCACCTCGACACTCACGCCGTGATTTAGAGTGGAGAAAATCACTGGGGAATTAAGTCTTACATGGTTTCAAGGCATTTATTAGCCAATGGAAGTAGAATTTTCATCAATGTTTGGCATCGAATGCCCGAGCCAGCTGCAGGGTCTCCACAAGTTCATGCTCGTCATTAAGTTACGTTGTACATTCATAAATAAGATTTGAAATGTTGCTAAATTTCTCTCAAAATGTCCACTAAATCCATCACTTGGGTTTAAATGAGTGGGCTTAATGGGCTAATGAAATGTTTTACACATATATACTTTATTGATGTTAACGACACCATGAAAGGTGTGTAAAAGGTGCACTTTTATGCTCATGTTGATGGATCTAGCCCAGCTGTTGGAACCTGATAAGGTTGTAATCATGAGCAATCAGCAGTAATTATCTCCAGCTGCTGACATTTCTTGTTTTCAAAAATTACTGTTCTTTTTTTTTTTTGAAACTTGCAACAAACTCCGCTCCAACCTGCTCGTGACGAAGACGACAGTCTTTGCAGAGCGTTTTACCGTATCTGGCGTTTCTGACGGATCTCTGCTGTAATTTGACGAATCAGTCATTTCTGTTTGGTCCCCTCTGAGTCGTTGGGCACCAGAGGAACTCAACGAGTGTCTATGTAAGTCCCCCTCGACTAACTTTGATTTACAGTGTTGTTGTTTTTTGCGTACAGTGTTTGTACCCAGCGAGTCATTATTTAAAGGCTTGTTCGCATGCAAATACATCGTGAAGCGTGCGTGCCTTCGCATCAATATCTCAGTAGCATTCGGGAGAGGGGAAGATTACTAATTCAAAATGTTGTTTATTCTCTTTGATGATTATGATGGTTGCGTCGGTCTTAAATGAAGTGCAGATGGCAGGAGGCGTTGGTTGGACGAGAACACATTCATGGTGTGGACGAGCGGAGCTTCAGTCCGTGTAATAGCTGAATGAAAGCTCGCACCTGTTGCCTGAGAGGTTCTGAAAAACCTCCGCTTTTAAGGTCTCAGTGCAGGGTGGATGTGGTGATTTGGGAGGTCATGGGAAATGTCTGACTTCAAATCTGCTGTGAAACCATGTTTGAATTAGATTAACGTCTCGGGAATATGGAAATGTCATGGGGAATGATTGCGCTTGGTCTTGTAAAAATGTCCCCATATTTTATGGACAATGTATATCTTTGACAACGTTTGACAGGAGCAAACGTTTTGCCAGCAGGCAGTTAGCTTAGCAGGGGCTAACAGCTAGCCTGGCTCCGTTCGAAGGCAACAAAATCTGCCTTCTATTTCTTGGCCGTAGCAGTAACTTCCTGGAGTCTCCGCTGGTTGCTGGCAACTCCTCCCAGCCAAGAAATAGTCGGCACATAACCCCCCACCACTTGAGGTTTTTTGTTTTTTTTTGTAAGGAGTAAACAAAAGAAATATAACGTGTTCATTAGTGAGCTTTAAAGGTGCCGGTGTGAAGACGTTGCTGCTGTTCGGACAGAGCCAGGCTAGCTGTTAGCCCCTGATTGAAGTCTTTATGCTAAGCTAAGCTAATCGGGTGTCGGCTTTGACTACATATTTACTCATCCAACTCTTGGCAAAAAGGCAAATGAGTGTACTTCGCAAAAATGTCCAACTATTCCCGTGACATTTGGGAATGTAGTGCTTTCATGGGGGAGATGATTGCACCTTGGGCTGCACCCAAAATATAAAAAAAAAATTCCAATTATACGAAGATTCCAGCCTTGGGACGTTTGTTGCATATCATTCCCCTCTCTGACACCGTTTCTACTCTCTACCTCTACACTGTCAAATAAAGGCAAAAGTAAAACAAAGTATCTTAAAATCATACATATATATTTAGTTAATTAAGTATAGGAATAGTATTCAGTGTCAGTTCATCATCGAAACAAGCCAGAGGTAAATCAATGACCGGTCTCATTTCTGAATGAAGCGATGTGCTTACCAACAATAACCTCCGTTACCGCAGAGGTCACAGTGGTATCAGTTAATCTACTTTGACTTGGAGCAGCCAAAATATCCACTGATACACATGCAATTTGGAACAATTATTCCTAAAGCTGCTGATTAGCTCCCCCGTCTGTGAGCTCACTGCTAATCTGCCCAAACACAAACTTTCTGCCAAGCAAACACTGCTTAATAATGAAGTGGGTCTTTGCCAGAAGGCCGTCAATGATTCTGTTGCTGTTGTGTTTTTTTTTTCTCACACACATTAGTCCAGCCAATCATATCTAAACTATGTTCATTAGCCAAAACAGCTGAGCTCAGTTCCATTCAGGTTTTCCGGTCTGATTGAAATGTACGACTCGGCTCTTCTGGGAAAGCATCATGCTAATGTGTTTTAAAGACGTCCAGCTTATGGGCTAATTAATATTATATAAGAGTCACTTCATAACACCAGCTGTCATGTTAACTAAAACAGTTCCTATTGGCTTTCAGAGGGATGTAAAACAATCAAACAGCATACTGAAGAGGCTCCTGCATGAGACCGAGAGCAACCGAGAGTTAAAAAAAAAAAAACATTTGGGCCTATTTGGCAATAATTGAAAAATAATAAACAAGATAATTAATTAATATTGCTCATATGTTTTTTAATTTCATGATTTTTGATGCATCTTCCAGTGAAACCTGTACTGTTCAATCTGTGAAAACAGTGATATGATGGTTTTGTGGTTCTGGAGGTAACTTTCCAAAGTAACCCTGATTACGTCACGATGACACCATCAGGGTTATTGTTTCAATGATTTACATTTTTTAACACAAAGCCTGCGTGCGCTACGAACTGGACACGTGGGGTTTAAGGAGTCACTGAGAGACGCTAATGAAAGACGCCATCAAGTTGCATTATGCGAAATGCAGGATCCAATGTTTTGGAGCATGACCTAAACCAGGGACTAAACTTCAGGATATTTTTGTTTTTAATCCGTCTCTTATGAGTCTGGCAAGTTTATTGAAGTGCAATACTGTATTGCTCGAGTACATCTTCAGTTTTAAAATGGTGCATTGGCTGGAGATGTTGACAACCCCCCCCCCCCCACTTTATGACCATGTCAAAACACACTCAACTGGGGTACATGCAGTTAAAAGTACTAACATGCCACACAATAATTCCTCCAATAGTCCAATTTAATTCAAATGTGAAATGGCAACAATGCTTTAACATTTTTAATCGATAGAAATAATGAAACTAATGAATGTGATTTATCACCATCTCAATCCAATCATGATCCATTTGTTTCAGTGCTTGATTTGTACTCTAATCAGATGTGCTGGAGGCCTGTGAATGCACCTTGATCGGCCCCAGCTGAGAATAAAGTAGGTTAAACAAGTTAACAGTTAATACAAAACCATATGAATCCACTGTGGTGTTCATGGCTCATTGATCCACAGAGGCCAATCATGTTCCAGCTGCTGGCAGCAGGTCCAGCCATTAATAGAATGACATTCCAAAATGAAGCTCAAACAGTAATTAGCAATGAAACTTCCTTTTTATTTCACAGGGGTCAACACACCAACCTCACAATAGCATGTAAAGCTTAAATGAGAAAGACGAAGAGAGAGGCTCAAATTCCTCACTCCAATACTAAACACCACATACTACAATATGTACAAAGGGCGTGGGAATCCGCCCCACATTCACTTGCTTATTGTAAAAGACAGCGCGAAATAAATACATCATTTACATAAATGTTTAATATAAACAAATACTTGTCGTACAAATTGCACTTGCCGATAGCTGTGAGGTAAACACACATTGTGAGCACGACATGACTACAGTACAGTCACTCCGACAAATGCCTCGCTCATATCCAATGCTTTTAAATAACAACCAGTTTATTACAGTGCGCCTGAGCGGTCAATTTAAGAATACATTGTGACCCATCACGGACATGGGGTTAACTTAAAGGATAAATACACTCCCCCCTTAATATATTATCAGGATCAATAAAGCACTGAACTGCTGACCCGATGAAACAAGAACAACACCAGGAATAAATCACAGTAGCGTACGTGCGCTCTTTGAAAAGCAGTGTCAATTCACTGAATCCTGTTTTATGGCAAAGTGCAGCACCCATTAGGATTCATCAAATCCACCTGGCAAACGTTTTAGGGTCCATATAATTTAGCTAATTGGATCATTTCTTAGCCACTAAACTGTCCTGGAGAGATTTTGCGCATCTTGGAAAGAACATTGGTCCTGATGCCTTTTTTTTTTTTTTTTTCTTTTTTCTTTTTTGTTGTAAATATGGCTTTCAAATACATTGCTGGATATTTCCCCTGACGTTTCTCTTGCGCATACCCCCCCCCCCCCAAAAAAAAAACCCATGCACAAGGAGTCAGTGTCCACTTCTGTCCCCATCCTTTTTTTCCAAGCTGTTGTAATCCAAGATGAATGCGTTTCTTCACAGCTGTGACTCAGAGTGAGACAGCTTCGCGGTCCCTACCAGGCTGCTGTCACTGTTGTCCAAACCGGCGCAATCCGTCCACAGCCCCAACGCGCCGGGCTCCAGGGCGGTCACGAACCCCCCGGAGCACCGGGACAGGTCGCAGGAGCTGATGTGCAGCCTGCGGTCGGCTTGCCTCGGGCAGCACAGCAGCCTCTTAAAAGCCTTCCTGAAGTCCGGGCTCCGGCAGTAAATGATGGGATTAAACGCTGAGTTCGCGTACCCCAGCCAGTTTAGAAACACGAAAAGGTCCTTGTCCACCATCTCTGCGCAAAACACCCGCACAACGTTGACTATAAAGAAGGGCAGCCAGCACAGGGTGAACGTCCCCATGATGATGCCCAGCGTTTTAAGTGCCTTCTGCTCCCTGAGCGCCAAGATTTTGGATGGCCTCTTCTTGCACTTGGAGGTCAGGCCTGTTAAGGTGTTGTGAAACCTGCCCTCACACTTGTCGATCTTCCTCAGCTGCTTTTTCGCCTCTCTATACACGCGGGCGTAAACAAATATCATGACCAGTAGAGGAATGTAAAAAGATATGATAGATGAGGAGATGGCATATGCCCTGTTGGTGACAAAGTCGCAACATTCAGGGTCCTCGTAGCAGTCTGTGTCCTCACTGTCCCGGGACCAGTGCATCAGGATGGGCAGGAAGGAGACCAGCGCAGAGATAGCCCAGACTGCGCACACCACCGTTTTGGCCCGAGCTTTGGTTAACAAGCTTTGGTAGCGGAAAGGCGAGGTGATGGCCACGTACCTGTCTATGGCGATAACGCACAGGGTCTCGATGCTGGCGGTGACGCACAGGACGTCCACGGAGATCCAAAACTCGCAGAAAAAGGAGCCGTACAGCCACGAGCCACGCACCTCGAGCGCGGCGCCAAACGGAACCACCAGCAGCCCCATGATGAGGTCCGCGCTCGCCAGCGACACGATGAACACATTGGTGAGGGTCTGCAGCCTCTGCGTCTTGGCTATGGCCACGATGACCAGGATATTCCCGAACACGATGGACAGGACGATCGAACCCATCAAGAGGCTCATCCCCGCCATCCACTGCTCGGACGCGGCTGCAGCGGAACCCGGTGCGTCCGAGACATTCTGGAAGTTCACCTGCGAGGACGCGCCGCCGTCCCCCATGACGGGCTGCTGCGCTGTGTGCGGGTCCAGGTCGAGTTCATCAAGGCAGCCGTTTCTACTGTGTCGCGGTCGCACGAGCCACAGCTCTACTCCCCTCGCGCGCCAACTCCATCTGGAGATCCTCTCTCTCGCCCTCGGTTTGCGCGAGCTGCTGCACCGGCACGGCACATCCAGGCGGGCGGTGACATCACTGCTCCTCAGGACCAATCACCGCAGCTCAGCGGACAACCAAACAACACCTGAACGTCAACAATTATACATTCAGTCTCACTTTCGTATCATGTTTTTGTAAGCTAATAAATGAATGAAGAACATTTTCATTCAGGAAAAGGAGGACATTTATGGTAAGCTTTGTAACCACATCCGGAAACTGGTCGTGGCTCTTATCTTTCAAAAAAACATCTGCCAGTCTTTGGGAACATGTGAAGCAAAAACACGGAGATCCAAAATTCACCATGATATTACAAACTACAGAGATTTCCTTGTTTTTATCACTTGCCATCACAAATGAGATGTGTTTTCCCACTTGTCCATTTTGTATTTTTATCACAAAGAATACATTCCACAGCTATGTGGTCAGGCTCAACCACAGATCTGCTCTTTGCTTCACAGCAGCCGTATTACATGAAACTTCTTCATCATAAGTCACAAGTTAAGAAAACTGGGGTCAAGTAACAAGGTTAGTTTCAGGTCCTTAAAATCCCTGTAAAATACAAATTAAGATGATTCATTAACTACAAGAGAAGATCAGAGTTAGTCCGGATGTCAACAAACAAAGTAGCCACTGAGGCTGAAGAACATCAATGAACATATCATTGCCTTGAAGTTCAAAGAAGGTAATAAAAAAAAAGATTAAAGCAAAACTGTAAAAAACAAAAATGTAAAAGAATTTTAGTTCTATTTGTTGAAATACTCTTTAAAACCCGACAGCAATCAATTAATCAAATGCCCTTTCAAAAAAGAGAAAAGAATCCTGTATGCAGGACTGTAATAAATCACCGGAGACTTCCAGAAGCTTGACAGCTGCGAGAACTAACAATAGCCATGTTTGTTGTGTACGTTCATTATGATCATTTTGGGTGATTGGCTTTGGAGGTAGGCCTGAAGGGACGGGGCTGTCAGTGCTGCTAATTTGGCGACTTCCTTCCTGGATTTAACGACTTTTGGAGCTTGTGCTGCTCATTGGAAAAAGAGTTGCCAACATTGGGCTGGGTTTTTTGTTTGGATAATTAAAAAAAATCCAGCTTGCTCTTTGCCGGCTTCTCCAAAAGTTACCCAGCTTTAATGTTTACGCAGCAAGGAAGATTATTATGAAATGACAGCACATTATTTTGCAAGTTTCAGACGGCCTCTCTGAGTCTATAATTGAATTAAATGACTTTCAAAAATTAACATAAGGACAAATGATCAGTTAAGTGGAAGCATTTGCAGCAACTCGTGACACACATACTGCAAACAAAGATGGATGACACAGTACTCCTTGTTCTTGTGTGCTAATCAGCCTGAACCTGACGACCCAGAGCCGGAGGCTGTGACTCAACCTGACCCAACTCAGCAGAGCTCATCTCAGAGTGACAACATCAGCTACATGGATACTGCAGGCACTCACAGCCACCTACATCCAGAGCAGGCTTTTCTTACCGAGATAAGAGGAGGCTGGAATAATGATGCCTCTTCAACAAGCGTCTTGGGGTTTCTGAGATATGCAGGTCCAGGAAGGTCAGCTTAGTCCATTTTGACTTTTTAATACACTATGGACTGGGAAGCAACCTAACAATGTGCCAATATCCAGCTTTATTTGTGGGTTAAGTGCCTTGCTATTTGGTGTTAGTTCACTAATACCAAAACAAACAAAACTGAAGTCATGTCTTCTGTATTTTTCTGGGTGTTTGGGGTTTTAGAAACCTGGCAGGAATTACACTGCACAATTTAAAAACTAACACATGGTATGATAGAGGCTGAATATATTTAAATTTCATTACTTTTTGGCCAAGAAGAGACTTACGTTTCCTACACACCTGTCTACCAGGTGTGCATTACTGACAACATTTAGCTTTAGGCCACCAAAAAAAAAAAAAAAAAAAAAAAAAGATGCAGTATTTCCCCACCACAATTTATTCCTGGTAGTGTGGGAAATAACATTTACAGACTTTATTTTCGTTCGGTTCGCTGGGTTGCCTTGGGAGGATTTGTTCTCATGGCCTCAGTATTTCTACTGCCCTGCTTATGTCTTTCACAGGGTAGAAAGTAGTTCCAATGAAAACTGTCCGTGGTGAGGACTGTGGAATCCTCCAGAGGAACAGGGACAAATGTGTCTGTAGAATTAAAAAAATAAAAACTAAATTAAAATTTAATGCTGTGAGCATTTCAAATTGAATTCAATCCACCTTCATTGTACTGCAGTGGTGACAGCAATCTAGACAGATACAACCAAAACTATCTGCATGTGCAAATGCAAAACTTTTTTTCTTGTTATCCGGGTGAACTGAGCCTTTCGAGTGATGGACTTGTTTTCATAAAAGCTGCCGACTCAGGAACATTACCCTCCAAACGTTGACGCGGTTTCTCAACTTTGCCGGTGTATTGGTGTCTCTTAGAGGCTACATTTATAGCATTTGTATCTCCACATTTCTGTGCAACTGCTCCCTCACTTCCATGAAAACAAGCTGAGCAAAGTGCTCTCGACGCACAGCAGCAGCAGCAGCAGCCACCTCCCACATATCTTCGTGCAAGTTTCACATGGCGGAATAAAGAGAAGTAGAAGAAGAGCAGGTTCAACTTGACCTCTCGCGTGAACGCCGGCGTTGAGCCAAAGGTCGAAGTTCAGTGATCTGAAATGACGCCTTCCTGTTTATAGCTTGAGCTTGAGCTTCACAGCAGAGGTGAGACTGGAGGTGAGAAGCAGAGGCAGACAAACTGGTGTGTTCAGGTGAACATCTTCAGCAGCTCTATTCATCCAAAATCCTTTTCTTCCTGCTTTTTGCATTCCTCCTGCACTGTCACACAAGCTGGAAATATGCTAATAGTATTTTATCTCTTACACAGATATGATCTTAATGGAGCCCACTCAGCCGGAATGAAGAGCGAACACATTTTTTCTGCAATTAAAAACGTGTAAAAACTGTGATTTTCCCCTTCACTAAACCTCATGGTTTTAACTTTTAAACAAAACACTCTCCTAACATCATTACATAACTCCGGCCACAATTAACTCAGTCATCTTAATTTTTAAGTCACTTTTTTTTTAACGAGTAATTAATTGCAGAGAGGTCTGTAACAATTGACCAGTGTCAGCTCCATGCATCATATGAGTGTCATAAGAGTAACACGCCCTTGAGAAAGCTTTTAAAAGCCTTTTTTTTGTGCTGTTGAAAGGAGCTGTGTGTTGATAAAGGCTCTTATCTGATCACCCAGATACTGAATCCTCATGGCTTACTTGAGGGATTTGCATCGTTTTAAACGACCCGTCTTCAGTATTTTCTACCCTTGCGACTGTGTTCATGCGTGCGAGTGGCCCCTGGTAGCGAAGAGAGCAGGTAGGATCACGCAGGGTTAATGACGGCGCCAGAACGACAGCGAAGGGAAGCAGCTGAGGGGGGACGGAGGGATAAAAAGGATACAAAAGGAGGGAGAGACTTTAATAGCTCCTCTTCTGCTTCTCTCTCTTTATTAGGACTTTTTAAGTAATCATCTCATCCGCCGCCACACTCATCCTCTCAACGTTATATGTTTAAATACAGATTAGTCATTTATCCATATGGTTTGTTCAGATTTGCTTTTGAGATACAGTTAACTCCTCTGGGTTCATACACCGGGCTCTTCTTAAAAGACGAGTTTGAAGTCTTTGATGTTCTATAGAAACTTGTTTGACAATGGCTGATGAGGTTTTTTGTCCTTAATGTTTTTTAAAGGCCGTTTTGCTATAATTTGTACATGTGTACATACAGTGTAGTGACACTGTAGTTTACTTTGAGTCATTGTTACATACAACGGTCCTGATGCCCACTAACACGAAGTTCACAGCTTAAAATCATCACCGACATTATTTCCTGTTGTTTGAGTAACTATAAGTAGCTACAGTGTGCAGCTGCTTTGGAAAATTATTTAGCTTTTATATATATAAATGAAACCATATATTCGTGACCGAGATCGACATTTTCAGTAGAAAGGAATGCGCTCGGGCTGACACGGACAGAGTAGTGAAAGCATTAAAAGGTTTTATTTTAACAGGGTTTGTGAAAGAATAAACATAAAAAATACAGAACATCAGCCTCGTCTATGAAGTGTATTGTCCTCGATCTCGTAAAGTATGTTGATTGATCGTTTATGACTTTTGTTCTGGCTGTATTTCAACAAAACCTGAGACCATATAAGGTGCTTTCTATGATGACATTTAGGCATTTCTTTGTTTCCAGCACCTTTTCGACTTGTGCTTTCTCTGGGAAATTTTAATAACCACTACTTTGAAAATCTGATCGGAGCCGTTTTTTTTTTTTTTTCCTGGCATTGTGCCTTCTATTCAACTCATTTAGTATTTTTGAATAAACGAAAAGACAAAGCCAAAAGTTCATACAGGCTGTAATGTTTATGAAAGCTCACAATGAAAGTGCTGGGTGATTAAAGAATTTTCTTGGAGTAAAAAGGTGTCACGTGATGACTTTTCATGACATACTGTACATATTACTCTTAGCAGGCTGAGATGTATGGAATTGCAGCAATGGCCTTTGAAGGAAACCTGATTTACACAAACACAAACCAGACTAAACAAAAATGTTTTATTAGGCGACTGTTGCATCTTAAAGTGCAGCATTGAGAGAGAAGAAGAAATCAAGTGAGAGTTGGAAAACAATATCAAGGAACTTGATTGCCCACAAGCAGCCGCTCAAACTCATCGCTGTTTATTAACACACGCCAGAGGGATAACAAAGCTGAGCTAAAAACGTTTGCAGTTCATTAGAAATAAACAACTTGTGGGAATAAAACATTTTTTCCCATTAAAGAAGTGAAATTTTATTGCTTTTGATACAGTTTTAAGTCATCCCATTCCCCATTATCTGTACAGTGAACATCTTTTTCCCAAAAGGCACATGGGCCAATCTAAACCAAATAAAAACAGTCTGACAAGCACAATTATGTTGTGAGACATGATGACAGCGATAATAACCAAAACACTCTTCTGACAACAGCTCATAAATATGAAAACCAAAAAGGGTAAATGACATTATTATATTACTATATGTTACACAACAAAATACACAGGGCATTACGGTAACGCATTACTAGAGGACCTCTTTCATACTGTGCTTAGTGGAAATGCTTGTTAGAGAGATTTTAATGAGACTTTTCTTAATTCAATATCCCGCAGAGTGCACAAGCAGCAGTTCCTCGGTGTCATAAGTTCACAAGCGTTTGCCTCCCTTTGTCAAAAACAGGCACTTTATTCATTACTTGGATAACAGCAATATGTTTTAGTCTAAAATCAAAAAGGGGCTCCTCGTGTCGGGAATAATCGCAACGAAAAGTATAATCAATCACACAGGAAGCGGAGACAGAACCAATCTTTAAGCTACGAGTGTGAACTTTGTAAACAACTTAAGACTGTTCCGTCTTTGGTGACATTGGCAAATATTAATGAAAGATCGATTCGTGTGCCTGGAGGCACCGTCAAGCTGGCTGACTGCAAACTAAAGCAACCACACATGTGCATGGAAATATATCATTCAATACAAAGTGAAGTTGTGATTTCATTCTCTGGAGTTTCTAATATATTAATGATAATAAAAATGTGAGTCTCTGCAGATAACTTTTCATCACCCTCTCAAGACACAAGTTTCATTTAAGTCTTTTTAGTCCTCTTCATAACTCGACATTGGCATTCAAAAGCAATGCTTGTGCGGGCGAGCAGAGGCAGAATAAAACTTCTTTATTTAAGTCTGAATGAGCTCCATTTACATTCCTTTAAAAAAAAAAAAAAAAAAAGTTTTAAAGCAGAAATTTCAATAAAAAAAAAATTATTTTGTTCACATCATCTGTATGTAAACAGTCTTTGAAATCCACATCCATCTGGTGGTTCAGGTGAAAATATCAAGCTTATCAGCGGTTTCTGCTTTGACTTTGTTTTCTATATTTAAAGTATTTTTTTTTAATCCTCAATCACTAAATGATAGAACATCTGTTTATTTTTCTAGACACCGCTGACACCAACATCACCACCTGCCAATTAGATAATCATAATAAAAAGCTTCTCATTAAACCGACAGAATATATATTATTTTAGTAAGTACAGCCTGTCTGAGTAGGAATTTCTTGCATAAGTATATCATTATATAAATTGGCATTAGGCTGCAGTTGTATTTGCTGTAAAGCCTTTAAAACCTGCCTGGATGTAGCTATTTGCATTCCTACTAATAACTGTCACAGACAGTCAAGGGCATTACAGCACTGATGCATTATGGTTCCTAGAAGGGGCTTATGATCAGTTTCAAATGAAATTCCACTGAAAATCTGGTTTGCAGGAATTGCATTTTTGTCAAAAGTGGCAGTCAGAAAACAATCTGCGTTTTCTTCTTCTACAAATATGAACAAAGCAGGGGCTGGGTTTAGCTGAACTTAGTTTTGTGACTAAGACAGTTAAGAGGTTTTAGAAGACGTGAGCCAACGCCACCGTGACTTCTTCCTCTCCAGGATCGGCACTAATTCGAAGAGGCTGTGTGAAGGAGGATGCCTTCATCATACAAGCTTTACCTGTTTCCATACAGTAGTACACCCATACAACCAAAGTGAGGCTTGGGTCGCTGTTTAAGTCCTTCACAACAGCTGGAAGTTTGGTTGAGATGGACAGCGGCTTCGACAGATCCACAATGTCACCAGTAACCACCTGATTTTCAAGCAGCCATTCGTTACCTGTGAAAAACAGGAAACAACATTTTGTAGTCCCAACACTGTTAAAAAAAAAAAATCACTGTCTGACACAATCCAGCAAATAAAGAAACACATGAAGTCTTGTTCAAAAAACTAGGCTAGTGGTACTTGGCTAAACGCTGACGTCGTCATGCCAACATGCTCGCAATGACAATGCACACATGCTAATATTAAGCAGGTGTAATGTTTACCGTGTCAGGTGCAAGTTTTAAGGTGCACCCCGTATACTAGATATGTATGTGAGCGGCTAAAGTCCTCTACAAGAGGGGTCCCCAACCACCGGGGCGCGGACCAGTAGCGGGCCGGGGGGGATTTTTTAGCGGGGGGCATAAAAAAAAAAAAAAATTTTTTTTTTTTTTTATGTTGGTAATATTTATTGTAAACATTTTTAGGTATTATATTATATATATATATATATATATATATTACAGTGTAATAATAATATAAATAAAGTGCATCATATAAAATGGAATAATTACATTTACATTATATATGTAATAATTAAATTATATGTCTTGCATGAAACCGGTCCGTGGTGCAGGTTGGGGGCCGCTGCTCTACAATATTGCCCTTTCATAACCCCACTGAATATAAAAAAGTGAGAACATGATTTTACTGAAATACGGGAGATGTTTTTAAAAACAAAAAGTACACATCTAAAGAGACGTGACCACTGAATGATGAATGAAAGTGGAAAAGGAAAGGCTAGAACTTTGACTGTGAGAAAATATTATGCCAGAGAGACCATCAAATCCATGCCAGCGGTGATTAATGAAGCTGATGCCTAACATGAGGTCCCAGGGTAGCTATTTCTAAAAAGCCACTAAAAAACAATTTAAATCTGCCATGCACTTCCAACTTGATCCATTAAAATTCCTGCCTCTGCTCTGATCTGATCAGCGCAAGTCTAGACCGGGTATAATCGGACAGCGGGGGATCAAGTAACATAGCCTGGTAGCTAATTATGTGAACTAAGGCATGTCGTCTTATCAAAATGTTCTAAAGATAGCCCTCTGATATCGCTGACTGCATTCTGCGTCGCTCAGAATGATGGAAACACTTTAGTTCCAAACCTAATGAATGGACCATCACCCCTCACTAACATGATATCTCAAATCACTTCACACTCGGCCAACGGGGTCAGACTACTGTTGATTACAATTCGAGAATGTTGAAATAAGCCTTTTGAATATTATCTAGCAGTAGAATTCATATATTGAAATGCCCATGCCATGTATAGCCTTGCTATATAAAAAAAAAAGAAAAAGAAAAAAGAAAAAGAGTCCCTGACTGATAAAAAAAAAAATATTCTTCCATCCCTCAGCTGAGAACTATGAACTCCAGGCGTGGGCCGGCAGAGTGAGAGTTACTTGTTGTACAGTGAAAAGAACATGAAGGTTAAGCATCATTCACTTCCATTATTTGTTTGACAGAATCATGGATCACAGACCAAAATAAAAGCTGAGAAGGAGAGACAGAGAGGCTCACATCCAGAACAGGGTTGTACATGTAGAGAACAAGTTTGGCGTGCAACTCTGAGCGTACCCTGTCCGGTAAAACAATTACCTTTGAAAGCCTATTGAAAGCAATGACAGGGCCTATGCTAAATATCAACGAATCATGCCTTGCACAGAGTTTGTGCAACTGGAGAGACAAATGCACTTTCACTGCAACTTCCTTGTTTGAATCACACTTCTCCTCCATAAGCCCTTTGCAGTGTCAAGTCTTTCTCAAATATCTGCTGTTGTTGCAGAATTGACTGTTGGATAAACGAGACGATGACATGAGATCACGTATGCATCCAGTAAATGCAGATTGAAAACCCTTTCTTATTTTAAAATGAGTCTAATGTCTTTTAGCTAGCTAAGTTAGCAAGCTACTTTAAAATATGCTGGCTACGCAAAATGAAGCGCCTGCTTTTGTCAACCTCTTTCTGAAACCGATGACCCGCTGTTTTAAAAATGACTAAAGACATTTCAAGTGTTAAATCCACCATGGAAAACTTGACAGGTGCAGCAACAGTAACAGGGTTAGGATTAGCCAATGGTCAAGTAGCCTTTCACGGATATGAAGTCAAAAGTACAGATAGGATAAACCTATAGATATAGATTTGACATGCATGACATTAGTAACAATGAATTGAACTGTGTCTTACCCTCAGCTGAGAGGGTCCAGCAGCTGGGGGCCTCTTCGGTGAGTTTGGTTCCTTCTGGAAGCGTCAGGGTGAGCGACATGACGAGAGTCTGGCCCGCTGACACTGCCACTGGTGGCATTTCTTTCCTGGCAGCGGATTTAGGCAGCGTGGGGGCTTTGGCAGGACCCGGTGGCTTTGAAGGTACCGAGTCTGTGCTGTCCGTGGAGATGGGGAACTGGACAAGAGAGAGATTTGGACGTTTGGATTAAAGAGGAGCAAGGAGAAAGACATCGACACTTGTGATGTTCTTCTTTGAAACTCTTTAGTCAAACTCTTCTAGCTTTCAGGATGGAATAATTACACACGTGGACAAAATGAAAAGGGCTTTCTCAAGGCTGGAAGTGGGCTTTTTTCCCCTCACACACATACACACCAGTGAAACGGTCTTGGAGGACAGGTCCAGCACTTTGACTTGGTGGTTGTTGGTATCTGCCACATAGAGAAGCTTGCCATTGCCGCCAACACAGATTCCTCCAGGTTCATTGAAGCAGGATTTGTTAAATCCAGGCCCCACAGTATCTGCGGCCTCTCCAGTCCCTGCGAACGTGCTGCACTGCTTCACCTTTGGATCCACCACCTTGATCTGAACAAAATTACACAGGCACAAAAAGGTCAAGTCCTGTATGTTCCCTGTATGGTTTTTAGATCAAAACAGACATGCACTTTGTGTATCCACTCAACAGGCCTAAAGGAACCCTTTATGACGACAGAAGTGTCAAATGTGAGCACGCTCCAACTTTGATCTATAGCCTTGTGACATGCAACAGTTACCTTGTGGTTGTAGGAGTCGGCCACATAGAGCAGGCTTTGTTCAGGAGCCCAGGCAACGCAGAGAGGATGCTGCAGCTTGGCGTCCACCCCTTTGCCGTCTACATCCCCGAAAGCAAAAAGGTTCTGGTTCAAAGACATTATGTTCAGAGATCAAAACGAAGTCAACGTGTGTAAAAGAACCAAAAATCCAATCTGAATTTGTGAACAGTCTCTAACTCAATTAAAGCTTTTTAACCGTCAAGATAAAGGACTTTCCTCTGAAAATCCAAGCCGAAGCCTTCCCCATATGCTGATTTCATTTGAAGAACGCTTGAAATAAAAACATGAAAGCAACATTGGCTTCATTCTTTTAAAAAGGTTTCTAAATAATTCATACAAGAACAGTAACACAGGAATTAATTACCAAATGCGTAAGGCACACCAGAAATATCTCGAAATGGCATTAGTTACTGTGCTTAAAAAAGTTAGATGAGTCATTCTTGAGGAGTTTTGAAGAAAAGTACAACATTAATGATAAATGTCATTACAAAAGGGGAACATTTTTCATGCCCCCCCCCCAAAAAAAAAAAGAAGAAGCAAATTAAGTGAAAACAGTTCTTAGTGCTACAGATTGTTTCAGGCCTAAAGAGATAGATTTATTGATTTGGGAAGAATTAAAATAAACAGCTTTTCATCCTGTGTCACTCAGCTGAATAAACAAAGGACGTGTTCTCTGCGTCTCACTGACTCCACAGCTGCGGAGTTCACTCAACAATGATGAGGAGGTTGCAACCTACTCTGCTTTAGCACTTTCGTGTATTTTGTTTTCTTTATGTGCTAACGTTTTACATGGCTTTTATATTCCTTTGCAGTTCTGATTATTTTTGTATGGGTTTAAAAAATCGGAAACAATGGCAGTTGGGGAAAAAAAAAAAACAACCCTGAATCTTTGAGAAAATATGTTATCGCAGAATCACAGAATCACTCCAAGCGGCGTTCACGTGGGCTCACATGTTCACCTTCGCTGCAGGAGTGTGACCTCTGCCTCAGATTGTGACGCAGCTGTTAGCAGAAAACGTTCTCCCGGTAAAGGAAGTTCTCAAACTAAGACAGAAATATTGGGGAAAAGAAGTAGTGCTAACAAAGTACTGAAAAATACAGACATTGTTTAAAACTTAGGCTACAACACAACAAAAAAAAAAAGGTCCCAGTGTTGGCAAAAATAGTAGTAGTGCTGCTCAAACTTGTTGAGTGTAGAAGATTTACTGGAGAAGGCATCTATGATCTCAACGAGGAAGACCGTGGACCAACTGTGTTAGCCTCGCTGCTGACTATGCTGCAGAGCTTTATGGAAGGAGTTGCAGCATTCATAAAAAGGTAGAAAATCCTCATATCTGCTTAGTCGATTGCGCATGCCATCGCATGCACATCGCTGCTGCAAAAGCTGCAAGACAGCACCTACGCAAGAGCATCAAGAGGAAAACTGTGTAGCGTGACATCTAAGTTCTGTGTGATGCTGATGTGCGACAGATTCTGAAGTTCTTTTCTACAAGATGGCGCCGCTAAAAGGAGCTAAACTCCAACCTATACATCTTGAACTCACTGAAGACCACACACAGCTGCTCCAGCAAGATAGCTGACATGAAGGTCAAGTTATCCTCCAGCACCAAAAGTGTTTGACCCGAATGCATTTGTCTTTCGGCAAACAGAGGTGGGTATAAAACAGACACAATTCTCTAAAGAGAAGGAAGAGAAAAACAGGAAGGAAAGAGATGACAAAACCAGAGAAGGTTTACATGGTCCTGATTGATCCACAATCAAAGCTTTACGCTCTGTTTTTGAAACGGAGGAAACATGCATCACTTAGAGCTGCTGCTTCAAACAACACTGCTCGCCTTCTGCAAAGCTGAACATGTTGTCCAAAATGATGGACGAGGTTAAGATATGATATCTTAAGTTCTGCCAAAGACAGAGTGTGTCACATGGAGAGTTGTAGTGCCACCTTTTTTTCTTTAGAAAAGCCAAGTCTGCTACTTACAAGCTGCAGAATACAAGTGTAACTAAACCCTGCACTCTGTGTTAGTGTCAAACTGAAACCCACCTGTTCCTGTTTAATTGAACCTTTATTTAACCAGGCAAGTCATTAAAAGCTCAGCTGTTTGTAGAAGCATAAACGTTCAACCAAAAATTGTCTTGAGGCTTTGTTTCAGCCACAAACAAGAGTGGCTAGGCTTATTTATGCCTTTAAAAAAAAAAAAAAAAAAAATCAATACTTTATATCTTTCTAAAAAAAACGTCCCTGAGTCCTTGCGATTGCCCAGGAGTGATCCAAAGCTTTGTGCAACATTTTTCTCTTCATAATTGTTTTCTACGGCTGGAAATGCAGTAGATTAATGTGCAGGTTTTGCAGCGTGCGTTTGCTGTTGATGGATGTTGGCAGAGCTTAACAGGACATATCATCATTGAATTTACTGCACGAGAGGTTATTTCGTTCTCGCAGTCTGCTTGGATTACCTCCCTTCTGTTCAAGCTGCTGTTCACGGCATGGTCTGAAATATTATCAGATAATGTTCTACTTTTACAGAAAAAAAAAAAAAAAAGGGACAAAAATAACCCTACTTTATGGACATTAAATTAAGCAAAGAGGAAAACTTCATTAAAGCCACGAGGGATTCACTTAGTCCTTTGTCTTTGTGGCTGATTTGTTTAAATGTTACTTTTCAAAGAAAATGCCATAATAAGGTAATGAAATAAGCTAAAAAAGGTATCTAACAGAAGAAAGAAATGTTAGGAAATAATATTAAGAATCCATTCATCCAGTTACAAATTAATCCACCATCTACTCATCCATCCATCAACTGCTGCACACCCACCAGAGGGTCTCTCTCTCCCCCGACCAGCATCTTGACAGCTCCGTCCTTTAGTGCCAGCGTGCGGATGGTGCTGCTTTCGCTATCGGCCACATACATGCAGCCCCAGGGCTCCTCTGGGGCCAAAGCCAGGCCTGAAGGCTGAGCAAAGCCAGCCTTGTGCGGGTAGGCGTTGTTTCGGTTCTCCTCGTTGCCGCTGCCTGCCCATCGCACGCACGTCCCCGCCTTGGACTCACTGTTAAAAAAAATAGAAGGCAATGACAAAAACACTTCAATACATCACTAGAAATGTAGAGTTCATTTGACTTGTTTTTGTAATCATTTGTATTTGCTTTTTATTCTTAGAGAAGAGTTATTAGTGGCTTTGAAGGTTTGGCTGTTGCCAAGTGGCCATGGTGGTCATGTAGCAGTCTCTCACCTTCCTTTGGGCAGTTTCCCATCTGCTAGGAACAAAGCCCAGATCTGGTGGGTCCCTGCCATGGCTATCCACAGCACGTTATCTTCAGATCCGCCTACACAAGCAAGCGAAACGCACAGACGAACACACACGAAAAACACACGCTTTTGAGTTGAGAATCGGGAAACTGTCACTGCTTTGTGCTGCCTCCCAGTCACCCAAAAATCCAGAAGTGCTGCAGATATTTGTCCTAAAACGGTGAAAAGTCCTTTCAGATGTCTTTGGGATGTATACTTGAAGCTATAAAAAAAAAAATAATAATAATAAAAATAAAAAAATAGGATTTTCTTGTAAATATAAAAAGATGGCAAAAATAAAGAAATGTATCCATTACTTTTAGACCACAGACAAGAAATATCTCTATTTATTGAAAAGAAAAGTGATTGTTTAGTGAAGGCTGAGTGCCAGAAATGAGGTGATGCAGGTTTAAGGGAAGGCAGTCTCTCTGACAGAGGCCATATGCTGCCTCGGATGCACTCAGCAGAGACAATACTGTCATGGTGATGAATAAATACACAAGCCTTACAGTTGTGTTTTTTAAGCACAGAGCACATCTGGCTGTAACCGACTCACAGCATCAATGTCACTGTAGCACTTTCCAATACAAAAGGTGTAGAGGCCTCTTGATTTGGTCAATTTGACTTATTCATACACATAGTGAATAAATCATGAATACGCAGTGTTTGGATGTACTCTCAAAGGACAACAGTAGTGGAGTTAAAGGTTCAATGAGTAAAATATGCCAGAAATTAAACTTAAAACAATGAACTAACATTATCAACAGAGCGTAAAGAGGTTAGTGTTGACGTTCATGACAAAGACGTCCATGTGTTGCAGAGACATCTACTGACATGAGCATCTAACTGACTAGTTCAGCTCTGTCCGGTCTTGTAACACCACCAGTTCCTCTAGAGGTGATAGAGAGTCACTGTAGCTCCAGTCCCTCAGAGCAGAGGGAGAAGAAGCACAGCTGCCAGGAGGCTGTTTCGCCAAGCGTATAGCTGTTAGCAGTTAGCTCGAGTTCAGCCTCAGCACCGGGGGAACTGCAGACTCCCTGTTGCTGTGGTTACACAGGCCCAGCAGCCTGCTGTGACTGCAGGCGCTGGAGCTTGTTCTGGCTGAGCTCAAGTCTCTTCGCCCGCTGACTGAGACTCCGTCTGACGGAGGCGGCTGCTGACCTCGCTCCTCCCCCGGCGGGATGAAGACGAGACGAATGTGCCGGTCGTTTTCTAGTTTCGGCCACTTTGAATGTCGTCCAATAGACAAACTAGCCCAGGGACCCAGCTCAGAGGTGAAACACTGCTCCCTATTCCTCTGGAGCAGGTGGCTCGGAATTACACATAGAGCCTTTAAAAAAGGTCTGACATCACATCCTCAGACCATGTGGTGATGTGCAAAGCAGCAGGTTGTGTCATCCATCAAGCTTTGCAGATGATTTGACTCTGACTGATTACCTCCTGCTTACAGGCTGAGTGCAATGAGAAAATAACTGCGCTAATGGCCCTAAACTCTAAACACCATAGCTCTATAATGTAAACTGTACGTTGATGAGTACAGTACACGCCACGGGCAGAATAAAGAACTCTTGTCTAGGCGTACATGTTTCTTTAGTGTGAGTCCCAGGGACACAACACATGCTTACATTTCCACTACAACTGTCAGCTGTCACCACACCTCAGACGCCGAATAGTAAAAAATGTTAACCTGAGGCAAGAAAGTTGTAAGAAAAAACGAATGACATTATCATATTAAGTAAACGTTTGTTTAAAATCCTTCAAATCCAAAATGGAAAAATTAAGCAACTCTGTGGCGTTAATTGTTAATGAAGTCATTCATTTGTTAAACTGTATTTTGAACAAATAAATAACTCAGTGATAAGCGCTTGTTGTGTGCTCCTAAAGCGAGGGGGGGAAACTGTATACGCATTTTGGAATAATATTCAGAATGACAACAATTCTTTGCTGACTGATGTTGAATCTGCAATCTGAATGCCCACAGGTAACGAGGCCTGACGGCAACACAAGACATGCGCGCACATTGAGAGACAAAAAGGTTCAAAAGTTCTAAAGCTTTCTGCTTTGAAGGAAAAATATATATAAAAAAAGATTAATGAAAAAAGAAACTCTGAATGCCCAAGGCAAACATAATAAAACAAAGCATTTAGAGGGCCTGAGCTTTGATTTTGAAGTGGAGCTCTTACATTACTTTGAGAGAATATGAAAGACCTTGTCAGGTACTTTACAGTAGTTTGTGACATTTGTGATAGTTTCAGCTTATTATTGATTTTCGTCCTCAAAATGAGTCACTGAAACTAAAATGAGAGATTTTGGCAAACAGGTTTACCAAGTATTCCCACATAAGCAAGATCATAAATACTCTCTTCCAATAACTTAATTAGCCCATTCAATTTTCTATCCACCTCCAAGGAGCCCTAATCATTATGTGCAAATTTGTGCACAGATCACAATGTAAATAAATCATAAAAGGTCCGTTTAAAAAAAAGTGTGATCCATTGTAATGATCGGGGCCTCCACTTCAACTTCAGAAGAGCCGTACTGAAGGCGGGTCATTTATAATATGTTGCGTACAAAATGTCATTTGGTTTTATTTGAGAAAACCATTGTATGTGAGAATGTCTTCCGTGCACTCAAATGTGTGAATTCACACCGGAGTCTTTTCTAAGAGGGCGATAGGCAGTCACTCCCTGTTATTAGACCTCCCTTCTTTCCCCTTCACCTCATCCCAACTGAACGGTGACCTGCGAAATGGTACGACCCAAAGATAACGCATGCTATGTGAGACAAGAGGGTTAGACTGACATCTCGCTCCCCTCAAGAATTATTGATCGCATAGCAGCGTGCGGCAAGAAAACAACCTGCGATGAGAGCGAGGGCTCAGAGGGGAAAGACAATAAAACTATTTTTTTTTTAAATTTTAAATCTTGCCACCATGCTCCGGTCTGACCGCACCACTAGACTCACCGGCAGTGCCGAGAGTCACATCCCAAGGAGAGCTGATGGGCTGCTGAGGTCCCATGGCCCCACCCGCTTTGTCCGTGCCTTGAGCACCTACTCCAGCGAGAGTGCTGACTCGTCCCTCTAACAGGTCGATCTGAAACACAGACAGAAATGTTACACCAAGTGACATCTAATTTCATTTAAAAAAAAAAAAAAACAAACAAAAAACATATGTGAATAGATAGTTTAGGTTACTACCTTTCGGATCAGGTGGTTTTCTGTGTCGGCCACGTATACAGTGTCCCCTTTAATGGCCACGCCCTGAGGGGAGTTAAAGGAAGCGCCCGACAAGTCGCCATCTTGTCTCCCACTTTTAGGACCTGGGACAGAAGTAAATAATAATAATAATCATACAATAAACATTATAGTTCCCTGTGCGCTACAATACCTCACTTATAGGTCATATTGAGCAACATGGATCCATCTCTCAACACAGATCAGGCTGTTGTTCATGTTTCTCGTGGATTATCTCCGCCACCACTGTCCTATTAGAGCTTTGCAGGGAAATGTGTGCATCTTCAAATGGTGTTTAATAAGTCTTCTGGTATTTAACATTCATCTGTAGTTCCACGGGCTTCATAAAGATTTTGACATTGAAAGGTTACTAAGCAACAGCAGTTGTATTCGTTCCTCACATATTCCATTAACAAAAATCACTTATCTTCCAGTTAACACAAGAGTTGGGTTTCGGCATTTTTTATCTTCCCCTCCTACATTTTTGGTAAGAAAAAAAAAAAAAAAAAAAAAAAAAGGTATAACGGATGATTCTATGATTACTAATACGAAGGATACGTCCAGGCATACTCCATTTACAGTGTGGATTAATTACTTTGAACTGTGACTAAGCTGTTTGAAATCTAATGTGCTTATGCTGCATGTAACACATTTGCTCAGAAAGATGAGAGACAGAACACATTTTTGTCCAAATAAACACATCTTTGAATGAACTTCTTAAGCAAATACAAATGTTATAATTTCTCATACTGTGTGTGTGTGTAAATATGATAGGATGAGTGGCGTCAACCTACAAAAATAAAAAAAATAAAACAAACAAATCCTGCATTCCTTTCCCTCATTGTGTCCACACTTAGGCCGGTGCCAGTTCCCCAGTATGTACTAGTCCCTGCTGTTGGTCTGGGTCAGTCTGCCATGTAGCTCCTCTGAGGGTTGCCGAGGTATGCGAGTAATCTAGAAATGATCAATGATGCCTAAATATTGTTTTTGTACAGATTATGTACTACTTGTAACAATCATTACAAAGCAAATGCACAACTCTAATAAATGAGCACGTATTACAACAGAAAGATGCACTTTCAATGCACTTTTTTTGTATTTTTTGCGTCTTTATCATAGAGACAGGACAGATGGAACGTAAAAAGCACGGGGATGACATGCAGCAAAGGGACGTATGGCTGGATTTGAATCCTGGCATCTGCAGTGAGGACTCAACCTTGATACATTGGCCGCCTGCTCTACCAGGTGAGCCATTTGGGCACCCACATTTTTTGTATTTAACGCATTAAATGGTGTCTTTGTGCTAGCTGATAAATCCAGGAGCCGGACACCTTGTGGTCCCACCAAACCCACCCATACATTAAACCCCAATATACTGCATATCTCCACCCTGTTTCCGACTTCTTACCTCCTATTGCATGTATCAGCTGGCCAGTCAAGGACACCACCAGAATTCGGTGATGCCCGGTGTCTGCTATGGCCAGTCTCTTCTTGCTGTTGTCCACGGCCACCTTTCCAGGAAAAGACAGGACGCTGGGTGGCAGGGAGTCACGGTACAGCTTGATCCCCACTGTGTGCGTCTTCAGCAGACCCTGCTCCCCGTAGTGACGGAGGGCGCTGTCAGTGAAAAGCATCAGCCTGTCCCGGTGGCCTTCGCCCACCAGGGAGAAGAGCAGGTTCCCACGTGGGCCCAGTAAGACCAGCGTGGGCCAGCAGGACACCTCCAGTTCATGCCAGAGGCGTGCCTCGCTGTCGTTCACCACTGGGTGGCAGATGTCATAGCGGAGGACAGCGCTGCGGACGTTGTCCAGGACCTTTAAAGGATTGGAGACGAGCGTAGACAAATGAGCGAAGAGCTGTGAATCTGTTTCTAAATCTAAGAGCTATACATTTCATTTCCAAGAGTCCAAGGTGCTGTCTTTTAAAGATGTGCACTATCATTTATGGAGAAAAAGCCTCAGTGCCATAATGGCAAACGGCTTCAGAACAGAAGAGAGATCGACAGTATCGGGAGGATTTTCTGAAGATCTGAGCATGTATCTGTTCTTAAACCAATAACAAAATGAAGCTTGGGGAACGAGCGGTTCATGTTGTCTTCCATCAAGCTGAAAATGACTTATATTTCGAAAAATGCAGAAAGAACGCAGAAGCAGACCAGCCTACCCACAGGTAAACAGGACGGTGATGAACAATGACAACACTTACCTTTTCATTGGGGAATTTCGCTGAGTGCACACCAACAATAACCAATCCATCTGAGAGGGAGATTAAACAGAAACGGGAAACAAAGACAGAAATGAAACAGACAAACATAACAGGGCAGTGAGTGGTTTGACTTAACGAACGCTCACAATCAAAATTGGCTGTTTCCAAATTTTCAGGACAGAAACTAGCGTTACACAAAAGGTTCCAACCCGTCCACCTGGTGATGTTTGTGAATATCTCAAAAACACCGTGTCAACCAGTTGTGATCAATAGCAAGGTCACAAAGACCTAAATCACACACACAGATGCATGTCATAGAGTTGTAGAGAACTTGCTTTGTTATTAAGTTAGTGACAACATGGATCTCAGTCAAGTTCCTTAAAATGTTTTAGTGCCTGGAGAAGTAAATGTTTATCACAGTTATTTCTCAGTAGTCATCAAAGACTACTAACACTATCCTATTGTACCGACAATGAGAGCAATCGGTTAGAATTTGTGACATTTGACAAGGGTGACTATGAAGACGGATATTAAAATGTTATGCAACTGAATGCCCCAAAACTGTGGAAAATGATTTGATCACTTTTTTTTTTTTCCCGGTACTAAAATTTGTACAGAAGAGGCCTAACATACCAGATATCAGCGTCAATAAAGAAAACAAAAGCTCTCCGTCTTCCATACGTGGACTCATTGGGGCATTTCCTTCACATTCACTCACATCATTGAGCTCATGTAAAGGAAATGAACTCAACAGACGGAAAAATGCACAATTCCAAACCTTTAGACTCGCACTATCTGTAGTGGATTTTATCACCCATGGCCTCTGCCAAGCAGTATAGCAGCAGCACAGATTGCAGTGACGATGGGTGGATGGGTGGTTTGGGGGGAGGGGGGGCACTGTGGGAGTGACTGGACAGGGTGGCTCCCACACCTCACTGACCAGAGCAGCAAACAGAATGTACCCATAGCAGTGCCAAAGATAAGGCGAGTGCGATAATGTGCGGTGGCACTGCACTGTGTGCGCCCTGCGAATATCAAGCTGCACAGCTTCCTCAGATGATCCCTTGAAGGGCCGGCAGGATGACAGAGTCAGTCGGATGTGATCATGCTTTACATGGAGAGGCTCTATAAAGAGCCATACAATTATGGGCCCTGTACACACCGACGCTGCAGCTTGGAAATATTTTTAGTTACTGTCTCTTCACAGTTCAGATAAGGGCCCTCAGTCTCTCTTGGGCAAAAAGAGGAGTGAAGTTGAGTTGATGCGCTGCAGCTTCTCTGCCTCGGTGAACTAACACGTGCCCCAGTGAACTTACACATAATAAGAGTGATACCATTGGAATTGTGCCGTAAGCACCCTACTGCTTTTTAGCAATCAATTGTGAATATTTTGGCAGCGGAGGTATGTCACTTGACTGAAACTTGTACTACGCAGCCTTTTCTTCTTGATCTACTTCAGCCCATTCAACACGCAGAGCAAATGCTATTTTTATATTGACCCACAGCTAACTGGACAAGGATCTATTCCTTTGTTTATAGCCACTTAGCACAGTTAAACTGAGGCCGCTAGCTCGGCTGCTAGCCTGCAGCAGATATGAGGAGAGTGCTACAGACGTGTGGTAGTCACTTCTTTCTAGCTCCACACCCCCAGATTTATTTTCATTTTCAAACTCGTAGTTTTCACCCCAAATCGACTCTGATTCAAGTGACATTTTTAGTTTTCAGATTTCATGCAGTTCCCTCTGGAGCCACAAAAGGCTTAAACCTTTAAACACACATTAATGAGACACACTGTTGCAGTGATTGACATCTTCCTGCCTTACCATGAACACAAACACGGTCTATTTTGAGTCAATCCCACACTCACCGTCTTGGGGTCGTAAATATTCACTAAAGCATCAAGTGTCAATTAATCCGTGGATGAAAATACTCCCAAACAAATATACTATTCACTCCTGTTTGAGTAACGTTTGCTAAAAACTACAGTGCCCAGCTGTTTTATAAAATTACACAGCCATGAAAAAATGATTTTAAAACCACTGTATGTCTTTGTGACCCATTTTTAAACATTTACCTCAGTAGGAACAAATGGGCTTGGGGCTGAGCGTTAATGCATGGTAGGGAAGTCAAAGTATTGAGAGGCAGAAAAATGTGTAGTTCGTTTTTGGCATTTTATTTTTTATAGCTCTCTGGTAAAATAGCTTTTAAAAAATTTGCACAACGGGTGTGAAAAACCAAACGCAAAAAAACAGAAGACAAACATGAGGTTTTACCTTCTGCCAAATGGCTTAGATCAACCTTACCAACTGTGCTTGCCAAGGTGCCCTGTAACACCGGACTTCCCATGAATATGAAATCATCTCTCATTATCATAATCCAAGTCAGAAATTGACACGTCATTCATTATGGGCTTTGCTTCTGCTTAAGAGAGAATGACGAGAAGTCTAACTGGGGAGGATTGTCCTATATTCCCACGTCATAAATATGTATTACAGTGTGAAATGGAATATCTGACTATCAGCAGGCAAACAATATGAAGATTTGACTGCTGCTTTAAAGTCGATAAGTCCATCGTGAACTCGTACCTTCGGCAGAGTGCTTCTTCTCCAGCTGGTGCAGGTCAGGCAGGATGTGCATGCAGTTGATGCAGCAGTAAGTAAAGAAGTCCAGCAGCACTACTTTACCAGCCAGCTCCTTGTGCAAAGACAGAGGCCCCTCCGTGTTCAGCCATTCCAAGCCTGGAGCAAATCACAGAGTGGAAAATTAGGCATTTTCATCTCATTAATAAAGTTTAGTCACAGAAAAGGCAATTTAAGGACTCAAAGCAATGACTTGGAAATGCTCACAGCTTCAGTCGTGTTATGAAGCTATTAAATGCCATCATTTTATTTACGTACGTCTAGATTGTGTCTGATACGTTTTTAAAAACATTTTTTTTTTTACACTTACCTCACATGCACTCTAGATTGTGTCTAATAACATTTGTCACACATGACTCGCATGCACTTGATTAATACATTTGCTTTTATATTTTAACAGCAAACTGAGCACCAGAATCCAGCCTGAAAAACTTGGAAATAATACTCTACCCTACACATACACAAGCCTGTTTGAAAGTCTATGTTCTTCTTGTGCTGCTGCCTTGCTTTGCAATATCTCTTTAGAAAGAACAGTGTTTAATCTCAATAGGACCTGACTGGGTTAAATAAAGGTTGAATATAAAAAATAAAAAGCTTTTTTCCAGCTTTAGGTATGATGCAAGCATAGACCAAGTTAGAGAAAGAAGAAATAGCTCTCCTGATTTCAAAGATTCATAATTTTATTTGTTGAAGAGAATGATTAGAGGTCTTGTCTAGTACCCAAAATGTATAATGTAAATATAATGTGTAAATAAGGTAATGCCAGTCCAAATCCTTTCTTACTTGTGTGGTCTAAAACTGGGCCGGTATTCATATATGTGGAGATCATGGCATCAAGGAAAATATATATATTGTTACATATTGTATATCTTAAAATGTCTCTTCGACGATGCAAAACAGAAGAAATTGGATAAATCTATGAAAAATACTATAACAAATGGGTCATGGATACAGTAATATTGACAAAAAAGAAAATTATATGAACAGCCATAAGTGCTTTTGACCACCTGTCAATTTTTTCCAATTTGATTTATTTATTATTCAACACACTTTCTCCAGGTAAGCAATGCATTTGTGCCGTCATGCTCTTTGTCAGTGAGCCAGGGATAACCACACAAATATATATATCCCTATAGCTATAACTATCTATAGTAATATTTAATTTAGCTTGTTTCTGTCATGCATTCATGATGGGTTTTTTGTTAAGATCCCATACAGCCATTCTGCTCTTTGATGTTCTACTGTAGATCCCCATCTACTGGTGTGATGAGATATTGCTAACACGGAGAACTACATTTGAAAACTAAATTGGCAACCCTTTTTCATTTATCAATCATGGGCCGATACTGTTCCTATAATCTGGTGTAGTGACAGCCGCTACAAACTGCTATGCAGTTATTCTCAACTTTATGCGGTTGTTAAAAGGAACAACAATCAAACACACAAGTTACAAGATAACAGACAAAGCGCTAAGAAATGGTGCGTTCAAAGAAAAGACTATTACCAAAATCGTATCTGTATTATGCTTTAAATTACAAACCGATTAGGCATTTTAACGTTTAGATTGGCAGTAGCATGAATAAACTGTGAGGTCAAACAGGGGAGCGTGTTGATAAAGCCCTGAGGAGGACAAACACACAGAACGGAAAAGGAAAACAAGAACATAACATTATGCATTATCTTGCTTTATAGAGATTGGTGGCTTCCTGATTATGCATTGCTATAAAAAGAAAATTGAAGGAAGTGAAGAAGACATCATTTGGACAGGAGGAAATTGACTGCTACAAACTTATTAGCACAGCTGATACACTGTTGCAACAAAACCAACCACAGGAAGCATTGCACAACAAGTTGAACCTACACAAAGCAGCAGCTCTTAATTTGGTCTGAAATTAGTCCTTGTTTGCTAACTACAATATATTAAATTATATTCTATGTTATATTGCCATACTATACCACACACTTTGTTAAATGATTGTATTATATATATATATAAATAAATAATGCTATACTATATCTTAATGCACCATATTATACTAGCCTATATTATGTAAATATGTTACATTGACACTTGCACTATATTCTATTATTTTAATACAGATAAACACAGATTGCCATAATTTAAACACATCATACATCAGCCTGGTGTAGACTACAGACTTGTTGATTGCTGCCATCACTGTCTTGTAAAGTTTCTATTTGTAAGTTCTTAATTTAATTAATGTACCACCTATTCTTTTCCTCACTGCCGGAACAACAGACTTTGCGGGGATCAATCAAGGTGTAACCGTATCTGTATCTTACTTCTCTGACTGTGTTGGCCGTAGATAAGCTAACGTTAGCAAACTAACTTATAAAAAAACACAGTTGTCATTCTGTGCGAACATGTCGAGTCCTACAGTGGCACGTTAGCTAACTTTACCTGAGTGTCTCTCTATGGAGGCTGTAACATGGTCTAACCTGTCTGGAAGTCGTGTATCTTCAGGTCCTCTCTTCCGTCTAGTCTTTTCAAATACTCGTTGACAAGATTTTCTTTCTCTTCTTGAGTCGTAGCGGCATCTAGGGCGCAATCCAGCTGACTTTGTATAGGAAATAAAGTAGAGAGGCTGCACTGGGACGCCATGTTTCTGACAACACCCGCCTGCCAGGTAAACTCGCCACGTAGATTCACACCGGTGGTTTCGACACGGTAAAAAAAAATATGTTGTCCACCAGAAGGCTTTCCCCCCTGAAATATACGTTACTTTTAAATGAGTGAATCATCATTAAAATATTTAGTAATTAAAAGTAATGGGTATTTAGCTCAAATTATTAATGCATGTGTGGAATGTGCTGCTCTGTTTCTCTAGATGTCTTTACTTAGTTCAGCGTTGTCCTGTGGCGGTAAGCACTCATTTGTACAGCCACACAGTATGTAGCTACAGAACAAATGAGCTCAGTATCCTAAATAATAATCGTGCGAAACTATTATCGCAGCGGGAATTATCCTCACAATATTAAGGAATCTACACTAGACGTTAATGTACAGTCACGTTTATCATTGTCGGCGACCGAGGGATGTTATCAAACACCAATCCTTGTGTAATAACAAGGGTTTGAGGTAACGTTACTCTTTCTTTTGCTCCAAATGTCACAGAAGGACGACTCTGAAAATGACATTTGGGAGTATAAACCTCTTGAGAAGAAAAAGAAGAGACTCGAATCGCCGTCTGCGACTAAAAGAAGATGTCCTGTGAGAAAAGCCTCAAAGAGAGACTCTTCTTTCTCTGCCTACCCACCTGACACCAAAGTGAAGACAGCTGAAAGTGGAGCTTGTAGCACTGCTGCTAACGGAAATAGCAGTTTAGAGGCACATGATCGGCCCCCCAGTGACACTACTGATGAGGGACCATCCTCTGGAGACTTTTGCCCCATGTGTCAGATGCCCTTTTCCATTTTGGTGGTACAGACTCAAAGATGGCATGTTGCTGAATGCTTTGACACCCCCAGGGACACATGCAAAGGTACAGACATCCACACTTCAGATACTTTCTCTAAAAAAAATGACTGGTACATCAATAACATAACATGCAGCATCCTCATCAAAATAACTAAATATATATTTCATCCTGCATTCACGTGGACACATGGTGTAGTGGTCAAAAGTCAATGGACGAAATAATACGGATTGTTATTTTTCAATACACAACGTTATATATTGCCAGATATTCGTCATACTTATTCCACACTACTTAAAGGAGCAATTTAGCACTGCACTTCCATACAGTTGGGGACTCACAAGAGACAGATACAAACACCAGATTCTACATTTCCCACAATGCAACTTGATAAGCAACTTGATAGACAAAGAAACTGGGCTGGTGTAAGTAGAGCAGGATCTAATGAGAGGGATTAGGAAGCAGGTGGGGGGTGCAGGTGAGGTGGTGGGTGGGGTAGGTCAGGTGAAGGGAAATGAACTTGGACTGGAATGGACTTTGACTGATGTGAGACGTCCTTCTTTGTTTGCCTTTCAGGCACTTCTATATTATCAATTTCCAAGTCGGCTACATTGGCAGGAAAATCCGAATTTCCTGGTCATGATTACAATTTGGATGTTGAGAACATTATTTACAAGTCAGAAAAACAGGTAATTACAGTTATTCCCTCATGACATGAACATGGCATCAGATCCTTTCTGACTCGTCTTTCACGCCCCCAGTTTGAAACACAGGGTTTGTGTTCAAAATGTGAAGTCTCAAGGCCAATTCAAGGAAACCTTGACTACATAATCAGTGTTATTTCTTCAGGAAGCTTCCTCGAGAGACAGCACACTTGTTGCAATGAGGAAAATGTGTATATATATATATCAGGCACTTCAGATTCTTGAATATATGGATTGTCAAACAGTTTTAGCCGATTTTATATGTAGGTGCTTTTGAATTATTACCATTTTTTACTAATGAGCCTACATTTCAAAATGTTTTTTTCTGTTCACACAGAATGTCCAGATGGCCTCCAGTGCTTATCCACCATTCCTAACCATTATAAGAAATTCAACCACACCTTCTTGGCCCAGTGTCGAGCAAACGGTGACACAGCCCTCCTCAGTCTGTCCCAGCAGGCAGGGAAGACAAGCCTCAGTTGTCTCCCAGGACTGATAAACAACGAGGCGGTTGGCTCTTTTTTAGATACTTCACAGGATAGCGCTCTCAGTCTTTCAGCCGCATCCAATCGTAGTGTCTCCCCTCACAGTAATCTCACTGGGACACCTCCATCTAAACGTACAAATGGACTTCTGTTGCTGCGCTCCCCTGGCCCAGAGGATTGTAAGAAAAAGAAAGGCTGGTCGTCCTCTACTAAAAGCCAAAAGTCTATCAGTGCTTCCCAAGAAAGTAGAACAGAGCTTTCATCCACTCCTGTCAAGGCAGAGAGTGGAAGACAACCATGTGCAGTTTTAACTAAAAGCGAAGCTTCCCCTGACAACAATGATGCAATATCCTACTCTCCTCTTTCTGAGTTCCCCGCAGAGACTGAATCCAATAGCAGTGAATGTCGAAAAGCTCTTTTTAAAAATGATGCATCTGAAAATGAGGCTGAAAACTCAATGGTGCTATTCAGTGACAGTTTCTCAAGTGAAGATGAGCTCCTCACGGAATTTATAGATCATTTGGAAACCAATAATGTGCAGGTAAAGGTGCCTGATTCCTTAAACGCCCAGCTGGAGTCAGTTACCTCATTGCCGCCCACTAAGCTAGCTGCAAACACAGCTCATTTCAGAGGTGAAAGAGAAGGTTTTGGTAATTCCACTAGTACCGTCAGTCCATGTAAAAGTAGCAATCAGTCTCCTCAAAGTATTGTTTTAAAGCGCCTGAGAGAAACTCTTCTAAGCTCAGATCACAGCCTGCATTTGAAAAACTTGAACGACAGCAGTATTCAAGTGCCTTCATCGCAAACCTCCGTTGTGCAAGGGTCTCCAAGCATGCCGCCACAGAAGGGCCAGATCAAGGCGGGTCAGGCCCCCTGTCTGAAGCAGACAGACATTGGGGTGTTTTTCGGCCTCAAACCCCTCAAGGAGAAGGAGAAGGAGGCTGAGAGTGGACCAAAGCAACTCAACACCACCTCTGTTCCAAGACTTGGTGAAAACTCAGGACAGAGACCACAAAGGAGGGACAGGCAAAGAAAAAGTAAGGCTGACACAACCGCAGACGCCTCACAGGGCACAGGGGCTGCAGGTAACAGTAAAGCTGTGGAGCAGGGTGGAGCAGGAAGAGGCAGGACCACAGGATGGAGAGGAAGTAGGTGGAACAGAAGGAACGCTGATGGAGAAATAGAGTTACCACGTTGTCCCTTCTACAAGAAGATTCCAGGTCAGTGAGTGGCCATATGTCATATATTTCTGCATGAATGTGTTAATTATTTTGTGCTTTTTTTATAATCTTAAGATTTTATTTTACACAGGCACAACGTTTACCATAGACGCCTTTCAGTACGGAGAGATCCCGGGCATCGCTGCCTACTTCCTTACACATTTCCACTCGGACCACTACGGAGGGTTGACCAAGAAGTCCACATTGCCAATCTACTGTAACAGAGTAAGTCAAGCTTTGGCTATTGTAAAATATGAATGACCTCCAGTAATATTGAATTCCTTTGATGCTCATGCTATGTATTTTAACTGGTGTGTTACAGAAGGGCCTTTTTTTCCTTTTCTTTTTTCTTTTACATGAAAGTTATGGAGGGTGGTCTTCACCCCAGATTTCATTTCTGAAACTGCATCCCACATAAACGCAACATTTTAATCATTCATACGGGGAAAGAGAGGAACAGTGTGCCAGTTTAAGTACGTCTGCAGTTTTGTGTCATTAATAAATGGCAGGTCTCCCCTCCAAAGGCGGCTTAAATCCTTTAAATACTATGCAAGAGATTCATTCTTTTGAAGGTGCTACAAACCTTTTTTTTTTTTTCCTTCTCAAAAATCCTATTTATTTGCATCCCATTAAAAAGCTTCCCGACTGCTCTCTTCCACAGAATACGTAGAGTAAATGCCTGACGCATTTCTTATCTCACTGCACTGCGTTGACTCTAATGAAAAACGAGCTTGCAGTTGGCAGCTATGAATACCAATTTGCCAATAGCTCTGACCATATTGAATTGGATTGACATTTTGAATACTTTTCTTTTTTTTTTTTTTTTTTGTGTGTGTGTTTTTTATTTATTTTTTTTAATTTTTATTTGTTAGTCTGGTTCTAAGTTGGTCTTTCTGTTTTATAGCATGAGCATTTTTGTGACTGTGCAAATGTTACATCTAATTATGGTGTGTGAATTAAACAATAAACTGAATGAATTGAGGTATACGGCAAGACAAGTACACATGTTTAATTCAGACTTTGAATCTCTTTTAGGTTCAAATTAGACATATCATTTGTTCACAGTATGTTCCTTCAGGCATTGTACATTTGTTTTATTTATCTTACTGGAATATTTAAGAACTTGCCTCCTGAATCTAGTTATAATAGCCCAATAGATATTATCTAGAATAAAATGTGTTGGTGAAGGAGGCTGGATAAATTCTCCTGGCAAATGGGTCATGATTTATTACAGTGTGTGCTATCTTGGGATTATAACTAAAACAGGCTTTCAAGGACTCATTGGGATTCCATTGGGGTTTTGTTTATTTGGTAGGTCATATACATTCAAACTGGACGCTAGGTGGGTCATAGCCCAGAAAAGTTTATCCTTTGAGTTTGTGGTTTGGTATTTATTTGTTTATAATAATATACAATATAGACTTTTCATAGAAAAAACTTGTTTTTGTTCATGCTTTAGTGGCTGCAGCTGAGTCACTATGCAAGTAAACCACAGATGTATGTTGACTGACAGCTGCCTCTCCTGGTCAGATTACAGGGAACCTGGTGAAGAGCAAACTGAGGGTTGCGGAGCAGTATGTCCACATCCTTCCCATGAACACCCAGGTCACCGTGGAGGGAGTCAAGGTCATCCTCCTGGAAGCCAACCAGTGAGTCATCGACCTGACGTCAATATCCGCCAGTCTAATGTCTGACACCAATTTCAAAGTCTAGACAGTCCTACGCCAACTGCCTAAAGCGTTTCACTGAGGAATACTAATGGGCTTTATTAAGGGAAATTCTGTAGTGTATTTCTAGTTCATCACACAATAACTACTTCCTTCAACTTTTATATATCCAGCTTCACCTCCTGTCTGCATCTGTTCCCTCAGTTGTCCAGGAGCTGCCATGCTGCTGTTCTTCCTGCCTGACGGACAGACCGTCCTCCACACTGGAGACTTCAGAGCTGATCCCTCAATGGAGACGTACCCTGAGTTACTGAGCTGCAGGGTGCAGACGCTTTACCTGGACACCACGTTAGTACCCGTCTGTCTCCTCATGCACATCGAATGTACCAGTGGGTTTACTGAGTGGCAAGAACGGAGGACTGTGGTTATGTGTGACCTTTTTGGGTGGTAACTATAAATAAGATTCTGCTCATCCAATGTGGATCAATATTAAATTTAGTTTTCACTCCATGTCCACAACCCTCGCATGTAAGAAACTCCGCAAAAGTCATGCAGAAGCACTGAGGAAACTCAGAATTTCAATGTATTTCTCGTACTCCTATAGCTACTGCAGCCCTGAATACACCTTCCCCAGACAGCAAGAGGTCATCAACTTTGCAGCCAACACAGCATTTGAGCTGGTGACGCTCAATCCACGTACACTTGTGGTGTGTGGATCTTACTCAGTGGGGAAAGAGAAGGTCTTCCTGGGTGAGTGTTTAGTCGAAATTGTACTTTCCATATCCACAGGGCAGCAATTTTGTCATGACATGGCAGGCACAAATTATTACATAGAGTAATCTGGTTTTGTATATACCTTCTTTTTTTATTTTATTTTTTAAAGGATATACCAATTCTACACACCACGTGATATTGAAAGCATGTTTTTGTTTTTAGTGTTGCTTGTATCTCCTAAAATGTAACCTCCTTTTTTATCTCCTTTTTTTTTTTTTTATCAGGAATTTCAAAAGTGCTTCAATTTAACATCATATTTAAAATTTTATCAACTGCCGTTTTTGATTTTCTTTTTTTCTTACTAAAAACCAAAGTAGTTGTTATCCAACCTGTTCCTAGGGGAACCAATTTAGCTGATATGACGGTGACTATTTCTACAAAAAAAGAAATTAGGGTATGATACTGATATACTGTTGCTTGCACACAATTTAACATCAGTCTGATAGTTGGATTATATTAATGAAAATAACATGGTAATTTATTCATTAAATTCTGGCAATAATAACCATTTCTGAGATGTTACCATGTATGTACCACCAACACAAACTGTTGGACACAAGTGAATGTGTTTCTAAACCTAAAAGAAGAATGAGGAGATCTTTTTTTTCGGCAGCTCTATATTGCTACCTGACCTTTCCTCCCTCTGAAAGGTCATGAGATATTACATGCTCTCTCGAATGTGAGCGGTGTGAATTGAGGATGAGTCTGTTTTGAGAACAAAGAGCCCACTCCCGTGTCCTCTATTGACTCCTGAATTGCTCCACTGGTGTCGTCAAGTAATCAAAAACCAATGTTGTCCTCACATTAAGCGAACAGGAAATTTAGACTGGAAAAAAAACTAGAGCTGATTCAAACGTCTGTACAGCTCTACTAGTTTGTGTGCTCTTGAACACTTTTACAAGTAAGTGAACATGATAAAATATAGCTTAAAAAAAAAGCCATTCAACAGTTAATGGTTTGTAAAAATGTGTTTGTCGTTGGTGTAAAGTAAAATACTGAACTGGAGTTTGTTGTGTGTGTGTGTGTGTGTGGGGGAGGGCTCTTAAATACTATAATACTAGGTCTTACTGGAAAAGGCTGAATTGCCCACATTCCTGGTTCTTACACAGACCATGTTCCGCTTCATTTGCAGCACTGGCAGACGTCCTGGGGTCTAAAGTGTGTCTCTCGAGAGACAAGTTCAACACCATGTGCTCTCTGGAGTCGGAGCAAGTCCGACAACGCATAACCACAGATTGGAAGGCAGCCCAGGTCCATGTGCTGCCCATGATGCAGCTCAACTTCAAAGTAGGTGCAGCAGTCTCATTTTCCATTAACTGATCTGAAAAGAAGAGTTATTACAGTGGGACTCGGGAGTATAAAAGAAACGTCCTAATTTAGGGGCATGTTTAGGAAACAAAGTACATCAGTGGTTAGTGTAAAACAACCAGCATCAGACTGACGTCCCTCAGGCCGTTTCTTTATTAAGTCACTGCATATAAGTCTTATGTATTTGGATGAGTTTGACAATTACATTTAATAATACTCTACTTTTGAGAGACAAATGAGAATAGAACTAGCTAATATAATTATACACTATTCTTGAAATGGTGTGCAGAGCTTTTGTGTAAACGGTTCTTGTTTGTCCAATTGTTTATGTACGGTTCGTTTCGATGTGCAAACGCATCTTTTACTCTGCTTATTGTCGTCTCATATGCAAGTATCCAGGACAGCAGTTGAAATAATTAGGAAATGCTAATTATGATGACCAAGCACCGCGTCTCTCTCTGAAAGGACTAAAGCGTTTAAATTTGCCATCTGTGTAACCGCAGATAAGTCCCAGAGTCGGTATAATTCAAGCATCGCCAGGCACAGGAAGGCTGACTCGGGGGTGTATTCAGTTTAGGTTTGCGGTGTTTGTTTTATGCCTTTCTTATCAAGAAGAGCTATTACAACTCGGACAGAGTCACCTTGAAATAAATTGATAGCTCAAACTATTTAATCATTTTAAGTAAAATGTTTGCATTGTAAATAACATCTTTGCAGTTTTGTTCATCAGCTGGCAATCAAGACTGGTGAAAATTGAATGACTTTTTTCACATCTTTGTAGGTAGGCTATTGAAAAACACTGGATGATGCTTTCCAGCATTTGAGCACAAAAGCGGCACAAACGAGGGTTATCTGTATCCATTATGTATACATTTAGCAGCTGCTCTGCGTTGTCACATTAAATGCATCAGCATGCGATGAATTCTCCCAGATCCTGCTCACACACGGCATTTCCTCACTCACTTTTTCATACTGCGTTTGAGCACAATGCGGCTCCGTTTTGATTATAAAAATTCTCCTTCTCACCCTGATCTTATCTCCAGAAACTGCAGGATTACCTGGCACGCTTCTCAGGAAAATATGATCAGCTGGTGGCCTTCAAACCCACAGGCTGGACCTTCAGCCGGCAGGTGGAATCAGTGGAAGATATTCAGCCTCAGATCAGTGGCAACATCTCCATATATGGTACCCACAGATCCTTTCTTATTTTTTTTTTGTTTTTGACTTATTTTAGCACAGTTATTATATTTCAGAAGGAATAACAATCGTACACACACAGTATCAGTGACTGCTCTGCTATAATGCCTAAAAAATCTAAATAAAAGAGAATCACAGATGTTTTTCATTGTTAACTCTGTTACTGCCGTTTAACAGCATTAAGAGGTATTTGAGCTGATAACGCTCTGACGGAACGCCCTCTTCTCTTTTACTGACCACACGACCGAGCCTCATAATGGTGAATAATCTTAATTGTCATCTTGCCACACGCAGATAAGACTTAATCACAAGAGCAGCATTTTTGTCCTGCCAAAAACGTGATTGTTCATCAGTGTTGTATCTACCCTACAGCTCCCTCTTTTGGCAAAGAGAGGAGGAGGAGGAGGAGGAGGAGGGGAAGGGGAATAAACAATGATGGCTGAGTTTCAGGTTACTTCAGCTCGGTGACGAGAGGGAACATAATATAATATAATATGTGTTAGCATTAAACTCCAATGCTGAAAAGGGTCATGACTTAATTTGGCAGATTTGGCCAGTTTTGAACCTGTTCTCTGTTTCCATGTTCTGAATAGAGCCATCAACAGCATCAGCCAGCTGGCCTGTAACTCGCAGTCGCCAGCAAGAGGCTTTGCTTTTGCGATGCACATGATTTCCTCCTCCTCAGCAGTTTGTGTGTCAGTCAGGCAGAAGCCAATTTGCGCGCCTCTCTCTCCGCCTTGTGTTCAAAACTCCTCCTCAGTGCTCTTCCCAGCCATATGCTACGACTGCTCCTGATATTGTTCTCCGCATGTGGGACGATCGACTGTGTGCATGAGTTGTTTCGGTTCCAGCTCGACCTGTTTTTAAAGCTGCGAAGGGAGGACAAACGAGAGGCAGCAGCTTTCTGCAGCAATGCCAAGATGTCGTCTTATTGTCTCCTCAAAACAGGACATTTGAGACCCACAGGCTCAGAAAAGTTTGAGCCTGTGGGTCACTTCTCGGCCCCTCTTACAACACTTTGACCCGTTGCTCGTCTGACTGACTCCCCTGTACGTGCGTACCAAACCTCCTCTGTGTACGCTGAGCGTGATGTTTCTTAATAGAGAAATTGGCAACAAAAAATATCAAAGCGAATGAGCCGGTAAGTGTCTGAAAAGTCCCTCTGGTTCAGTTCTAAGCCACTCCTTGACTCTTTTTTTTGTGCCAACGTTTGGGTACATGCTGAATGCATCCCTTCTGTTTCCCTGACAGGAGTCCCATACAGCGAACACAGCAGCTTCCTGGAGCTGAAGCGTTTCGTCCAGTGGCTTCAGCCCCTCAAGATCATCCCGACAGTCAACAACGGCAGCTGGGCGAGCAGGAAGGCTATGGACAAGTGCTTCAGTGAGTGGCTCGTGGAAACTAGAGCTCAACGGTAGCTTATTTACAGGTGAACTTTGTTCGCAGATGGACTGAAAAAAACAATGAATTCTCAATACTGCATGACCATGGGGAACAAATATATTTTAACAGCACTAATTCTATTTTATTAATGTTACATCAGACTGTTGAGCTGATAACACTGGCATTTTAATGCAGAGCGAAAAGGTTCAAGTATACGCTCCTGATCCAGTTTATTATGAAGGTTCTGCTCCTATCCACAATGGGCTGAATTAAAATAACTGACAACTCTGACGTATTATGTCTACAATTTAGACCTGTGTCATCCAGAAGTATTACACAATGGAACTGAATGAATTGGATGTGTTCACCTCCTGCTGTGGCAACCTCCACCCTTTTTACCCTTGTGTTTCAACAACGTTCACTATACGCATATACTGCAAGTGCTGTTTTTGATATTGTGCAATTTCATAATTATCTGTATTTGTTCTCTATTTAATCAACATTTTTATGCTGAAAAGAAATAAAAGTTTGAAATGATCGAACACTTTTCCCTCATTTTTCATTTTTTTGCAACTTTAACCTCTTAACTTGTTTCTTTTAAAAAAAAAAAAAAAAATAGAATTTTTTTCATATATATATATATATATATAATAAAAAAATCTCTGAGACAGCAGAGACATGCGGTACAGAGATGGAGTTTTCCACACTGTGTGATTTCTTCTTTCATGTAGAATAACGTCAATTTACCCATCTGCCTGAGCTGTGTGTGTTCAATCTCAGCGGCCGGCGTGAGGAAACATGTTAGTCACACAATCTGATTGTTAAAGGTTTGATGCTGTACTGCAGATTCCAACAATATATCCCAGGGTGTGCAGTCAGTGATGTATAATAACAAAAACAGTTGTCAGAGTTGTTACGGAAAATCTTCAAATTGTATAATCCTGTATATTCTTCAGAGATGATGATATTGATTACTCCTTATGTTCTGTGATGAGATGGTAAACTGGAAGTTCAGGTTCTTGCCCCTTCTGAGCAGGATGCTGAGCCCTGCCAGCTTTTTATAATCAGATGTCTCTTAGTTGTCACGTTGTTTCAGTAAATATATCAGTGAACTGATAATCCTTAAAAAATAAATAACATTACAAGAGGTTTCATGAAACTGGTCAAACATGCTGCGTTGTAAGAATGTCTTCATCTTAAACCTTCATGGATTTTGGAAGAAAATAAACTGGAAAAAGCTGAATTATGTCGCTTATTTTGAGTAACAATTCCAATGAGTTTTGTAATCTTTGCTGCATAAACTCTGCATTCCTCAGTCCAAGGTCAGTGTAACAATCTGGTAAAAATGTTTTTAGAATCATTTTACGAATAAAACACTGATGCAATGGCGCAGTACAATCTGCATTTGCTGCACCATCTGGAAGGATGCCTTTATTCGTAACAGAACGTATTTATAATGCAGCACACCTTAAGCATGACAGTTGAAGAATGGCCCTGCGAAATAAATGTCCTGAATAATTTCTTATATCTGTTTAATAGCTCCATTCAAACTTGGAACATTAATCTTGGAAAGGCTGTAAGATGCCATGGGAATATTAACACTGATGCTCGGAATGGTTTGTAGTACTTCAAGTGAAGAAGCCTTGCAGATCATTTCCATTTGATTTGTCTTTGTCAGGCAGCAGCATTGGTCACCAGATATCATTTAAAAAGGATTAAAAACCATCTTTCCAAAATTCGTATATTAAAATAACATTCCAGCAAAATGTCTTCGGCCGTCGGAATCAGCGTTTCTTCTTCAAATCAGAGAGAAATGGCTGAAACCCAGCCTGAAGTTTAACACCATTCTGTCTGAATATTAATTCACAAGATTCTCCCTGAGGTGCAAACGACATGAAATACTGGTTGCGTAACCTTTTTTTGTCATTCATCCGCTCCTAATTACTGTCATTCTCGAGATAAATAAGGAAAGGAAGGGATGAATTTGGGCGTATGCCTTTTTTTATGTGACAACACATTAACAACATGTAACAAAGGCAAATTTGACAAACACTGTGCTCTTCTACAAATATATTTCATCACAGGTGCCACGTACTGAGCGACCTGGAAATGACCCAACCTAGTTCATGCGCAGGTTGCGAGAAAAAAATGAAATTTGAATATTTGTTACAACACGAAACATTACACTATATCTTTAAAAAAAAAAAAAAAAAAAAAAAAAAAAAAAATGTAATTACTTCATTGGGATCATAAATGTTGATTCAGAGCGTCTTTTCTTTACATCATCTTCATGTTCTTAAAATCACAAAATTCAAATCACTTTAATTTGATGCTTAATTCATTATTAAAAATAGAATTCTTACAGTCTATATACAGAAACCGTGTGCATATTGCACCATTTTTACATTACATGCCTTGCACCCGTTTGTCTCAGGTCCAAGAGGCTTGTGTCATAAGAATGTCCTTTATTTTTTTTTTTGCATCATGCAGGCGGTATGAGGAAACATGTTTCATCTTTTGTTTCCATCCCAGGCCAGCTTTTCTACAGTAAATACAATACATAAGCACATCATAGGTCTCGGTTAAAACTGCAAATCATTGTTTACACCAAGTGCTTGGCAATTATATAATGTGTTTGATCTTTTTAAATATGCGAGTCATGAGATTTTAAATCATTCTTTTTACTTTTAATTTCACTTTAAATCTCCTCTAGACATTTAAATCAAGTAAACTAGTAGAGTGATAGATCAATAGGAACAGCCCACAGCCCTGGGAGAATACTGTCAGTTGTCTAAACTGGTCAATACATGGTACAAACCAACATAGTGTGGAGGTCACTGTCTCAGCTCCGATGGTCAGTGTGCTGTCAGTCACTGCAGTGACAGGTCGGTGAATGCAGAGGCGGGCTTCCAGGCAGACGCAGGATGGTCACTTTTACCTGAAACGAGAAATGATTTACCTCTCAGATGACACATTCATCGACACATGCGAATATCACGGACGCTGACAGTGTGAACATACCTCCTTCTTGAGACACCTGCTGAGATACATGTGACACTCCTCCACGCTGCCGGTGTGCAAGTCGTTAATTGCCAGAATTTGGTCTCCTTTGTGAAACAGGCACACGGTCTGCGGCTGGCCTGTCCACCCAGACACACTGTGACACACACACACACACGCAAAATATTCAGTTTTTTTAGATTCATCCCGCCATTCACGGAGTATTTCACATAGTGCTTTAATTGTTTTGTATTTTTACATCCTTATCATTGCCAAATACATTACATATTCTCCTCCTATTGGTACTAACAGGGCTGTGGGCCCAGATATTCATCGCCACCTCCTTTGAAAATGTAAACCCACCAATGTCTTTGCAATCGGCAGATAACTGCTCCTGTCTGTTCTACTGCAAGTTTGACTTCTTGGAGTCTTGTTCCTTGTCTACACAGGAGGCCATTGAGCCGCGTTGTTCGCTCGCCCGTCTCACACACGTCTGGCGGAACAGATGCGCTTCTATTTAATCAATCCAGCTGTCTACGCAGGTCACGTTTCACTTGCACTTTCCCCCGATTAAACGTGACCCCAAAGCAGATTTTCCCGCTTCAAATCTATTTCCTTCCGTTTTACGTGCGTAACTACAGTGATTGTGTGTTGGGTGACCTACACTCAGTACTGTGGCTGAATGCATCCTGTGGACACTGCTTAAATAGAGATATATGGTTGCTGATGATTCAAAAAGTGTGTGTACCTTGTAGCATAGAAGCTGAGGCTAGTTTGTCCACATCTTAAAAGGGATTAAGGATGTAGGTGTGTGCAATCAAACCAATTAATGCAAAGAGCAGTTACTAAATCTCAGTATGAATACAATCGAACACAATACAGATGAATGCTCTGAATCATCCAACACGAATGAATAGCAGCGCAGCATTAAGTCTGACTTTTCTCAACTGCAAAAAGAGTAAATAAGTGGAGAATGTAATATTAGTGGGGAATATGGCAAACATATATGGGGTTTTATTGTTTTCATTACATACAGATAAATAGAAAGTGAAGCATTCCACATATCATCATAAGTCTTTTTCTTTTTTTTTTCCTTATATACGGCAATGAGGTAAGTGTTATTATTTCATAGACAAACTTACCTTGGTTTCCCATCCACTTCTGTTAGTGTCAGGTGTTTTTTCAAAACTGCATGCTTGATCTCAAAATCTCTCTCCTCTGGGGTGATGGTGTCAAGGCTTGAAAAAACAAAAAGAAAAAGAAAAAAAGCTTTATTTAAGGGTATTGTATATATTTAGATACTTTGGCATCTTAATCTTAAATCTTAAATAGTTCCCTTGTAAGAGAAGACATTTCCCAAGATCCTCCTGCATTCCCAAGTTGGTGTTTTTCGTCACATATTCATTTCAGTAAATGTTAGTAACACCATGATTAAAAAGGCGCAAAATGCCAAGTAATAAGGAAACTGAAACCTTTGATTCTCTAAGTGAAAATCTGAAATCTGTGGTTATTATTGCCTCCTTCCTTCATTATTGCGGCATAAGTGTCTGTATAGATAAGGACTTCTAATTTTCTTCCAAAAACTCATTTAAATTCTGGTAGCAAAGTCGCCTGAGTTACTAATGTTAAAATGTCGAGCACTGCTTATTATTATTCAACTATCATACCAGCGGCTGCTTGCAGAAACCTTCAGAAACCACTCCAACCAGTCCAGCAACATTGTCAGCGGCGAAGTTTTTTTGTTGTTCTCTGTACCATTACAAAGCTATTTCTGACCTTTTTATCTGCAATAGCGCAGCCGGGGCCACAGTGTGTATGTGCCCTTGTGTCCTTTACAAGTTAGGAAACTGTTGAATGAATACGCAGGTGATAGATCTCTGATTCAGTTGATCATCACACGTAAAGTGTCCCTATTTGTAGTGTATTCTTATTACAAGAGAGGTAATAGTGTCCACTTGGTAGTTACGTCTTTGGATTCAGTTACTTTGGAACCTCACCTTTCAGAAGAGCTATGTGTTTCCAATGTTGACACATTTGATTTCTCCAGCATCTCTACAGGAGAGATGGCACCGTTGTCACTGGAGCTGCTGCTGAAGTCTGATGTCGGACGTTTTTTTTCTCTGCAAAAGCAAGTAACGGCATGAGGGATTATAAGATCAGATCTTTGTTCATGTCTCAGTTACGCTGACGTATCCTTTTCTTTTATCACAACAGATTTCGGCGCTGCATTAGAAGTCTCGGATGGACGGATGAAAGTCTTGCCCCTGTGGCAGAAAGTAACAACAATAAAAGGGAAGAAGAAATGGTTGTCGGAGGGTGGAAGAGCAATGTGCACTCCAAAAACCAAAGGAGGTTTCTCTCAGATATACAAAAAGAAGATCAGACATCATGAGATTTATTTTAAAATAGTTCATAAAAGCAGCATGGGAGAAGCAAATCATGCCCAAATCACTGTAGAGGTGCAACAGGAATTCTAATTAGGAGGCACTTCACAAAGGAGTCTCCTGACCCATATGCCAAAACGTAGTAGAGGAGATGTTCTTCAGCGTGGCAGTACAGCAGGTAGCCAGAAAGCAGACATCAGTGTGAAATGCAGAATTATCACACAGTTTTGTATTAAAGCACATTTAGGAAAACAAACAGCAGGAAAGGTCATTTTCATACAGGAGCTGGTGGCCTGAAACAGCAGGAAGAGGCACAACAGGGATGTTTTTAATTGATCGCCTGCTGTATTGGTGATTAACGCAATGGGTTCATCCCAATACCCTAACTTGCCTCCTCGTTTCCCTCACTTGCGTCTCTTCCAGACCCGAGCGAGAGATGCGAGGATAAGATGCGAGGACAGAAGAATCCCCAGTTGGGGAGTGAGTTATCCTCAATCAAACCATGATTGAATGCGTAACTAAATTTCACACAAATGTGTTTTTATAGAGTAGGATTCACTTATTTACCAAAGAAATGTCTATCTTTTACATTTTATGACCTTTTACAGTCAAGAACTGCCACAGTGTGCAGGGGACGTCCTTCAACACGGCGTGTCTCTTGGAAAGAACCCAATGATTTGGTCAACAAGGAAGTCAAATCTGATTGGCTCAAACCTGCCCTCCTTGAACGTCTGGCATACCACACTTAACAGGGATGGCATTGTAAGAGCTTTACGCACTTGCTACATCAAAAATGTGTTCCGATGGTAAACACGGATTTGGTTTGCTGACTTTAACACACTGCCTTACTTGTGTTACATCTACACTAGGGCTGCACGATATGTCGTATATAGTACATATAGTATATATAGTGTTCATTACGATTTAAGGGTTCTTGGATACACAGAGTGTGGTGCTAGTGAGTGACATGTAGGCTCTGCATGCACAGCTAAATCACAATCATTCTTGATCAATTTATTTAAGAACAGTAGATAACACAACAAAAGGAAGATGAATTGGTTGGCGGAAAGAAACGCAAAGTCAGTTGTTTGGAAATATTTTTGACTACAGAAAGGATGATGTTGACCAAAAACATGTACTTTTTTCGTCAACCGGAGGAGATTCCTGCATCTTTCAAATCGCAGAAAAAACGAAAATCGAAATTTCATTTTTTTTTCCCCCAACATCGTGCAGCCCTAATTTACACTACACTTTAGTATTTAAAATGTTAGCGCGGTTCATAATTGTCACTTGTGGCCAAAGTTGCTGCTGTTTTAGCAAAACGTACATCGTTTCACTTTAAATAGTCCGTACAGTACCTGGATGCACAGATGTGAAAACATGTATGGCTCTGATTAACATAATAGCACACATGAGTTGCAGTGACTGCAGCATTCAGTGCGGCTTATTAGGGATCTGAGAATAATAAACAAAGTGCAGCTATCATGTAGAACAATAGACCCAGCTAACCTGTAAATTCAGCGTATACAAGGCCTATCAGCACACGCATTGTGAAGACAATCTGTGCCATTTGTTCAACACAAGATGAAAAGTGTTGTTTCATCAAGCATAAGTTGCCAAACAGGCTCTGAGGTGCTGCCTTTCTCAGATTCTTGACTAATCCTGGAGTGTCAATAGATCTTTGAAAATAACTCCCTCCTTGTTGTTAGTCTATGTGTTTGAGCCAATGAGGCTGCGGTAACCTCTGATGAGGAAGCTATTTTGGTATCTAGGGCACTGGCAAAACACAAAGAGCATAGGGGACTGACACTGAAGACAAAGTGCAAAGTCAAAAATACACACACGGCCTACAAAAAAAAAAAAAAAAGAACACAAGCTCGCAGTTAAACAGAAAGCTACCTGTCCTCAGCGGCTGTCTCCTCGTCGAATGGAGGTAGCGGGGAAATCTGCGTCTTCAGCTTGTCAAAGACTTGATTGACAGACCTCATCAGGGTGCCCGCGGTAACTTCCTCAATTTCACGGTCCCTAGTAACATTTGGCACAATGATCTGCGTTCAATTCAAGCAATGATCTGCGCTCATTTATCATTTTTAGAAAAACGTCCTCAGTGTAGATAAAACTTACGCTGCCTGAGCCAGCTGTGCATTGTATCTAACTTCGACCATCGATTCATATCTGCAAGAAACAGATATTGAAAATGACAGACAAACAAACAAATACTATTAGATGCTGTAGTAGTCAAGGTCACAACTCAAGCATATGTCACTTGAACAAAAGAACATTTGAATTTTTGTTTTTGTGCAATTTATATCTGGAAATAATTCAGATCAACAGCTTGTCACATATACAACGTCACCGATAATCAACACTCACACTGAGTCCAAACTTTTGCGACGGGTGTTGCCATTTTGCCCTTCTGATTGTCCTAAGTAGGCTTTTGGATAGTCATAGATTGGATTCACAGGCACCGACGCACGTCTTTTGGCATAATCTTCGCCCTGTCGGCCAATCAGAAAGCAATAGGAAAAACTGTATGCAACCAAGAGAAAAGTCACCTCCAATTCTCCATCACCCAAACTCACATGTTTTAAAGAACCCTCATTTGAATTAGATTTCTGCGAAAATGTCGCACCTTTGATTTTTCATTTGACGAGGGATCAGACATGGACCGAATTTTCAACTCTGCCTGTAAAAGAACAGAAAACACACACATTAAAGCACTTTCATTCACGCGATTAGATTATTTTTCACGTTATTCTGACAGCAGAAAGTTTTCCTTGTCGAGAAATGTGACAATCCCAGGGAAAATGTGTAATATATATGTGTTGCTCTCAGACCATTCATCTCAGTGTCCCTGGGTCCAATGCATTGGTTATACATTTGAGTAAAAAATATAGTTGTCAGTATGGGTCATGTTACAGTGATAATGAAGAGATGTTGTGGGGCCATTTCGCTGAAATGAATCTGAATTTCACCTGCATAACAAAACGGACCTAAAGCTGGGTCATCTGGGTTGATATTTAATGAGTGTTAATCGTTCTTATATTTTTGTGAGTGATGTCATTCTTAATTCCTGGCACTGAACTGCCGAATACACCCAGAATAACATGTTCTCATGCATTTTATGTGTCCCATGCGCATCTCTAAGACGATGACTAAATGTAGAGGTGGAGTCGACAGATCCATAGCGAGGATGCATGGATTCACATGTGTCTTTACCCGCACAAAAAGAAAACCAACACAAATAGATCCACACAAAGGAACGTCACGATTGACTGACCTGACGAATCGGAGTTAGTATCAGATCGACAGGATGCATGCGTTTAGAAAGTTTAGCCAAATTCATGCAGAGCTTTTGTCGCAACAATAACCAACCTTTTTAGGCACAGCGGCAGAACAATTTTTCCACATAAGGGGTTTTGATAAAACCTTGGAAAAAGAAGGGAGGAAGACAAGTCTAAGTCAAAGAGTCTAGAGTTGATCGATAAGCACGGTTGAAGGATGATTAATGTAACTGTACAGTGGTTGCTTGTTGCATTTGCCAGGGGTAATCAAAACTGCATTATAGTGCGTTATAATTCGGATGGAGCAAGTGTTCCCAGGCTGAGGCAGAAGGCAGGAGTCGCTAGCAGGAAATAAAGTCATATTAAAGTAGTATATATAGGAGTAAAAGTAGAAAAAAAAAAGCAAGTTCGACAATAATTCGACGATAAAACGTGTTAGCGTTCAATTGAGCCAGGTTACGAGTAATGTGAAAGACATGAACATGATGAAAAATGTTTTGTAAAATATGTTTATTTGCTCCCTTTCCCAGATTTAGATGAGAAGATTAACACCACTCTCGAGTCTGTCAGGTAAATATGTAGCTGGAGCCTGTTCAAAGATATGCCTACCAGCACCTATTAAGTTCACTAACATGTTATATCTGATTTGTGTGTTGTTTGCTGTTTTACAGGAAGTTTTGTGCAAAAGTATTTCTTACTTATTACGTATTTCTAATACTTCCTGGAGTGTCCACTGGATGCCTTGCCACTGCTCCTAGCCATGAAATAATTTAACACATAACACCCAGTATACCACTACTTATTGTTTTAATACTTCAGGCTTTGTACGTAATAAGGAAAAATTAGGTAAATGGAAAATGCTGGTAGGTGGATTATGTTACCTTTGGTCACAGCCAGGCTAGCTCTTTCCCCCTGTTTCCAGTCATGATGCTAAGCTAAGCTAGCTGGCTGTCGGCTCCAGCTATATTTCGTACTTACATGAGAGGCAATAATCTTTTCTCCTAACACTTGGCAAGAAAGTGAATAAGTGTATTTTCTGTATTTTTGTAACTATTCCTTTAACGTGATTTGTCGTCAACAGATGAGAAACAGACTTTTGATATTTACCTCAGTGGTTGAGTTCCTTCTGGACATTTCCTTTAGCAGAAAAGAAAAAACATTGTGAAATAGTTGATAAACAAACATGATTTAGATTTTTTTTTTTAAGTGCAGTGCAAGAGACGCTTGGTTACAAAACATGATAAGAACTAAAATCTCAATGTACCTCTGAATTCATACATTTATGTGGCCGATTTTTCAGGGCGTCAAACAGGTCAGAGAACCAGCCGTCCACTTCCTCACTAAAAGCAAGAAGGGCATATGAAACACTTGAAAATCTAATTTTGGAGCTATTACATTTATTTTAAAATTTGATTCCATAATCAAATATAGATTGGAAATAGTCGCAATCAGCAACAATTTTGTGTGAGCAGAGTGGAAGGCAAAGTCATTATCAGATGATAGACTACTACTAAACAGGAAAGCAACACCAGCATTTCTTTTTTGATTATTAGAACTCCCAAAATAGTAGATGTTGAGAGGGGGGAGGGGGGGGAAGTGTTTTACGAGGCGCTGTGAAAGTGTCAGCGAGGGCCTTGGGAGGAGGACTGGCCAGCCCAGCTGTGTGGCCTGAATCCTAATTCCACCATCACCAACTTTCAAATGAACACAATCCATGTATGTAGGACTGTGCATCTGCACATTGCCATGAAAAGCAAACTCTTTTGAAAAACTCACACTGATAAATCAACGGCTGCATTTGTGCAGAATCAAAATACAATTAGATTTGGTTAGAACAAAATGGTTAGCGACTGAACTTTAAGTGTTTTTGTAGAGTAGAAGTAAAAATACTTTGTTGTGTATCTATATAGAGTGCGGTATGTCAGGAGGTTTTACACTACAGTGTAGTAAAATCCACAGAAGTTGGAAGCTAAGCTATAAATTCCATGTCAGTTGTTTTATCGCCTGTAAAACCTACTGACCTGCTCTCCCCGCCGAGGAAGTAGTCCCGGTCAGCTGCGCGGATGTAGAGCACACATGATGGGAGGCACTTCAAGCTTTTCTGCACCAATGCCCATCTCTGGTGCTTTTCAGGGCTCACATACAACAGTGAGATTCTGTCAGAGGGACACAAATGACACAAAAAAAAAAAAACAACAACATTTTAACCTGGAGGGGATCTTTCCTCAAAAACAAAGCTGGTTAAATTGCATTTATTTGGGAGCCATTAAATGCATTATTTATCAATGAATTGGCTTTTGAATGAGCCATGTTAAGAACATACTGCGATAATTCTATCCCTCCAAGCGGCCTGTCCCTTTCATCTGAACTCCTGAAGTACTTCAGTAGGTGTTCTTGCTCACTGGTTTTGAACAGCACAAAATACCGCGTCTTCCATGATTTCTGCAGTAGAAACATGATAAAATAAAGAATTAAATATAATAAGAAAGCACACATTAAGAGCTGCAATTTATTGCATCCGTTGTGCCGACTCTGTCACCTCTGTTTTCAGCCGTCTTTGGGGAGGAGACTTGCGCAGGTATCCAGATCTTACTTCCGTCACAGTTCCAACTGGTTTGTAGAACACCGCATTTCCGCCTGAGGGCCAAAGAAAAGTCTATCGTTTTGTGCTCATTTGCATAAATCTCATCATTGTTTTATCATCGTGCTTTATTTTACTGTAGGTGATATTTGGGAAACCAGAAAAGGAGCAAGGGAACAGTATAAAGAAGTAAAAATAAACGTGTTACAAATGCAGTTTGGAAAACTATATCCTCAAACTATGAATGACTGTGTTAACATTGGTATATTAGCACGTTGGCTGCAGGTTTGCTTGTCAAATGAACCTTCTGTGTCTTGACAAAACAGGCTGTAAACACAGGTTTTCTGTAAGCGACACCAAAATGCCAGTAAGTAACCACAAGCACCGAAATCAAATGATAAAGCAGATTTCCAAATGTGATACACTACCTGTGGTCTTTTGGCTCTTATGCATTGTGACGCCAGACCTGGAAAAAAAAAAAAAAAAGAACACAAGATTGTAACAGTCACTTCAAAACAGCATGAGCATATTCAGAAGGAAATAATTAACCTGTTAAAGGAACGGGGCAGGGTTTAAATAGGCTCAAGCCTATTTATATAGTGAAAGCATAGAGCTCCATTCACAAAACAAAAGCCATGTTAAGGTGCAGGTGTACAGGAAAGAAATATTCAGATTTAACTATATACATATAATTAAAGTAATTAAAAAAAGTGTAAACATACAGTATCTCAGCAATGTTAATGTTTACGCAGTTTAACACTCTTCTCCAAGATGGAACCAAACATGTGTTGGCAAGTGGATGCAAATGAAATTTGGGTATTTCATCTCAAAGCAATGCAATAGGAAAATGATTCTAACACACGACTCACTAATTACGCCAGTTCTAAACAGGGAAACAAACAAACGTGAGGTTCTTACCTGAGCAGCACCTGTTCGGACTCTGCTCACCTGGCTCTGCTCACAGTAAGTGTTGCTACATGAGGAAGCTGGACGCTTTTCCTGTACCTGGCAAACACTTACAAGATATTCACACTGGGAACTGGAGTTTCTGGTTCCTCGCTTCACTTGCTTTTAAAGTGAACCTGCTGTGTGGTTAAGCTGCAGAATTCCATGGAGCGCAATGTGTTTGTGAATAACAGATGGAGAATTTAAGGCGCCGCATTCAAGAGGTATGAAGATAAAGAAAGAGATTAATGCCAACTTTCGACATCAGATGATTTATGAAGGCTGATTGGCGTTTAGGGTACTGGAATTAAATGTGACGCCAAAACACACAGGTGACACAGGTGACAGTAAATGAATTGTTTTCTCAATTGTATTAAATAAAATCTGTAGTCCCAGGTGAAAGCTCACTGGTATGGACTGATTTTTATTATTACCTCAACGATTAGATTAGAACATAACACAGCACTTCTGGGACAATTTAAGTATTAATTAATGTACATTTGCCAACAATTATAACTTCTACTATGGAGACATATTTGATATTATTACACCTATTTTGTCATTAATAATCCGTTTTTACCTCAGCCTCTACTTATAAGGGGGTTGTTGAAAAAAATATTAAAATACGCATGTGTAAAACTACCTCATAGTGTGTTATAAACCATTTATTAAATGTTTAAATAGTGCTTATAAATGCTACATAGGGGGGGATTAGAGTAAAGTGTTACCAATATGTTCACAGCAAGGGTAATGTTCAGAAGTTGGAGCATTAAAACAGATGTTTTTTTAAAAAGCACGTGTTTTTATGTGTTAGACTAGAGGCATTAGTAGGTGCGGGCTGGTTAAAAGAGAAGCATTTCTGATTGATGTTTCTGGAGGTTGAATTCGCACGATTAAATTATGTACCGATTTCAGGTTATTTATCAGCTGAGTCACAGTCACATAAATCGCATAATCAAAGATGACAAGCCTATCTCTTTCTAAAGTGGCTGCTTCAGCCATCCCTAATTCTGAAATTTACTTGCAAATTAGCACGTCAGGCTGAGCGATCAGTCGACGTCGCACTCGGACGGAGATGTGTTTGCCTGCATTTGACCTCTCCCCGCTTGTACGTATGCATGTGCCATTTGTGCTATGCATGTAAAAGGTCATATTGGTCACGGTAAGCATTTTAAACAGGCATCGGCAGAGACCAATTTAACCGTCTCAGGGTGAAGATGCACTTCAATCACTCTGCGCACTTGTGATAAAGCACTCTTTATGAATTATCCATGAGCTACGCAAGCAACATCAATGTCTCATAACTCAGAAACTTCCTCAAATGTGCATGTAGGCCACACGCACACACACGCACACACACACACTGTACACACATCAAGGTCAGCGTCAGGTCGGTATAAATAGAGCTCCCATGGGCTTCTTGTTTATCAGGACATGGAATAACTCTTCCTCAAGTCTGACGATTTTCCCGTCCGTTTGCGCTTCTCTGCCCGAAAAACTTTCCTTCCTCTTGTCTTCAAAGTTTAGATTCATGTCCTCTCCTTAATAAAACCAGGCATGTGCTTGAAGCGGCACCAGGACAGAGACAAGGCCACCCTGTGCTCCCCCCTCCCCCACAACGAAGCATTCACACCTGCGACAGGCCTATAAAAACCCTCGTGGCTGTGTTGCCACCGGTCAGTGGAGTTTAATCTGCACGACTATACAGAAAATGAATAGCAAGGTAGGAGGCAAGGCCACGCATGAAGTAAGCACTTCCACTTTGGTTTTCTTTTTTGAGAAGAAAAGCCGATGACACTGTTGACCCACCAGCCTGAGGCGCTGCAGTTGTTGATCCTTTTTTCTTTTGATTTTCTGTGTGTGTTTCAAAGGAAATGCTTCTGAAACATCAGCAGCACCTGCAGAAGCAAAGAGATGGCATCGCCTACAGGATGAAGAAGCTGGCAGCTAAGCAGGCGGAAATAACAGTAAGTCTGTGAGATTGTTTACCGGTGGAAATACGATACAGAACAAAATGCTTGCTGACTTCTGTCATGCCTCAACCATTTTTCACCTTTATTTTGCAATCAGCCTGCAGGCCAGTAGCCAACGCCTGTAAAATCAGACATGGTGGAATATTTGACTTTGTGATCAGTAGTCTCTGCACCACTTAAAATTCAGAGACAAGATACAATTGAATAAGGGTTGGTGGGAACATTTTTAAAGTATATAATCAGCAAACACTGTCTATGAACATTATGTTCCAAAAAACATCCATCTGGTCATATTCCCAAGATCACAATGCGTGCTGTGTGACCCGAAGAGATAGGATTCGTAGGTTCATTCTTTTTCTTTTATTTGTTTGATTTGATTTGAGCTAACAGTGGTGGAAGATAGAGCATGTCCTTGTGCTGCTGCAGCACATTCACCCCAAGGTTAAATGAGTTATGAATTCAGAAATGCACTTTTGAACATTATCCTGCCTGTTTCTTGTTTTGTTTTTCAGTCCTCCTAGCTTTCCATTTTCCTGTGCTTTTCCATCAACAAAGCATTTTTGTTTATTGCACATTGTAGACTCTGTGCTGTATGAAAACTAATTTAGTAATAATAACAATTGCTTCATATGGGCCCAACTATCATACTGTGATCTAGAGTTGCAATGATTATAGCCAATTAATCAGTCAAGTCGATTTAATTAGATTAGTCTTTTGGCAGAAAATAATCTTCAATTATAGTTTTTTAAGCAAAAATATCAAATATTTTCCTGTTTAACCTTTTTAATTGTGAGGATTTTCTGTTTTTATTCTCTTCTCTCTTATGTGATAGTAAATTGATCGTTTGATTCTTAAATTGATTAATTGTAATGGCCATTTTCTATTATTTTCTGATGTTCTCAGACCACCCAATTGATCAATTACGTGCAAATAATCAGTAGATAAACTGATAATGAAGATAATGATTAATTGTAGCCCTACTGTGTTCAGATGTCATTATATCAGTTATTCTATCAGGTGGGGTTTGCTGCCTGTGCGTATACCGAATGCTATTACAGATACATTTTCTCACCTCAGAAAAAGACCAATGCGGTGAAGGAGAAAATCCTGAAAAAGTACGAGGACATGAAGCGGGTCCTGGATGAGGATCTTCGGATCACACTGACCCAGCTGGACACCGAGTACGAGGCCACAGAGAAGTTAGTGGAGGACAGGATAGAGGACTGCTACCACCTCACACAGGAACTGGACCAGGAACTGTCAAAGATCAGTGCCCATGTAAAAACACAAGAAATAGACATTCAGGTGAACACAAATCCAAAGTTCTGATTTCATGCAACGTATGGGTCATGAATTCAATTGTATCGTGTGTCTCAGGATGTTTTGTCAGTGGCATAAGGGTAATTAATTATGTATTCTTTTTACATCTTCAACAGAACGCTGAAACTCAAAAAAAGTACGTTCACATTTCAGGGAAAACCTGCTTGCTGGAAAATTAAATTGACAAGCACCTAAGCTTTAGCAAGATGCATCAACTCTTTGTTTTGTCTGAAATTAGAATATTTGAGACTATGAAGCTGACTGACCCCGACCTGATTCAGATGGATGAGTTCAAATATGAACAACTACTGAGTCTCACCATCAACCTGCTGCTGTTCATCAGATCCCAGGTCCCTGTCACCAAGAAACAGTTTCAGACCTGTGAGTTCACCCCAAAAAACATGCTCCTGGCTCTGTCAACGGTTGCGATGCAGCCAATCAGAACATGCTGTCCCGTGTCTTTGTCTCGCTTGTAAACGTTTGGGGACAATCCGACGACTGCAGACTCTTGACACTGATTTTTTTCTGATGTCTGTCACACAGATGCTGCAGATGTTGTCCTCGACGCTGACACCGCTCACCCCAAGCTGATCGTCTCTCCCAAAGGAGACTCAGTCACCTACACGGACACCTGGCAGGATGTCCCAGAGACTCCCTCCCGCTTTGACACCACCCTAAATGTAGTCAGCCGGCAAGGCTTCAGCGAGGGCCGGCAGTACTGGGAGGTGGATGTGAGTGGGAAGACCTACTGGGAGCTGGGGCTCACCTACCCAAGCATCCCGCGCAAGGGTCGCGAGGAGGACTCCTGGCTGGGCCGAGGCAAAGAGTCTTGGTGCGTGGAATACTTTAATGGAGACTACACAGCCTGGCACGGTGGAGTCCAGCAAGAGCTGCCTCTCCTGGCGGGGAAACAGTTCACTCGCATCGGGGTATACTGCAGCTTCCCCGGGGGTTTGGTGTGCTTTCTCGGAGCTGATACTATGACCCCCCTCCACTGCTTCTGCGCTGGGACCTTTACTGATACTCTACAGCAAGCATTGTGTCCTGGCCATGACAATGAAGGCACAAACTGGAAGTGCCTGAGGATTTGCGACGCCTCCCGATCAGCCCCTGTTCTTTGAGGTGGAGCAGGAATCCCTCAGAGGTAGAAATGGCCAGGAATGTTTTTTACATTGGGGTATGCAAATCAGCTGCCTGGTCTGACATTCTTAACATGTGACACCACATCAGCTCTGGGTACTGTGCCTGTCAGGCTAGTCTAAATTTGCTTAAGGAATCTTTAAAGCGTACGTCTATTTTAGATTCACAGATCATGAAGTTCATTTCCAGTCATTCATGCTTTTCGTTATAGTGGACACACCAAAGCTATCATGACGTTAGAGCTGTCCTTCATTCTGCAGCAAAGTGTTTTATTTTTAATGCTATGATGAATCGGGGAATTGCAAAAGACAGAAGTTGGTTTAAGTGACATTCAGTTTAATAACTCCCATGTTACAAACATCTTCCTTGTGTTTGTAAATAAATCAATAGCAGTCTTTTAATGTGTCCTGTGTTTCCAAATGTGCAAGAAAAATGACACATAACTCATTACAGAATAAACTCTTTATGTTTAATACAATAAAATGTTTACATAAGGATTCCTCTGTTTTGAAGTTATCTAAACAAGGTATTGGCCCAAATTAAAAAGAAAAAAAGAGCCAGATTATACTTTCAATGTAATTCATTCATTCATTTTCCCAAATCTTTTCAAATATATTCCTGAGGACAACAGCATTTAACACTGGAAAGCATTTAAAATTTACCCTTAAAAAATATTTTTCCCTCCTTAAATTCCAATCCAAAACAAGTGGAGCAAACACTCCTTTCAGCGCAGGTTGGGCACCACGTCGCTGAGCAGAGATCCATGTGTTGAGTTGTGGCTGTGTTGGACAAGTGCACTGGGTGTCGAATGGGACGTGTTCCTAACTTAAGCCAGTATTGATCACACTTTTGGCAACTAGAAATATAGTGTAAGTGTAATAATAAAAAAAAAAAAAAAAAAAATGTTATAAAAAAAAAAACAACTGATAAAAAAACACAAGGAGTGAAAAGGGGAAAATATAATGACAAGTTAAAGCTATTGCTGAATGTTTCCCCTAAGTTACTGACACGTGCAATCATGTGAATAATGTAAAAACATTGCAGCCACAGTGAGTGTGTATTTCGGACATGTGGATTGTGTATGTTCAGACTTGTCACCACCAGTAATAGCTGCCTCTGTGATTGACAGACTTTGGCACAATAACACAGCGTATTTGCAGAAACAAACTTTGTTTAAGTTGTGATGACCATCAGCAAATGTCTATTATAAAGAAGATATTTTAGATTTGACCATATAGATCAATGATAATAATGAACTTATTAAATTAGGCAATATTGTTTTTTAAAAACTTGGCAAGGTGCACTAAGTGCTTAAAAATAATATATACATTTTGTTCTGTCTTTCTAAATTTGGGTCTTTAAATCTTTCTAAATTAAAGATCAATTAAAAAAAAAAAAAAAGGAAGACTTTGCTGGGTTACTTTTACCAGAATGCAGTGTATGTTATGACAATGTACAACACTAATATACAGTGAAATGATGTAGCATTTGTGCTTTGGGCCCTAGTCCAGCTTTACACTATGATATTTCCCAAATTTATGACACAGTTTTTGACATTCTCAAGTTCTCGTTCTGGTGTAAAAAAAAAAAAAAAATCCTACAGCATATATCCTATTATCTATTAAAGTTATTTAAGAGGACTGTCTAACTTTAAAGATTTAAAAAAAAAGGGAAATTCATAAACTGATTTGTTGGACCCTGACTAAAAAGACAAGTGCGTAATTTTGATTATGTGCAAATACACAAACTTCGCTTACTCGGGGTTGTACAACAAGCAAGTGAAGTTTTTTAATATCAGGCTGAGAAAACTGGCAAATTGCAAATAATCCTTGCTTTTGTGGGAGTGGACTATATACTATGCACTTGACCCAAAATCTCATAGAACTAATCACTACACAGCAAAACAAAAGATCACACCTTCCTAGCAAATACGTATATGACATTCTTTAACATTACATTAACCCACTTCATGGGACATTAAAGAACCTGAGGATGCCAGCATGCAGCTACCAACTTAAACTTGCTAGGAAGGCTGAGACACTGAGCCTTTGGCAAAAGCATATTCACATGTTTGTGCTCAGAGGAGTGTTGTCTTTTTCTGTTGTCTCTTTTATGTGACAATTGACAGCTGAAAACGTTAAAACACAGATAGCTGAAAATGATCTGATCCATTTTCCAGATGTCCCCCTCCTCCTCCGACAATGCATCAGACTAAGGCAGCTCCCTCATCTCGCCTATGGCAATCAAAGGGTTTATAATCAATCAATTTATTCGTTTTCCTATAGACTTTCTATAGGCTTTTACAGACATTCAACTGTCACCTGGTTTCTCATTTATTTGACTGTAATGGTGACACAGGAGTATTGGACTGCCTAAGACAGGATATGATCTATTTCTGGAAAGACTTCTCTCAGAACACTAAATGCAAATTATTTCAGTTATTCAAAACCAATTTCATGTAATAAATGGAGAGCCACGTTTAGCCTGAAGACTCCCTATCCACTCTTCCTTGCAACATCTATCGCAAATGCTAGAAAATGGAGAGACACATATTCAGATATGATTCCCCCAAACCCACAAAAAGTGGCAGCAAATTTTCCGGGCTGGTGGAATAACATTGATATTTCACATGCCTGTCAAAAGAAGATCAGATCAAATGTGACGCCATTATTCCAAAGAGTAACCTGAAGAAGAGGAAGAGGTTTCACCGAGAATGTCACTGTAAATATTTCTGCTTGTTTTTCGGGCCCAACTACACATGCAAATATGTGCTCTGCATGTGCAGTGTCCCTGCTGGGCCTGAATCATCCCTGAATGCTTTGACCACGAAGTCGGCACCTGAAACGGTCGGTCAGTCGGTCGGTCGGTCGTCAGTCTGTGAAGTCATACAGTGCAGTCGGTTCGGCCGGCGGTCAGTTGAAATACAGTTCTTTCGTCAGCATCGAGACCACGCAGGGAATCTGCTTCTTCTCACTGAAGCGTGGGTCTTCAGACCAGGACTCAAAGCTGGTGGCCACCATGTAGTTGACCCGTGTCAGGATCTGCATTATCTCCAGCTGCTTGCCAAACTCGTTTAGGACGTTGCAGAGCGCCTGGACAAACCAGGAGCCGCGCCCAGGGTTCCTCCATGAGTAATACCCTGGAAAATCAACATGAGTCAGCGCTGAAACTAGTGTCTGCTCACCGATATACACAGCACAGGTATGTGACAGATACCCAGAACACGTCACTTCAAGCCTTTATTTATATAGATAACAAAAATAACTTTACCTGGCACAGTGGAGTAGGCAAAGAGGAAATCTGCCTCTACAGGGATCTTATGTCTTGGATTAGCATCTGTCTCCAGGGTATCGTTTGGCGGACCCGAATCTGTCTGTATACCATCATCAAATTCGGAACCCCGGCAAGCCTGGTGAAGTAAATGAAATGACATTTCATTGTGATCCTGAGTAGCTTTCTCAACGATGACCTGGTGAAGCAATTAAAAATTAACTGTTTTTAAAAGCTGAGATGGGCAACATTTGACACAATAACTATCATATGTCCATGGGGACCAACTGAAAGCCATTTTAATCTGTCTTCTCCAAAAAAAAACAAAAAAAAAAAAACTGTTGAAGTTAGTCATTCAACCCTTAGATTGACTATTTTGGTCAAAAGTGGTGAACTTGACAAATCTGCAAGTTAATTACCAGCTGAAATTTTTTTTTTTATATCACACAGTCATTTACAAATGAAAGTCTTGAGAACTTCGTACCTGGATGAAGAAGAGTTTTGGCTTTCCGACTAAGCTTTTGCACATGTCCCCCCTGAACAATGAGGTCATGGACTTGATGGGCATGGCTCCGTCTGTTCCGTAGATCATGCCTTCCTCGCCATGGCTTAGCAGGATACAGGCGAAACACGAGCTGTCACTATGGTCTTCCTCCGAGGCTGACCCATACACACACAAACAAACACTCAACTCTTAGCTCGGCTCGGCTCAGGCCTCATTAAACTTCTAAATGAATGAATAAAAATCTCTAACTTCAATGGTTTGGTCTAGAGTTTATCTCTAGACTCTCATCTTATAATCTTCTCGTGGGGCTGATCCATCTGTGTTTACTGGGGCACTGATGTTAACCGTTTGTGCTGTAGTCCGAGCAACGTTACGTTAGTTTATTGGACTAAATCCAAAGTGGCAGAAACTAGAAAACGATCCACACATTCGTCTTGTTTTCCCAGTGGCGGCACAGAGAGGTCAGCAAAGCCGGCACTCAGCAGCCGCCTCCGTCAGACGGAGTCTCAGTCAGCGGCCAAAGAGACTTGAGCTCAGCCAGAACAAGCCCCAGCACCTGCAGTCACAGCGGGCTGCTGGGCCTGTGTAACTGCAGCAACAGGGAGTCTGCAATTCCCCGGTGCTGAGGCTGAACTCAAGCTAACTGAAGCTGCGCCGTTTCCCGGGGCTGCCGACAGCTACACGCTCGGCGAAACAGCCTCCTGGCAGCTGTGAGAACGGGGCGCGGTGGTGCGGGCACAATGAATGTAATCCAATAAACAAACTTTAAAACAGACACGGAACATGGCTGTAATATTTACAAGCCAGTCAGGCAGCTGTGCTTCTTCTCCCTCTGCTCTGAGGGACTGGCGCTACAGTGACTCACTATCACCTCTAGAGGAACAGGTGGCGTTACAAGACTGGACGCAGTTAGACAGATTTCATGGCAACCATTCTGCAGCTATGCAGTCAAAGTATCGTGCTTTGTCCGCAGTGTTGAATCGAGGGTCGGACCTGAGAAAGAAACTGACCAACCACCATCGTCAGGCCTCGCTTCTACCTGGACAAAATGTGTGCAGATTCTAAAGAATAGCAACCATTAAAATGTCATATCATATATCAAACAAGAAAGTCAATTGGTGTTCTTGCACTTCGTGTCATTAAACCTAGCCAGTGGACCAGCAAGTGCTCTGATCAATATTAACCTTTTGGTCAAATTGCTAGCAACCTCATTAGGATTTATGCAATTACTTTTACAACGGCACCAGCTGCTGTCTGACCTGGCAGCTTTAAGAAACAAACACTGTAACAGTCAAGAGTCTTGAATGCAAACTTGTGATTGAAGATTACACTGCGACTTGAATGGGAATCGATTTCACATGACTGTATATTAAATCGAATGGATCTGCTAGCGTTGAGAACAAATCTGGTAAAGTAAAGAGATAGAACCCACCTTCCATATAGAAACTACCTGAAATAACATTCTGAAAATGTTTTCATGGTGTTTTTTTGGTTGGGATTGGTGTCTTATCAGTTCAACATTATTACTTACCCACATAAAAGAAAGAAGAAAAGCGTGAGGACTTCACCACTCACCCTCTCTGAGAAGACGCTCCATCTTCTCACATGTCTGATCGTTGTAGATGAAGACATCGAAGCCCAGGCTCTTGAAGCATTTGAACAGCTCACCGGCGTCTCGGTCCGTGCCGTTGCGTACATTCATCCCTGCCAAGACGATCTGCTTTAGTATACGCGCTCGCTGTGCGATACAATTCAGATTAAATTAGGTATAATACAATGCGTTTAAAATATGTTGGCTTTACCTGTCTTTTCATCAAAGTTTTTGTTGTTGATGATGATGCACTTGCCCACTCGCTGGTGGCTCATCTTATACTGGAATGTTGGTGAAACAATTCTGTAATGGCTTTCAGAAGAGTAGTCCTGCTCCCGTGTCTGGCCATCCTTATTCTTCTTACTAACGGAGTCAGAGAGAAACAGAATATTAAGGACAGTTGACACTCCATGGTAGCATTGTTAAAAAAAATTAATTAAAACGTAGCACTAAATTCCAGCAATACTATTTATTTCTGAGCTGTACTTAATGCAAAATGTTTTAAGTTTAGCTGATCCTTTCACAGGCTGCTACTTGTGGGGATATAAAGTAGATGTATAAAATTCACATACATCACATCCATAACATTATTCAGTCGTTTATATATTTTAGACCTTACACAAAAAACATAAATAAGAACAGGAAAAGAAATGAAAATAACAATGAATATGAGAATAACAAATGGACAGACTTTCCGTAAAGTTAACTCTTATCTTAAACGCCAGTGTCTTGCAAAAGTGAAACATTTTCTATAAAAATTTCTCTTACAGAACATGACAGTGTCTTTCAAGCCCAAATGTTTCTACACATAACAATTGCTTCAAAATAAGTAAATGTCAATACTTCCAATGCAAAGACTCACATAAAACTGACTCACTCCGATCCACTTACTGAGAAACAAAAGAGCACATACATTTTCAAATAAGGCGTTAATGACACAGCCAAATTTGGTCGCAGTAATCCACCATCGGGTCAAAGAAGAAACTAGAAAATGTTTGCTTAGCGCAGATATTAAAAAATCACAACCACGTCAATGTAGATTGAGCGAGAGTTAATCTTCCACGAGAGGAAATTCTCACAGACCTGTCATATTTCCATTCTTTAAAAGATGCATCCAGATAGCAAAGCCAACAGTGGCCCATTGGGCGCTCAGAAAATCCAGGTTTGTTCCAGAAGTGCCCAGTCATCAAGTTACTCAAGCACAGGAACAATACACAGCAATGCACTCCAACAGTCTCATGCACGTACACTCAAAGGCAGCCCAGCCATATTCTAATAAACATGTGATCCAGAACTTTTTCAAGCCCCCCTCCCACCTGGAAATTGTGCCAACATACTGTACCAAACAATTGCACGAGGGTGGGCAAAGAGCTGCATCTCTGTTTTGCTGTGGGCTGGGCATGGCAGAAAGAGGAGCAGACAGGAGGACGTTGAAGAGAATATGAGGCGGTTTTGTCCGTCTTACCTGGGTTCGTCATTAAGCGCTACGCCACTCTGCATCTGAAATGCGTTGGTTTTGTCTCGTTTCTTTTTTTTCCCCCCAAAAGAGTACGTTACTCCAGACCTGGCAGCTTAATTTTTGGCTGTGTGCTAGGATACTGACATGCTCTCTGTACTGGATGGACACCTGACTGGGCCAGCGGGTGCTGAGGACAGGGGCAGCGCACTGTGAGCCCCCTGAGTCAGCAGCCTCGCCACCACACCAGTGCTTTCTAAAGGCCTATTCACACATGGCCCCTGCGCCTCGCTCCCTGCTGAGGTCAGAAAGGGCAACAAGTTGCTCCTTTGCTGACAGGCACATAATCCACCTGTACCGACACATACGGTGAGGGCCTAATTGCCTCAACTTTCGAGCTGGATGCACAAGAAGATGAACAACTAAAAAACACCCAATACTAAGAAAATAGCTGTGCTAAACACCTCAACATACTTAAAAAAACCAGAGATAAATCTTGGTTATCAATAATTACAGTCTTGATTTGAAGCAAGATTCAGCCAAAATCCAACCAGTTCAAGAAATATTGACAATTATCATTACAATCTGTATGATATCATACACCATTCCAATAAAGATGACATGGTGTGACCTGATTTAAGAGACATCACAAGTTAATCTATTGCTTGGTCATGCCTTCTTCCAATGAAAAAGTCACACGCCCACGTACTGTAGATAAGGTGGTATCGGTCTTATGTAATGTTTCTAAATATGGTGGTCATGTTTGCTGTCAGGTAATACTGTCAACTAAAATATGACTACTTGTACATCATTTCTTCATATGCTATGTTTTGTCTTTAAACAATTCAGCCTATTTTTAAAAAGGCACTTTTACTTGTTTGAAATCTAAAATGTGAGAGGCTTCTTTTTCGTTGTTTTAAGCCTTTTATAAAAATAAAATAAAAAAAGTTTTGGGTAAAAATGTAAATGCCAGACAGATCACACCGTCTTTGTCTTTCATTACCGGTGTCTGGGAGAAACAGCTGTCAACGTTCCTTCACTATAAAGGTTCACAGTGCCACCTTGTGAGTCAAACTGGAACAAACCGAGGCTATTACTCCCCGTGTCAGTCAGTGTCACACTTTCAAAACACAAAGTCAGACACAAGATATTGTGTAAGGGCCCACACTCTATGATATCACACTGAATAATTCATATATTAACAATTTTAGACTCTGCCGCAGTACCATCTAATTTTAAACAGCCACTTGAGGACTGACATCAGTCCCAAAATTCTCCTTGCCCCAATACACTACACTAATTAGGCTATCCAAAACTGGGTTGCTGTGTCAAATTAAATCAAGGGTATGAATTTTTACAATTTTTCAAGTTTTGATTAGTTGAGGCTTAAGACGAACCAATGGCACCCTCATGTACACATAATTAAGTACCACTTTATTTGAAGGGGTGTGCATAAGTCATAATCATGACATGACATCTAATGAACATGAAGGGGTCTTTATGAATGTTCATGACTGTTGTTGTCATTAAGTGTCATTCGGTCAATTATTTCATTTTTAATAGGGTTACAGATAAGTGACCAAATGACACTTAATGACAACAGTCATAAAGATTCCTTCATGTTCACCACAGGTGCCATGACAGTTGTGTGACGTTTTTTTTCTTCCTCTTCATTTTAAGGAGCCCAAAAGTAACTGTTTGGGTAATTAATATGTGATGACAATGAATAATATCAATGTATGACACTTGCTGAAACTGTGCAATTATGATATGAGAAATATATTCCAATTTGATGTTAAAACAAAGCACAGTTCATATGTTTCTTCTCAGCTAAATAAACAGCTAACTACACTAATACAGTACCAGGGGGGAACGTGGGGACAAAAAAACAAAAACAAAACAGAAACTACAAAAAATTTTTTTTTTAAAAAAAGCCTGCCATTGAAGAAGGAAGTTAACACTGAAGGAAAGGCTAAAGCAACAATGTAGATATATTAAGCAGAGAATCACACTCTGAAGAAAGCAACCAACAACAACCAACACAGACATATATAAGGCCACACATGACAGAACCAATATCTCCCAATATTAAAGGGATTTAGAAGTGACTTGGCGCCAGACTATGTGGGTTTCCTCTCGTGGGTGTAAGGGTTTCCATCTTCACATATAGCTATACATAGATGCTGGAAAGGAAGTCACCTCCCAAACAGCAGAAACCTTCCTCTGCGGTCAGGTTTGGCGTCGGTTTCGTCTCCAGACAGCTTCCCTTCCTCAACTTCAACTCCAAGCGCAGTTTGCTCAGCAGGTTGTCCAGTAGCCATCTGCAGTAAACACACAAGTGTATGGAGTGAGGGAGTCATTCACCGCACATTGCGCCACTAGCTTAATAGGCTACGTCAAGTTATTACATCCTTGTTAGCTGCGTGTTTAACGTTAAATTTAGCGCCAAAAACATGTCAGCGAAAACAGTTTTCAGCTTGGTTGCGGACACGTTAGCACGGACTTACACTCTCATTCGTGTTATATGCTGTGTCAGCTTAGCTATTGCACAGCAGTGGTCTCTGTCTGTCGATTTTCCTTCTCCAAAGTTTCCTTCGAGTTTCTGTTCCTCAGAGAACTTGAGAAAGCAAAAGTGCGTTGAGCGTCCCCGGGCTGCGTCACTACGTCAGAGCCCTGCGTCAAGTCCGCCACGTTTCTTATTCACGTTCATTTATTACGGTCACGTTCAAACCACACTCATAGACTTTAGAACTACAACTAAAAAACTACAACAGAGAAAGAAACTATGAAAGAGAATCAGGTTTGATAAGCAACTGTAAAGTTGCACCCTATACATATTTAAAATGTTAACTATGATAAAACAGCAAGAGTCTACTTTTGATAAAATATAGGAATTCATCATATAAGAAGAAATACCCCGCGCCATTGTGTGGTTATCATAGCACTCCACTCACCGTTACTACCACAGGTTTAGGTTCCTTTTCAGACCGTATTGGACCAAACAAGCAAATATTTTGGGTTCTTTTGACTTGACAGTTTGAATTTAATAAATGTAACATTCATCTGGGCTGAAATAACGGGGATGTAAATCCTGTAAATCAGGTAAAAAGAAATACCCAAGAAGTTAAGGCGCATGTTTTATCAGGGTACAGAAGTTAAAAAGCCTTTATTAAAGTTTCTGCATCATTTAAAAACAAGACAAATGCGTACACCACTTTTGTATTTTGATGAGACCTCGACTTTTTTGGGGGGAATTCATTCCTTTTTTTTTTTGTGTATGTTTAGGTTTGCTTAACTTTGTCATCTGTTTAGTTTTCAATATTTCCTTCTTATATGTCCACTTTTCTTCCTGTGTATTTACCCATGGCACTTTTTCATCATCAATCAAGAGCTGCTGAAAACCAAAGTAACCAAAGTAAAATTATTTGTATGTGTCAACGTTCTTAGCTGATGAAGCTAAGTAAAACTAAGTAAAACTATTACACAATGTATTACACTTATGTCTTTGCGTCATGGCGAGATGCCCAAAAGTTGAACTAGCTTTCCAACTCAGGATCATTACACATATACTGTGACATCTGACCTTGCTGTCCCTCTCTCTCTCCCCGCAGACAGACAGCTGGACTCAGCCAGTCTTCTAGCATGGCACATGGAAGGGGGTTGGTCCATCGTGAGACATGGTGTCAAGTAAGGGACAGTTTAAAAGTTTTACAGTCCCAGAGCTAAGTTTACCCCCGCCAGAGACGCACTACCCCGACTGTGTTACTGTGTTGCCTGCCTGCCTGACCTGACCCTTGTTTTTGGCCGACATTTCTCACAAGTTGACTTATTTTGATATTTTTCACGAAGGTTTTTTTGGGAAAAGGACAAGCCATCACCATGCAGTCCTGTGCCAGGTGTGGGTTTGTGGTCTACCCAGCTGAGAAGATCAACTGCATTGACCAGGTAACATTCTCAGAAACATTATGCGTTTCTAGTGGGTTTTTTTAAGAGCATTACATCTTAAAAAACAATTTCAAAATACTATAAGTAATAAGTATGTACTTCAGTATCAACATCAAAAAAGACCTGAGGCAATGGATTTTATATTTTTCAGTCAACTTCTTACAGCACATATTTCTCACCTGAATATGGCAACGTTTATGTCACTCCATGGATGTCTTTGCGTTGAGTTATTGCAAAGAGTTATTGTAATAAAATACAGCTGCCAATCAAAAGGTATATATATAATTACAAACATCTTACTATAAAGTTTTTAATGTGCTATGGATCGGAGCATATGTTGGAAATAAATTGGGTGACAATGCATTCTGACCGCTACGTTGTATTTTCTGTAGCATGGAAAACATCCATGAACTTTTTTGGACTTGTGAGATGAAAAGCAAGAAGTATACAGTCTGACACTACATGAAAGCTATATTTAAGAACACGTCGAGTTGGAAGATCATGCTGTGATCGCTGCCATTATTTTAGGCCATGTTCAAATAAAGCTGTCTCATTAATATGATGTTATCAAAAATAACCTGTCCAAGTTTTTAACTTTTTCATGTCTCCACATGATAAACTAGATTGAAATCCAAATTTAAAAATAAGACCCTCTAAAATAATGTAATTTGTCTTTTCCTCTGTCAGAACTGGCATAAAGCGTGTTTTCACTGTGATGTCTGTAAGATGGTGCTCACTGCCAATAACTTTGTCAGCCACAAGAAGAGGCCATACTGCTCTGTGTAAGTACTAAGCATGAGCAACACCTGATTATATTACTCTTTCCCAGAAATGTATTAAAAAATCTATCTTGGGGGCCATGTTGGTGTGTGAAAATAGATTCCGGTTTCCATTTGTTTCCATGAACAACGATGACTATTTTGTCATATCTCATCCCTCCAGACACAATCCGAGGAACAACACATTCACAAGCGTCTATGAGACCCCTGTCAACATCAATGCAAAGAAGCAAAGCAAGGCGAGCAGTGAGGTGAGATGATGTCACATGCAAAAAAAAAAAACACACACAAGCAGCAACATGAGACAAAATAGTTGGCCTTGATCTCAGTCAAGGTGCATTGTTGACGGTCTGACATAAGTTGCTGTCTTTTGCCGTGAGTGAAATGACCATTTATCATAAGTTTGTCATGAGATAGTTATTCATAGTGGTCATTGTGTTGAGTTAAGGTTTGAAAAAAGGTATTGATGCATGCATTACAACTGAATTTAAATAGATCTAAATGTGTTAATAGTATACTAGTATTAATCTTATTTCGGGCACATTCTTTTAAAATCCCCTCAAAAGTTGCAAATGGACAATTTTGCTTTTCATTTCATCAAACAAAACTACTGATAACCTCACAGATGACCCGAATCTAACGTGCAAACACACACACAATGAAAAAGCTCAAGATCTGACTCAAAGCAGACTCATTACTGTCGGATCAAAAAGGTCTCATTCCCACTTTACGGCTAGAAGATAGAGAGGTGGACGGCTCTGAGTCCATGGTGACAGCAGCGGTGTGGAATGGAGAGTGCGGCTCAGGTTATTTCTGTTCCTGTGACAGAGGCGAGACAACCCCCTCTCTGCTTAGCGCACTTTCTGCTTTGGGGGGCTAAAATTATACTTCAAGAAAAACAGCCACACATCCCTTCCTCTCCTCTGCCCTGCCACCTGTCCCCGTCGGTCTGTGCCTGTCTGTGTCTAGGAGTTCATGATATGCTCTTATGCTTTACATTATCAGTGGGCTAGCAAGCTCATCAGCTACTGCTTTATGCCATTAGAGAGATAAAGACCTTAACTTGTTGATATTTCTGAGGGCTGACTTCAGACCATGCAGCCATGTCCAAAGAATATTTTGGTTAACATGCAGAGCTTTTGTTTTCAGGCTTGACATCTCTTACTAAAAGTTTACATTGAGTTCTGATTAAAACTTTATTGTTAGCCCTTTAGCGCGATGTCACTCTTATCCCCCTGCAATAAAGCTTTTGTAAAATGAGTTTTGAACATTTTACAGCCTAAAGGCTCATTAGCAAACAGCTCAGAGTTTCGCTCAGTGCTCCACTCTGGATCTCTCTTGGCAGATCCGGCTTCTTGATTGGAACATCTCAGTTATTAATAACAGCACACTATTATTGTCCCTTCATCATTAAGCATGTGAGCTCAGGTTGTCTGGTATTGAAGTTGACAGCACAAGAATAGAGTGGTGTGCTGTTCTGTGGATCTGAAGTCAGAGTAATATCCGTGTGGGCTGAACGTGGATGCTGTAAACATACAGTGTGTCTAATGTGTGTGCGTGTGCAAACGTCTGCTGGCCTTGGCTTAATGCTTGTCGTCTATGTGCACTTGTAGCTGAAGTATCGCGAAGATGGCGAGCGCTTTATGTCAACCTTCCACCAAGACATGAGGTCCATGGAGCTGGAGAAGGCTTGCCTAGCCAGTCAGATGGCCAGTCAGGTGAGCTCCCAGTAGAGCAACTGGCCATTACACCCAGTTAAAGGGAGTTCCAGCCTTAATTCTTTTTGTTTTGTATATCTTTAATATATAAAGCAAACACTTCAATTTTTGTTCCTAACAGCAAAGTTATTGTGTGCAGCGATCCCAGATCTCACTTAAAATAATCAATATTAAGATGTAATTAAATGGGATGTGGAAATGTTGGAAACGGTAGGATTTCAGTGATCATGGAGGTTGTCAAGTAATTTATTGTTGATACATTAAACCTAATCTTCTCTTCTATTTGGGGTAGGATTTGATGTTGGTCAAATGTTTTGTCTGTGCCAACAACTGTGTAGACACAGATTTATTTGCACTGAAGTAAATTGCCACTTGTTACCATGGCTTCCTAGAGGCTAAGGAAAGAAGATGCTTTAAGGCTGATTTAACAAGTTCCAACAGGAATGAAAGGTCAATTATTAGCTGTCTTGTGAATTGCTGGAAATGATCAAGTTTGTCCTCCATATCCAAAACAGGCCTTTCAGTCTCAGTCTGAGTTCTCACAGCAGCAGACATGGTACTCAGGCAATGTGACCAACCAGGAGATAGTTACGATGTCTCAGGCTCAGAAGAGCGTCAGTGATGTGAGTACACTTTTTCCCCAACCCTTATTTTATAAAACCTAAATATGCTTGTTTTTCTGTGTCTTCAAACAAACAAAGAGGCTCTGTTGCTAGAGTGAATTGTGCAAATGTCTAACGAAATTAAACTCAATATTGGTGAAATTCCGTGATTGATTTTGTGCTTATTTGGCAGGTGAAGTACACAGCAGAATATGAGCAGTCCAAAGGGAAAGGCAGCTTCCCTGCCATGATAACACCAGGTTACCAGGCTGCTAAAACAGCCAATACTTTGGCCAGTAGCGTAAGTGAATTTCTTTGCCAATACTGTTCCTTACCAAATAGCTCCAATCCAAGCAAGTTGTTTTTGGTGAATATATGTCTCTGCCAGTGGTTGTTGTGACTTCATAATGAGCCACATCAAGTTCTTTGTTTTCTTCATTCGCAGCTGGAATATAAAAAAGGACATGAGGAGAGAGTTTCAAAGTACACCACGTTTGTCGACCCCCCGGAGGTGCTTCTGGCCAAGAAACAAGGACAAATAGTTAGCGATGTAAGCTTTAGGCCTTTCATAATGAGTGATATCTTAGTGTGCTGTATCTCACTTCAGACCAAAGGTCACTCACAGACCCGTTCAGTAGTATTTTACTGTTAACTGAAACATCTGATAAGTGTGTACCTGAATCATTGCTTTATTTACTCCAGTACGCCTATACAGAAGAGTATGAGCAGCAGAGAGGTAAAGGCAGCTTTCCTGCACATCTTACACCTGGATACATGATGTCAAAGAAGGCCAGCGAGCAGGCCAGCGATGTAAGTAGCCAATATAAACATGTACACATGTGCACACAAACACTGCTGCAGACCCCTTATCGTCGGTGAGTAATGGATTTCATTCCCTACCAGATAAAGTATCGTCAGATGTATGAACAGGAGATGAGGGGTAAAGCCAGCTCTGAGGCAGCCTTAGCTGAAGCTGTTCACGCCAGAGAAAATGCAGAGAACTTTAGCCAGGTAAGGAATTTACTCTGTTTTTTCCCCCATTTTTTTAATGTTAGAGCATCTTGCAAAACTATCATATGTTTAAAATTCTTTATTTAAATTTTTTGGACTAATAGTGTAACAGTGAATTAGAGAAAATATAGTGTAGGGAGAGACAACAGAGGTCTCCTGTTGATCTAGAGGATACATGGTGTGTATCTTTGAGCTGTAGGTCACCTTGAAACGTGTTTTTATTTTAAGATATTCATAGTTCGGCATTCGGGCCAACGATGGTGTGTCAGCATGGTTGACAAGTAAGCCTGTATGATATCATTTCAACCCACTAAAAACGTTCAGAAAATAGTTTACAGCGCTGTATGAATTATTTCTATTACTTCCCCTATTTCTTTGGAATTACAAATACGCCGTCCTCTTTGCAGATCGCCTATACTGAGCAGTATGAGCAGCAACGAGGCAAAGGAAGTTTCCCCGCCATGATCACTCCTGGTTATCATCTCGCAAAGAAGGCTCAGGAAAATGCTAGCAATGTGAGTATCAACCTGTCAGCAACATTCATTTCCAAAAACAAACAAATTTAGTGCGGTGCTGTAAAAAAAGAAAACTGTTAAAAAGCACATTTTAGATAAACATATCTAAAATGTGTTTTTTAACCCTTCATGAGAATTCTCTACATCTTGAGTCTAAAGTAGTTGGAAGGTTGGTCTGTATTAAATAAGCAGACTGTATGAATTGTGTTACCATGTGAACTGGTTGTAACTGCTGTCGAAACGTAACAGGGTGTAGTGTGTAAGAGCTTCAGCTTCATCCGTCTTCTGGCCTTGTCATCGTAGGCAGAATAAATGAGGGACCACAATGACAAACTCTCTCCATGTTGTCATTCTTTAAACTCTCCACACAGACTAAATTAGACTGTGTGTGTGTGTGTGTGCGTGTGTGTGTGCACCGCTAAATCTCCTGATCCTTCAGCGACACTGCGCGTTGTCTTCCAATATGCGTTCAATCATCTTTCGTCCCTTTCGCAGCTAAAATACAAGAAGGACATGAACAAGATGAAGGGCACCGCACACTACCACAGCCTGACGTCCGAAGACAATCTGGCTCTAATGAACGCCCGGAAGATCAACAAGATTGTCAGTGAGGTGAGCGATTGTCATGCTCTCGAGACAAAGAGCAGACCTTCATTCGGTACATTTGCCCTCTATTTTTATTTCTAGCTTTCTGACAAAGCATTTCCAGGTAAACATGTTGCCGCTCAGTGAGCGTGTGTGTGTGTGTTTAAGAGCTTGAAATATTGGTAGATACTGTGTCAGTTTCCCGCAGACATGAATCCCCCCTACTTGCGTTTTCGGCATCTCTGACATGCCTGTCCGGTGTGGTTACACCTTACCTCCAAGGCCACGGGACATCCCGTCATACTAATGTTACCTCACACAGGAACACAGTGCTTCACTCCTGAGCAACTATTCCAAGCCTTGGGATTATGACATAAAAATGCCACAATTGTTTTTGCTTGTCTGTGATCAATGTTTGAATGTACGCTTAAAGGCGACAACATTCTCCCCTCGTGGTATTTTGGAGGTAAAGCTGACAAGTTCAACGGTGCCACGCTGTCATTTTTCTGATATTAGGGGTTTAAAGGTTTAAAGGTATTAGGATTAAAGGTTTGTCTCAGCGACTCTTGAGTAATGATGGAGTGTCAGTGATGACTGATTAACGGCAGGCACTTTATATTTAGTACATAACAAAGTGACAAAGACAAAGCTCTGATCAACAACAAGGACAATGTTGAAATGAAAAATGTTACAAAGCAGCTGCTGTTATTTTTCAGGTGGAGTATAAGAAGGACTTGGAGAACACTAAAGGTCACAGCATCAATTTCTGTGAGACACCACAGTTTCAAAATGCTGCTAAAATCGCCAAGTTCACGAGCGATGTAAGTACGACAACCAACATCATTTAGTTTTGATATTGTTGTTTTTATGAATTTATAAGTAGACCTAACCTCTAAAAATGTCACCTTTCTGTAAATATCATGAGGGAAAATACGTGGATATTATGGTTGTATTACACAATCCTGCATACTGATTTTCTTTTCATCTTTCTATATTTTTAAAAGAACAAATACAAAGAGAAGTACAAGACCGACATGAAGGGCCACTATGAAGACTCAGGCATCGATAAGAGAACCATGCATGCCATGAAAGCCAGGAAATTGGCTAGTGATGTAAGCCTTGTTTTTCCTGGACTTATGATAATATATAAGTTTAATATATATACTTATGCAAAATATGAGTGGGCCAAATTAGGTCCTTAGATCCAGTGTTGTATTCAAGGGCTATCATGACATTTAAAATAGCTGTTCTCCTTCACCTGCTATTCTCTCTAGCTGACAGAAAGCATAGACATGTTCAGTATTATATTTATTATATAATCTATGGGCAGAGTTTAACTGAAAATATATAAAGAAATGTAACAACTGCTGTGCCAGTAATATCACCAACATAGTCTTCTTGTGAATTCCAGATTTCTTATAAACAAGGCTGTGAACAGGAGCAGGGTGAATACAACTACCCAGCCACCCTCACACCAGGCTACCAGAGCCAAAGGAAACTGGACCCACTGAAAGACGTGAGTTTTCTCAAATCTTTTATTTAAATTTTTTTATTTTTTTTACAATATGTAGCCTAGATGCACATTTGCATAAAAATGACACAAAAAAAACCCCATTACAATTGTAAAAAGTATTTTTCTCAGACATGGGGATCATTTTATGTGACACATTTATTATGTAAAAATAGTTTATTTCATGACTGCAGAAGAACTACAGGCAACACATCGACCAGGTCAAGTACAGTCAAGCGACAGACACACCTGAGATTGTTTTAGCACGGAAAAATGCTCAGCTCGTCAGCAATGTAAGTAAACTGAATACAACGCCATGCACTATTATGAGTATGATCACACCGACTTCATCAACACTGTTCAGCTGCACACTGAGCGCTGAGCTGACTGTTTAAATGTGTTCTCCATGTGTCTTTTAGCTAAATTACAAAAAAGGCTATGAAAAGACCAAACATCAGTACACACTATCCCAGGACCTGCCCCAAATAAAAACAGCCAAAGCCAACGCTGCCTTGTGCAGTGACGTAAGTTAACACACTTGAGTTTGAACTTTGAGTTCATTCACGTGGTTACAGAAAATCACTTGTGGTAATGTGATCATTTGAATGTCTCACTCCAGATTAAATATAAGGAGGAGTGGGAGAAAAACAAGTCTAAAGCCTGCGACATCGGCGTGGACGACCTGAGTGTCAAAGCAGCTAAGGCATCCCGTGACCTCGCCAGTGATGTAAGCAAACACGCGCTCTTCGCCGCTGCAAGGCCGTACAATCTTATGAGACAGAGCTAATGCCTGAGAAAAAACAGAAAGTGGATTAGATTAAATATAATAGCTGGCAAGTGAAATTAAATCAGACGTGCATGTGTTTCAGATTAAATACAAAGAGACCTACATGAAGAACAAGGAAAAGGCTGTGGGGTTCAACATGAGCGACTCCAAGACTCTGCACTCTCTTCAAGTGTCCAAGATGAACAGTGATGTAAGCAGAAGTCACGTTGATCAGTAACTACAGGCATTAAAATGCATTTTGTCCCCCACACATATTATGCTCAAAATGTACTTTGTACAATGTACTAACTGGGTTTTTTTTTTTTTATCATCACCACCTCAGATTGCATACAAGAAGGGTTCCAAGGAGAGCCAGGCCAACTACAGCCTTCCTCTGGACATGATCAACCTGAGCCACGCCAAAAAGTCTCAGGCCCTCGCCAGCGACCTGGATTATCGCACAAAGCTGCACAACTACACCGTCATGCCTGATGACATCAAGGTCCAGCAGGCCAAAAAGGCTTATTCCCTGCAAAGCGAGGTGAGATGACAGGAAGAGGAAGGAAGTTATTCAAAATGTAAAGTCCATACAAAAATATTTGCACTGGTTAATGACACTTTCTGTCGCTCCACAGAACCAGTATCGTTCAGATCTGAGCTGGATGAAAGGAGTGGGCTGGGAGACTGAGGGATGTCTGAACATTGCCCAGGCCAAGAAGGCTGGAGAGATGCTTAGTGATGTCAGTGCAATTATGTGTTTGCGTGTTTATATTTCAGTCCATTAATTCACTACATTAGACACACTGTTCATCCACGGTACCTCCTGCCCCTTTTCTCACAGACTAAATACCGTCAGAAGGCCGACAGCATCAGGTTCACCCAGGTGGCGGACAATATCTCCATGGAACACGCCAAGAAGAGCCAGGGACTGCAGAGCGACGTATGGTCTTCACTTGTAAAGCTGTAATCACGTACATTTTATTGTGACGCACACTCTCATTTTATACGTCTATCTGATTTTTTGGGATTTTCAGCTGGCGTACAAAGCAAACACAGAGCAGATGATACACCAGTACACCATGACAAAAGATGAGCCCCTCTTCAGACAAGCAAAGGCTAACGCTGACCTTCTTAGTGCGGTAAGATCAGTAAATGTCATCACAATTACCATATATATATCTATATATATATCATAATAACACTGGGAGAAGCTTCTGCTCCACCTTTGTCATTTTGTTGACCTGAAATTAAGATATTTCTTCTGCAATATTTCAAACTGATCCTTGGAAACAAAAGCATCAAATGTAAATATACATTTGAAGGGTAATGCAGTATGTCCCCGCTTTAATGAGACGCCTCTGAAAAAGCTAGCCTTTTCGTTCAAAAATTTTCACCGCTTTTTTTGTCAGTGTGCAAGCGGGAGATGCGATCAGATAAGCAACGTGTCTTTTCTTTGTAATATATTCTCTCAAATGTATCACACTTTGCATATTTTCTCCACCCCATGCAGCTCCAGTATATTCCTTATTCTGTTGAATCTCGTATTGGACATCCTAGTTGTGTTCTGTAGATATATTAAAGGCATCCAGCCATTGTTCATTTTAATATTTCCACCTGTGCTTTTCCTACTGTGACAAGTCAATATGTCTCATGTGAAAAAGGCCTATTATTGCTCAGTGCCGAGAAGGTTTTTTTTTTTTTTTTATGGCGATGTACAGTAAAGCATATCGGACAGTTCTGCTTGTATGACCTGGTTCAACAAGAATCTTCAACACCGGATTCTTTCTTATCTATATTTCCTTAGTCCATTCCTAAGAAATTAACAAACTTAGGTTTATATTGAATATCAACCGAACATAACTGACGTAATGCACTTTAACTGTTTAGTTGGAAGTTTAATTGGCCTTAGACCCACACAACCGATTCTTTCTGGATGAAGGTAATAGAGATTTCTGCTTATGTTTTCTTTTGCAGAAAGTGTACAAGAGCAACTGGGAGAAGCAGAGGGAAAAGGGCTTCGAGCTGCGCCTGGACTCTCTCTCTATTCTCACCGCTAAAGCCAAAAGAGACCTGGCCAGTGACGTGAGTTAACAGTCTGCATCTTGTGCAATAATGTATAATATGATTTAACTTGAATATTTGAAGCTATAAGAAGCTAATTCATTGACTGGCTTTTTGGTAAAAACCACTAATATTGTGTCCCTTTGCAGATCAAATACAAGGAGAAGTACGAGAAAAACAAAGGCAAGGTTATTGGCATTAAGTCCGTCAGCGATGACTCTGCAATGGCCCACTCTGCTATGGCCACCAAACTACAGAGTGACCGCCACTACAAGAAGGACTACGAGGACACTAAGACCAAATACAAGTGAGACTCTTGACCTTGATGGACCTTCTTTAACCCTTGTCTCCAATCTTGGTCCTTCAGAACCAGATCCATTTGTGATCAGGGATGTGGTGATTTAAGAGCTCTAAAATTCCTGAAGAACGTTGTTTAAAAAAATGTAAAGAATTTTAATTCAGCATGCAGGAGGTCATTTTTAGAGGTAAGAATCATAGACTTCTTAAAACGTAGATTATTACATTCTAATGGTTATATATTCATGCCTTGATAAAGTCCAGAGCAAGATGAAATGCTTTAGTTTGCTTCTCTTTAAGTTGGAATGACCCCACTAGCCACGGGAACTGGCCCTTTTAATCTTGCATCATTTTGGATTAAAACGCTTCATTTAAATGTATCTCGTCCCCAGCGTTTATCTGGATATGCTGAACATTAACCTCAGCCATGCCAAGAAGGCTCAAGGCCTGGCCACCGAGACCAACTACAGGACTTTCCTCCACGATTACACTACTCTGCCGACTGACATGAACGTGGCCTGGGCTAAGAAGGCCTATGGGCTACAGAGCGATGTAAGTCTCGTCGCTAGACATTCAACTAACAACTTGTTTAGTGTTAAATGATTCATTCAATACAGGACTGTTAAAAAAAAGTGAAAGCTGTGTGTGTCTGTATTCAGAAACTGTACAGGTCAGATCTGAACTGGATGAAGGGCGTCGGCTGGGAGGCTGCAAAGTCTCTGGATGTCCAGCAGGCGAAGAAAGCCGGGGCACTCCTCAGCGAGGTAACCTCAAACCCTGTGACCCAGAATGCACTGCTGAAATCAGCTGCAGGTTAGGGATGACACTGTGGGCAGGATTAATTTAAAACAAAAATAAGTCCTCACGCAACAGTGTCCCTAACCTTTTATTAACATTTCCCTCATTTATGTTAATTGTATTGGAAGTCAAATGTAATTCAAACCAATTACCACGCAGTGTCTGATTAACCACACTGTAGTGCTATTTATAACTAGAGCAGTCTTTCTCAAAAAGTGGTCCGCGGACCACTGGTGGTCCGTGAGTGACCCCGAGTGGCCCGTGAGTATATTGGTAAAATGTCACATTTTAAATGAATATATTATAAGTTTAAAGGTGTTTCTCAAACTGTTTAACAATGACTAGTATAGAGTGTAGCATAGATGTAGCAAAGCTACGTAGCTACGTGGGTTTGTTTTACGATCTTATGTCATAAATGATCTGAGTGGTCAATTTGAGTCAACTGACGAGATGATGGCTCAAGACCGAGTCAGGTAAAAGAAAATTAAATGATAAATCTGACGCGACAGTCAAGGTGCATCGTCCTGATGCAGCTGGTTCAGCAGCGACAACAAGTGATTTTGTGTGCGTTTGAGAAGCCCTGATGTAAAAAGCTTGGCTGTGAAAAAAAATATATATGCATGTCAAAATACTTAATTTTCTTGAAAAAAGCTTGGATGTCAAAATACTTAAATTTCACAGAAAAAGCTTTAAGTAAAGAAAAAAAAAACAAAAACATAATTTTCATGAAAAAAAGTTTGAATGTGAAAAAATACAAAAAAATTTCATGAAAAAAGCTTGGATGTGAAAAAAACCTTAATTTTCATAAGTAAGTTGCGGCTCTGTTCGCTCAGACATAAACTCAGTAATAAATGTAGTCTACGTTTCATATGATGTGTAAAATCTATCAGCATTCACCATTTAGATGGCATATGAATGAAATGATTGTAGAATCTGTATTTGTATTTGTATTGTTGATTTAATGTGTGAACGAGCGATGTAGAGAAGGTCACATAAAGCTCAATATTAGCCTGTAATGTGTAATATACTGTTGGAGTGGTAAGCAGGCCTGTTGTTTTTGGATATTTGGGGAGTTAGGTGGTCCTGAGTGTTTTTTTATTGGTTAAGTGGTCCTTGGTGTGAAAAGGTTTGAGAACCCCTGATCTAAAGAAATGTGTAGGTGAATTAGCACAGAGAGCATGAGAAAGTGATGAGTGTGATTGTGTAAAATGTGGCTGGACGGCAGATATCTTGGCTTACGGCTTAGGTCAGAATGTATTTAAAGTGCTGCGGACCATTAGTGTTCACTAGAAACTGGGTTAAGTACGTGGACTACACCAGGCTATAACAAGAGACCAGGCTGATTATAGTAACTGAAGCTGTTACGCATAGAAAAAGATCCAACTTCACTAATTAGGGCTTCCTCTTTCCTTGTTATATTTCTCTTTACCAAACTTTATCAAATTAGGTTTGTGGGTCCACGTTGCATACATTGTAATGTTACCGCATGTTTTTTTAGAAAGGTAGGTCAGGAAACACACGATGCATTGACATCTGTCAGTTGTGCCATCCAGACCTTCTAAGGGAAAGCTGTGAAGCATCCGCCATTAACGCCAAGTGTCCAGTTTCCCAAAAGCTTCTTGTTGCCCAGTTTTTCTTAGTTCAGTGTGCGTGTGTATAATTTGGAAACAGGTCCCAGCAGCTTTGTCATGAAAACGGCCAATTTCTGACATCTTATCAGTTTATGAATCTTGGTCATTTGAGTTACATTTAAAACATTTTTGAAACAATAGGTTTATTGATATTTTACTTTTTTTCTCACAAAAAAAAGATACAATGCAATCAATACATTAGACATCAGATCCTTCCTTCCCTCAAAAATATCCATAAAGGACAAGAAAAACAGATGGTAAAACAAATTCATAAAAAAATTATAATATAATATGATAACAAACAGTATGCACAGTTATAACAGGTATAACGTGTTAGTGGGAGAAAGACATAAAAATCTGTTGCATTCATACAATTTTTAGAGGGGAAAAAAACAAGAAAAAGTCAGACATTTCTTTTATATCACAGATGACTAATAGTTTAAGAGTCTGAATTTCGATAGATATAATAGTTATTTCAACTCCTTCCTTATCACAGCACCATTCTTATCCACAGACTCTTTTTATAAAACATTTTTGCAAATGGTACATAGAGATATTTCTGTGACACATCACACTGGAAAACACCACGCTCTTTTTATAACCTCTGAATAAGCAGCCACTTATTTTTAGAGTCATTCCAGTCAGGGTTACCAACATTAGACCATAAAATGACAGACTGTACATATTTAGAACAGAGCCTTGAGTTCCTCCTGAGCAGACTCGTATCCATGTGTGTCTATACATCTTGTATCTATCTTACAGAAATATTAATTAAAAAAAGACCAGTTTCCTTTTGTTTAATTTTGCTTAATTGTTTAATTAGTTCTATTTGTTTGTGGTGATATTGTGCCCTCTATTGTTCATGAAATGCACTTGCACCAGTTTTTTTTTGTGGCTTCATCTCACTATGACAGTGTTTTGATATTCATCACTCATTTTTTATTTTTTTTTTTATCTAGAAAAAGTACCGTCAGGATGCGAGTTCTCTGAAGTATACCAGCGTTGAAAACACTCCAGAGATGGTCCAAGCCAAACTCAGCAACAAACTGGCCGTCGATGTAAGTTCAGCCATCATTCGTTTAATGCAGCAGATATACAGCGTGCAACTGAAATGCAGCAAATCTGATCCGAATTTACCACGTCTATTTACTGCACTTAACTACTGTGAATATGAGCTACACAAATAGACGGAGGTAAGTTGGATGCTCAGTGACGCCTTGCTTTCTTCTTTGCAGAGGTTGTACAGGGAGAAGGGTGAAAACATGAAGCACAACTACACACTCAGCGGAGAGCTGCCTGAGATGGTTCAGGCCAAGCTCAATGCTGTGAACCTCAGCGAGGTAAAAACCCCACTTACAAGAACTCACACAGAGATGCGTGAAATCCATCAAACAGCCTGTGTGTGTGAGGTCTTCCATGTGGCACTGGGTTTATGCATCTGTGCATTTTCAGAGCTGTTACAAGGAATCTTGGAAAAAGATACGTGACGGCGGTTACAAGCTGCGTCTGGATGCCATTCCTTTCCAGTCCGCCAAAGCGTCTGCAGAGATCCTCAGCGACGTGAGTTTGCGGCTCCTTGTTATCGCCTCATATCACTTTCAACGTGGGCCTGAAAAATATTTGTCTGCAGAAGTTGCAGATTATTTTGTAACGCAGAAAGTAGCATTTTTCTGAACAACAGTTAAATCCTGTCTATATAATGGTATTAAACAGCAGATTGCTTGTATGTACATGATGTTGTTCATTTTGTTCAATTATTCAGCACACATTTTACACAGCTCCTCACTTTACTCCATTTTTTTTTTTTAAAGTGAATGATTTGTCATTTCAGCAAAAGTACAAAGAAGAATTTGAGAAGACCAAAGGGAAGATGATCGGACTGAAGGGACTGCAGGACGACATGAACATCGCTCACTCGGTCAATGCCAGCAGGCTGCAGAGTGACGTGAGCGCTTCTTAACTGCAACTCGGAAGATGATCATTGCGTGACGCTGTATGTTAAATTACAAACACTCTTTCTTGTCCCTTTTTTTGTCCCTCTTCAGCTTAAGTACAAGAAGGACTCTGCGAAGGACATGTCGAAGTTCCACCTGTCCATGGACATGCTGGAGGTCTCCCATGCTAAAAAGGCCCAGTCGCTGGTCAGTGACCTGGACTACAGGCTCACCCTGCATCAGTACACCTCGCTGCCTGATGACATGAAGGTGCAGGCCGCCAAGAAAGCGTACGCTCTGCAAAGCGAGGTGAGATGGATCTTTTTTCAAGTTGCCTCATCAATTAGTAATCAACACTTTTTTTTTTTGATCAATTGGATATCACGTACACATGCCATACAAACGTTGCAATATGTCAAGTGCTTCTATTGTGATAGGCTGCACAAAGTCTAAAAGAGTAATTTACGATTAAATATATTCAATACAATACATGCAGTATTTTCCCTTGGTAGATTGTCGCATCCATGTATTTTGTCTTGTTACTTTCTGAAACATCTTAGAAGCAATTACTCCAACAGTTGTGTTTTCATGTGTGTTTTTTCACAGAAAGTGTATCGCTCTGACTTGAACTACCTGCGTGGTGCAGCCTGGATCGCCACCGGGGCTCTGCAGATTGAAGGCTCCAAGAGGGCCACAGACCTCATCAGTGATGTAGGACTTCTTCTTTTTTCTTTCCCATTCCTTTTTCAATTTGTTTAGTGTACGTACAGTACTTACAGCTGCTCTAGGTCTATATCTTAAGATCCAAACTACAGTTAGATGATGGTGAAAATCTCGCTTGTTCATAATGTCATTTTTCTGGATTTTGAATGTTCATTTCCTTAAGAATTAAGAATGCAAAACATGAACTTGATTCATCTTTAAATCTACAAAAAAGACGTAACAGAGACTTACTTTGTTGTTTCTTCTGTAACAGAAAAAGTACCGCCAGCAGCCGTACAACTTCAAGCACACCTCCGTCGCTGACTCTCCAGATATCGTCCACGCCAAACTCAGTGGGCAGATCACAAATGAAGTGAGACATCGAGCTTATTGTTTGACTTCTGTTTCAGTAACCTTCGCCAGGATTTCCTATTTTATTTGCTCAATTAAGTTGCACATATGAATCCTGTTGTTTCGATACTGCACAGCTGTTTTATATCTTTCTCTCTCTCTCTCTCTCTCTCCCAGCGTTTGTACAAAAAGAAAGGGGTGAATGACCAGCATCACTACACTATAACATCAGAGAGACCGGAGATCACGCAAGCAAAAATCAATGCAGCCAACTTTAGTGAGGTAGTAAATGTTTTTGTGACCTTTGTACCATACAATATTGTGTGTGTGTGTGTGTGTGTGTGTGCGCGCTTAAGGTTAATCAACATTGGTTGTTTGTCTTTCGGCTCCAGATCAAATACAGAGAGTCCTGGAACACTCTGAGGGCTCAGGGCTACAAACTCACAATGCAGGACATCCCCTTCCAGGCTGCCAAGAGCTCCACAGGCATCGCCAGTGATGTAAGATCAGACGAGACTTAAAGACCTTAAAAGGAACAGTTCACCCCAAAATCAAATATGCATATTTTTTTTAAAGAAAATAGTCCCTACATGAAACGGCTCCCATCAAGGTCTGTGGATTATCTTGAGTAAACGTGTCGTGTATTCTGGGAAGTGACATTGCTGTTGTATTTATTATTTTTTTTTAATGTATTTTTTGGCGCTTTTTGAGTGACTTCCATTATATTTAAGAGAACATCTCTACGGCCGATATCTCCAACAATTGGCAACTCGCAACAAAACAATCTAGATCAATGAATAGCACGACTACAGGTTAGAGGAAAATCTATATATTTCTTTTACTTTAGGGTGAACTGTCCCTTTTTTTAAAACTCAGTCAAAAACCACAAATACTGTATCTAATACTTGTTAAAAAATATCCACTTAAAGAGACACCCCATGTGTATACCAGCTGCCTATAATGCAACCAAATACAGCAGCACAACAAAGTACAGCCTTTTAAAATGACCATAGAGGTGAATCAACACCTCTTAGTTTAAAAATGTGCATTCTAAGCTTCAGAACGTTAGGATTTATTGCCGAGCTATTACACTGAATTGCAGTAAACTACAGCTTCTACTTCTGTGTCTCTGCAGAACAAGTACAGACACGACCACCTGCTGGAAAAAGGGAAACACATCGGGGTCAAAAGCGCCCAGGACGACCCGACTCTCATGCACTGCTTGCAGGCAGGCCGGCTGGCTAGCAACCAGGAGTACCGCAAGAACGCGCTGACGACCAGTGGGCAGTACCACCTCAACCAGGACATGATTCACCTGGTGACGGCTAAGAACTCCCAGGCCCTCGCCAGCGAGCAGGACTACAGGAAGAGACTGCACAAGTACACGGTGCCTTCCGATGACATGAAGGTCAAGTGGGCCAAAACGGCTTACGACCTGCAGAGTGAGGTGAGAGGTGTGGATCAGGAAGGGAAAATTACTAATATTGTTCGACTTGGCTGACACATTTTACTACCTTTTTTTTTGTCTAGAAACTCTACAAAGCAGACCTGAGTTACATGAAGGGAGTGGCCTGGGATGGTGTGGGAGCACCTCAGATGGAGTCGGCTAAGAAGGCTGGAGAACTTATAAGTGATGTGAGTAGATGTTGAAAATGGTATAAATAGTTCAAATGCACGCCTGTTAGCCCACACAGGGCTGTAGCCAGGATTTAGATAATCATGAGCACCCTCATGCACACCTTACCAGCCTCATAATATTATGACAAGAAATGCGAAAAAATAGTTTTTTACCTAATTGGATTTTTGATATTTCATCTATTCAGTTATTTTTTTTGTTGTTCTAAAATTTGTCTATATATATATATATATGTATATATATATATATATTTATATATTTTTATATATATATTTTTTTTTATATATTTATATATATATATATATATATATACAATTTTTTAAATTCTTTTACTAAACTTACTGCAGGTTGCTAAACAACCTTTTCTTCTGTAATATTTCTAACAGCGATATTTCTAACTTTTTATAACGGGTGATATTTTTGACCTTTTTTGTAACCCAATTTATCGGAAAATTGTAATCTTGCACTTTATCTATTTTTCAAGACAAGCACACTGCGTTTAGCCATTCAGCCATCTGTATTTCCTACTTTTTAAAGTGTGTTTGCTTTTCCTTCATGCAGAAGAAATATCGTCAGCTGCCCGACAGCCTGAAGTTCACCTCAGTGACCGACTCTCCTGACATCGTCCACGCTAAGACTAGCTATCAACAGTGCAGTGAGGTGGGGTGAAAAGATACACATGCTCACAAAAAAATTCAAAGTCTCATTCTACGATTCTGTTGTTGGAACTGTGGATGTTGTGTTGATATCCTGATTATGTCTTTCCGCTGCAGAGGCTGTACAAATCTGGAAAGAACGACGACATGCATAAGTACACTTTACACTCCGATGATCCAGACTTTGTCAGAGCCAAGATGAATGCGCAGCAGATTAGTGATGTAAGGCCCGCCTCAGATACTCTCTCACAATCCTAAATACAAGCATATGATTTCAAATCCACGTCGAAAGATGCCAATATCACTTTGTGACATTTTTATCTTTTATGAAGAAAGTTTACAAGGCGTCTGGGGAGCAGGTGAAGACCTCGGGCCATGACCTGAGGCTGGATGCTATTCCCTTCCAAACCGCAAAGGCCTCCAGAGAAATTGCCAGTGATGTGAGTTTGTGTAATAGTTCAGTTTGTGACGAGATTTGAGTCCCTTCAGTCTTTTTTGAACATTTTGAAGCACACATTTGGATGCATTAGCAGCTCTTACTGTATGTGCACCTTTTTTTAATTTGTAAAGTACATCATAATGCAGTGAAAACACAGTTGGATGTCTTAATCTCCTAATTAATTATCTAATTATCTACAGAAAGCATTCGAAATTATTATTTTCATTGCAGCACAAAAATAATAATAATCTATGTATTTAACTCACTTTAAGGCAGAGCATTCAGAAGTAGCTGCATGTCATTTTAATGCGCTGTTATTTTATTACCCTAAAACCAAATTTACGTTGTAAAAGTTGTCTGAAAATTGAAAACAGTATTTTTCTCCCTCCCTCAGTTCCGCTACAGGGAGTCCCACCTGAAGGAGAAGGGTCAGCAGGTGGGGCTGCGCTGTGTGGAGGACGACCCTAAGATGGTGCACAATCTGGCAGCCAGCAAACTCCAGAGCAACCTGGAGTACAAACGTCAGTCCAAGGAGGACCGCGGCCACTACAAAATCCACGCCGATCAGCCCGAGTTCCTGCAGGCCAAAAAGAGTCAGGCTCAGGCTAGTGACCTCACCTACCGCAGCAAGCTCCACAACTACACCTGTGACCCAGAGCAGCTCAATGTCAAGCACGCCAAACAGGCCTACAAGCTGCAGAGTGACGTAAGTCATGCTGCGTGGTATGCCCAGTATATTGTACAAAGTTTTTTTCAAGTGACTTCTTTTTTACAGCCCGTGTGAAACATTTAATTCACATGTATTCACGATCTATTTATGTGAAACTGAAAAAAATATTTGAATTATGCAATTTTATAAAGCAAAAATATTCCTGCATGTTTACCTAATTGTGACGCCCTTTTATTTATTCTTTTAAGTGTAGAAATACTGTTTGGTTTTTGGGATCACTTCAATTTGAAATGTGGCGATAAGATACCTCTACCACTTCCAAGTACTTCTTGTCTTGTAGGCCCATTTCAACACATTTGATTCCTACAATATCAATGTGCCTTATTGTATTTCCCTTTTTGTTGCAGGTGAACTACAAGTCGGACCTGAACTGGATCAGAGGAGTGGGCTGGACCCCTCCCGGCTCCCACAAGGCCGAGCTGGCCCGCCGGGCTGCAGAGCTAGGACTGGCTGAGGGAGTCACCACTGACGAAGCTATCGCAAACTATCAGCACATGATGATGGTGAGGGAAACATGAAATCTGGTCATTTACGACAAATCAACATTTTCTTCATGGAATAAACAATTCAAATACAATATAGCGCGTAGGTTCTTTTTAAAAGTGATCGCGTAAACTTTTTCTCCACGTCCGTCTTTTCAGATGCAGCGCCAGCAGCAGCAGATGGAGCAGCAGCAGCAGCAGCAGACTTCAGAGCAGGTGGAGACCAGCGAGGAGATTAAACAAGGCGTCAACATGGACGCCATGGAGGTCCTCCACGTCAAGAGGATGAAGACCATCCAGACCGTCCAGAAAAAGTCCACCACATCCTCGTTCAGATCCATGGAGAAGAAGTCCAGCACAAGCTCGTCCTCCTCGTCAGCTGCCCTCCAGAACACAGTCCAGACGTCCAAGTCTAGTAAAGCTGCTGCAATAAAGGACGCGTAGGTCGGTGGAGTTTTTATAGATGATAGTGTTAAGGAATGTTAAAGATGGCCACTTTCAGAATGTGGGTAACTTTACAAGTGGTATGTACTTTGATGAAATGGCTCTGTAGTTGCACAAGATGCCACACCTGTCAAAACCTGTCAAACGGAGCTACTGTAGGTGCAAGAATAAACTGTAAATGAAGTTGAAATGATTACGAAAGGGATAAGCATGTTGAATCGGGACAGGACTTGTTAAGTTAGTTAAAAAGGATTGTCAATGTATGTGGTGAGCAAGAAAAATGAGTTCAGACAGAAACTTTATTTTCCGATTTTTATTGCAAGGTATTTTTTGACATTTTATCAAAACTTCTGAATGGGTTAAATTTGCCTCTAAAAGGACCATGTTCAACACACAGCAAAAACATCAAGAGTGCCTGAACTGAATTCAGGTCGTTTCAGGACAGAAGTGATACTGTTTGAAAAGGAAAGTTAGCATTTTGTTTTTGTATATTGAGTGTGTTTAGAAGATATGAACTTGGGCCAGAGATTGCTGTATTGCCAGCACTGCAGAGGATTTTTTTCATTTGTTTTTTTTTTTAAAATCTTTAGAGATTAACACAGGCTGCAAATTCAAATGAACAAGGCACGAACCTTGTCCCAGCCGTGCGAAACATGCAGTTTTCTTACGAGGTCTGCTAATCTAGTGCACTTTGAGCTAGGCTCGGTGAGACAGAAGTATAAGCCTCCTGAAATGATGTGTGATCTACATTTTGTCTGGCAGGTTCAGCTTCGTGAGTTTGTATCAGTGCCCCTTTTAACTCAAAGCTGGGCTGGGAGTAAATGCTTGGTTTTATTGCTGATAAAATAAACTGTTTTGTTTTTTTTTTCAAGGCAAACTGAGCTGTAGTCTGTTTTTCTTCCTAGAAATTAACAATATCTTTCAGGGCAAACGATAAACACTGAACTAATGTGGATCAGTCGATGTGGTTTTTGATCCAGCTGGTAAATGAGTGGACGTTGGCGTAGACACCAGGCTTGTTTCTCTCCGCACAGCCCAGACCCCAGCTCACCACACCGGTGACGTACTGTGTGCCATTTTGCTCACACACCAAGGGTCCGCCTGAGTCGCCCTGTAGAGTTAGAAAGAGCAAGTTTAGAATATAATATCTTCTGTAGAGGAACGGATCAATGCATCTCACACGCGTGTAATACAACACTGATCTTAAATGACGTATTCTTCAAGTCTGGATCACATTTCCCTCTTATACAAATTGTTGAATATTATATATTATATATATATTATACCAAAAGCTTTGAAATCAGCCACGGGAATGTAGTAACAGCTCTTGCATGAGCACATTGCATGCAGATTCTCACACACGCGCAGATTCACACGCACACGCACGCAGATTCACACACACGCAGATTCACGCACACGCAGATTCTCACACACGCAGATTCACGCACACACCTGACAGGAGTCGATGCCGCCCTGCAAAGACCCGGCACAGAACATGTTTTTGTCCTCTACACTTCTGTAGCCTTCCAGGGTTTTGCATCGCTCATCAGAGATCAGGAAAACACGAGCGTTCAACAGCTGGCTGCTGTACTTCTCTGAAAAGTGGAGGTCAAAGTGAATTGGATTGAGAGAGAGAAACAAATCGACACAAAGAACTACATTTTTCATGGAAGACATTTTGACTTGTCACTGTAGGAAAAGCACAGGTATAAATAATAAAATGAATGATGGCTGAATTGCGTTTAGCTTCTTTAGGTTCAGGGTGCAGGTATTGTGCCTGCTGGATCACGGTCACACTCTCATGGTTTAATGTTATGATTAACACCTGTGCTTCTTCTACCATTAAAAAGTCCAAATGTGCTTTGTGTAATGTTAAGCATTTGCTAAGACATCAATTGAATTAGTTAAAGCCAATGAGGGCATTAGAACAATATAAACTCTGCATTTTCTGAAGTGTATTTTAAGTGTTGTAGCTCATTTTTGAAGAAAAAAAAACACCAACAAGATAAGATGAGGTAAATACAATACTGAATTATGGTTTCATCAAAAATAATTTGTTCATATGACATTAAAGGTCTTTTTTTTTTAATCAGTAGTTCATTACTGCTCTCAGTGGCTCCCCATCCAGAGATCACACACTCCTTTCCAGCTGGGAAGAGCTGCTCTGGCAGACACACTGCCTTCACAAAGCGGGTTTCCTTGGCGCAGTAAGGGCTGTCCGTAACTTTGAGTTTCAGCAGAGCTACAAAGGAAGTTGGCAAATAACAGTAAGTGATGTTACCATTTTATTTTTCTAAATAATCAAATCACTTTGTCATGGACTCTTCTTTAAAGCATGAAAACTATTCCTAATGCATTATCAGAAATAATATTGATATGAAATAAACAAAATAATTACTGTTAAACTAATGACTTGAAGGTTTGACGTAATGTAAGTTTAACTATATACTGTGCATTGTGTATACTGTAATAATTCAGCTAGAGTGTGATAGAGGCCTGACACAAATACTTAGACTGTTGCCAAATCTGCATATTACATTTGAATCTATGGTGTATGGTTTATCCAGGGGGGAAATTACATTATATTTGATAGATAAGACAAACCAATGTCGTTGTAGAGTGCGCTGGGAGTGCTCCTGTAGTTCTCATGAACAATCGTTTGTATTACTGGGATGGTCTGGTCCATCTGCTCGTGTGTGTCTATGTTCACTCCTCCCAGCACCACTTGTAAATCCTCAGTAGATTCACTGAAAACAAGAAATGAAAATGAAGTTAGCTTGTATTAGAGACCGGAAATGGCATACAAACAAAATGCAAAACCTACACGCAGTGGGCAGCGGTGAGGACCCAGCAGGATGAGAGGAGGATCCCACCGCAAGTGTGGCCAAAATTAAAGGAGGAGCCTTTGGGTTTGGACTGCACCGACACTTGCCAGGGGTGGGCGCCGGGGTAAGCCTTGCTGCCCCCAAAAATCCTGCTAGTGCGAAAAGGCGGGGATTTCCCACAATGGGAGAACTGGGCAAAGCCTGGCACTGGTTGGAGTGGTACAGGTGGAGAAGTGGCCAGGACTGAGGAACATCAGAGAAGAGTGAGCACAAGGTGGGCATACATATATACTGTGTGTGTGTGTGTGTGTGAGTGTGTGTGTGTGTGTGTGTGTCACCTTCAGAGCACTTCTTGACTTTGCAGTACGCCCACTGCAGTTTGCCTTGCTTTTTAATAAAACACCAAGGCTTGTCATCTCCATCCGGGTTCCTAAAACATAATAATAAATAATAATAACTAGATTACAGAAACATATTTTTGTAGTTATGAGGTTGATTTCATTTGTTTACATCCTTTTACAGAAAGGCATATTTTAAATATTAAAGTTTGCTGATACAATGGAACAGACAGTGTTATATATACGCATATATATATGTGTATATATATATATATATATATATATACGTGTATATATAACACTGTCTGTATACATACATACATCTCACAAAAGTCATTTGTTAACAATAATCTTTTAAATGATTGATTACATTAACATGATCAATGATCATTTAAATTTTATAATTTAGGTTCTACACATCCTGATTTAGCTAAATTAATTGGTTGTTGCCAATTCTGAACTCACATGGAGGTATAGATTCTGAAATAAGAAATATAATCTAAAGCTTCAGATGTAGAATTTGAAAGTTTCTGACAGTTTCTCTGAACTCTCACATTTCCACTGGGATTGTCTTGTTTTTCTTTCCAAGATGTCTCTATTAAATAAATGCCACACATATGGACTAAAACTTTAAATAATATTGAATATTACCGGTAATTTGACTATACCTGCAGTAGTTGTCATAACCCAGTCCAGGGAAGTCTGAGTACATGCTGAAAGGATCGTCCCCGTTTAACATAATGAAGTTGGAATGCCAGTCCAGACACTCCTGCCCTCCCTCTGACATACTGACGACACCCCTGTATGTCTCTCCATTTCCCTCATAACAGTCAGTGGGAGCTACGTGAGAAGATTGTGTAAGAAGAACACTTGCAGAAAGCTCAAAATCTCAAAGAATATTATCAACATTCAAAAAACACAAAGACAGTCGTTCGATTTTTACTTCGACGGAAAATTAGAATGCGTTACAGAAAATATGGACTGCTGAGAACAAAGTGGTTTTTGGTGTGTCCCGTAATAGATCATTACCAGCTGTTAGTTGCTCTTTGTAAAGTCTTTACCAATTTCACAGAACTTCCCAGTATATCCATCAGGACAATGGCAGCGTAAGCGGCGGTTCCCTTTCGTGCAAGAGCCTCCGTTCTGGCAAGGGTTGGGTTCACAGGCAGACGTGGGCACTGACACAGACGACACATAAACAGTTTAACGGTGCACAATAGCAGGGGTGTAGCGAAGGACCCTGTGACCCTCAAGGAATATCGGCCACAGCTGTTTTTTTCGAGCTTGACCAAAACAATGTCACTAAATGTTAATGTTACATTTGTCATTCATCTTGTCAAAAACTCATTTTACATTTAGCAAAAGATGGGCTTTGGGATACTCACAGGACTTGCAGTCGGGGCCTTGGTAGGGTGGTCTGCACTTGCACTCATAAAATGGGGGTTTCTTTATGTTGACGACACAGTCACCACCACGACCGCATTTGACGTTCTCGCAAACATTTCTCACTATATAGTAAAAACAAGTTATCAAAAGGAAAAGTTAGCCACGGGTGAACCGAACACATAGACGCTGAGATATTGCTATAAGCTTTCGTGACAATGAAAGAGACTACTATAGGTTTTTATAGCCAATCGAAATAGATCGGTACAGTAAGTGGGAATTCAAATGAAATCTAAAATATAAATTAGAAAAAGCAGTTCAATTTGGAATTCCTACCTTTTTGACACCTCTTCCCAATGTAAGGCTCAGGACAAACGCATGTGAATTCTGTATCGGATTTAGTTTGGCACAAGGCATCATTAAAGCAAGGGTTTGGATCACAAACATCTGGAGATTGGAGGGATAAAGTCTGAGTCTACATGTTGAGAGGTAAGGTGGACACGCAATGTACAAGCACACGCAGTTTACTGCTTACTCGTCTCTTCCATGAGGTCAAACAACCAGTCGTTTACATCGAAAATAACGTGCGGGTCGTCGGTGGGGTAGTCGTATCCGTAGTCTACGTCTGCCAAGAACAGAGAGCTGGTTAAACACTGGAGTTTTGCAACAAAAATCAGTCATCTATTAAATGGTCAGAGAAAATCTTTTTAGAATATCCATTTTCAGAAAAAAAAAAAAACGAAAAAAAAGAAATATCTATACCAGCATACTGTATACTGCAGTAAGATAAAGTACAGCTAAATAAAGTAAATAAAACAACTCTGTGGAGAGCATTAAAACCACATTTTGCATATCATAGATAATTATCCCCCATTGTGTCTTTCCTGAAGATCACACGGTATTCTTTATGTATAAGTAAAATACAATAAAATATCTTAAAAAATGTGAAATCAAATAGCCAAAAGACGCACGGATCCACTGTAGAAAAGATTCTTACACATGGGATCTGGCTGAAATGACAAAAAAAATCACAGGAGAGAACAGATCAGCAAGTTTTCTTTTCCTTACGAGTTAAAATAAAAAACATCCTCTGCTGAAGTATTCACGAAGATACTGAGAAACTTACAATCGGGTCATGTCCGTGAACACTTATCAGTACGCTCAGGCTTATGAGCAGGGCCCCTGTAGTCAGCATGGTGCTGCGTGTACCTCTCAGCACAATGTAGAAGACTGAAGATCCAGAGTTTGACTTTAAAACCTCCTCGACAACTCATCACTATTACCTGTCAATCTTTAGCCAGCCGCATTGATTATATGGGAGTTTGTGTATTTTACGACACTGCTTTTTTTGTTATGCACCATGGTTTTATTTATTTAACCTTGTCCCATTTGCTTTATATTTACAATGCAACTTTACACTCTTTCGCAAATTCAATTTAGCTTCTATTCAGGTAATCTTTAATCTTTCTATTATTTGCAATTATTTCGAGTTTGTCTTTTTTTTTTTTTTTTTTTTTTTTTTTAAGATATCAAACCAAGAAAAACTGAGCTAGGATTGTCCTAGCCTCTATGTCATGTGTAGTACACTAATGAAAAATAATTATTTATCCTGAAATGGTAGTCGTGATAAAGGGGATGTCTGGAAATATTTACAGTTTAAGAGCAGTGTCGGGTCTTTCTTTGGGCTGAAGAGGGAAAAGGAAGAAGAGAATATGGATTGAGACCATTTCATTCTCCCAGTATACTGCATTCTGCATCAGTTTTTTAGTAAAATATTCTCTAATACTTAACTAGACTGTGCAAAACCAGAAGATTAATATGGCAAATGTTGGCTTTGCTACAAAGGATGCAAGGAGTAATATTCTACATATATATATATATATAAAATTCTACATCCCTCAAACTACTGGGGTTAAAGATAAGATATGTTATTTTAATAAATGTTGGCAATGTAACAAGGAACTGGGCACATTACATGTGTTTTGGGAGTGTCACATGGTATCGCTTTGTCCTGGCTTTAAAATCTTATAACAGAATCCCCAAAAATTTGACTGTTGAGGGATCAATTTCTCCTTTCACCAGGACTTACTAAAGCTATGTTCATTTTATAATTACATTTACCAACAGTTGCTGAAAGCATACTTACAGTTTTGTGATAACGCCTCAGTGAGGTATGCATGAGTACTTGTAAGAACATGAGGAAAGTGTAGTGTTGATACAACAGCACATTACAAAGTCAGTAATGTGGCAGTATGTCTGGATTTCTCATATACACACACACACACACTACAATATGGCCACATGCATCCTTATGAGAGTAAATGACGAGTGATCCAGTCATGAAATTTGCCCACGTTGGCGTAGACACCAGGCTTGTACTTCTTGCCGCAGCCGTCGCCCCAGCTCACAACACCTACGACATAGTGAGTCCCATTACGCTCACACACCAGAGGGCCACCAGAGTCACCCTGCAGGGACAGAGGGGAGGTTTTATCTGTGTGTATTCTCATACTGTTGTAAGAAAGTATATATATATATATATATATATATATATATATACAAGAAATCACATCTCCCACAGACCTGGCAGGAGTCAACTCCTCCTTTCATGTTGCCTGCACAGAACATGCTGTCATCCAGAGCGTCTCCGTAAACGTGGGGAGCTTTACATTTCTCCTGGGAGATCAGGAAAACACGAGCATCCAGCAGCTGGTTGGTAACGTAATTCTCTGAGACAGAAAAGACAGAGAGACAGAGAGACATCAGTGACACATTTAGTTAAGTCTGAAGGTGTGATTGAGAAAGAAACAACTTTTATGGAAATATTGTGGGTGTACTCTGCTGCAATTTAGTTTCCATGTACATTTGAAGTTACTGTATACGAACAGGTGAAAACAGGTGGGCACCACTGTGTTCGAAACAGGACTAAAAGCATTCGTGTTTTCTTCCAGGGGAGTTTTAATTTCTCCATGACGTTGACAGTAATGTTACATAACTTGCTAAAACACAATGTTTTGACCTTTGTGTTTAGAGTGATGGAGAAAATAAAAAACTCACCTGGAAGAAAAAGAAGAATGCGGTGGCGCAGTTCAGCATCTTGTGGCCGTTTCACAGATGAAAAGAAAATGTAACCTAGAAAGATTATACTGGCAAAAACATTCACCTTTTCTTAAGTCATAAACACAGGAGAGAATTTAATTCAGATTTGAAAATGGACCAGCATCATTTAAAAAAAATCAAATTTCGCTTTTAGGGCTTCTGTAAATATGATACCTTGACTTGTGCTTACTTTAGTTATTTAAAAAGGTTGCCATTTAGGCTACTTTCAGTTCTGTATGCACGTTTGCCTTTTAAACTGTATTATCGTTTGTCCTGGCATCATATACAATATTTTTTAAATATTGAAAAGACTCTGTGACGCTAACTTTTATTTTGCTCTTTACACTCAAGTCTTTTTCAAGTGCTTTTTCCTGATGAATTAATTTATTAATTTGAACTATGAATTTACTGATATACATTTTTTTTTCACTCAATTCAATGATACAGCACTTGACCTGACGCACTAAGTAGAAATACGTTTGTCACGGGAGAGGTAAAGGGGAGGACCCAAATGCAGAAAACAGGCAGTGGGATAAAGAAAAGAGAGCTTTATTATAAAAGTTTAAACAATCACAAAAAAAGGGAAAAAGCAAAAACTGAAAACACAAACCAGGATGGCACGAGGACTCTCAGGGAACGTGGACATAGAAGTCATAGATGACATAGAAAACAAGAATCAAGAATGGCACGCAGCTGGAGAGGGCAGGCAAAGACACAGGCGTGGCAGGGGGATTAGACACAGGAGGATGGAAACAGGGAAGAGCACACGATCACAGAAGGAGGGAAAACACAAAGACAGGAAGTAAAACTAGACATGACACAAGGGGAATGTTCCTACAAAATAAAACAGGAAACATGACAACCAAGATCATGACAACGTTACCCTGTTCTCTGACGTAAATGCGTGATATAGGCCTGGGTGATTTGAATGAATATCCATGAGCTGCTAAAGTTCAAAACATTTTCCATTTAATGGTTTAAACTCATTTAAACTACTTATTTAGCATAATTCAGTTGATTTATTTCAAATCAACCATACTTAAACGAACTCTGACTAAATACCAACTATCATTTTCCAACCACTGACCAGATTAATTATGTTATGACAGTTAGTTATGCAGAGCGTAGTTCTTACGTGTTTCAGTCATGGCCCATCCTGAGATCACACACTCAGTCCCGCTGTTAAAGTGCTGGTTTGGCAGGCAGGCCGTCTTTACAAAGCGCGTTTCTTTGGCACAGTACGGATTGTCCATGACTTTCAGCTGAAGCAGGGCTGCACAGAAGAGAAGAGCGATGCATTGGTAACAGCACACCAGCAATTTCCCAGTGCTGAATAATAAAGGGAATAACCTCTATCTTTGCACCTCACCGATATCATTATGAAGAGCAAAGGCGCTCGCCCTGTAGTCCTCATGCATGATGGCCTTCTCCACAGGAATGACCTGATCGTATACTTCATCCTTCTCTATGTCCACTCCTCCCAGCACCACCTGCATTTCCGCTCCACTTATACTGCACAAACACATCAACAGAGTTAAATAAAGGTCTTTAATATCCATCTAAAACTGCTTCTATGCTCCAAAACAACCAGGAGCTTACATGCAGTGTGCAGCAGTGAGCACCCAGCAGGACTTGACGAGGACGCCTCCACAGATGTGGCCGAAGGACTCCGAGGAGCCTTTGTATCTGTTCTGCAGGGATACCTGCCAAGGGTGAGCCCCAGGAAGAGACTTCTTCCCCCCGAAGATCCTGGCCGAGCGGCTGAGCTGCGGCCTCCCACACTGGGAGAACTGTGCAGCAGGGACGTCCGGCTTGGCAGGAGTCGAATTGTTTTCATAAACGGTCGATGGGGTGGGTGGAGCTGGGAAGGATGGGAAATTTAAAATGAGCAAATGACAGTTGTGAAAGCCAAGATCTTTGTCTGTGTGTGTGTGTGTGTGCGTGTGGGTGTATGTGTGCTTTACCTCCAGGACATTTCCTAACTTTACAATAGTTCCACTTCAGTTTGCCCTTATTGTTAATGAAGCACCAGGGCTGATCGTCTCCATCAGGGTTCCTCAAATAAATAGAGATTTCAAAACACGTTTTAAAAAGCTCGATGCCACTACATTTATACGTTTTTTTTAAAAATAGTTACAACCTGGCAACCCAAATGTTATTCTTATTTATGCATTTTAACAGCCTACTACTTGTATTTCATTGCATTAATAAATATGTATTAACATTAATAAACCCTGACTGACCCTTTGTAAGTCTGTCACTGAGAAAGCTTTTTAACAACAGCAGTTAAAGAAGCTGCAGAGTTTGACACAGGTCACATGCACTGTATCCACATATACAGACAGACAAACATGGCAATGTCAACAGTAAGCAGACGTGCAATAATTTCACAAGACGACTCCTCACCTGCAGTAACTGTGTGGTCCAATTCCATCGAAGCCCGCATACTCTTTGATGGGATCTCCCCCTTTCTTCACGATGAAATAGGAATTCCAGTCCAGACACTCTTCCCCTTCAGCGGTTTCACTCACCATGCCGCGGTAAAACTCCCCGTTCTCTTGGTAACAGTCGTTTGGTCCTAGAAAAAAGATTATTTCTTAGCCAGGTGATTTGTGGGATCTTTAAAGATGAAAGTTGGCTTAAAGGTGTTTTTTTTTTTTCTTCAAATTTAGAACAGTGAGAGAATTGCGTTTACCAATTTCGCAGAACTTCCCACTGTAACCATGAGGACAAGAACACTGGAAGGACGTGTGTTTAGGACCCATGATGCAAGAGCCTCCATTCTGACAGGGACTGGGCCTGCAGGGGGAAGCTGTGAACCCAGGCAAGAAGTTCAGCTTGGGACAGGACTTGAGTGACAGTTATATAAGATTGACAAAAAAATAAAAATAAAAAATGTATGAAAACAGACCATTCGTGCAGTTGGGTGGTGTGTACGGAGGATTGCACTTGCACTCGTAGAATGGAGCAGCAGAGGTGACAACACAGCTTCCATTGCCACATTTCACCTTCTTGCAAACCTCTTTCACTGAGAAAACACACGGTGAATTCATTTTATTTAGTTTACATTTCATTTCGACGTTTGCATACAGCAGAGACTTGCTTGCTTGCCTCATCTGCTCTGAAGTAATTGGCTTTTTGTCTGTGTTTGAAAGCCTCCTGGTTTCACCCATGTTTTCTGTAATGTGATGGGATTTTACGTTGTGTGCTGATTGTCTCCTCATTGTTTTGTATTGATTGTCTACATTGCACATGTCCTAGGTTACATGATGCTTGCCTCGCTGGCTTTTTGTCCTGTTCAGCGGCTTCATGTGTTGCTGTTCCTGTTGTAATTTGTTTCTTTAATTAAAAAAAGTTGTGTTTTATTGTCGTTTGAAAAAGTTGAAAATTAGCCTTTTGGCCAACACTGGCACATTTACAGTGAGGTTGAGCAATGTGCATTGTTCCTGAAAATAAATAAGTAAAGGCCAGTTTACAAAACTACATTCAAATCAACTTTTGATTTTGATGTCATTTTTTATTGCTAACACCTTCTCTTTTTGTTACTGGCACTGGGGGGCGCTATAAGTCATAATTCCTCCAATAATGGACATAGTAGCTTTGACATAGTGAGACAAGAAGTAAGAACTGTGAAGTCATTATGCTCCTGGCATCATAATGCTTTTACTTTCAACAAATTGATTAGGTCAGCCTTCAATTACTTTTAATTCAAAACATTGAATATGATGATCTCAGTCATACCTGTCTGACACCTCCTTCCTGTGTAAGGCTCAGGACACAAACATCGGAGGCTCCCATTAACAACAGCGTTACAGATGCCTTCGTTCAAACATGGGTTTGGATCGCACCCACCTGAATGACGACAGAATCCCGTCAAATATGTATAAAGATCTCACAGGCAGTTACCACACAGACTCAGAAAGGTCAGTCAGGAGCAGAGTGCAATTGACTTTCTGTGGATGTGTCTATCAAGAGTCAAAGTTAAAGTTAAACCACCGCATGCGTTCAGCAGAGAGGTAGTTTACCTGTGATATTCATGAGTTCAAACAGCCAATCATCTCGAGTCACATCAAAATCTTCTGCCGGGCTGTCGGTGGTATAATCGTAATAATTATAAACTGTGAGAAAAAGACGGGCATGTAAGCATTCCAGTCATGAAAGACTCATAAAGTCAAATTTGACTTCACTACAAAGTCAAACTGAAAGTGTTTTTACCATCAGTGTCTTCTGTTTCTGTGATTACCTGTAAGGAAAAAGAACATACATCGATTATTTAAGTTTTGTATCCCTTCCAAAATACTAAGAAATGCTTGGATTCCATGTTTCAGACAAACTGAATTCACCCTATACTATATACACACTTACGTACGGGTGTTGTCCGGGCACAGTGAGGGCACTGAGTTGTAAGAGCAAAGCCGTCAGGCAGACCATGTTGATGTAGACCGCGGCCATGATGGGACCAGTGTCAATCTATGGTTTACTTTTTCTACAGACCGTCCTCAGTAATCCCTCACAAAAACTCCACCCACAAGTAAATCATTAGTACACTGCGCTGGTTTGACAGGAGTCACATGTAATTCAATACTTTGTATTTTTGCCCTGTGACCTTCACTTCAGTCGACTTGTGGACTTTTATCACAAAATCTGGTTTACAATTTATATGAAATTCTTTATGCTTTGCTCCAAATACTATTACTCAGTATTGCAATGTGTACTGTACATTAATGGAAATGATGCTGTGTCATACTTCTGCACGATTATCACAATGTGAACGTAATTGCTACTGTAATTAAAAGACTACACTGGTGTTCTTGTGTATAATAACATTTTAGGAAAGTTTTTTTTTTTTGTGCATTATTGTTGCAGGGTAAAATCACAGAAGCCATGAGAGGCAAAGGAAATGTTTTGTCCATTTTCTAAGTCTGATCTAAATTGAGATCCAAGGGAAAAAAAAAAAAGGTTTTGGCAGTATTAATCTTTCCAAATCCCTTGAAAAAAAAAATATGTAATCTGTGAAACAGCTAGGGAAAAAAAAGTTCTGCCAGGGGAAAAAAAAAAGGAGTTTTTTTCCTCTCACTTGCATCTCAGGGCTTCTGTGTAAAACAGCTGACAGTGTATATCGATTGGAAAAGTCTATGTGGTGTCTACTGACGACACTTACGTCATTTTGTGGTCTGCCATTAATAACCCTAAAACATGACACAGTACTAACGCGGATCTTCCACAACAGTGGAAAAACAGAGAATGAGAGATTCTTTCAGACGTCGTGATTTGTCAGCAGAGCTGGAATTTTTTTATTCAAACAGTGATCACTTTACAGTGGGTGCAATAGCATATTTTCAATATACAGCACTATATATAGAATGTACATAGTTAGGTTGGGACCACAGTCTCTCTCTCTCTCCCTGTTCATTAACTTCCATTTACAGGTAAAAGTTGTCATCACCTGTTTGCAGTGTCAAAATGTATTCAGGTTATTGACAAGGGGAGTGCTAAACCGTACAGTACATGCCATTCAACTTTGTCCATTGAACTCAAATAGTCCAGATTACACTCCAAATTCTTGCTGATGGCTCCACAGAAACTTCAAAAACTTGCAACCAGTTAATAACCAACATAAGTGCCTCAAACCTTGATCGCTGAACGGTATGGTTTAGATGTAATCTAATATTCATTCATCATTCTAGTGGTGTAATAAACCACATGCAGAAAAAAGTCATTAACACGGTGTTTAGGTCAGTCTGTCTGCATAACACTTGATGTTTTTTTTTTTTGTTTTTTTGTTTGTTTTTTTTTATAGAAAAACCAGCCTGAACCCAAAACATTCACATTTCCATTGCAATCTCCCAATGCGTTAACCTTTAAGACCGTCTTAAACATACAATTCATTGTCTTCAGCCACAAAGAATATGGCAGAAGATCTGGTGCAATTCACAGGTTTTTCACTGGAAACAAGAGGGTGTAGGGTGCAGTTTCCAGTAAGTAAAAATAATATAAAAAAAAAAAAGTCTATAAATATAGGCATATAATGCTAACTTTAAGGAGCAGAGTCAGCAGCAATATCAAGTCCTTCTCACTATTAAACTCCATGAAAACACAAAAGTAAGTCACTGCGTGTCCAGATGATTGTTTGTCTTTTCGTTCCGCCTGCTCGCAGGGTGAGCCTTCATCAGGTCGAAGCACAGTCTTCAGGATGAAACTTTGTTCAGGTATATTCTGATTTGCGAATGTAGTTGGAAGGCACGTAGCCTCGCCGGCCTCCTGCCTCCCCCAGCCACCATTCACTGTTGCCGTTCAGGTCCTCGAACTCCAGTATCCGCAGCCTCTGATTGGCTGAGATGCTCAGTTCATTGGCACAACGGGCATCGAAGGAGTAGAGAGCAAAGTAAATCTAAAAAAATAAATAAATAAAAAGTCACCATTAGCTTGTGTTTTTCTTTTCGTTTCAAAAGCAGCGTTAGCTAATGTTTTCGGCCCATCTGGTGGCAGTGTCAAGGATACAGCGATAAATAACTTGAAAAAAAAAAAAGTAACTTGATAAAAGTTTAACACAATAGTTACTTTAATCACTTGAAAATAAATTGTCTGCCCTTATCATGGTGTGTTAAGTTACATCCTAGCAGTCAAACTAAATCTCACCTGATGACCATCTAAATCACTCTCATCTTCTGGCTCCGGCTCCGGCTCCAGCTCAAGCTCCGGCTCCGGCTCCGGCTCCGGCTCCGGTTCCGCCTCTGGCTCCGGCTCCAAGTACTCATCTCTGGAGTAAGCAGTCCTCTTCTGACCACCATTATCTCCATTTCTCCACTGGTATGAACTGTAGGTTTTGTCTGTGTGTCCATACCGCTGTGAGCGATTGTTTCTGAGTGAAGAATAAGAGTCTGTCTCCGAGAGTTCTGACGTCTCCTTGTGGAGACTGCCGTCGTACGTGTCTCTGTGATTGCCTGAATGTCGGTAAGAAGGCTCGGCGTCTCTGTGGCTGGAGGAATTCCGGTGCGTTGGGTCTGAGAACTCCCTGCGGTTCGAGGGATTTCTCGGGGAGGAGTTGATGGAGTTGCTCTGACTGGCGGGGTCGAGGCTGGCTGCATCTCTGTGGTGACTCCTACGAGACGAAGCGGAGTCCAGCGACGGGTGCGGCGACGAATGACTTTGGGGCTGCGCTGTAGAAAAGCTGACGGTGGCCGTTTCCTGGTTAAAGGTCAGCGTGCTGTTGCTGTTTTGGCGGGAGAAAACAGGCGAGGAGCCGCCGTAGCCCGACTCATTAGACGACTGGCTCTCGATGGACACGTCCGACTGGCTCCTGCGTGGGTTGTACGGTTTGAGGAAGGAGCTGTACACGAAACCCTTGCCGACTGTAAAACAAGGAAATTAATCGATTTTTAATGCTGCACCATTTATTTATTCATTTTTTTTAAATGTCAGAGGCACATCAAAGGACTTAGAGTACAAATAACTTACCTCCTGTATCAATTAGCCAGCGGTTGTTGCTACCCATGGGGTCCTGCTGCTTAATTACACCCACAAGGTCCCCCTCTAGTATAGAAACGTCCAGATCCTGGGCTGCATTGAAGTTTCTCTCTGCCTGGAAAAGTTTCTCAGGACCATAACGAACCAGAAGTCCTGCACGGTGCTCATCTGTCTGCATGATGTGGTTGGGCTGAAAGCGACAATGGCAGAAGACGCACGGGTTAGATCACGAACTCCTCGTGCATCATTTATTAAAATACGGTCTGGCACAGATGGGATGAGAGTTCCACTCACGGGCGCCTGCATTTGCTTCCTGGAGATCTGCCTCTCCATAGTCTTCTTCTCGAAGGTCTTTTTCGTGGAGGTGGCCGGAGGAAGGTTCTCCGGGCAGAAGCTAAAGCTCTGCAGAAGTTGGAGAACTCGACCGTACTCTTCCTGGAACTTCGCGATCAGGTTGCCCTCTGTGCCAGCTTTGTTAGAAAACTGGAGGCAAAGGCAAAGAAAGAGATCAGAGTTAATAACACAGTGTAATGACCTCAACTGCGCTGGGAATGGATTAGTATTTTTTCAAAACAGGTCCATAAATATTCAGTAAAAAAAAAAAATAATATCCCATTTTCTTCAACAGCCTCATAAAGAAAAGACACTCACAGCCTGTAGGAGGGGCTTCAGCTCTCCCAGTGTCGTCTTCATGAAGTCCTTCTGGGATTGAGCGAAAGCCCTCACGCAGCCAGTAAACAGCTCCTCTGCTGCCCCGTGGAACTTGGGCAGCTCGTCCAGAAGTTGGGCGTTGAGCGCCTCGTAGTTGTTGCGCGCCGCCTGCAGCTCGTCCTGGACACGGCGGTCCTTGAGGCGGTCAGCGCGCTCCTTGCAGTTGTCGTAGTCCAGCAGCTTGTCGAAGCGCTTCTGGATGAGTTTGTGCGGACCGGCGAACATGAGGAGGAGCTGCGTGAGCGGGTTGATGACCAAGGCCTCTGTGCGCTCCTTCTGCTCAGGGAATGAGGGAAGAGGGTCGATAGATATCGTCAGAGGTGATTCCCAATGCACTTTTACAGCAACTTGGTGTATGTAAACAGAGGAGGAGGACTTACAAATTGTGCAAACTGTGTGTCGCTGATGCAGCGGTGAGCTCTCTGGAAGCGCTCCGGGTCGAGAACACTGCGCTCTGTGTAGATGTCACAGAAACTGATGGCTGCCAAGACCTTTACAGATGCGGATTCCTAAAGAGAGGTCATTTATTACAATCCAGGCAAGTACTCAAAAAAAAACAACATTATACAGCAAAATATTTATAGATACACTTTATAGATATCTGTTGAATTAACTGATGTGCTTTAACATCTTACATTTTTCCCCCTCCTGCTAAATTTTGATTATTATTCTTTCCAATACTTTTCTCACAAACAGGGTTTTAAAGGATTTTTTAAAAATATTTTTTAATCTGTTGCACTGCTCTGGTCTGGGAGGAACAGCCTTTTGTTTTTCTTATGTACGCAAGTACACAAGAAAATGACAATAAACTAAATCTTGAATCTTTGTGAAGTGTGACCTATATCAGCATAAATCAAGCATTATTAAATGTATATTTGCATTGCAGACATTGGAAATATGCACAGGTCTTTGTTAACATGTGTATTAGGTTTGAAAATACATTTATGGCTAAATATTTAAAATGAAGACCTTAATTAGATCACATTACATTTAGATTTTGGAAACACTTTTAGATGTAATTGAAAATGGCATGAATTAGGCACACAAAGTATTAGTGCATCTACTTTGGAGCTTTTTTATGCGATAGTGGTAAAATGCTCCTACCCTTATATGCTGCAGGTACAAGGAAATGTCCCTGATGAAAGACTTGATGAGTCTTTCCTGCAGCCTGAACTTCTTCTCAGCCTCATCAAACGCTTCATCTTTGATCTGTGAAAAAGACCGAAGACATAGATGGATCAGAACCAGCACGTTTTCATTCACAAACACCCAGGCAGTCTTCCCTCCGCTTGGGTCAGGAACTTAAGAGCAATGAAGTACCTGGGGTGATATTCCTGTGAGGTGCTTGAGGTGGCTGCTGACTCGGTTGGATTTCTTGATAATGGAGTGCATGCTCAGCTTGGAGATCTTGTCGATGAACGTGTCCTCGTCGCCTTTCCTGTACTTCACCACTGTGTGGCAGCAGAGGGGAAACAGTTCAGACTTTGCACTGGAGAAATACTTTCCCAAACGCAGACAAACCAGCAGGCTTTAAGGAATGTTTTTTTACCGAGGTCCTTCCTGCGCTTGTACTCGTTGATGTTTACGTTGATCTCTTTGATGGCCTGCAGAGCCTGAGTCAGCTGGGGCCGGTCGTGGTGGCTCTCTGGCGTGGCCCCCAGCAGCTCCATCAGCAGCAGCGGGTAACGCATCACCCGCTGCACCGGCTTGATTAGGAAAGAGCCGAGGTTGATGTAATTCGTTTTCCCCCTGAAAAAGTGGCAGAGACAGCAGACAGGGTTCGGTTGAAGGGAAACATATATATATGAAATATGTGAGGAGACTCACACGTCCAGCCACTATTACAGTCACAGCTACTGGATTATGTTCCCATGTTGTCATACATGTCTCTGGATCATGTGGATCGCATGATGCAATGATATGTAACCATCATCACATATTCATATATTCTGATGATGATCAGTTTACGGGAGACATAAAAGAACAGGGAAGGCACAATAAAAAAAAAAAGAAAAAACAATATTGATTTGCTTAGTTTTAATTCAATCTGCAGGACAAATGATTTCAGCAACCAGTTCAATTGTATAATTTGTTTTTTTTAGAGATTGAATCTGATGTGATGTCTGCATGGAAGACAAACATGATTCCTTGCTATTGACCAAATAAAGAGAACAAAATGAGGTTTGATTTTTGGCATCTTATTTGCCAATTCATCCACTTAGTCAATGGAGGAACACACATGCAAGTTCACATGTTTATGGTGTTAGAGGTGGATTTTTGGTTGTTAAAATGTTCTCATAATATTGGGAAAATATCTTATAACTGATGTTTCATTGGAAATAATAATAACTTCATCAGTTACTATAAATTGCTGTTGCTGTTTCAGTCCAGAAGATGGTGTTAGATGCATTTCCCAGGATCAACAATTATTTCTCCGCAGAAGAGAAGGAATATTTGTCGTCACAACAATAGTATACAGTATTCACATGCACAAACACCAAAACATGAGCTCATCTCAGTCCAGGGAAGCAAATTGAACTGGCAGCACAGATGTTTTAGAGTCTTCCATCGTCACACAAACACGCACACGAACACAGAGGTCATTTCCCAGGGGGGGTTAGTGAGCAAAAGGCATGCGGTCAAGATGATTCTCATGCTGGAAATCACGACGACACTCATTATGGAGACTTACCACTCGCGATATATGGCCCTGTTGAGGGGAAGGTTGGAAAGAGATGGAGAAATTACACAAACAGGATTTATAAACCTATGATCTGATGGTAACTTTCATGAATGTTTCATTTTTCATCTACAATTCTTGAATTCTGCACGACTTAAAAAAGGAAATATTTGCATATGCAGAGATCAAATCCAGGAGTTTGACTTTGCGAGGTCAATAAAACAGTAAAGCCGGCTGCACCCGCGGTTGTTATGGTTTTCTTTTGTGTATTCTCTCTTAAAGTTGGACAGAGGCCCAAGTGTGGCAGTAAAACTTTTTTTTCTAGTGGGTGGTAGAACACATGACCTTTTAAAAGCTGAAAAGGTTGCAACAGACGCACTTTAGAAAAGACAACAGTCCAGCAACGGTATGGTAAACTCTCAAAAGGACTAGAAAAACTGCATTTCAAAAGAAACAAACTTCTTGTCAACAAAACTGGCAGTGTCCACAACACACACACCTTTACGTTGTGCCTCTGTTCATTGAGACTTCTTGGAAACCGGCACTCCTTCTTTCCCCCTCTAAAAGCTTCCAGACTATCAAAACCTGAGTTTATCTTCACAACGCTGATTGATGACCTCATTTTACAGCAGCGTCAACTCCAATGTGTGAGTCAGTGATGGTGGAACTAGACAGGTGAAACCAGGTAAAGCACATTCTTTGACTGCTCTGCATCAGTCATAGTGCTCCGTCTCACAGTGTTCGTGTAGCGTGCGCACAGCAGGAGTCGAGTAAAGGTATCTTCACAGAGAAATGATAGCTTTTAATGTGTTTCAGGCTGAAAAAGGAGCTCCTTCTGTTTGTAGGCTGACTGCGGCCCATGCGTTAAAGTTCAAAGTCTGGTAAAGAAACCGCATCATAAATTAATTCCATGCGAGTATCAGCTAACAGGAAACCTGACTGTAGCCTCAATATCCATAATAACCTGACGTTTTTCAAAACATGTACAGTGACGACAGAAAACTCGGGCTAACTTAAATGTATACAGCCTAAGAAAAACCTAATAAAGTTATATTTTGAGACGGGTTTGGTATAAAACACACACATTAACTTTTTCACCTACTGAACAATAAATGATCAACAACCTTTTACAGTTAATGTTTTACGCCGACCGTGTTTCTGTATTAGTGGCCACTCTTGCTTTGTTTTCATGCTTTTACACACAAGGACATGCAAAAGATCTTTTTTTTTTAAAAGTCAAACGCACAAGTCAAAGCTGAAATCTAAAACTAGCGAGTGACCTTTTTTTTTTTTTTTTTTTGTTGGACATTTCTCTCACCTGAGTCTCTCCAGACACTCCAACACGTGACGCTGGATGTTCTCCTCCTTCTCGTAGCTCTCGAGCAGAGAGATGGCATCATCATGGTTCTGGCAGTAGATCTTGTACACCTCTTCCAGCTCGGCTTTGAAGTCCAGAAATACATTTCCTAAAAAGCACGGGACACAGAAACATAACATCCATGAGTTCAGTTAAAAAGGGAAAAACGGGGAAGAAAGATGGAGGACATGTTCAACCAATATGAGAAATGACCCCCAAACAGTTGGATAAGCTGATACAGACATATATGAACTGTTTGGGTGCAATACTCAAGTATGAATTTTAAAAAAAACATCCCCTTTCAAAGTTTAAGTCAACCAATACAACTTGATCAGGTGACAATTTATGAGTGAAACGCGAATAAAGTCCAAAGCGTGGCATGCAGAAAGAAGTCGCTTGGCTCTACTGCTGGTTAAACAGTTACTTTATAGGATATTCATCTTTTAAAAGTGGATTCTTACCAATAGAGTCTGTGTCCTGCAGTGTTTCAAACAGGCGCTGTGACAGGTCGATCACAGAGCTGATGTTGCCAAAGAGCCCATCAAAGTCCACATTCTTCACCTTTGGGAAAAGCAGTCGGAACGTTTTAAAAAACAGTCAGAACGGTTCATCTGCTCCGTTTACTGATGAAACACTAGTATCCCAGTTATAAATTGTACAATGCTGGTAATGCTCTTATTTATGGCAAACACATTAGCCTTGATTTAGAAACCTAGAAAAGCCCTTGCTGAGAAACCGGTTTATAATGTTTCACAGGCACCTCATATCAACTCTACCCCATAAATCCAAAAGGGGCCCTTTTAGCCCTTATTGAAAACTAACGTAGATCCCGTATTTTACAGCGTCAGACCTTCTGACTTTCTTCAAAAACATCCGTCGGTCTTACTCCACCTCCACAACGTCTACGTCTATTCACCTGCTTCTTCTGCAGTGGCTCGATGATCTCCTCGACACACATCTGCAGGTCTTTGATGTAGTCCTTCTCCGTCTGCAGCAGCTCCTCGATGACCTTCGACCTCTTCTCCAGCATCCTCAGCTCCGGGTCCTCCGTGCCTGTGCCGGCGGCGGCGGTGGAGTCAGAGGTTTGGGTGGAGTCCAGGGGTTTGGGCTGGGACGACAGGAGCGTCATCTCTGAGGAGACAGGGAAGGAGACAGATTTAGCTCCATCGAAATTATATTGATCTTACAGCTACTTTTCTCAAGCAGTATTTAAGAAAAATCTATAAATGTCTTCCCACAAATGTATCAATCTCTGCTCTTTAATGGCCATAAACACAAAGCGTGTTACAGCAAAAAACAGAAAAACGGGTTCTAAAGATGACAAAATCCAAAAAGGGAAAGAGAAAAACGTTCCCAGCCCATGTCTCCATTCAATGTATCCAAACTCACTCCCGCCCGCCCACCCACCCGGCCCACCTTTTACTCTTCCTCTTTTCTGACTGGCTTCTGATCAATGTCTCTGCTCTCACTCCCAGAGGGCTGATCTCTTGGGGTGCCTGGGGCTGGAGGGAGAGCCTGGTTCATGCACCACTGCTCTTTATGAATGGACCCATAACTGGAGTGGACTCGGGTTCTTTGTGTGTGGCACAATGGCCTGTGACAGCAACTACAGACGTACAGGCTCTCAGGGGCCGAGCAGACATTAAAGAAGGGGCAGTTAAAGGGGGACTGAGGGAAGAGAGATAACAGCACTGGAGAGGAGTGATGATACATGTTGTACATACTTCTTTCTAAAAAATATCTTCAAATCGCCACATCTGCTGTCCGTATCTTTTCTTACTCAGTGAGACTTTAGGGTCTTAGGATATGTCCGGGGATATTCTATCATTTTCTTATTGTCAACAAATCCCAGAAAAAGAAAACAATGAATTGTTTGTGTATCTAAAGCCTAAGCTTTTTCCTTTGTGCCATAGACTTCCATTGTTATCCCAAAACTATTAAATAAGCCACACTGTTGGACTCACTGACATGTTTCTTCATTACCATGAACAAACTCACTAGAGTGTCAAATCTGCAGGCCGGAAACAGTCTCCAAAAATGCTCTTTTGTTGTCCTGTTTATGTCATTTTTGCTACAGTGCATAGCCGTTTTTTGGAAATTATTTACACATTTTTAAATATCAGAGTATATTTTCATGCCTCTTTTTTCCGAGATTTACGACTTCAGTAGTAACAAATGGACGTGGGGCCACAGGAGGTCACACAGTTTCATGCGATAGACGAACACAATGTCGGTTATGGTCTTCTCATGCCTTTGTTGACTAACAAAAATACAGATTATAACCAGCAACTAGCAGCAGAAACCCCTGTGCGATCAATACAAGCAGCCCTGATGATATGTGTACGTTTTCAGTCAGATTAACATATTCAGACTGGATCAGTGTGATATACTGAGAGATTCCCATAAAGAAACCCGTGCAGGGGAAACAGTGCTGCAGTAGGAGGTTGTGTGTATTTCAGTGTAAAGCTCTGTTACATCTCAGCAGGTCAAGATGCTGCATGCGCTGCGTTGTGTTGACGGAAGAGGGTGACCTCACCCTCGCTCCTCCAACAGATGCGGTCAGAGGCTAATGAAGTTATCTCTGCTTACCCTAATGAACTTGAAAAATGCCTGCATGCGATACACACACACACACACACACACACACACACACACACACACACACACA